>OU611924.1:5243400-5843400 GCA_914767705.2 Tenthredo notha
AAACATAACCTATTTCTGCCACGGTCATGTCGCCATTTGTATTTGACAACAATCGGAAACAAACAGCAGACGGACTCTAGGGATATTCGTGCAGAGTCTGAAATTGGTGTCCCTCGTAATATTCGAGCAAATCAAAGTTCGCGCGCTTGGAGCCTGTAATTTCCACATAATCGCACGTATATATGTCGAAATTATATGCGACATAAATGTGACACTTAAAACATATATGCGCGCAAAAAACAAATATGCCAACTATATTTTCAGATAAATGTTGAAATAAATGTCAGCATAGAAGACCTCATAATTATCAGTCTTGAATATATATAAATTATATTTAACCTATGTATATGCAATTATACATTTCTAAATATATGGTGTAACGCAGTTTTCAATCAGGCGAGGAAACCCGACGATTCCGCTTACAATTCGGCACCTTTCCGTGTTATAACTTACTAAATTACCAAAATGTTGGGCGCCAGACGCTGATGCGTCGTTTCCATACCATACCAGAACAAATTACATAAAGCCAAAAACTAACGGAAATGCGACGAGCTAAAACTCGACTTGCTCAGTTAACAAAGCCTTAGATAGAGGGGCAGGGTACACCATATAAAACAAGCTTCCTTTGAGAATGTTTGAGATCACATCAATCAATTATTTATTCACGAAATTAGATAACTTAACGAGATCAGTACAGAATTTATCATTTTACTTAATGGTTTATTACCAACGATATTCTAATTGATCGAACAGAATCTATGCAATTACGATACAGTTGAATCTCAGATGTGTGCCAGAGGTGACTCGATATAAAACAATTTAATTAGACTCCAGACTCGGTATCACAGAGCGATACATCGTACCCGAATGCAAAATATAATTCGTGACACACACTCAGAACAACGTATGAAGCTCAAGATTTTACTTAGAAAAATTGGTAACAAACTACGAAAGATTAGCCACGCTTGGCCATACGATTCACAATAATTCGAGATCTACTGTTAGATAGAGACCACGCGGTCATTCGAAAGACGCGAATCACAGGTTCAACGATAACAGACTAAACTATAATATTATTTGATCTTGAACTAAATTCTGATGATGTTATAACGAGAGTCGTGATATTAAATTATCCAAAAACGATATTAAACTTTACCAAACCATACGGGATGTTACATACGGTAATAAATTATACGAAAGTGACCATATTTGACTCAATTAACAAATTATTAACAAAACTTAACGATAAAAACTAAACTGTAACGCGAGGCCTAAGCCTTCGCGGCTATCTTCGCTCAGGGTACTCCAGGAAAGGCAATTTTCTACAGTATTTCATGCATAAGATAAATATAACATACTAAATCAGCAACAAAGCCATACGCAATTAAATTATAGCCAAAAAGCACTCAAGATCTACGTAACTCAGCCAGACTCGAGGTTGTTCGATAAATTAATAGACCAAAGACCAAAAACGAGCTTCTTAGCTCAATAGACAAAAACGAGCCTCGTGACTCAATAACCAGAATAATTAACAAACTTTTATCCGAACTACCTCGTGCCTTCACAGAAAGAATTAAGACCTTACCTTAAGATGCTTCAGATGTAACACAACACTATTTAAATAATACTCGATATTTGATGACGATAGATGATACGATAGGCGAACGATAGGTGATACGATAGATGAACGATAGTTGAACGATAGATGTACGATAGATGAACGATAGGTGTGGCGTAGACTGGAGCGAAGAGTAGGCCGAATAGCGCGTGTATCGGCTTTATATAGTCGGTATTTTCTTCCCTCTATCCATCCTTCGGGTTTAGCGTAATCACGTGACATATCGGTCCGCTAATTGGTTCGTGTAACGATAGTTTCGTCGAACGTAAAATAGGAGAAATCTATCTCACCCCTGCCGCTGCTAATACCGCTCCTATTACCGCCTTCCCTTTGAATCCCCAGGCTAGGAGGCTGCCATGGAACCTCATTCGCCCGGCTACCCGGTATTTCTCCTAGGTCCTGGCCTTTCGCCGATCCACAAGGAGCTTGGTGGTAGTTTCGTGTTTCGGCATACGAGAGCTTCACCCACGAAAGAATTCTCTAGGTTGGAACGCTGATCCGGGAGTCGACTGGACCAACCACGGCCGCGATAACAGATTCGGAGACAGTGTAAATGGTATTTGCACTGACTGCTTGCTCATTAGGTGGGAGGTTTTGAGGTGCGCTTGCACTTAACCCTATACGCCACCCTCACAGCAGCAATGCATTTTCCGGTAGGCGGTAGCTTCTCCAGATGACGGGAGGATTTGTTGTACTTCTCGTACATCCCTGTACGCCGTCAATCCGGTAGTTTGGAGGTAGTAGATTTTCCATCTGAGTGGAGGCGCTGACCTTCGAGTCGACTGGACCAACCAGGTTTGCGCGCCGACAGATTCGTCCTTGACGATAGTGGAAGCTTCTTCACGTTCGATATAGTCGTTCTTCCATCCATAGTTCCCACGACGACAGACGTCTCGTGGAGTATCGAGCTCGAGATAACATAGTTTACAAAAAATAAAATAGTGTTAGTTAATCCTAATCAATTTTCCCTAATTTTTCCTTTTCCTGGAGACCCTGTCTACGCCACGTATCGTCGTATCACCGATAGTATCGCCTTGTGACGAGGAATTGAAAATACCACGTCACAATGGTCACCTAAATGTTAACATAGATGTCAGCATAAATGTAAACATATTTTTTGCATATATCGCGTCCCTAATGCCATAAAGGCATACGCTGTATATAGATCTACCCTAAGAGCCATAAAGGCATATTCATTTTTTTTTTCGCCCAATCGCTTCAGAAAAACTTGAAATGAATATTCTGAGAAAAAAATAATACCAAAAAGGCCTATAATTATACATAACATGTATTTTGGTTTTAGGTGAAATGATAACTAATGCCAAAAAGGCATATAAACAAAAATAAATCACAATAAAATACAACACGCAAATTCAAATTTAAACACATATTTATGCCTTTTCTAAGTTGTTTCGCAAATCGTGCAATGTCTTGCTTCCGGATAAGGTGTATCACAGTCATCCGCAACCGTTGGCAGCTGTGTAGCAGCCTAGTGTACACATAATTCATGCAATAAGAGGATATAACTTTTTCTCGCCTGATAAACCGAGAATAAAAGATAAAAATTGTCATCTTTTGCGAAGTACGAGTCACTTCTCATATACCTACTCTCGCTTAGATCTATGCGCGAGAGAACTAGGCGGTAGTGCTTTGAAGTATTAACAGTTTTCTAACCATTTATTCGATTGAAGTGAAACTTTCCAGAAAACTTATTTGGACCTTGATAAACAACTTTCTTACTATATATATATATTAGGGTGGTCCACTTTGGAACTTTTTTTTTTGATTTCGCGGGGCACCTCTGAATATTGTTCCAAATTATGTAGAAAAAATCTGTCTAAAACATGGATCTATTCGGAAAATATTTAGAGGTCGCTACCGGCAGCGAAGTTTTTCAAATTAGCATGGTATTTTTTCATTTTTGTTAAATTTTTTTTTTGTTTTTAAAATTTTTTTTGTAACACATGCACGATTTCTGCGTTTTTCCGACCTGAAAATAGGGCCTAAAGTAGCCGTTTATTGACCATTTGAAAAGAGCGGTACAAAATGGATTCTTTTTGTACCGGCGGTACAAAAAGGATTCTTTTTGTACCGCTTAATATATATGTATATATATATATATATACATTTATTTTATCATATTATTTACTTTTTCCAGTTACCTACTACCTTACTTTTTCCTGTCGAAAAAATGCAATCCAATTGTAACATAGCTGTGAGATGCCATGTCAAAAAAAGGACACCTTAGTGCCGCAGAAATCAATACATGCGTCACAAAAAATATGATGTGTACCAAGGGCTAAGCGGGCTTTTTGACCTCGTGTGGTTGCAGTACTCGTCTTCGGCTCGCGGATGCACTCGTCTTCGACTCGTGCACCCTCGCCTGCGACTAGTACTGCAAACTCCACACTCGGTCTAAAAAAGCCCGCTTTACGCCCTTGGTACACAATATACTATTTTTTTTTTCTCGCTCATAAGTCAATCATGAATGTTAGATCGAAAATGATTGTTGTTTTTTTCATTCCTCGGTAGCGACCTCTAAATATTTTCCGAATAGATCCATGTTTTAGACAGATTTTTTCTACATAATTTGGAACAATATTCAGAGGTGCCCCGCGAAATCAAAAAAAAAAGTTCAAAAGTGGACCACCCTAATATATATATATATACTTAATATATATATATATATTAAGCGGTACAAAAAGAATCCTTTTTGTACCGCCGGTCTAAAAAGAATCCTTTTTGTACCGCCGGTCTAAAAAGAATTCTTTTTGTACCGCTCTTTTCAAATGGCCAATAAACGGCTACTTTAGGCCCTATTTTTAGGTCGGAAAAACGCAGAAATCGTGCATGTGTTACAAAAATGATTTTTTTGGTATCATAGCCGTAAAATTCGATTTTACGGCCCATTTTCAGTCCGTCAAATGAGTTTTTACCCGTCTGCGACAAAATGACCGTATTTTACCCCTGAAATGCGGGTCGAGAGTGATCAATTTCAGACCAGCGGGCAAAAAAGTAGATTGCCGGGCAAAAAGTAAATTTTGCGGGTAAAAAAGTCAACTTGCGGGTAAAAAATTATTGAAAAAAATATATATTCAGGTTTTAAAAATGCTCTGAAAACATTTGAAATTCGTTTTATTTTTAGTGGGGGGGCTCCGCCCCCCCAACCCCCCGGCGGGGCTTCGCCCCTGCACCCCACCAGGGCTCTGCCCTGGACCCGTCTTGTATTATATTATTTGCGACAATATCATATTTGTGCTGTTAGATTCAATACCTTTCATAACTTACATTTCACAGCCCACATCTATATATTGTAGTGTTCTGTCATTTTATCGTAGTCGGGTAAAAAGTAGTATATGCCACACGGGAGGAGCGAATTTTCACCTCGTGCTCGGGCAGCAAACCTCGCCCTCGGCGAAAATCACGCACTTTCCTCCCTAGTAGCATAATGTACTATTTCACGGACGTAGGTCCGTAAAATAATTATTTTACGTACACACAGGATAGTGACAAGTGTCCCGCCTGATGATATGCAATCGAGGACAAATTTTTTTTGAGTTGGCAAAACCCTAGGCAAAAGTAGATTTCTATTTTATGGGCAATAGCTGACTCGAGAGCCCCCGCGACGAATTGAAAATTCAATCTGTCAAACGTCAAAACGTCAAAACATCAACCCACATAACCATGCAACGCATAAATCATTTTCAATAAGGATGACCATTCAATAATTTATTCAACAATTTTATTTAGTAAGCATGATAAATTGGAATAAAACTCTTAAATGGGCATAAAATATGCATTGATTAACATGAGTATAAAATTGAAATCTACCATAAAATAGAAATCTACTTTTGCCTAGGGTATTGTCAACTCAAAAGAAGATGTATCCTCGATTGCATATCATCAGGCGGGACACTTACCGCTATCCTGTGTGTACATACATAGGTCCGTAAAATATCATTTTACGTACGTAGGTCCGTCAAATTCGATTTTACGGACCGTTTTCAGTCCGTAAAATGATTTTTCACGGACATAGGTCCGTAAAATGAAAAATTTCTAAAATGAGCCATTTTTCGATAATAATCATTTATGTCGATTATTTCTCAATACCAAAACTTTTTCCATCAGTTGACAACGCTAATAAAAAACATTTAGTTTGAACTAACGTGTATTTTTTATTTATTCGTGCATCTATTCTTTTCTGTCATTCATTTTATTTATCTATTTTTTTTTTTTATTCATTTCAATCATTTATTCATATATTATTTGTGTGTATTTCTTGATATATTTTTCCCTAATAAGTGCGCAAGATTCGATTTGTTTTCTAGATTTTATTCTCACGCGTTGACTATTCTTATTGTATCAAATGAAATTTATTATTTGGGTACTCGGGGGGCTTCGCCCTGGGCCCCACCAGGGGCTGTGCCCCTGGACCCCTCACAGGGGTAAGATCTACGCAATGGTTTTTTAATACTGTCGAATTTTGCAACTCGTTACACAAAAATATGTATTTTTGGCAATTTTCATCGTTGCATTGTCCTCTGTTTTCATGAAAAGCGTAAACAGTTACGAATTTTACGGCAAAGATACCAAAAAATAACGTTCGTCACTCGGCCGTAAGATTTCACGGCCTCGCGTGATTTCAGCATACTCGGACCGGCTTTGCCGGTCCTCGTGCGCTGCAATCACACTCGGGCCGTGAAAATCACTTTTACGGCCTTGTAACGAAAAATACTATTTTAATGTCGCGGAAAAAAATTAATAACTTTCTTGGTAATAATAATAAAAACCTTTTTATTTTTTAACAAATTCTGAAACACTATTCAAAAATTCCAAAAATTGAGTAAGCTAAAGCGAGTTCAAGTCAAAACAAACGAGAATTTTTCAGCTTGGAAAATTCAATATTTTAGTGATTTTTTTCGTGACCAAAACTAACTTTACTAAGACCAAAAAGGCATAGTTTTCTCAAAATTTACCTACCGCTCTGAAAATATGAAAATCACATTAACAGTAAAAAAAAAAAAAACAGTTTTTCAACAACCAAAAGGGCTTACGGCCAAAGAGATATGCTCTTTCGACATTAATTTTTTGCCTTTCTTCTATGCTAATGCCAAGAAGCCATGAAAGTAGAAGTATATGCCTTTGGCATTGGGGCAAAAAAAAAAAATAATGCCAAAAGGGCATATTTTTTTTGGCCATAAGCCTTTTTGGCTTAAGGAAAAGTGTTTTTTTCATTTTCTATGCGATTCTCATGTCTTCAAAGCAATAGGCAAAGTTTGAAAAAACTATATGCCTTTTTAGCATTAGTATGGCATAAAGGCATATAACGACGATATGCCTTTATGCCGTTAGAGACGCGATATATAGTAGCTTTTGGGGCGCTCATGGTAGCCGGATACATGACGCATATGAGTACATATAAATATAATTTTCAGTCCGTTTATTTTCCGTAATTAGGTTTTACGTCTACGTGTTGATCTAGAGGAAGAGGCGTGAACTACAATTACATGATTAAAATGCACTTACATGTAAGTGAAGTTCTAACATGATTGTATGAAGTGCCTCTTCCGAATGAATCAATTCCACCCAAAAATGACCCATTTCATTCAAACCTATAAACTTATGTTAACAGGGACAGACTTTTTCAAGCGTTCACCGGCGCGCGGGGCGTTACGAGCTCTTTTCGCTGGGAGATAGCTCACGGTATACTGTTTTTGCTTATCATGCGAGCGGGGCATTACATTTTTTGAAAACAATGTTTTTTTCCAATCACACACAATATCATAAATTTCAACATCTCACTTACCTGCTGTGTACCTAGATCAAAGTGTGGAATGGTGTGGAAGGCATTAGACGATCCTTTTGCCGCTTTATCTTCGTTAGTGTTTCATATTCACACGCGTTATGTGCATTACAGCAGTTATCCGGAATTTCGCGACACACCAAAACCGTGTGAAAATCACGCACGTTATTTCAAGTTACACACTTTGAGTTCCTCACACACGGTCGAAGCAGCACACAATAATAAGAGTACACACAAAAAAGTCACACGTTTTAAAAAGATCTGCAAGAAGATCATTATTGCAGAACTTGAAAGGATCCCGCGGAACCGTGTTGTCTCTCTTATCTTCCAATAGAAATAATTATTATAGTTTAAATTACTGTTCTGTTCAATCACTGTGTTTAACTTTTTTTTCCACACATGAACGGAAAGGCCGATTTTGCACCCTATTTTTGGGGAGCAAAAAGCGGTTTTGCCAGTCGAAAAGTCTTTGCTCCCCGATATGAAGTTGCATTAGATTCATCTTTCTTATTTTTTCCTTCATGAAAAGAACAGAAAACCCACGGTGGACCGACTTCATACCTATACTGTTTTGTTCAAAGCAGCAACCAAATAAAAAAATCACAACTTCAATTGATTTATTAAAAATTAATCGGTGAAACCGCTTTTTCCTCAAACAGGTAGCAGAATCGGCCTCCGTTCATGTGTAAAAAAAAAAAAATATCGTGTGAACCACGGGAGCAACGTTTTCGCTTCCTTGGTGTAGTTTTCCGCCCTCGCGTTTCACTCGTCTCGGCGAGCCTTGATGCACATCATACTTTTACGTTTTTCGGATCGAGCTTCTTCACTCGATTATACATTTATTCGTTTCAAAATCGTCTCATAATAAAATGAAGTCCACAAGGAAAAAGTTAATTCAAAATGAACAAAAGTATTTATTAACAACACACATTTAATGTATTAGGAACACGACGATACACATTGCGTGCATCAAAACAATGCACGTAAGGTAACTGAAAACGACATACGTTTCGTGTTTTACCAAGGTTACACGCGTAGAAGTGTGTAAAATGTCCCTACAAGAACTTACACACATGATGTGTGTAAAAAGAACACACTTGGCTTTGCAGTGTATGGTTTGTAGATAACAGTTGATCAATCAAATATAAAGGATGTCTTACCGTATTCGCGCCCAAGTTGGGCTGCAAATGGTATAAACACAACCGTGGCGCATACTGATAATATACTCGAATATTTATCGAAAAGGTGGTCCAACGTATTCTTTCTCAAAAACCATTAGGGGCGAGATTTCGGTGTCAAGAACATCTCCTTCGAATCGCAAGTCCATAAGTACAACGATTCGACGGATATCGCGGTCTTAAGAACCGTTCCGCAAGCAAGAAAGCGAAGAAGAATATTGTGCTTTGCAATCAACTCTGACGGTCAATATCTCAAGAACCGTTCGGTCGATTTCGCCCAACTTCCGCGAGCAAGCCTGAGTAAGATGGGTCTGACACCCCTACGAATACCACTGAAAAATAGTTAGCGGTTCGAAAGATATGACAGGTTTTTTACAAGAACAAGAGTTTTTTCGGGTTCAGCTAATAATTTGGGGCTGGCGCACCAGCCTACGAGTACTTCGCGCCGATTCACTGCCATGAATCTTGACGTCGAGAATTTCACGGCAAATCGATAAATACTTTTTGGAAATAAAATATGATTGAAAAAGAGCCTATACCTAGATGTTTGTCCGTTTTTCTTTTTTTCTAAGTTGAAGGGCATTACACGTTTTGGAAAGATCTTTTCCACACCGCGTGTGCAAAGTTTGATTTTGTGCACGCTTCGCGTGCATAAAATTCAACTCAACGCGCGCTGTGTTGCAAAATAAAGTTCGATACACGTGCAAAAGATGATTCTCGACTCGTGTGATTATCACCCTCGCTTCGCTCGGCCGAAAAATTTCACACTCGTCCGAGAATCAACACTTTCGCACTAGTATCGAAAAGTACTATTTTCTCAACACATGCACCCAAAGTCCTTCTTTGCGCACCGTCTACAGGCATCCAAAGTAGACTCCTGCGCACGGGTCTGTTAAAATTCATCTAAAGTTCGGAATGACTGAGAAGAAATAATGTTACTTCAAAAAATCATTAACCCTCACCTAACCCTAGGAACTCAAAGTAAAATAGTATTTCTAAAAGTCTCGATACTTTGAGGCGGGGAGTAACAGAACTCGAGAATAGTAAATAAGTCAGTTGAACCCCACTCTTATTCATCTATCAACGTTACACCATTTGTAGCTTGGTGGTTTCAATGCAGAATGTGATGTTTCTTAAGATCCTGTGAGAAATTAAATACTATTGCATCGAGATTAACTAAGTTTACCTTCACCGGACCTTAGCGTATCTATCTTAAACAAATATGTCTGTATCATGTGACTGCCCGCTGAAAATCCTGAAAATTATATCTGAGCTGCATCAATTTTACTGGCGATGTAACGATCTCTCAATGTGTGGATATTCCCGCATGACCGTTACATCCTTGTTACACATGGCCTGATAAATTGTCGCTTGTGAGACGTTTCAATTTTCGACACTCAGATATTTCAGGTCTTACATTTTGAGCTACCTTGAAATCCTAAAAGTAGAAGTGATCTATGACGAAAATTTCTACTTGCATGACCTTTTAAGGATATTTAAACTATCTATGGTTTTTCAGAAAAAATGGTAGATTTTCGTGGTTTTATCGACAAAAATCGTTATTTTTGTTGTTACAACTAGAAAAAATCATAATTTCTGATGGAAAACAACTTAAGGGGTATAGCCACTGTGACGGCTGAAAGAGTAACCGATTTCGAAGAATTTTTTTCCCTGGGATAACTAATTCATAAAGAGATCGCATTGTTTTTCGTTTCATTAAGCGTATATCGATGGCCTAAGTCTCAAATGTCGTAACCCACAAAATTTAGGATATTGACTTTTTTGACTCTTCGGACTTTTTTTGGACTTTTTGGACTTTTCTATACTGTGTATACTTACTCTGTCTCGGAAAATTTTTAATTTGTGAGTTACGACATTTGAGACTTAAAAATAATAAAAATGAACAAAGATATGGGCCTTGACTGAGGGCCAGAAAAAAAATTCCCCCTCCACGGTTGCATCGATATCTCGATAACGGGTTATTTGACAAAAAAAAAAAAGACATAACCGCACGTATGCGTTCACTCGCCAAAATGGTATCAATTTTGCCCAGGGTTGTGAGCTATCAATTACTTTGGTATTACGATAACCGATTTGATCATTCATGACATTCGTAATATGTAGTTGAATATTTTTGTAAAGTAATGGTAATTGAAAATGTAATTAAATTGTAGTTTCATTAGAATTGAAAATATAATTTCATTCATCGTAGTTGAAAACACCTCGGCTTCGCCTCGGGGCGCAAATGACCGTTTTCTCACTCGGTAAACAATGTACTATTGCTTTCATGCGTTGTCCAAAATGCGGCAGAGTCAACCGATGCTCTTTAGCGCAATTTACTACCTAGGGCCCCGACTAGCTCCATCTGCCATCTCCATTTGGAACTAAAAATGCGTTTTCAACGTATCATGAGCCGTCGTTATTGCGACCGTTCCGCCTTCTGGTCTTTCCTTATTCTAACCGTTCGACTGTTTGGCCTTTCGCTTTGATGAATTCCAATTTACAAACTTTACTGAAATTTGTAATTATACGATAGTAACACTTGAATTATGGAGAATCGTCATTTTCTTGAATTCCAACATTTCAGCCCTCGTAATTTTGCTAACTTTCATTTTTTGTGTTCAATATAAGTTTTTTCACTTTTTCGTTTTCCGAATTGTTTCATGACCACTTTGAAGGCTCTCGTAATATTGCTCTTTCTTTATTTTGAACTTCCATCAATTTTTGCATTCAAGAATTCAGCCCTTCTTTATTTCCGTCATTCCAAATTTTGACCGGCACCCCGTGGGTAGTTCGGCGTTACATACAACTAACAAAAAATGATTATCGAAACAATCGTCGCTGAAGCATTAGTGATTTCTACCGTCCTTATTATTCTCTTTTACGTTACTAAATCACCATCGGAATTATATCATTTTTCCAGATGAAGGAAAGAATCAATACTGCGCACAAATGTATAATGATTCGCTGGGTATTGAAGGAATAGTATAGTCAAACAAGAACAGGTATTATTATGTTAATGGAAATTTATTTTTATTCTTTTTTTTCTGAGAACAATCCGTCTAAAAAGACGGAAAAATTATTCGCAATTCTTCGCTTGCGAAAGTATTCATTTTGACGTCTGCGCCAGTCTGCGGCATGCCGTCCGGCACGGGTCCCTCGGTACTTGGGCTTCCCTGAAAAGCAAAATGATTAGACAAAAAATTACTGACGCAAAATTAAAAACATCAGACAGGCCGGCCGTCGGCGCGAAACAACGCATCCACAGTTGAAAATTTCTAACAATATTACTTTTGCCCCGAATTTTCACATTTCGTTACTGTCAACCACCGCTTTCTGTGAACTCGGTTGCCTATAAAGCGGCGTTCGACGCGATTGTTTAACTGGTCATGTCTCGCGACCGCGCGAACTTCGGTGACCATACGTTCTTTGGGATAATTTATTTTGGTAGACCATTTCTATTACCTCTATCATTCAATTTATGATCAAGCCTGATGACTTCCTGGGATTATTTATGTGACACGCGGTGAAACGACTCTACATGATACGCGTATGAAAATCAGGAAAATTCCGTAAAGCAAACTGCGAAATGATGTTTGATAACTTTCTGGGATGACATATGTTACACGCGATGAAATGACTCTACATGATACGCGCATGAAAATGAAGGTAATTGATTGAAGAATCTACTTTACATGTTATTACGTCACCCAGTGAGATAAATACGATCTCAATCGCTTTCTAATATGTCTAACGATGATGTACCCGTGATGATAGAAAAATATGATTACAAACTTCTCACATTTCTCCGCGCGTAACTCGCCGGTACCCGACGACCCTTGATGCTTCGCTTCGTCGGCGTCGCCGTCAAGCTGCCACTCCTGATCGTCGACAACACTCTGGCTACCGCCCGCGGTGTTTTCGGTGGTTTCCATACGTTCTGAAATGAAACCAAGTTATTAAAATCTCAACTCGCATTCAATTGTCGCACACGCTTACACACATGAATGTACGCTATTACATGGACAATTTCTGACGCCTTCGGAAATAGTTCAGGCTTTCTGTATCAATTGAATAACATTACAATTTCAAACTACTCACGTTCAATTCTGCCAGGTCCTGTAGATTTCGGTCCGGACTCCACTGGCTTTTTATTTAGTTTATTTTGGTCCATTGCAAGCTGTAAATGAATAATGTGCAAATATTGTTTATAAAATAATGAAGAATCAATCTGTAGTCAAATCTGGTTATATAATATTGGACATTAGCCAGGAATTTACATTTACAGCAATCTATGAACTTACGTCTGGTTTGCTCGACGCATCCAGGTACAATAACTTTTAGTGCGAATATCACGTAGCCAGGTCATCATTTTGTACGTAAACGCTTCTCATCAACACCTTTACACCTGTTTGTCTTGAAATCGGTAATATTGGTACTGTCGACTCGCTCTAAATATTATTTGTCTCGCAATCCTTCTTTTCTCTATACCGATATTTTGCACCCACACCTGTAATCTTCTTCGTAATCCATCTGTCTCGCAATCCCTCTTTTCTCTATACCGATACTTTGTACCCACACCTGTAATCCTCTTCGTAATCCTCTTTCTTTCTACTTCCGAGAATATTCGCAATATCGACTACTTCTATCTTTCTTCGCGGAACGAAATGTAGGTATTAACGATCATTATTATCAATATTACGAAGTGCGGGTCCGAGGCAAAGTAGAGCCAAGCGAACCGTCACTTCGCCCGAATCCATCGTGTGATCATGACGAAGACATACAAGATGACAAACGAATCAGGTGAGTGAATTTACTATGTATGCACGCATAATGAAAAAAAAAATGATCTTGATATTTCCAGTATGTGACACATTGTTCATGTAATTAATACGATATCAAATCGTGGTTTTTCAGACATAAATAGCGCTGTCGTGCCGACGGTGCCTGATACGCCGGTTCCGCCCCCGGAAAAATCAACCGGTTAATATTCTTTAATACCATCCAAGTTCATCACGGATTCTCCCATACACGAAAACGTCGTTATTTTGCACCGCTTCGGCGTTATTGTTCATATGATCGAGGTAATTACTAATCGCGGTGTTTCAGCGTCAAGGACCGCTGTCGTGGTGCCACCCGACAAGCAAGATGTGCCGACTTCGGGCGGATCGACCGGAAAAATCACCAGTAAATATACATATGTTAATATAACTCTCCGTAAAAAATGCTTGCCGTCGGCGAGCTTATATCCTCAATTCAGACACATAATAGTTATTCCTATTCGCAATTGTTGTAATTTACAGAACGACGCCAACGCAGACTGGTGCTTGATCTCAAGCTGCGTCGCATAATTCTCCTTTTCCAAGAAGGTAAAAAGTTTCGTTAATTTTATAGTCATAACATTACAATAATTATTCAGAATACGATATCTACGGGGAATTCCATGCCATGTCGAGCTGTTTATGAATCTTTACCTCCCAGATGTCGCTCGCGATTTTCTATACGATTTTTCTCATTTCGCAAGGCATTTCGTAGGGCATAGCGACAAAATATTTATATACACAATATGTTGACGAAGCTGCTTCCTATGTCTCTCGCACACTGTAGAGAAAAGACCATTTTTGTAGCGAATAATGTGTCACCGAGTAACATGATCCTTTTTTCCGTAATGCGTACACCTTTGAGAAATATAACGTTGGTGTGTGCTGAAATATTGATAATACTTCAAAATGTGCACTATTTTACTTTGTTTCCAGGGGACGCATGGGATGCCGTAATGGCGACAGCTGATATCGTCGGCATCGACCATTAATCTCAATCATAATACATTCATAATATCATAGATTCTGGCAAAAAATAATATTTTCTTTATTATATAATAAATAACAAAACATATAAGTATACGTGTATAAAGCGTAGTGCCTATCATTTACCTCACGTTTTTCTACCAATTCCTGATATTACTTATTAGCACAAACTTATCCTACTTTGGAGATTTCTTCTTCTTCTTCCACCTTTATCGACTTATCGCCCGTTACTTTGGAGATTTCTTCTTCTTCTTCTTCCTTTATAACTTTGGAGATTTGTTTCCGTTATCACATAATCTGAACAATAGATATACTGGGTGATTCCTCGCTTACATATATGATATATATAGATATACAACTCTAAGAACTGACGGTCCGCAACCCACATTACTGAGATGTAAGCGAGGAATCATCCGGTAAGGTTAGTAGATTGGACAAGTTGGCATTTAAAAACAGTGTCGCACCAATAATGTAGGTGGCACGACAGTCGAAAAAAGCTTTTTCGTGTATTTCGCTTCAGCACTCTTTTCTATCAATAGAGTTGCGTTTTGGTAGCGATCTGCACACATTGATCGATAATACAAATATTTAATTTCATCAACAGATTTTCAAAATTTGCGCATTATCCAGTGCTACCTTGTCAACGTAGAATGTTATGATAGCTGAGAGCTGAGCTGCGGCATATGCGGTCACCCTCAAAATAATACATATGGGGCATTCCATGCCAAATCGAGCTGGTCCTGACCCTCGACCTCTAAGATCTGATACGCAATTTTTTATATCATTCTTCTGACTCTAAATAGCAATTACAAGTTTTCAGATTTTTTTTTATTTTTATTAACATAATTTTGATAATTAATACGTCAGATGTAAAATTTTGTCTAATAAGAATTTAAATGTATGAAATTTGTGTATTTCATATTCATTCAAGCTCATATTTTCCATAACAGATCTTAGGTGAGTCGGTAGCGGGCCGAGTTGGCGAGCGTATAGTTCGCGGATCGATCCCCAGTCGGGACGAAGTTTTTTTTTTTTCTTACCCCGGGCCGATACAAGAATATAATACTATATAAAATCATATAAAACTATATGAAACTATAAAAAATTATATAAAACTATATACCGCCAAAACTCATATCTGATTTTATATATTCAGTTACATAACTTTATATAATTACCTATGTAAAAAAAAAAATTCCCGAAAACATGGGCCGGCTATCCCCACTCTCGATCTACTCTAGCAAGAGCTACATCACGCGCGTTGAACTAGACGAATTGTCTCAGTCGTATAAACAGTAATATTGTGTCTCATTTGCGGATGAACATCGAACGAAGCGAAGAAATTACAAGACCAGAACAGGAATCGCGATGAGTGTACCGAGGATTATGGGATTAAGTGCTGCAGACTGGGCAATCATGGAAAGGACAGGACGAGACGGCATGCTGTTGGACACTCATATGGCTAAGTTTATAGATATACTAGAACATTACGATACTTCATATCGCATGCAAAGTACTCTGTTATTACAAATACCGCGAACGATCAGTAGCAGTTCACGAGACGAACCTTGTTTACAAATATTGTTTCGTGGCCCTATTGACGATGGTCATTGGATTTGTGTTTGGTATGATACTGAAGTACTGCACGTGTATGATAGCGCGAACACGAGAACACTGCACAAGGATCATAAGATATTCTTACGTAGATTGCTGCCGTACGATAACATACCCGTTGTATTCGAGAAAGTTCAGCAGCAACCTAATGAATACGATTGTGGTGTGTTTTCTATTGCTTTCGCGATTTGTATAGTTTCTGGTATCAACCCCTGCAGCGTTCAGTATGACACAGTGCGGATGAGACCACATTTAATTGACATGTTTCATTCCAATAGCCTCAGAAATTTTCCAATAATACACGAAAATTCGGTCAGCACCGAGGGCGTTTTCGGTAATCTTAGGTATTGTAGTCAACGCCTAATCGCAACTGTAGACGAAGGATCTCGTGGTCTGGAGTCAGCAAATACAAAATGTAGAGATTCGCGAAGGGTGACAACAAAACGGACGTACACGAAAGAACTGAATGGTCACACGTATGAAGGAACAGCTACTGTTTTACGTCAAGAAGCCGTAGATGTACAAGGTAGGTATCGAGTTCAAGAATCGGTCGGAAAAATGAGTAAACGATTAAAGTCCGGAGAAATACATGCACGGGCCGACACAGAATCCACTGCAAACGCGGATGATATACCGGCGGCCATGGCACGTAAAAGAGCAGCGTATAGAAAGAAACAAACACGAGCTAACGAATCGGCGGAACAGCGGATTAATAGACTCAAGGCCGCTGCAACATTCAAAAAGAAGAAAAGACGAAACCGCGACAGCTATGATGCGTAGAGAAGCTGCAGATAGGATGCAACAAATGCGTTCCAAGGAATCTAAGGCACAACGTACTGACAGACTTAAGGCCGCTGCAATATTCAAAAGGGAAAAGAAAGCACATCAGATAATTGACGGATCAAATAAAAGAAGATATTCTGGAAATGAAGTATCATCTAGGACCAAAAAAGGAAAACCTGATATTACAATAGATTCGCGCAAAAGGGAGTTGAAAGTAAATTTAGATTTGGCGGAGGATGAAGTAGAATCAAACTATTTGGGAGAAATGAATCATCTATGCCAATTCTGTAGCGCAAGACATTTCATTTCTGAATTACCATGCGATAAGAAGTACAACATGTGTTGTCACAAAGGTAAAGTAAGTATCGCGGAAGAGCGAACCTATCCAGAAGCAATCAAACAGCTGATCGACGGCACTGACGTAAATAGCAGAAATTTTAGACGAAACGCGAGAAGTTATAATAATTCGCTGGCATTTGCAAGTTTTGGAGCTAAATTTGATTCCATCAAAGACGGTCGGGGCCCGTTTGTGTTCCGTATATGTGGACAAACGTATCACAACACATATGCACTACACCCCGACGCTAATGAAGCACGTAAATACGGACAATTGTACATAATCGACAATGAAATTGCCACCAGAGTACGTATGCAGCATCCCGGCAATAAAAATTGTTTGCCAGAGATTCTAGGCGAATTGGATGATGTCATACGAAAGATCAATCCGTATGCGGAAGCTTTCAAAATGATGCACGAGATGGAAGCGGAAGAAAGACAGTTGTCAAAAACAACCGGAGGATCCGTGCGCGAAATAAGGATGTGGCTGAAGAGAGACGACAAAGCCGATAAAAATCGCTTCAACCTGCCAACGTGCAATGAAGTGGCTATTGTGTTTGTTGCAGAAGATGGAGATCCTCCGGTTCAGAGAGACGTATGTGTGTACTCTAAAAGTGAAGGCCCTATAAGCATTCCAAGTTTGAGCAAGCACGTCGACCCTATGATATATCCTCTCATGTTTCCCTCGGGCGAAACAGGATGGTCGCCGAGGATGAAGCAAACCATAGGAAATCGTGAAATAACCGCGCTGCAATATTACAGTTACAAGTTGAGCGATAGAGGGGGATTCAATCCATGTCTGTGTATGGGAGGATTGTCTCAACAGTACATCGTTGATATGTGGACGAAAGTCGAAAGTCATCGTTTATACTACATAAAAAATCAACAAAGCAAATTACGAGCAGAATTGTATAAGGGAGTCATTGATTACCTACATAACAAAGCTGGACAAGATAACGCGAGGATTGGTAAAATGGTGATATTGCCATCGTCGTTCAGCGGCAGTCCACGTGCCTTACAACAAAGTTTTATTGATGCGATGACTCTATTGCAAAAATACGGGAAACCCGACCTATTTATGACAATGACTTGCAATCCAAAGTGGAAAGAAATAGTAACAAATTTGGAGCCTGGTCAAACTGCTGTGGATCGACCAGATCTTGTAGCTAGAGTTTTTGATCAAAAAGTTAAGGCATCGAAAGTCGAGCTTATTGACAATGCTATATTTGGTAAGTGTGCCGCTTATGCCTATGTCATCGAATTTCAAAAAAGAGGCTTACCACATGTTCATATGCTGTTTTGGTTGGAGGAAAGCAGCAAAATCCGTGATGCAGACGATGTTGATGATATAGTATCCGCCGAGATACCGGACAAAACGCGTCACCCATTACTGTATGAAATAGTCAAACAATGTATGATTCACGGGCCTTGTGGTCAACAAAACATAAATTCCCCCTGCATGGATAGCAAAACAAACCGATGTACAAAACGTTATCCGAAAGACTACATATCCGAAACAAACTATATGTCAACGGGTTATCCATCATATCGGAGACGAGACGACGGAAGCGTGATTGTTTTTGATTCGAATAAAGGAAGGGTACGAAGAATCGCAGATAACAGAAGTGTCGTGCCGTATAATGCGTATTTATTATTGTAATTTGATTGTCATCTTAACATGGAAATATGCACAACGGTGCAATGTATAAAGTACTTATTCAAGTACTGTTATAAAGGGCATGATTGCGCGAACGTTGAAATGAAGGACGCACACGTAGAAAGTAGCGTGCAATACGATGAAGTTGACGAATATATATCGACGCGATACGTGTGTCCACCAGAGGCAATCCATCGGTTATACCAATTTCCGATGAACGAACAATCCCACGCTATATATAGGTTAGCTGTTCACGTAGAAAACGAACAAATGGTATACTTCGAAGAGGGGCGCGAAAACGCAGCCGTACACACAAATAAAGAATCAACATTGCTTGCGTGGCTTAATCTCAACAAGACCGACGTGGAAGCACGTAATTACTTGTACAGCGAAATTCCGAATTATTACGTGTTTAATAAAAAAAATACGGAGTGGACGAAACGAAAAAAATTTGTGAAACCTGTGTTGAGCAGAATGTATTTTGTGAGTCCCAGGGAAAAAGAGCGATATTATCTGAGATTGCTGTTATTACATGTTCGGGGGGCACAGTCATATGATAATATGCGAACTTATGAGGGTACAATACACTCATCTTTTTTCGAAGCAGCCGTCGCGCGAAAGTTAGTTAGTGATGACGAAGAATGGGACAAATGTCTAGCTGAAGCATCAAGTCTCAAATTTCCGAAAGAGATGTGCAGGTTGTTCGCGTATATATGCGTATTCGGTATGCCAATCAACGCAAACCAATTATTCGAAAAATACAAAAACGAGTTGGTCGATCGAAATGAATACAATGAACAAAACGAACAGAAAGCCTTGCGGGTGATCAATGAAATACTAATGTTTCATGGATTCACGTTGCGAAACTTCAATTTACCGGATATAATAGAAGGTTACATATTTCCGTCCGACACAGACAACGACGAAGACATAACTCGTACGAAACAGACAGTGATAATATCAGTCAATAGTTTAACGAAACATCAACGTACTGTATATGACACAGTCATGAGTGCTGTACGTGGCGAAGGCTGCAATAAGTGTATTTATGTGGACGGCCCCGGTGGTAGTGGAAAAAGTTATCTACATAATATCATTATCCACCAACAAAAATTCCTCCCTAACAAAAGTGGTACTACAAAAATGTCTACTTACAAAAGGATTGAAATCAGATACAATTGCCAAGTACATGTCTTCTGTATAAAAAAAGTTTACAACAGAAGAACAGAAAACTGAATAGTCTTGTATTGTTCACTCGCTACGCTCGCTCACTCGATCGGATCTTGATAATTACAGGGAAAAAATCAGGAAAAAAAATTTAGGAAGTGGTACTTGCGGGCCATTTATGAGTAAGTAAAAGAGTATTTACGCAGGTCTATGTATCATTTGTTCGATACATATTGCTATGAGTAAGTAAAAGAGTATTTACTTAGGTCTATGTATCATTTGTTAGATACATATTGCTATAATGGCCCGCCAAGTACCACTTCCTAAATTTTTTTTCCTGATTTTTTCCCTGTAATTATCAAGATCCGATCGAGTGAGCGAGCGTAGCGAGTGAACAATACAAGACTATTCAGTTTTCTGTTCTTCTGTTGTAAACTTTTTTCATACAGAAGACATGTACTTGGCAATTGTATCTGATTTCAATCCTTTTGTAAGTAGACATTTTTGTAGTACCACTTTTGTTAGGGAGGAATTTTTGTTGGTGGATGTTTTTGGGGGTAGTGACCATATTAATGTACTTGGCGAAAGGTTTTTGCACCAGGGGTGCTTTTTGGGGTTGATATCACCACTTTTTGTACAATTTTGCTTGACTACCTAATAATTGTGCTCGCTCGCTACGCTCGCTCGATTGGGTTTTCCTATATCCTCGCTTGCGAGGCTTGCTCAGTTGTCAACGTTCTGCCAATTGTTGCTATAAACATCGCAATGCATGTACGGTGATGCATTTTGTATCATCCGAATCCCTCAAGAAGCAGCAATGTTAAATGTGGTAGTATGATTTTGAATGAATGAAAATAATGTTATAATATACACGTATGCTCATACTTTTCTGTGAGCCTTAAATTTCTGTGGACAGACGTTGCATGTGTTATTTTATTAAATTCTACGAATTGTTTCGTTAGAATCCGATATAATTCTATATGCCTGCAATGTGTAGCCCTCCTCCTGTCTCATCTGGGCTTGGAACCGGCAATAGCGGAGTTACTTGCACGCAGGGTTATAGTTGCTGCTCATGATTAAATATATATAAATATTAGATATATGTGTTGCAATTCTTAGGTATTTTTTTTTTTTTTAATGCAGCTAGGTCCTCTGCAAAAAGAACATGTACGCGTCCTGTACTCATAACGTCAACTTCAACTTCGGGTCTGAACCGAAGGTATCGAAATATATAGAATTGAGCCTATTGATGCAAGACTAGCGTAGAGCATAAATTGGAAGTTTCTGAAGTCAAACAATTGCATTCTGCTCTATTCGTTTGACTCTACCCATTTCTTGTATCAAATCACACTATTCCGATGTCTTGCAACTTCAGCGTTTTCTCTCATCATCCTCTCTTCTGAAACGATGACCCGCTACAAAATTGAACAATTCATAAAAAAGGTTGTTCTCCAATAATTACATTCATAAATGAAATTACGCCGAGTCTAAAACGAATGAATGAATATAGATGAGAATCTCTATCATCTGACAAAGAGGGCGTTGATCGATCATTTCTTTCATAGCGAATAAGTATTTTCATTCAATTTGTCGTGATAGCACTAATATGAATTTGAAGAAAGCTTAAGAGACTTGAACATACAGACACAGGTTGCATACCAAAATCTAACAAATTTTTGTATTGAAATTTGACAGTAAATTATGAATATATAGTTTGTACGATTGATTTACATGTAATCATAGATATTCATACAGACTTTGAGATCGCTCTGAACGAAGAATCTAAGCTGTTTGTAAAACATGGATTAAAAATTATCTCCACCGAAGGTCAAGGCACTACGTTGACGTGGAGTGTAGAATAAAGCCTATCGGAGTCCAACACACAAGTCGACTTACAGTCTCGTTTCGACTAGAGGATATAGATCATAAAACTCGTCGGAATCCTACGTATAACGTCGACTCACAATTTGAGTCTGAGCAGACGGGCCTTCGGAGATGAGCGTAACATAGAGCTTGAAGTGGAATACGCTGCAAGCCAACGCTTGAACTCGGCTTCATTGGTCTGGCTCCTTGCCGTTCCTTATATCAAATCATGATATCCTGATATTTTTCGACTTCAACATTTGCTCTTGATTTTCTATCATCAGACTTCCTCAGGCGGTAACTTGCTAAATAATTAAATCCCCAAAAAACCGTTTCCTCCGATAATTGCATTCATAAATAACCTCAAAAGCTCAATATCGTAGGATTCAAGATTAACCTATCGAAACATTTTTGCTGGTGACTATCACATTAATGTACTTGGCGTAAGGTTTTCGTACCTGAGGAGCTTTTGGTGGGTATTCACTAGTTTTTGTACCGTCAAATTTTGTATTAATCATTGCTCGTACTTTCTTTTATTTCCTTCATTGGGATTTAAAAAGATGAAATGACAACACGCGTCTGCTAGTGTTGCAGACGATTTTTGTCTACGATGCTAGCGCTGACTACGTCATGACTCTCGTACTAACGCCACTCTATACAACTTTTGTGTGGATTTATCCCTTCTATGTCATGTTCCCAGATGCGTAAGGACGTATGTTCTGTGTATGAGCATAGGACATACGCCCTGCGTTTAGCGGCGCGATGTGATTTTATGGGAATGGTTTTAATGGGATGAATCTTGGTCTGAATTTTTGTGTGGAGTTTCCCTTCTATGTCTGTTCCCAGATCCGTAAGGACGTATGTTCTGTGTATAAGCGTAGAACATACGTCCTGCCTTTAGCGACGAAATGTGATTTCATGGGAATGGTTTGAGTGTCAACTTGGTCTGAAGACCACTAAAGTATTTATTGACGAGGAAACGGGGTTTCAGAAACTGTAATTAATTATATCTCAGCACTCCGGACACCGATTTAATCGATCCAGGGCTCAAATGAAAGCTTTTCATGCCCACATGCTAGATTAAATTAGTTTCAATGCGTGTAGTATCATGAGGTGGAAGAAAACGAAGATACTAATTCGCGTTATAGGTTAGGGTAGTTGCCTTTCGGGTATATAGACTCGTTGAGTCTCGCGCGTGAAATTTTTTTTTCTTGATGAAATTTTTTTTTTTAATGTACTTGGCGCGAGACTCTACCGAGTCTCTTGATAACTACATTACAAAGTATGGGCTTGATAGTGTTGCCTGTAGCATGGACCGGAATCGCAGCGAATTTATTGAAAGGAGGAAGAACCGCGCATTCAACTTTTAAACTACCGTTACAATTAAACGAATGCTCAACGTGTAATATTAAACCGAATTCCAGACAAGGCTTGCACATTCGAAACGCGAAAGTTATAATCTGGGATGAAATAACAATGGCCTCCAAGCATGCACTAGAGGCTGTTGAACGTATGTTAAGAGATACATGTGAATGTAACGAACCATTCGGCGGTAAAATAGTTATAGTCTGGTGACTTTCGGCAAACTTTACCAGTTGTGCGACATGGAAGTCGCACCCAAATTTTAGAAGCCTGCGTTAAGAGAAGCAGCTTATGGAATCAATTCATGCACATGTCATTGAAGGGCAACATTCGTGTCTCCGATGGGCAAATAGACTTCAAACAATGGCTTCTGCGAGTCGGCGATGCTGTTTTTGGCGATTCT
Organism: Tenthredo notha; assembly: GCA_914767705.2. NCBI lineage: Eukaryota > Metazoa > Arthropoda > Insecta > Hymenoptera > Tenthredinidae > Tenthredo > Tenthredo notha. The sequence continues at coordinate 5,266,992 of OU611924.1, forward strand.
TTTGAACGTAACAACGAAGTTGTAAGCATTCCTACGGAAATACGTTCGAATGGTGATATTGTGCGAGAAATATTCGGAGAAAGTGTAGATCCACAAGATCCTTCGAATTATGGTAAGGTTATATTAGCTCCAACCAATGTTGATGTCATTGACATAAATACAAAAATAATGTCAAAAATCCAAGGAATTGGAGTGGAGTATCTGAGTGTTGACACAGGTGAACATGGGGATAATACAGATATGAGCAACATACTTCCGATCGAATTCATGAATTCATTGACACCTAATGGTCTTCCACCTCATAACCTAACGTTGAAAGTAGGAAGTATCGTTATTCTGTTACGTAACCTAAATCTCTCACAAGGTCTATGCAACGGCACTAGACTGGTTGTCAAGAAGCTAAATCAGCATCTGATCTGTAGCGAAATTATAAGCGGAAATTCTGCCGGAGAAACTGTACTGATACCACGAATAGATTTATCACCGAGCGAAGAGGATGTACCGTTCAAGATGGTGAGAAGACAGTTTCCAGTGCGATTAGGGTTTGCGATGACAATTAATAAGTCACAAGGCCAATCTTTCGATAGCGTTGGAGTGTATTTACCAAATCCCGTGTTCAGTCATGGTCAACTATACGTTGCTTTGTCCAGAGTTAGGTCAAAAAACAATTTGAAAGTGTTGCTGACGAAGAAATCGATTGAAAAATCGAATGGTAAGGTGTATACAAGAAATATTGTGTACAAAGAAATCCTCTGAATTCGTCCCGGGGACTATGCAATGGCACTAGATTGGTTGTAACAAAATCGAACCCGTACTTAATAACTCGCATATACAACAATAATGATAACGAAATGTCGAACACGACTAGCTGCTAATCCTTTTCATCTGGACATGAGCGCTACAAAAATTAGCTGCTAAAACCTCGTCTGGGTATGAGCGCTACAAAAATTGGCTGCTAAAACCTCGTCTGGGCATGAGCGCTACAAAAATTAGCTGCTAAAACCTCGTCTGGGTATGAGCGCTACAAAAATCGGCTGCTAAAACCTCGTCTGGGCATGAGCGCTACAAAAATTAGCTGCTAAAACCTCGTCTGGGTATGAGCGCTACAAAAACTGGCTGCTAAAACCTCGTCTGGGTATGAGCGCTACTAGGATTGGCTTAACAATGTATCTCAGCAATTGTAGTATTCAAGTGAAATAGTAGTTATAGGAATGCAGCATGTCACATTACCAATTTGACTCCGGAGCAAATTTTTACTCGCTCAAGATAGTTTGATATTGGAATAGTTTGAGAACATGAGTCTATCCACACTAGGGTGGTCCTTAAATGGGGTGTTTTTGAATTGTTACGATTCCAAGGGTTCAAACGGATCCTTCTGAAGAAAAAAAATTTGTCCTAAATTTTGAATGCTCTATCTCAATTTTAACATCCCGCGCACGACCGCCGAAGTATTTTTTTTTTTTTTCAATTTCCTACAAAAAACATGTATGACCTAACTTTGTCAAGTCATTAACGTCGAAGTTTCAACATTCTGCGTCCTGCGTCAATTTTAAATAATATTTTAATAAATTTCAATAAATTTTTTTTTTTTTTTCAATCTGCTAAAAAAAAAAACTTCAACAATTTTTATTGAAATGAGTTCCTTTTTTTTCAAAATATCAGTAATTTTATCAAAATATTCAAAATTGTCGCAGGACGCAGAATGTTGGAACCTCGACGTTAATGACTTGACAAAGTTAGGTCATACATGTTTTTTGTAGGAAATTGAAAAAAAAAAAAAATACTTCGGCGGTCGTGCGCGGGATGTTAAAATTGAGATAGAGATTTCAAAATTTAGGACAAATTTTTTTTCTTCAAAAGGATCCGTTTGAACCCTTGGAATCGTAACAATTCAAAAACACCCCATTTAAGGACCACCCTAATCCACACATATCATTAATCATTCCCCTCCTAATTCCTGACTTCCCGATGGAAGAAATCGCACCACCTTTTCGTTGGTTTCCATTAAGCGATAGTACTTCTATAACCGATGATACGTTTATCGATAATTCGGATTTGAGTTGGAAAACCTTTTATATCAAGCATGGAGAAGTACTAGCGGCTAAGAGTGGGATGACATCTCTCCTTAGCGTGCTATTCGTTTTTAATTGAGCAACGCAAAAACCACTGATAACCGAGCGAGCGTAGCGAGTGAGGAACAACGGAAAAAACACTGATAACCGAGCGAGCGTAGCGAGTGAGGGAAAGCGCAAAACCCAACGAGTGAGCGAGCGAAGCGAGCGAACGAGCAAAATTATCAGCTAGTCTATACAGGGTGGTCCATTTTAATTTACGCAGGCGAATATCTCGAAAACTAACAGTTATAAAAGAAAAAGTTTCATACAAAACTTGAAGGGTTTTGAGGGGGAAAGATAATGCTGATATGTGTTGACTTGTGGACTTCGCCAATTCCGAGATTTCGCAAGTAACTTCGGATTTTAGATAGGGAACACATGTTTTGGTTGGGGGCAGCTGATAGCGAGATCAAAGACTCATTCAAATACGGAAGCAAAAAAAATTGGAAAAAAAAAAAATTTGCAAAAAAAATTGGAAACAAAAATTTCGCGAATTTTTTTTTTTTTGCAAAAGATTGTTTTTTGTCTCTAGCTTTCAAACACATTCATTGTTTATCACTCTTGAGTCCGAAATAAGCTGTGTGTTATTGATCTACGAATTTTTTTTACTAATCTGGTACATTCAAACTTTCCAATTTCAAAATTGGCGAGAAATATTTTAAGCTAGAGTGATAAACAATTAATGTGTTCGAAGGCTGGGGACAAGAAAACAATCTTTTGAAAGAAAAAATTCGCGAAATTTTTTTTTTCCATTTGTTTTGCAAATTTTTTTTTTTTCTAATTTTTTTTGCTTTCGTATTTGAATGAGTCTTTGTTCTCGCTATCAGCTGCCCCCAACCAAAACATGTGTTCCCTATCTAAAATCGGGAGTTACTTGCGAAATCTCGGAATTGGCGAAGTCCACAAGTCAACACATATCAACATTATCTTTCCCCCTCGAAACCCTTTAAGTTTTGTATGAAACTTTTTCTTGTATAACTGTTAGTTTTCGAGATATTCGCCTGCGTAAATTAAAATGGACCACCCTGTATATTAAAGTACGTGACGGATGTTCGGATGTCCCAAATTTTTGAAATTTAGTTCGTTATTTTGAATTTTGATTCGTTATATGTGTGCTACTACATTCTCTGATTTCAATTTCGAGGCTTCGCTACTTTCCAGGTCATTTTCCTCGGGGATTACGATGCTCGGGAGTCGCGACACGTGGTTCTCGCGCCCCAGGTTGTTTTCCTCGGGGATTACGACGTCCAGGACTCGCGATCCGCGGTTCTCGCGTCCCAGGTCGTTTTCCTCGGGGATCGCGATGTCCGGGAGTCGCGACACGTGGTTCTCGCGCTCCAGGTCGGTTTTCTCGGGGATTACGACGTCCAGAACTCGCGACCCGCGGTTCTCGCGTTCCAGGCCGGTTTCCTCGGGGATGACCACCCCCGGGAGTCCCCAACCACGTGGATTTCGTAATTGTTTTTTTTTTTTTTTATTTTCTTTCGGTACGCGGTTTGTGCTTTTCGCGTCTCAGATCGGTTTCCTCGGGGATGACCATCTCTAGGAGTCCAACCACGTGGTTTGCGCAATTATTATTATTATATTTTTTTTTCCTGTACGCAGTTCGTGGTTCCTGTGTCTCAGGTCGGTTTCTTCCGGGATGACCACCGCCGGGAGTCCCCAACCACGTGGTTTTTGCAACGGTTTTTTTTTCCCCGGTACGCGGTTCGTTCGTTGGGGTCGGTTTCCTCGGGGATGGCAATGATGATATGTAAATACCGGATGATTCCTCGCTTACATCTCAGTAATGTGGGTTGCGGACCGTCAGTTGTTAGATATCATATATATAGATATACAACTCTAACAACTGACGGTCCGCTACCCACATTACCGAGATGTAAGCGAGGAATCGCCCAGTACACGTTCGGAAAATGCGAATTGGATGGTTATCGATATTGTGATTAAACGTTAATTAGCGACTACTACTCGCGTGCGTGGGTTATACATATACTTATAAATGTTTTATTATATAGTTTACATATTACATACAACTAACAAAAAATGATTATCGAAACAATCGTCGCTGAAGCATTAGTTATTTCTACCGTGCTTATTATTCTCTTTTACGTTACTAAATCACCATCGGAATTATATTATTTTTCCAGATGAAGGAAAGAATCAATACTGCGCAAAAATGTATAATGATTCGCTGGGTATTGAAGGAATAGTATAGTCAAATAAGAACAGGTATTATTATGTTAAATGAAGTTTATTTTTATTCTTTTTTTTCTTTGAATAAAGCGTCCAAAAAAACAGAAAAATTGTTGGCAATTCTGCGCTTTCGGAAATATTCGGCCTGACGCGTGCGCCAGCCTCTGGCCTGCCGTCCGGCGCGGGTTCCTCGGTACTTGGGTCGCCCTGAAAAGCAGAATGATTAGACAAAAAATTACTGACACAAAATTAAAAACATCAGACAGGCCGGCCGTCGGCGCGAAATAACGTATCCACAGTTAAAAATTTCTAACAATATCACTTTTGCCCTGAATTTTTACATTGCGTTACTGTCAACCACCGCTTGCTGTGAACTCGGTTGCCTATAAAGCGGCGTTCGACGTGATTGTTTAACTGGTCATATCTCGCGACCGCGCAAACTTCGGTGACCATACGTTCTTTGGGATAATTTACTTAGGTAGACCATTTCTATTACCTCCATCATTCAATTTATAATCAAGCCTGATAACTTCCTGGGATTATTTATGTAACACGCGATGAAACGACTTTACATGATACGCGTATGAAAATCAGGAAAATTCCTTAAAGCAAACTGCGAAATAATGTTTGATAACTTCTTGGGATGAGATATGTTACACGCGATGAAACGACTCTACATGATACGAGCATAAAAATGAGGGTAATTGATTGAAGAATCTACTTTACATGTTATTACGTCACTCAGTGTGATAAATACGATCTCAATCGCTTTCTAATATGTCTAACGATGATGTACCCGTTATGATAGAAAAATATGATTACAAACTACTTACATTTCTCTGCGCGTGACTCGCCGGTATTCGTCGAATATTGCTGACGCTCCGCTCCGGAGGCGTCGTCGTCGAGCTGCCACTCCTCGTCAGCAACCGGAGGGCTACCGGTCGCCGGCTCTTCCGTCGTGTCCATACGTTCTGAAATGAAACCAAGTTAAGCCTGGCGCACAAACTTATTCGTAGTACGGAGTCGAAGTCGTAACACGTACGAAGCGACGCGCGTCGTTAGCGCTCGCACACATAGCGCCGGCCAATCAGACACGCTCCACACACTAACGTACACGATACGTTTCGCGCGTCGGTATCGAGTGCGCGACGTCGGTATCGAGTTCGCGACGTCGGTCGGTACGGAAGGCCGACGGGCCTTTACGACGTTGCCAAAGTTTTCCCGCCTTTTCCGAATGCCAGAATTGCGAGAATACTGAGAACGTGTAGTGTGTATTGGTGTGTATCCAGATCCACAACTGTTTCTCGCCACGTCGAAAACTATCCTAGTGAGTGGATAAATAAAGGCAGGTACGTCGTAAAACTCCTATTTTATAATACTTTAATAATATTCCGTCAGATTTCCGGTTATCTTGTATCAGCATCTTTAACCGAGTTTCTAACCTAGAAACTTCTTGTTGATCGCGCCACATACCCACTAGGGTGCTTCAAAAAAAAATTTGATTTTTTTTTCAACTCTTACCCTCCCAAATGCTTGAGGTGGATGAGAAAAAAGTCCTCCCGAAAGTCGGTTGCTATAGCTCAACTCTAAGAGGTCGCTATTTTCATTTTAGCTTCCTATTCATTTAACATGGGAACTTTAGTTTTTTCTATCAAAACTGAAATCACACCAATTCGTTTTAATTCTTTTTGAAATAACTATTGTATATTCAGAAAGCTGGTTTTTTAAGCTTTCCAAACCTATATAACAAAAGTCGATTACCTTTATTGGAAGATTAAATAAAATCATTCAAAATCTCTAGATCTCTAGATTTTAAATGACTTTATTTAATCTTCTAATTGAGGTAATCGACTTTTATTATATAGGTTTGGAAAGCTTAAAAAAACAGCTTTCTGAATATACAATGGTTATTTGAAAAAAATTAAAACGAATCGGTGTGATTTCAGTTTTGATAAAAAAACTAAAGTTTCCATGTTAAATGAATAGGAAGCTAAAATGAAAATAGCGACCTCTTAGAGTTGAGCTACAGCAACTGACTTTCGAGAGAACTTTTTCCTCATCCGCCTCAAGCATTTGGGAGGGTAAGAGTTGAAAAAAAAAAAAAAATTTTTTTTGGAAGCACCCTAATACCCACACATCTGATTCACAGATCTCACAGACCGAAAAATGTTCTTCCTGAAATGCGAACAAGAATATCGTATGCACCACGAGACAAACGTTGTTTTAGACTCATGTAATATTGTAATTGTACAACCTCGCATTTGTCAAAAACAACTTAGTGCTCTTAGGTGCATAATATACTATACAACACGAGTATCTATGCTACCAGAATTACGAATCATTTGGTTTTTCGTACGTAGATTCGTTTTCTCTTCTATGACTACACCACTCTCGGATACTGTAACAGCGCTTACCTAACCTTTGACATTTTGCCATCTGTTCCCATGGCATAAAATACTTCAGATTCAAGACTTCTTGAGGTTTATTTTTTTCATGTAATGTGTTTAGTATTTCTCTCGTCTATCTACGTGACAATGGAAACCTTCGAGGATAATTTTGACGATCCCATCCAGGAATTTAACGACAGCGACTTGGTTGACGCTGTTGTGGTGTATCCTGCTCTATACGATGTAAAATTGGCCCATTACCATAATACATCCATCAAATCAAGATGCTGGGAATTGGTCTCCCAAAAAGTTAACCATCCAGGTAATATCACATCTTGCATTACGTAATCTACTACTTCTAGTTAAGTAATAGTATATTCTGCAGCTCAGAGCAAAAAGTTGATTTTGACAAATGTGAGGTTGTATCCCGAGGCAAAGCCGAGGGATACAATCGCACGAGTCTATAACAACGTTTGCCCTGTGGTGCATACGACATTTAATACGAGGAGAAATAAACTGTTTTTTTTTCCTGTTGGAGCAGGGAAATAAACCACGGTTATTTCCATGAGGTGTATAAAAACATTAAAGTACTAAGCCCTTGAATAATAAACCCATGTTACTTTTTCAGTGGACCTTTGCATGAGCAGGTGGATAAGGCTGAAGGACAATTTCCGAAGAGAAAAAAACAAAAGGGAGTTGGAAAGCAGAAGCGGCCAAGGGTTGTCCAATAGAAAGGGTTTCGCCCTGTATTCCAGCATGAGCTTCATGCATGCTCACATGAAGAAGCGACAGTAAGATTCATTGTATCTTTCTACAGTCTGGGCAAAATGTTTACGTGCAGGGTACTCACAGAACAGAATAATATAATATTGCGTTCCAGAGGATTTTACACTGTTTTGAATAAAAAACAAAAAATGGCGGATATTGGCGCATACGACCTTATACCATTAGACACGCGATATCTTTTTACCTAAAGAGTGACTAAACAGGGTCATTTATAAGGGCTGGCAGTCAGAGTATAAGATCGATATTGATAATGCGTTTTTCCAAAGTGATGGTACATCAACTAATGATCCTCAAAATGTTGATTCACATTTTTTTTCAATTTCATTTCCAGAAGTTTAACCAATGTGAAGTCGTCACAACAGAATGTCGCAGCTAAAAGGACGAAGCAGGGATCTCAATTCACTGGCAGCACTGAGGAGGAGCAGTACCAGTATGCTGGACCAAGGAATACACAAATGAGTTGGACTAGTAATACAGCAATGCAAGCCAGACCTTACACCCTACCACAACATGTTCCAAATACGCCAGCAAACACATCCTGGGATCATGTGCCTCAGCGACAGACGACAAATTATCTTGAAAGCACACCTATGCAACCAATTCACAATACTAATTCACCAGTATGGATACCATCAACAGCAACAGGACCTTCACTCTTCCCAACAGTAAGTCACTCACTTGTGACTGACTCCACACCACCAGTGATGATCAATGCTACTGCTATGACTGATGACATACCGGCCCAAACTTTCGAAGCTGCGAATGTGACTGAGTCTGCAATAACGTTTGCAACACCTGCGCTTTTCACCGAGTCCACGATAAGATCTACTGCACCGACAATACTTACTCAATCTGACGTGATTCCAATAACATCCACATCTGCTGTTGAACCCATAGTCGGGTCGTCCTCTCTGACTCCTGTTCAAGTAAGTGCGATAAGTGAGCTACCAATAACTCCTAGTCCACCAATAAGAACCCTTACGCCGTTGACAAGAATGTCTTCACCAAATGTTCGTGCGCCTCAATGTTCTCCGAACACTATGTCGACGGCATTCAGCTTTTATAATCCAGTGTCTCCAAGTATGTCCATTTCTTCGAGTCCAGCACCACCATCCCCGGCAGATTCTCTGTATTCATCAGCATATTCTGACGTATCTTGTGACTTCAACGTAGATTACGTTGATACTGTTCAAACAAGAAATCCCACTGCTCAACGATACACTGCGATGAAAAGTGCATCCTCGACTGTAACTTCCCCTTCGGTAACACTCAGCAAGAATAATAGCCCAGGCACACCAAAAGGATGTTTTACTAAAGACTCACTGCGTTCAAAGAAGCTTGATCCCCTGGAGGCTTGTATGATTTCATTGTCCAATAGTATTAAAAGCAAGTTGGAAGCTGAACCTGCGTCAAAACAGCCAATCAAGACTCCTGATCAATCATTTGGGGATATGGTTGCTATGGAACTAAGCCGTATGGATGAGGGTAATAAAGCTGCGATGAAGGCACTTATCACGGATATACTATTCGCCAGAAAACAAACAGAAGTGATTACATCTCCGTAGGTAGAACCTGACCTTGAAAAAGTCACAGGTCGTCTGAACGCGAGCTAACCCGGAAAGTCTTGGTACTTCCGGTTATTCTGTGCAGAATTGTTCCCTGAGGTCTTATACCAGGAACTTATTATTTTCAATTTTCTTTTAATTATTTAATCTTTTTTCAGTCTGTATAACGATACTCGTCTTCATTCCAAAGATATGTTACTATTTCGTATACATGTACTTTTTCATAATCTTTATGTAACGATAAGCTGTTTTCATTATTATTCGACGTTCGACTATACTTACTCATTGTTAGAGACACTGTCTTTGAAGAAGGTGCTAAAGATATTTATTTAGTTTTAAGAAGAAGTACAAAGAGCTCGTTACCAGGGCAGCATGTATATTGTACTGTTTAATATTGTATTTACCTGTTCAACATTGCCATGCATACACTTAATATACTAAACATGTGTCTGCAATAAATGTTTATATTTTATATTCGACCCATGTCATATATTAGTCATTTTTATATAGGTTTTGTCAGAGGTAGTGGGTTATATTGATTCACGAACTCAGGATTGTAACAAAACTTGAAGGATTTATTTGCAACAAGTAATTTCTACATAATTTTATTTTGAGATCAAAAACGGAAGTGAAGAGCAACAGATACACATTATCAAAATGGAGTACATATATCGCCTATGTCAAATAAAGGTTTTTTTTTTTGGCGCGTATATTCAAATCATGTAATGCTTCATTGTCATTTCTAATAGCGTTTTCGGCTGGGGCTACGCCGAGCTACACTAGTGTAGTGTAGCCATCTATGTCTCTCTCTTCCTCATGGAAAAGAAAGAGATAAAGATGGCTACACTACACTAGTGTAGCTCGGTGTAGCACCAGCCGAAAACCCTATAACAGGTTTAAGAATATCTAAACGTAAAATTAACCATTAATATGAAGGGGTCACATGGGTTTGTACAACATGAATGTACATGCAATGAATATATAAATGTGTCTACAATAAACGTTTATATCTAACATTAGACTATTCTACGTACGTTAGGGTGGTCCAAAAAAAAAAAGTTTTTTCCTTATCATCTCAAAAGTTTCTTTCAGGTATAAAACAAATTCTCCCAAAAGCGCAGCTCGATATCTCAACTCTACGAGACGCTCAACGATTTTCCGTTTTCCCATATAAATAACACGTGAAAAATTTATTTTTTCGTTTTTTCCGCATAAAACTCCGAAAAAAAAAATTTATCCCAATTTTGATGCACAATATATATTCTTGTAGAAGATTCAATTCTCTACAAAAAAGGTTTCATGAGGTTTTCTTGTAATCTTAACAGGTAAAAAGTTATCATATAGGTATGGGAAAACGGAAAGTTATACATGTATGATAACTGATTACAAGAAAACCTTATCAAACCTTTTTTGTAGAGAATTGAATTTTCTACAAGAATATGTGCATCAAAATTGGAATAAATTTTTTTTCGGAGTTTTATGCAGAGAAAACGAAAAAATAAATTTTCCACGTGTTATTTATATGGGAAAACGGAAAATCGTTGAGCGTCTCGTAGAGTTGAGATATCGAGCTGTGCTTTTAGGAGAATTTGTTCTATATCTGAAAGAAACTTTTGAGATTATAAGACTTGGAAAAAAAAAAAAAAATATATTTAAACGTTGAATAAACGAGTAATATTAAGGTTCCATGGTTTTCGAAGGTAAAAAAAAAAAAAAATGTTTTCTATTGTATATATGTGCTCAAGATGTGCTTAAACTCCTCAACATGTACAAAAAGAACGCTGTAACGTTTAATCAGTTGTTCCATTCGAAGTTCCATTAAATTTCCATTGAAAAATTAAAAATTCAGTTGTTGAAACCTGGTCTTCGAAGACCCTCCATAAAATACGGTGAACAGAATAACTCATGATACTCATTTATTTGAAATGAAAGATCCGAATGTTTTCTGTTAGTATGTGAGTATAGCTTGTGGTGAAACGGAAGAATTGAAAGAAAAAAAGATATCGAAAAATCCCGTGTTCAATCACAAGCTATACTCACCTACTAACAGAAAATGTTTAGTTTTTTCATTCGAAATCAAGCTATCATGATTTATCTTTTCCATCGCTGAAAATTTTTTTTCATATAAAAATTCATCTGTTTTATTTCTAAGTTTTAACAATTTTCTAATGAAATATTTATACAAAATATTGTATCGTATGAATGTTGATCTCCTATATGCTTAAAACTTTAAATGCAACAATTTCTTGACTATTAGAAAGAATTTGAGAAAATATTTTTCTAACCTTCGAAACCCATAATTTTTTAGATAATGTGTTTTATAAGTTTTACAATATTCGAATGAGGTGTACGCACAAATCCTTTCAGCAATTTTTAAATTTTGGTAGTATAGGCTGTAAAAAACTGTACTGCAGAAGGCTGACATTGTTTTTCACAGCCTATAATACCATTATTCAAAAATTGCTGGAACGATTTTTTTAATACTTTGTCTGATAGTAATCACATACGAAATTCCACCAAAGTAAAGTCTCCCCTCAAGTAAAATCGGAGAAAAAAAATGTTCGAAGCGTAGTATGCATAAGCTTTGAAACTGCTTATATGTGGCTACTGTAATTGCGGTCCGGTGTATCTTACATGTTCATACTGCCACGGAACTTCGCCCTCTGGTGTCAAAAAATATCTCGTGAGTTCACCTCTCATCTGCATACCATTCTGTGGAACGTTTTCTCTGTCAAGTGGAGGTAAATTCTGTAAACAGTTATCTCCTTCTCTCCACAGCCCAGGTTGAAGGACCCCATGCTCATCCTCCCAATCGATGAAATTGGGTGGACAGTACAGTCTTGGTGGGGCTCGCAAAACATCTCTTTCTCTGAGCATATTATGCAAGCATATTGCTGACAGTATGATGTGGTCTGTAGTATCTGGATGGAGAGCTATCGGCCTTCGGAAAATGCGCCATCGAGAGGCAAGGATACCAAAAGCATTTTCGATAACTCGACGAGCCCGTGAGATCCGGTAGTTGTAAATTCGTTTTTCTTCGCTTAAGCCATGACCAGGATATGGCTTCATCATCCTGGTGGATAATGCAAACGCGTCATCGCCAACAAAGAAACAGGGAGTTTCGATGTTGCTTCCGGGCAGTGCACTCGTACCTCTTGGCAAATTAAGTCCATTCTGTTCAATTCTCTGGCCGAAAGTATTTGCATAAATACCAGCATCACTGTTACTACCCATGTGCCCCACGTCAACCAAAGTAAACTTATAATTTGCATCACACGCCGCCAGAAGAACAATACTGAAATGTTTTTTATAATTAAAAAATTCAGTTCCAGTGTTTGCTGGCGCTTGGATCGAAAAGTGTTTCCCATCTATTGCCCCCACGCAATTCGGTAAATTCCACTGCTCCAGAAAATCACCAGCAGCAAGTCTCCATTCTGCTTCAGTTGGTTGTCGGAGGTATAGTGGTTGAAGTACATGAACAAGTACCTGGCAAGTTTCCTTTATGATCATCCGCGCTGTCGATTCACCAATTCTATATGCCAGAGCTAATGAAACAGGTTGATCGCCCGTCGCCAAGTACCTGAAATGACACATAAATTACATAATTATAATATGCATAACGGTTCGAAGTTAAGGCATATTTTTTATAATCTCTGGGATTATGCGTTTAAATCGTCCATAAGTAATTTCATTTTTAGTCTATTAGTGAATGATAATAGGTTCCGTTAATGGCCATATCAAGTGCACGTAAAAAAATCAGTCGATCGCCACAAACAGTACAAAAGGTAAAAAGACATTTCATCCTTTTGAGTATGGAAAAAGCTGTAACCAAGACCATCTTCAAGCCACATTTATGTTATTAATACATAATTTGATGGAATATGAACACCGGAAGTGAGTAATCGACTTCTAAGAATTGACCAGAAATTGTGGGGTAGCCCGAAAGGGTGCTTCCACCCTATTAGCGAGTTTTATAGGATACAGCGTGAAGTAAGTCATGTATAAAAGTTCACAAAGTTTGCGGTGAAATATCCGTGGACGATACATAAGATTATACCTCAAAGTCAGTGCAAGCCGTAACTCAGAATTCAGCGCTCGTGGGTGTACTCTGACCAAGTGAGGGTGAATGCGTTCCAACAATTCATTGAAGGTTTCCAGGTCCATCCTTAGGTATCGAAAGAACATCGATTCATCTTCCTTTAATTCTTGCAGAAGGTGATAATAATCGCCCTGAAGCCTTCTGTTTTGGTTGATTGGGCGGACGTACCAACGGCGATTCCTCCATCTGTCGGAGCGTCTTCTCCGACGTATTATCACGAAAAGCATCATCCAGATGATGAAAAGTTCCAACAAGTCGTCCTCCATACTTGGATATATACCTTCGACTGAAAATACATATTTTTTAGTTAACCTAATGGAAAAACGTTATAAAATCGTAACCTGCATGCATAATATAATACATTTCGATACAAGGGCGAAACATCGTACTTTATTTACACGCGTTTGTGATGAAAAATTCTGTTCAATACACGTGTGAAAGTTGTTTTTTCGCCCAAACCTTTCGCCCTTGCATCGAAATGTATTATATTGCAACACCTGCTTGGAAAGTATGACTTTCGAAGCCTGTGTAGCGTACGTGAAGTGTCTTATTTCCGAACAGTGCCGAAAGTCAACTGTTAAAAAATGAGGCACTTTCCACAGCTTACACAGACTTCGAAAATCAAACTTTTCATCGTAGAAATTACAAATAACAGCGTGTGCCATGCGTGCAGATGGCCGATATCCATCTCGTGTGATAGCAGATAACTTAACACTCGACGGAAATCAGCAACTTTTCGCACTTGTATCACAATATACTATCATCGGTGTTGGGCAGCAGCAAGTTACGTGGTGTAATCAATTATATTTCCATTGCAAATTACAGCTGTAATTTGTGATTCAAAAAATCTATCACAAATTACCTCAGTAATTCACTTATCACGAAAATACTTCGGTAATTCATAATTGATATATAATCTATATACAGGGTGTTCCCGAATTCGCGACCAGGAATTCACAGGGTAAATCTTGAGCAAAAACAGGATCGAAATTTCCTGAACCGTTTTATCCGGAAACGCTTAGATTTCTCGTTATAATTATTTCAAATCCAGCCAATGACGCGCGGCTTATGAACGGACGTTCGTCGATGTGATTACCGCTCGGTTGTATGCGCTTCTCCCAGCCTATTGTCGCCGCGAAACAAAGTGTACACAAGCAAGCAGCGAGCACACCGACGAGCGCCCGTTCTTACATCGCACCTCATTGACTGAAATTGAAATAATTATAACGAGAAATCTAAGCATTTCCGGAAAAAACGGTTGAGGAAATTTCGATCCCGTTTTTGCTCAAGATTTACCCTGTGAATTCCTCGTCGCGAATTCGGGGACACCCTGTATAATCATATATAATTATATATAATCTCTTTCAATCGGGTACTTACAAATTTCAATTTGTAATTTGTTATCGATTAATTACAATTTGCCCAACACTGATATTTATTTCATACAATCATCTACAATTCTTACCTCTATTTTCACTTTGTCCACGAGGTAAACACTGTTCTTTACTGTTAGAAAATAGTCTGAAGAGCTGCGGATCTGGATACACACTACACGTTCTCAGTATTCTCGCAATTCTGGCATTCGGAAGAGGCGGGAGAACTTTGGCAACGTCGTAAAGGCCCGTCGGCCTTCCGTACCGACCGACGTCGCGAACTCGATACCGACGTCGCGCACTCGATACCGACGCGCGAAACGTATCGTGTACGTTAGTGTGTGGAGCGTGTCTGATTGGCCGGCGCTATGTGTGCGAGCGCTAACGACGCGCGTCGCTTCGTACGTGTTACGACTTCGACTCCGTACTACGAATAAGTTTGTGCGCCAGGCTTTACTAAAATCTCAACTCGCATTCAATTGTCGCATACGCTCACACATATGAATGTACGCTATTACATGGACAATTTCCGACGCCTTCGGAAACAGTTCAGGCTTTCCGTATTAATTGAATAACAATACAATTTCAAACTACTCACCTTCAATCGTGCCAGGCGCCGTAGATTTTTGAGTCGAAGTAGATGGCTTCGACGCGTCCATTGCAAGCTGTGAACGAATAATGTGCAAATATTGTTTATAAAATAATGAAGAATCAATCTGTAGTCAAATCTGGTTATAATATTGGACATTAGCCAGAAATTTACAGCAATCTATGAACTTACGTCTGTTTTGTTCGACGGATCCAGGTACAATAACTCTTAGCGCGAATATCACGTAGCCAGGTCATCATTTCTACGTAAACGCTTCTCATCACCATCTTGACACCGGTTTATCTTGAAATCGATAATATTGGTACTGTCGACTCGCTCTAAATATTATCTGTCTCGCAATCCTTCTTTTCTCCATACCGATATTTTGCACCCACACCTACTGTAATCCTCTTCGTAATCCATCTGTCTCGTAATCCCTCTTTTCACTATACCGATACTTCGTACCCACATCTGTAATTCTCTTCGTAATCCTCTTTCTTTCCACTTCCGAGAATATTCGCAATATCGACTACTTCTATCTTTCTTCGCGGAACGAATGCGTAGGTATTAACGATCAATATTATTAATTTTAATATCACGAAGTGCCGGTCCGAGGCAAAGTAGAGCCAAGCGAACCGTCACTTCGCCCGAATTCATCGTGGAAACACCATCATGACGAAGACAAACAATAAGTCAGAGAAATCAGGTGAGTGAATTTACTATGTATGCACGCATAATGAAAAAAAATGATCTTGACTTTCCAGTATGTGCGACATTGTTCATGTAATCAATACGACATGAAATCGTGTATTTTCAGACATAAATAGCGCCGTCGTGCCGACGGTGCCGGATGCACCGGTCCCGCCCCCGGAAAAATCAACCGGTTAGTATTCTTTTATACCATCCAAGTTCATCTCGGATTATCCGATACACGAAAACGTTATTATTTCGCACCGCTTCGGCGTTATTGTTCATGTGAACGAGGTAATTACAAATCATGGTGTTTCAGCGCCAAAGACTGCTGTCGCGGTGCCGCCTGCAAACATCAGGGAAAATGTGCCGACTCCGGGCGGATCGACCGGAAAAATCACCAGTAAATAAATATATGTTAATTGACTCTCCGTAAAAAATTCTTGCCGTCGGCGAGCTTATATCCTCAATTCAGACACATAATAGTTATTCCTATTCGCAATTGTTTTTATTTCCAGAACGACGCCAACGCAGACTGGTCCTCGACCTCAAGATGCGCCGCATAATCCTCCTCTTCCAAGAAGGTAAAAAGTTTCGTTAATATTATAGTCATAACATTACAATAATTATTCAGAATACAACGATATCTACCGGGAATTCCATGCCATGTCGAGCTGTTTATGAATCTTTACCTCCCAGATGTCGCCCGCAATTTTCTATACGATTCTTCTCATTTCGCGAGGCAGTCAGTTTTTTCGGATTATTTTCTTTACTTTATCTGAATCTTCTTCAAATTTCTAAAACGATCACATCGATCAATGCGATTAAAAAATTCGCAAATATTCTGAAAAACGTGTTTGAAATATCAATATTGTGGAGGCACTCGTCACAGGAAAATTCGTTATTAGCAATATCGAATATAAAGCATATTTATGTACACAATATGTTGACGAAGCTGCTTCCTACTCTCTTATAATGACTCGGTGGAATTTCACTGATTCATTTTAAGAAAGTACTGAGTGATTCCTCGCTTACATCTCAGTAATTATATGATATATATATATATATATATATCATATATATGTATATTAGGGTGTTTCAAAAAAAAAAAATTTTTTTTTTCCTTCCACTAACAGGCTCAAAAGTTTCATTCAGGTTAAAAAGTATGCCTGTTAAAATATGAGCTCTTAATATTAATATTAAGAGTGGCCGCATCGCACTTTTCGATTTTCCATAAGAATAACATAGGATAAATTATATTTGCTTCTTCTGATTTTTATAACTAGCAAATGATACGTCACACAAAGAATCTACAGACATATTTTTGTTGGAAAATGAAAAATGAAAAATAAAAAAAAAAAAAAAATTTAAAAAATTAAAATTAAAATCAATCAAAACAAATTAAAATTTGACCTTGAATAACTTTTGAACAAATGGACTTATTAGAAAATGACTCGGAACTTTTTTGTAGAGCGTTCAATTCTCTACAAGATTAAGCGATGGTTTTTTTCTTATAATACACGATAGGCCAGCAATAAAAATCAGAAGATGCAAAAAAAAAATTTTCCATGTTATCCTTATGAGAAATAGAAAAGTGCGAAGCGGACAACCTTAATATTAATATTAAGGGCTCAAATTTTAACTGACTTTTTTTTACGCCAAAAGAAAACTTTTAAGCCTGTTTGCAAGAAAAAAAAAAAAAATTTTTTTTTTTGAATCACCCTAATGTATATCATATATATATATATCATATACAGGGCGAGTCTTCCCTGGTATCGAATGAGGGAGGGGCTTATCATCGCAGACGCCCCGCCTCTTTCTATTCATACTTGTTATCGTCGTACCAAGAAACCCCACTTTTATTTTCACGTGCCGTCAAAATTATCCAACCTCAAGTTGCTAATACCCACATGTGAGATATTGATGATATCAAAATGAAAACAATGATTTGATCAGAAACCGTCTTCAATTTCAGTTTATTGACAGTAAATTATTAACTACATTAAATGTTCAAACTGTTCGCCTTCTTAATTGATACAAATCATTAGTCTGGACTTCAAATTTTCTCGTACACGTCTCAAAGTTTCTGGAGTTATAGCTGCACAAGCTCTTCTAATTCGATCTTTGAGGTCCTCAAGATCTCTAGGCTGTGTTTGGTACACTTCAGCCTTTACATGCCCCCATAAAAAAAAATCGGGGGAAGTTAAATCAGGTGATCGAGGTGGCCAGGGCACGGCACACCCTCTGCCAATGCATTTTTCTGCAAACTGTTCTGTAGGACATTGCAATGATGTTGAGTTTTTCTGATTGGGTAAATTGTGTACTACTTATGAAATAAATCTTTCCCATCAATCATCATTCACCATACGCTTGCAATTTGAAGTCAATATTTCATTTTGAAAATCAAAAAAATAACACCTCACATTCAAAAGCCCGTTGACAAGGAATTCATCGTAATAGTAATTAAACGTGACTTCCTACCACTTAAAAACTGACGGGCCGCTCTAGAATAATGAGGTGGGGCTCCGTCATGCTGGAACCACATTCGAATACGCACAGCAAGAGGTACATTTTCCAACAGACGAGGTAACTCATGCTGTAAAAAATGCAGATAACGAGCACCAGTAAGGTTCCCTTCAAAAAAATATGGCCCTATTATGTGATCTTCGATGATGCCACACCAAACACTGATCCCCCACTGCACTTGAAAGGCCGTCTCTCTCATCCAGTGAGGATTAACGTCAGCCCAATGGTGCATGTTATGCCGATTAGCTATGCCCGTATTATTGAATCGCGATTCATCGGAAAACATGACATAAGATAGAAAGTTGTCATCTTCTCGAATTTTCTCACTCATCCAATGGCAAAACACCATTCTATTCAAACTGTCCTCACCATGTGATTCTTGCACTAGCTGCATATGGTACGGGTGAGATCTATTTTTTTTTCAAAATTCTTACAACAGAACTTTGGCTGACGTTAACGACATTGGTGGCGATCTCCCGGGTACTTATCTGAGGGTTTGCAGCAACAGCCGCCAATACAACTTCCTCGTTAATGCCGCGCGTAGAGGGACATTGCCTTACATTTTTGCGTTCTTTGACGGAACCTGTTTCACGTAGGCGTCGCTCACAATTTCTAAATGCCCGGTCAGAAGGGGTGACTCTGTAGAATAAAACTGAATTTGTTATCAAACTATGAAAAATAGTAATGAATAGATTGGAATCGAATGAATTTTCAGCGTTCATCGTGGCATCTATCCAGAAGATCATTGTAATGAAAACATAAAATCAAGGGCTTAAAAATGGCAACAACTGTCAAATAATAAGTTTTCTAGCATTGATAATCAGTTGTTGATCTGAATCAGACTAACCTATCGGGAAATCTAATTGCATAACACCTCACGGCAGCTGTTGCATTCGAACGACATTCACCGTAGATGAGAAGCATATCGACATACTCATTTACAGAGTAGTGTGCCATTTCGATTATAAATACTCCTTGTTCGCGTCTAGGACAGGTATGTTCTCATTTGGGATTATGATAACAGAGTGAGGTTTCTGGTAGTGTTGATGGTACGTGAAAATAAAAGTGGGGTTTCCCCCAAGTAAAAGTGGGGTTTCCCGATAACAAGTATGAATAGAAAAGGGCGGAGCGTCTGCGATGATAAGCCCCTCCCTCATTCGATACCAGGGATGACTCGCCCTGTATATAGATATACAACTCTAACAACTGACGGTCCGCTACCCAGATTACTGAGATGTAAGCGAGGAATCATCCGGTATGTCTCTCGCACACTGTAGAGAAAAGACCTTTTTTGTAGCGAATAATATGCCACCGAGTAACATGATCCTTCTTTCCGTAACGAGTACACCTTGGAGAAATATAACGTTCGTGCGTGCTGAAATATTGATAATACTTCAAAACGTGCACTATGTTACTTTGTTTGCAGGAGATGAATGGGATGCAGTGATGGCTACAGCCGATATCGCTGGTATCGACGAGTAGCAACGCTGTCTACAAAATTTATAATATAATTTAGAGTTTATGGAAAATCCACCAAAAAAATTATTATTTTCTTTCTTATAATAAATAGCGAAACATACATAAGTATACGTGTATAAAGCGTAGTGCCTATCATTTATCTCACGTTCTTTTACCAATTCCTGATATCACTTGTTAGCACAAACTTATCCGACTTTGGCGTTTTGTTTTCGTTACCACATAGTATTAACCCATGTACGTGAGTAGTCGACAATCAACGTATAATCACAATTTGGGGGGGGGGGGGGGGGGGGGGGGGCGCAATATGATGTAGTATTCCTAAAAGCACCCGACTCATACCTATTAATTAACGTATATTTATAAAGAACCCGGAAATTTTTTTTTTATCATCATACATAATATGTATGATATTATCATATCTATAATCATTAGGGTGGTCGTCGATATACAAAAACTGTAGAGAATGACAAAACAAGAGGTACTGCCAAATCTGAAGTCTTTCAATTGAAGGGAACCCACGCCTATTCGCGTTCAAAGTTTCAAAATTCGCTTTATTTTACTTTTCATTATTAGCTGTATCGGCGGTTTTTTTCGCATTTGGTCTATTTATAAACATATTTGATGACGTTACAATATTCTATGCTGTTATTACTACCTATTGCTATGAACAAAGATTTCGAATTACACGCCAAGTTCCCAAAAAAAAAACGAATTTTAATGGAATGATATTTTTGCAGGATATGTTTCATTGAATGATATACAAACAACTATTATCTTAACTATATCAGTCAAATAATCAGTAATTACAAAGTAACGAATGTTCTTTAAAAACTTAAGCATCGTAAATGACGTAGCAGAGAGAGGTGTGCATTTGATGCAAGAGTATAATAATTTATTCACGAAGAATGAAGAACAAAAACAATTTATTCTACAAATTGTAACCGAGTATCGAAAAAAATATCCCACAAGCACAAAAGAAAATTTGCTTAAGCCGCTGGATTTAGAAAATAACGACTGAAGTAACAAAATAGGTCATTTTTCAATTGAAAGACTTCAGATTTGGCAGTACCTCTTTTTATGTCATTCACTACAGTTTGAGGATGCGGCGTGCAATTTTTGTTTTTTAACGACCACCCTAATAATCATATACGCGTGAATTCCTATCTTTTAGACAGGTGAACTTGGGCTGAATTGATCTGAGTTTCGAATTGCACATCGAGCGCAGGCAAATTTGCTGTGCGGCTAACTTCATTCATTGCTGACAGATAACCGCGATGTGTATAACCCCCCAATATTTTGACAGTTCGACTCGGTATGAAGTTGGCCGCACTGAAAATTTGCAAAATTTGGGTGGGCTCCGAGCTTGCTCGGAAATTCAGCTCAATTTCACCTGTCTAATAGATTGGAATTCACGCTGTATAATTATGTATAAGTTGAATAATTTTTAACATTGTTTTAAGGAGATTGGCTACCCAAATGCATATGTCGAGAAGTCTTTGAAAATTTTATCATCGAAAAATAGACGAATGAAATGCTTTCTGCCGAAATCTCAAATCGATTCATCACCCTGTTTTTGACAAATTAATTTTTGAATTTTGTTCTTATACACGTAGAGGTATCGGGAGCCGGTAAGGTGAGTTGAAATCTACTCTTACCTAGCGAGCGATACTAAAGATTTCAACTAACCTTACCGGCTCCCTATGTGTATAAGAAGAAAACTCTCACCTCTACGTGTATAAGAAGAAAATTCGACAGTTAATTTGTCAAAAACAGGGTGATGAATCGACTTGAGATTTTGGCAGGAAGCATTTCATTCGTCTATCTTTCGATGATAAAATTTTCAAAGATTTCTCCACATATGCATTGGGGTAGCCAACCTCCTTATATGATAATTGTTACAGAAAGTTCTTCTTTGAAAAAATGTACTTCTAGGAAATTGAAAAAATCATTGGTGCATGATTTTCATTTTTATTTTAATTAATATAATTGATTATTAACACGTCAGATGTAAAATTTTGTGTGATAAGAATTTGAATGTATGACATTCGTATATTTGATATTCATTCAAGTTCTTAATTTCAATAACAGATCTTAGGTGAGTCGCTTGCGGGCAGAGTTGGCGAGCGCATGATTCACGGATCGATCCCCGGTCGGGACGAAGTTTTTTTTTTCAAACTAAACTACTTTTGTAAATTATATAAGAAAAAAAATTTCGGGAATATAGTTTCCTTTTGTGAAAGTGCATGCGATGCGCATAGGTATATCAGCGCGCCAAAACTGATCTAAAGTGATAGTTTCTCACATTCTACCAAACATTATTATTTAAACGCCGCGCGGCTGTCATTAGCTCCGCACGCTTTGTTATCCATGTTGTGACAATGCGCACCCCAACCGCATCGAATACCACCGACAAGAACCAGCGAAAATAACGAACTTCATTCATTCCTATCTTAATCTCATCATATTCTTATTCTTATTCGTGTATGAGATTTGCATCATCATCACAAACGTATGTATACACAGATGTACGTCAATATACCTTGTCAAATCGCGACAAATCGAAATATATGAAACATGGGCAGGCCATCCCCACTCTCAATCTACTCTAGCAAGAGCTACATCACGCGCGTTTAACTAGACGAATCGTCTCAGTCGTATAAACAGTAATATTGTGTCTCATTTGCGGATGAACATCGAACGAAGCGAAGAAATTATAAGACCAGAACAGGAATCGCGATGAGTGTACCGAGGATTATGGGATTAAGTGCTGCAGACTGGGCAATCATGGAAAGGACAGGATGAGACGGCATGCTGTTGGACACTCATATGGCTAAGTTTATAGATATACTAGAACATTACGATACTTTATATCGCATGCAAAATACTCTGTTATTACAAATACCGCGAACGATCAGTAGCGCTTCACGAGACGAACCTTGTTTACAAATATTGTTTCGAGGCCCTAATGACGATGGTCATTGGATTTGTGTTTGGTATGATACTGAAGTACTGCACGTGTATGATAGCGCGAACACGAGAACACTGCACAAGGATCATAAGATATTCTTACGTAGATTGCTGCCGTACGATAACATACCCGTTGTATTCGAGAAGGTTCAGCAGCAACCTAATGAATACGATTGTGGTGTGTTTTCTATTGCTTTCGCGATTTGTATAGTTTCTGGTATCAACCCCTGCAGCGTTCAGTATGACACAGTGCGGATGAGACCACATTTAATTGACATGTTTCATTCCAATAGCCTCAGAAATTTTCCAATAATACACGAAAATTCGGTCAGCACCGAGGGCGTTTTCGGTAATCTTAGGTATTGTAGTCAACGCCTAATCGCAACTGTAGACGAAGGATCTCGTGGTCTGGAGTCAGCAAATACAAAATGTAGAGGTTCGCGAAGGGTGACAACAAAACGGACGTACACGAAAGAACTGAATGGTCACACGTATGAAGGAACAGCTACTGTTTCACGTCAAGAAGCCGTAGATGTACAAGGTAGGTATCGAGTTCAAGAATCGGTCGGAAAAATGAGGTAAACGATTAAAGTCCGGAGAAATACATGCACGGGCCGACACAGAATCCACTGCAAACGCGGATGATATACCGGCGGCCATGGCACGTAAAAGAGCGGCGTATAGAAAGAAACAAACACGAGCTAACGAATCGGCGGAACAGCGGATTAATAGACTCAAGGCCGCTGCAACATTCAAAAAGAAGAAAAGAGAGTCTGTTTCAAAAATCGACGAAACCGCGACAGCTATGATGCGTAGAGAAGCTGCAGATAGGATGCAACAAATGCGTTCCAAGGAATCTAAGGCACAACGTACTGACAGACTTAAGGCCGCTGCAATATTTAAAAGGGAAAAGAAAGCACATCAGATAATTGACGGATCAAATAAAAGAAGATATACTGGAAATGAAGTATCATCTAGGACCAAAAAAGGAAAACCTGATATACAATAGATTCGCGCAAAAGGGAGTTGAAAGTAAATTTAGATTTGGCGGAGGATGAAGTAGAATCAAACTATTTGGGAGAAATGAATCATCTATGCCAATTCTGTAGCGCAAGACATTTCATTTCTGAATTACCATGCGATAAGAAGTACAACATGTGTTGTCACAAAGGTAAAGTAAGTATCGCGGAAGAGCGAACCTATCCAGAAGCAATCAAACAGCTGATCGACGGCACTGACGTAAATAGCAGAAATTTCAGACGAAACGCGAGAAGTTATAATAATTCGCTGGCATTTGCAAGTTTTGGAGCTAAATTTGATTCCATCAAAGACGGTCGGGGCCCGTTTGTATTCCGTATATGTGGACAAACGTATCACAACACATATGCACTACACCCCGACGCTAATGAAGCACGTAAATACGGACAATTGTACATAATCGACAATGAAATTGCCACCAGAGTACGTATGCAGCATCCCGGCAATAAAAATTGTTTGCCAGAGATTCTAGGCGAATTGGATGATGTCATACGAAAGATCAATCCGTATGCGGAAGCTTTCAAAATGATGCACGAGATGGAAGCGGAAGAAAGACAGTTGTCAAAAACAACCGGAGGATCCGTGCGCGAAATAAGGATGTGGCTGAAGAGAGACGACAAAGCCGATAAAAATCGCTTCAACCTGCCAACGTGCAATGAAGTGGCTATTGTGTTTGTTGCAGAAGACGGAGATCCTCCGGTTCAGAGAGACGTATGTGTGTACTCTAAAAGTGGAGGCCCTATAAGCATTCCAAGTTTGAGCAAGCACGTCGACCCTATGATATATCCTCTCATGTTTCCCTCGGGCGAAACAGGATGGTCGCCGAGGATGAAGCAAACCATAGGAAATCGTGAAATAACCGCGCTGCAATATTACAGTTACAAGTTGAGCGATAGAGGGGGATTCAATCCATGTCTGTGTATGGGAGGATTGTCTCAACAGTACATCGTTGATATGTGGACGAAAGTCGAAAGTCATCGTTTATACTACATAAAAAATCAACAAATCAAATTACGAGCAGAATTGTATGAGGGAGTCATTGATTACCTACATAACAAAGCTGGACAAGATAACGCGAGGATTGGTAAAATGGTGATATTGCCATCGTCGTTCAGCGGCAGTCCACGTGCCTTACAACAAAGTTTTATTGATGCGATGACTCTATTGCAAAAATACGGGAAACCCGACCTATTTATAACAATGACTTGCAATCCAAAGTGGAAAGAAATAGTAACAAATTTGGAGCCTGGTCAAACTGCTGTGGATCGACCAGATCTTGTAGCTAGAGTTTTTGATCAAAAAGTTAAGGCATTGAAAGTCGAGCTAATTGACAATGCTATATTTGGTAAGTGTGCCGCTTATGCCTATGTCATCGAATTTCAAAAAAGAGGCTCACCACATGTTCATATGCTGTTTTGGTTGGAGGAAAGCAGCAAAATCCGTGATGCAGACGATGTTGATGATATAGTATCCGCCGAGATACCGGACAAAACGCGTCACCCATTACTGTATGAAATAGTCAAACAATGTATGATTCACGGGCCTTGTGGTCAACAAAACATAAATTCCCCCTGCATGGATAGCAAAACAAACCGATGTACAAAACGTTATCCGAAAGACTACATATCCGAAACAAACTATATGTCAACGGGTTATCCATCATATCGGAGACGAGACGACGGAAGCGTGATTGTTTTTGATTCGAATAAAGGAAGGGTACGAAGAATCGCAGATAACAGAAGTGTCGTGCCGTATAATGCGTATTTATTATTGTAATTTGATTGTCATCTTAACATGGAAATATGCACAACGGTGCAATGTATAAAGTACTTATTCAAGTACTGTTATAAAGGGCATGATTGCGCGAACGTTGAAATGAAGGACGCACACGTAGAAAGTAGCGTGCAATACGATGAAGTTGACGAATATATATCGACGCGATACGTGTGTCCACCAGAGGCAATCCATCGGTTATACCAATTTCCGATGAACGAACAATCCCGTGCTATATATAGGTTAGCTGTTCACGTAGAAAACGAACAAATGGTATACTTCGAAGAGGGGCGCGAAAACGCAGCCGTACACACAAATAAAGAATCAACATTGCTTGCGTGGCTTAATCTCAACAAGACCGACGTGGAAGCACGTAATTACTTGTACAGCGAAATTCCGAATTATTACGTGTTTAATAAAAAAAATACGGAGTGGACGAAACGAAAAAAATTTGTGAAACCTGTGTTGAGCAGAATGTATTTTGTGAGTCCCAGGGAAAAAGAGCGATATTATCTGAGATTGCTGTTATTACATGTTCGGGGGGCACAGTCATATGATAATATGCGAACTTATGAGGGTACAATACACTCATCTTTTTTCGAAGCAGCCGTCGCGCGAAAGTTAGTTAGTGATGACGAAGAATGGGACAAATGTCTAGCTGAAGCATCAAGTCTCAAATTTCCGAAAGAGATGTGCAGGTTGTTCGCGTATATATGCGTATTCGGTATGCCAATCAACGCAAACCAATTATTCGAAAAATACAAAAACGAGTTGGTCGATCGAAATGAATACAATGAACAAAACGAACAGAAAGCCTTGCGGGTGATCAATGAAATACTAATGTTTCATGGATTCACGTTGCGAAACTTCAATTTACCGGATATAATAGAAGGTTACATATTTCCGTCCGACACAGACAACGACGAAGACATAACTCGTACGAAACAGACAGTGATAATATCAGTCAATAGTTTAACGAAACATCAACGTACTGTATATGACACAGTCATGAGTGCTGTACGTGGCGAAGGCTGCAATAAGTGTATTTATGTGGACGGCCCCGGTGGTAGTGGAAAAAGTTATCTACATAACATCATTATAACTACATTACAAAGTATGGGCTTGATAGTGTTGCCTGTAGCATGGACCGGAATCGCAGCGAATTTATTGAAAGGAGGAAGAACCGCGCATTCAACTTTTAAACTACCGTTACAATTAAACGAATGCTCAACGTGTAATATTAAACCGAATTCCAGACAAGGCTTGCACATTCGAAACGCGAAAGTTATAATCTGGGATGAAATAACAATGGCCTCCAAGCATGCACTAGAGGCTGTTGAACGTATGTTAAGAGATACATGTGAATGTAACGAACCATTCGGCGGTAAAATAGTTATAGCCCTGGTGACTTACGGCAAACTTTACCAGTTGTGCGACATGGAAGTCGGACCCAAATTTTAGAAGCCTGCGTTAAGAGAAGCAGCTTCTGGAATCAATTCATGCACATGTCATTGAAGGGCAGCATTCGTGTCTCCGATGGGCAAATAGACTTCAAACAATGGCTTCTGCGAGTCGGCGATGCTGTTTTTGGCGATTCTTTTGAACGTAACAACGAAGTTGTAAGCATTCCTACGGAAATACGTTCGAATGGTGATATTGTGCGAGAAATATTCGGAGAAAGTGTAGATCCACAAGATCCTTCGAATCATGGTAAGGTTATATTAGCTCCAACCAATGTTGATGTCATTGACATAAATACAAAAATAATGTCAAAAATCCAAGGAATTGGAGTGGAGTATCTGAGTGTTGACACAGGTGAACATGGGGATAATACAGATATGAGCAACATACTTCCGATCGAATTCATGAATTCATTGACACCTAATGGTCTTCCACCTCATAACCTAACGTTGAAAGTAGGAAGTATCGTTATTCTGTTACGTAACCTAAATCTCTCACAAGGTCTATGCAACGGCACTAGACTGGTTGTCAAGAAGCTAAATCAGCATCTGATCTGTAGCGAAATTATAAGCGGAAATTCTGCCGGAAAAACTGTACTGATACCACGAATAGATTTATCACCGAGCGAAGAGGATGTACCGTTCAAGATGGTGAGAAGACAGTTTCCAGTGCGATTAGGGTTTGCGATGACAATTAATAAGTCACAAGGCCAATCTTTCGATAGCGTTGGAGTGTATTTACCAAATCCCGTGTTCAGTCATGGTTAACTATACGTTGCTTTGTCCAGAGTTAGGTCAAATAACAATTTGAAAGTGTTGAAAACCACTGATAACCGAGCGAGCGTAGCGAGTGAGGGAAAGCGCAAAACCCAACGAGTGAGCGAGCGAAGCGAGCGAACGAGCAAAATTATCAGCTATCTCTTAATAAATACTCTGCAGAAATTAACAATATTGTACAAAACAGTGAATATAATCTAATGCTATGCTAAGCTCGATATCGAGATCTATGTTGTTTGTTTTAATTGGAAAGATGAAGCTAATTGGTAACGATGCTGCTTTAGCCAACGTCCCGAATGAATATGTTATGATCTAGATCCTAAACAGCGACTCTAGAATAATCAAAATATAAGTACGATTCAAGTTTATCTGAATTGAAGAGATCGATTTTTAGATGAAGTGAGTCGCTCTGGTGCTATACCATGAAAGCGCTCTCGAGTACTGTTGGAGCGCGCTTATATACGATTTGTTCCTCGCCTCTGACGTCACAGGCGAGGAACGCTGGACAACTCGTATTAGTCCAAGTTTCAGCATTATGTTGGCCACGTCCAGCCGGTCCCTAAGTTATCGGCTGGACACGTTACATTGCCCCCTTCCATCAATTGAATTTTCCTGCTATGGTGCCAGAACCTTTGGGAAAACTCATATTGATGGATTTCCATATTGATTGTACGTACGATATTGTCTGCTGACGTTTTCACAGTCTCTTTAAACCAAGTGGGTCGGTGCGGTCGTAGTATCTAACGTAATCCGGTATTGCCGGCTCCATGAAAGGTTGTAGTTCGGGTCTCGGTGCAACGGCTCGTCCTGCCCCTCTATCTCGCAATGCATCAGGCATTTCTGGTACCACATCCTCTTTGGCTGCAACGACTGGTACTCCACCCTTTGTTGATGGAATACGTTGCCGTTTACTTGGTACGTGAGGTCGACATTTGTCGACAAAATCCCACATCCTTTTTTTGTATTGAATTTTCTGTGCGTTGGTTCGTTCAGTGGTGCACGTAGGTTGCAGTATCCACGGTAAGTTATTTCCCACATCCTTTTGGTCATCCGGTATTTTAACCATCGTCGCTGTGTGTTTCCCAATCATTCGTAGTGTAATAGGTTTGGTAAGGGTTATGTCTTCTATTATTTTAGGCTTAACTTCTGTTTTTACTTCAGGTTTTTTCATGGTTGCATCCGAGTTTTTCTTCAGTTCTTCTTCGATCATCTCTTGTATGTCCTTGATGTCGTCATCCGTAAGGTTTGTATTTATAGTGTTGTTATGTCCGGTTATATTTATTTCATTATTGTTAATATCTATCTCTTTCCTTTTAGAAATCGGGTCCGTTAATTTACGTAGTTTCTTTAAACTTGGAGTCATCGCACAGTGGGGCCAAATCCCAAAAAGCTGGCCAAAAGTCGAAAATGCTTCAAATTCAGGTAAAATTCAGTACTCGGGGGTTTTCGGGGTCGCTGATTACGAATCCGAAGTCGAAATTTAAATAAACAAAATGGCGGATCCAATATGGCTGAAATTTTTCCGAAAAGGATGTTCAATTCAGGTAAAATTCAGTACTCGGGGGGTTTCGGGGTCGCTGATTACGAATCCGAAGTCGAAATTTAGATAAACAAAATGGCGGATCCAATATGGCTGAAATTTTTCCGAAAAGGATGTTCAATTCAGGTAAAATTCAGTACTCGGGGGGTTTCGGGGTCGCTGATTACGAATCCGAAGTCGAAATTTAGATAAACAAAATAGCGGATCCAATATGGCTGAAATTTTTCCGAAAAGGATGTTCAATTCAGGTAAAATTCAGTACTCGGGGGGTTTCGGGGTCGCTGATTACGAATCCGAAGTCGAAATTTAGATGAACAAAATGGCGGATCCAATATGGCTGAAATTTTTCCGAAAAGGATGTTCAATTCAGGTAAAATTCAGTACTCGGGGGGTTTCGGGGTCGCTGATTACGAATCCGAAGTCGAAATTTAGATAAACAAAATGGCGGATCCAATATGGCTGAAATTTTTCCGAAAAGGATGTTCAATTCAGGTAAAATTCAGTACTCGGGGGTTTTTGGGGTCGCTGATTACGAATCCGAATTCGAAATTTGAATAAACAAAATGACGGATCCAGCATGAACCACTTTGTAGAAGTTTAGCACTTTACAGAAAGTGCTGTAGGCTAAAATAGATTATTTTTCTTGAATGAAGGAATAGAAGTGCAATAAAAAGTCGAAAGTAAAAAATAAAACCATATATTATATTAGAATACAAAAAATCTCGCATCTAACAAATTGCTTAAAAGTTTACGCATCGTCATCCGACGAATAATTTGACTCGCAGTCAGTTGATTCGAATGTGAGTTCGCTAGTGCTTCCCGCGCTTTCCGGTATACTTGGGGCAACTAATAAAAACATTGCTTCTGGAAGCAGCGACTTAGAGTTTTTTCTCGGTAATGCGCGCAAACTCGAAATATATGGATCGGATGTTAGTAGTAATCGTAAAAAAATGTCTTCCATTGTTTTAACTCGGGAACATTTTCTTGCAAAATCTTCTCGAAACTTTTTGATATATTTATGGCTGGACTCTTGAGCGTCTTCAGACATCTGCCCTATCGGCAATAGTGATGAATTTATCACTTCTGCGCCATGAATCAAAATCTTATGTACCGAAGTTGGCATGTAGTACCACGGATATAACTGGACAAAGTAACGAGCTGTCTGCAAGGCATAATCTTGAAATTTGATTAAATCGATTTCATGACCGCACGAAATTGTCTGTAATATCACATGAAAACGCTTAATCAAGTCTTCATCAACCCCAGTAATAGTAGCAGAAATTCTTGAGTTTTCGAAAAATCGTCGAGCGGTATTTCCGTCATTCGAGCTACCAAACCCAGGTTTTGGTTGGTCGACTACCAAACCCAATTCCAGACGGAAACCCTTTTGTATATTTATTTTTCGAATTTTTGTTTGTTCCTTTTCTTTATCAGTCCGCGCTTGCCACTTTTTGATTTCAAGCTTATATGCTAAATGCAAACAACATTCGAAAAATCGTATCCATGCATGTAGAGTGGATAACCCAAACTGTAAATGATCCCCAGAGGCTTCCTTTTTTAAAATGGCATCAATATTGTTAAAATCTTTTGAAGTTGCTTTGCATAAATAGCAACGTTGAGTAGATGCATTATTCGCGATTGCATTACAAACTTTACCGTCGATCATGGTCAAAGCTAGTTGAAAAGAAACTCTTATTTGTTTTCCGTCGATGATCTTTTCGAAAGGGACGAGATTGTGCTCTTGTTGTTTGATATACTCCATTTCGTCTCGGGTGGCTTGAGTACTTTCGTGAAGAAATTGGATTCTAATAGGTCTACAAAAACGAGGAGACGACGGCCTCGGATTTTTCCATACAACAAGTCTAGCGTTGGCTTCTTGGTCGTCTACAACAAGCTGTAGTGGAACGATTGAGGTAAAAAAAATATTAGCGTCGGACTTGCTTCCATCATCGTTGGTAAACTTTTGTTTGTATGCACTTAGGCCGGAAGTGCCATCACAGCCCCATTTACAAATTAAATTCAGCTTGCCAATATTTTTAGGAGACAAACTCTTGACGACATCCATTTGTGTTAATAATATTCTGTCAACAGTGTGATTCAGCAAAGCCTGCAATTTCACCTCAGCACTGCATTCATTGACACTGATATCTGACTTAGGCGGATAACATTTAAGCTTTGCTTGATATGGCGATTTATACGGTGGAAATAAATTACAGCCGTTCTCTCTGCTTCTATTACGAAGTCCCTGATACTGTGATCTTGATAATTTCAGTTCCACTATAACGGACAGAGCAGCATCGGCAGAGAAAGTCGTTTCTCGAATCGAATCTATAGATTCCTTATATTTCCTAACTTTAGATGGGCTTCCCAATCCCACATCTCGGACAATATTTGCAGCATCTGACTTCCCCGATGACCGGAGGCTCATTTGAGTCGCATATGCTAGTTCTTCAATACTTTTCTGTGAACGTAATTCCTCAGTCCTCCTTCGTTTTGTCCGGTCACTAGACTCCTTAAATTCTGAAGAAGGCCGACCCATTATGTTGGATTTTTGTGAAGCTTGTTTGGTTTCTTCGAAGAAAACAAAAACGCTCAACCATTCAGAAAACTTTGACAAAAATTTTTCTTCAGTCCTATATGCTTGCTGCCATTTTTTTTTCAAGTCATGCAACAACTTGCGAAGTACAGGTTTTACACTGTTCGACAAGGCAAATGGGCGTTTTAATTTATCAGACATAAACTTTTCAATTTCGACATATGCAATGGTCGCATTATCCTTTATATGTCCTTTTAATATTAGGAAAATTTCTTTTCTTGTCAAGCCACACACTTCCGAATCATCAGCAACAGATCCTGAAATTGGGAAATATAATATCTATATAAAAGAATAATTCCATATTCAAACTCGTTACTATGTATTGGAGAACATTATGACGTTATTATTACTATATAGTACATAATATATAATATTATATAATAGTGGGGGAGGGTGGCAAAGCGATGAATTTAAGGAAATAATAAGTTCTCTTCGACTCAAATTCGCTGAATCTCCATGTTTTACCTCTATTTGAAGTGAACAAGACTCAAATTTCGGTTGCCTAGATCAAATTTTTTTTTGCGGGCAACACGGGGTACCCTAAAAAAATTAAAAAACAAATTTTTTTCAACAAATTTTGTCGGCAAAAATAAAAAAATTGAATCAACTTTCAAATTAAAATAAAAAAAAGTGATGAATTTTAATTTGGAATTTTTTATTTACAATTTAGAACTTTTTTTTTAAATTTTCTGGAAGAAAATCTCGATACCAGTACGAGTGTATACGAGTAATGGTGCGTAAATAGTATGAAAAGTAAGTGATGATCATTTCAGAGCAATTTTGCGCACAAAAAATTTGAAAATTTTTTTATTTTATTTATTTTTTTATTTCATGTTTATTTTCATTTTTTACTCCTGAATAAATATTGCCAAACGCAACAATTTATATCTGAATTACTTTTCTACATGTAGCGTTTTCGATATTCAAAATTCGGAAAACTATGTTTTTCATTGCAAGAACTCGCGCCAATCATACAAAAGCAGCTAGAAGCAGCTAATTTTCATTTTTTCCATTTAATAATAGTTCCATCTACAATATCCAATGGGTCCGGTCGCAGAACTCTACAGAATTCATTAACTTTTCTCTACGTGTTTAAAATTTTAAGTTGTAATTTTCCGTTCATTTCCGTACAAAACTTTCGTTTATTGTTATCACATGAA
Organism: Tenthredo notha; assembly: GCA_914767705.2. NCBI lineage: Eukaryota > Metazoa > Arthropoda > Insecta > Hymenoptera > Tenthredinidae > Tenthredo > Tenthredo notha. Next base: position 5,300,104 of record OU611924.1, read on the forward strand.
CTATTATTATTAAATTAGTAATACATTATAATATTATACTTACTTTTAGCTGTCGATTCCATTTTTAATATTCAAGATTGATCAATTTATAAAGATTTGGCGTCCCCTTAAACATATAGCTGGAAACTACGGTTCTCGCGCGGCACATCCAGCCGGATTGAGGGCTTCCTTTCAACTGAATTACTATAGCAGGTATAGGGAATCGGCACCACTGAAGTCTAGACTTCGGCCTTCTGACTATTACTCAAGCTAACCCACGACTCAAAATTCACGGAAATTAAATTTTATTTTTCGACTTTTGGCCAGCTTTTTGGGATTTGGCCCCACTGTGCATCGTGTCCCTTCCAGGTGCGTATCTTCCATTTCCGCTCACAAACTTTCTAGAGCTATATTTAATTTTTACCCTGGGATCCCTGGATGCATTTGCAACACTGACATTATCTTCGGTTTGCACCCCCCGCTCTTGAATACTCGTGTAACCGTACATGTTGACTGATCTGGTTCAACTGACTTATGGCCTGATACCTTTGTCTTGCCTAACTGGATCATCCTTGTCGCTAAGTGCCGGTTAATCCTCATCCAATAACACCTTTGTTTACTTCTTTTGTGCTTATAATTGGTGTTCTATTAAGCGTGTTTCTAACGGGTTTTACGTGACATAGTGTTTAAACATATTCACATGGAACCTCCCACGTACCTTGTTTGTTGTTGGATGCACGAGGGTGTATGTAGCCTCACCCACTTGCCTATCTAGTTTATACGGCCCTTCGTACAATGTAAAGAATTTAGCCATCTTTTTGCCTTGAGAGTCAGATACGTTTAAAGCTCGCAACAGAACTAAGTCGCCTACTTTAAATCGCGTCATTTTGTGGGTGGTATTATACCTATCCGCTCTAACCCTACCTTTCCTTACAATCTTTTGTTTCGCTAATAACAATTTATACTCGTGTGATAGATGTTGCCGATCACACATTACCCAGGGGCTCCAGAATCTTTTAGGTTTCTCATTTAGTTGTAATTCACAAGGAGTAAACTCGGTTGTGTCGTGATGGACCTCATTTATACACGATTCTATAATTGTTAACCATTTGATCCAGGCCGTATGTTTACCCGTTATAAATGTACGAAAAAATCTGCCTATTTCACGATTCACCCTTTCGACAATGTTCCCTTGCGGGTGCCGTATTGATGAAAATATCGGGATTACATTCTCCTCTTTTAATTTATTCAACCATCTTAACGAGGTAAATTGTGTGCCGTGATCAAATTGCAACTTGTCTGGTTTCCCAAATTCAGGGATATACTTATCGAACACGCTTCGGATTGTGGATTGCGCGTCCGCGACCTTCATCGGATACAGCTTGACATATTTACTAAACGCGTCGATCACAACGAGTAACCAGCGGTAATTACCTTGACTCGCGGGTAGTGGTCCGAAAAAATCGATCGAAACTAACTCCCCGACTTTATTTGGAGTAATATTTTGCATCTCTGAGCAACTATATTGATTAGGTATCTTACATCGCTGACAGCAATCACACCGGGCTAATTCCTGCCGGATTATCTTAGCGAATTTCGGATAATAAAAGTTTTCCTTGAGCATCCGATAACACTTCGATGCCCCTATATGCCCGTATACTTCGTGACACTCTATTATCAGCTCGGTTACTAGTTTTTTAGGTAAGTACGCACGTAAGGTGCCCCCTGATTCCCGATGGTATATGACTCCATCCCTTGTCTGATATCGTTTTTTATCGTTTAAGTGTCCGCTAACTAACAGATCTGCAATCCTTTGGTCTTCGCTCTGCAACTTCCCAAGTGTCTCGAGTTTGGTTTTTAAAGTCTCGCTGACTTCTCTCGCCAGTTCTGCAATATTACTAGTCGTCACGGCCCCCTTGCCCCCTACGTCATTAATAGGTGGATACCGGCTCAATGTATCGGCAACTATGTTGTCTTTCCCTTTAATGTGTTCTATTTTGAAGTCATAATTTTGTAAGTACATGACCCATCTTGCTAGTCGCGAACTCGTTAATCTACATGACAAGATAAACGTTAGTGCTTTGTGATCGGTCTTTATTACTAACTCCGCTCCTATAACGAAGGTTCTGAACTTTTCTAACGAATAAATAATCGCCAAGAGTTCCTTTTCTGTGGTGAAATAATTCAGCTCCGCCCCCTTGAGTGTTCTACTCGCGAAACCGACAATTCTATGTTCACCATCGCTATCTACTTGGTATAGGACTCCACCAACCGCATGGTCACTGGCATCACTTTGTAAGTAGTAACATTTTTTCGGGTCGGGGTGGTGTATGACCATTTCGTCGCAAAATAACCGTTTCACTCTTATAAAACTGTCTTCTAATTCTTTTGACCATTCCCACCTTTGATCCTTCTTTAATAATTGTAGCAACGGATACGTCACGTCGGAATATCGCTTAGAAAACTTGTTATAATAGTTTGTTAGTCCTAGGAAGCCCTTTAATTGCTTCGCGTTTCGCGGTACTGGAAAATCATGAATTGCTCGAATTTTACTTGGCTGAGGCCGGATACCATCTGCCGTGATTCGATGTCCCAAAAACTCAACTTCGGTTCTAAAGAAGTTGGATTTTTGAAAGTTCAATGTCATATTGTGATCCTTAAATGTTTCAAATAGTTTTTCTAAATGTGTCAGATGCTCGTCTACTGAGCCAGAGTTACACAAGATATCATCTACAAAATTTATTGTGAAGTCACAAACTTCACTTAAGACTAAATCTAAACCTCTCACTAAGCTCGCTAGACTGGTATTTAAACCATAAGGAGTAACTTTAAATTGGTACGTCTTTCCATTGTGCATAAATGCAGTATATTTTCTTGATTCTAATGCTAAAGGTATCTGCCAAAAACTGGCGGTCAAGTCGAGGCTAGACATGACCTTGGTGTTTCCACACTTTTGAAATAACACCTCAGTTGATTGGGCGCAGTCCCGATCCGGAATAATCAATTTGTTGATGAATCGAGCATCAAGGACCAATCGAATGTCCCCTGTCTTTTTAGCTACGACTACCACCGGATTAATGTACTCACTGTTAGATCTTTCTATAATACCGTACTTTAGCATTTTCTCTATTTCTTTATCCACTTCAGCTCTGTGCATGATCGGAATCGGGTATGACCTACGGACAAACGGACGGTCTTCATAAATAAGTAACTTATGTTCGTAGACTGAGATTCTTCCCGGAAGTTTGCTGAAAATCTGACGATACTTAAATAACAATTTCTCGAACTGTCGTCGATGCTCGATTCCCAACAGTTCGCACTCCGCGAGCTTTCCCATAATCTCGTCATCGGTGACTTCAAAGGTCATGTCATCGCTCTTTTTTTTCCCTTCATCGTCTCCCTCACAGATGCTTGCTAATTCTAAATGATGCTGCGACTCCGCGACATTGTTTGACTTCGATAATTTAATTAATGACGGTTTGCTTCCCGATCCAATACTCATAATATCTTTTTCTAAGTCCAAATCGACTTTCCATTTAGTCATGGTGTCTATCCCTATTATAGCGTCTTGCCTTAGCTTAGGCACTACCAGGATCGTTATGCTATCTCTAAACTCTCCGAGCTGGACCTGCGCGAACAATTGTAATTTAACTTTAGTTCCTTTGTTACCGGTCACCCCCAATACCTGTAAGTTCACCACCGGCAACTTCTCGCACGAAGAAAAACTTTCAAAATGCGCGTTGTACCATCCCTCCGATACACAAGTGACTTCACTTCCCGTATCAATCAGTGCCGCGACTTTAATTCCTTCTAGATTTAGTTCTACGCTAGGGCACTTGGCTGTTTTATCAACTATGGACTCTCCTTCTGCTAATAAAAATTCTGTAACATCATCATACAACGTTACCTCTTCTTTCAATAATTTAGCCGTCCTAATTTCGAACTCGCGCTGTATTTCATCTTTTAACGGCTTTCCGCATACAGCGCGGTCTCGTTTTCCGCCTCTTGATTTTCTAATTCGGTTAGGTCGGTATCACCAATTTCTTCTGTTAGCGCGTTTATTTGTCGGTTACTTGTCCAGTTTTAGCGTCTATTCATATCCTGAGAACTAGCCTTAAATCTATTCTCGTGTGTTTCGGTCACACCACGATCGTCACGTGACGGTATGTTTTTGTTAGTAACGGGTCCGCCATGCGAATTGTCTCGCCACGATACTTGTTTTTGCCGATCACCTGTTTGACGTGCATTGTTGCTGAACCTACTTGCAGTCGATTGAGTAAAAGGTATTCTGGGTGCATTTGATCGACCGCCGGATTGCGTTTGATCAAGAAAGTTAATTAATTGGTCTATGTCATTAATAGATCGACACCGTGCAGCGTCTACGACAGTGTCATCGAAGTGACGGATTAAATTATTAATTATCTCTGTCTCTGATAATGGAGGAGTTAGCCCACGCGCTGCAGCATATTTCCTACTCGCATATTCGGACCAACTAACCCTAGAATCCGGTAAGTAATAACCAAATGTTAAATCTCTTTTTATTTCCCGTTGGATGTCTTCGCCCCAATACCGTGCTAAAAATCGTGTTTTAAAGCTTTCCCAGTCATGAATCACGTCACGACGCGCAATCCACCAATCTTTCGCGTCGTTCGTTAGACTCTGCCCTATCAATTTCAGTCCCATGTCGTGACCTACATCTAACACATCAAAATATTCTTCTAATTCCCTAATGTAGTTGACGGGTTTTTCCCACGCCTTGCCTGAATAGGTCGGCAGCCTAAGTTGTCTAGTTAAAGTATTGTCATGGACTACTTGACTCGATTGTCCTGATTTTTGTTGACGTAAGCGTCTCAGGTCCGCATCTATGCCGATTTTATAACTATCTTGCTTTAATGCTAGCTCATTTATCATATCTAAGCTAGTTCTTTGATTTTCATTTATTTTCCTTTTCAGCACTTCATACGTTGCGATTTGTTCTGTACGCAAAATATTCTCACATGATTCGATTTTGCTCTCGCACTCTGATATATCTAAGGTAAGCTTGATTGTTGTGTCTTTTAAAGATTTATTCACCTGATCTATCTGATCTTGGCTATCAACTACATGGTCATTTAATTTTTTGCTCAGTGTATCTTCTAACTTAGCTCTTTTGTCTTCGTTTTCGACCTTATCTCCGCGCCTAACTCTTTCTAAATTATCATATTTTTCATCAAATTTTCTTTCCAGCCTTTCTAAAGCTTCCAACACTCTGGACATCGGATCGGAAGGATCTCGATCTGACTCACTTATTGGACTCATTTCAGCGGAAATCGAAGACAAATTAGCACCTGCGATACCTGAATCTTGCTCTTGAGTCCCTACTTCCTCGACTATGCAACTTAATCGACGACTACCTCCACCTTTACCTGGCATTTTCCTATCGGTTCCGGACTATATATCTTTCCTTTTTTTTTTTTTTTTTTTACTTAAACCCGAGTTTGATAGGCAATGCTTTACGGTCTATTTTTCTAGGAACCCTTAAACAAAGACTCTATATTGCAAAGATAAAGCTAAAAATTGCGATTTTAAATTGAATTTGAATTGACTGAAGTTAAGTTAAGTTATTTAATGTATTTTCCAATGAATTTAATATTGAGGAGCCCCACGTTGGGCGCCAAATGTAACCTTTCGGAATTCGCGAACCTCCTGGTTGTAGCGAAAGCCGATTGCTACGGGTTCGATTATGATTTTTAAATGTGATTTTAAAGATTTTAGTTAATTTAATGGACTCCTCAAACTATGAGGTGGGGAAAAGGATGGGTCTACCATACAAAAGCCACCTTTCACAGATTTTGTTCCCTACGCTATCTCCGGACTCGGATAGGTTTTAAGTATCAAAGCCGTATCACGCTCTGCACAGAAGGTTCAGAGCCAAACTCTTACAGAGCCGGGCCTTTTAAGCCAAGCCTGCCTCGCCTGCTATTGTGAATTTAATAAGACTTCTACAGATCCGGGTTTTTACACCAAGACTGCCTATCAGACTCGGGTTTCCAACAGTTGGCCCTCGAACACAGGGTTTTACGCCAATGTCGTCCGCTTCTTCTGTTGGTCGCCAAAGCTGTATCTAACTCGGCTTGTTCTGGTATTTACGACTATGTCAAACGGGTTGATAATGAAAAGGCCAGACAAAGGTCGGAGGTATAAGGCAGAATCTCTTATTAAATACTATGCAGAAATTAACAATATTGTACAAAACAGTGAATATAATCTAATGCTATGCTAAGCTCGATATCGAGATCTATGTTGTTTGTTTTAATTGGAAAGATGAAGCTAATTGGTAACGATGCTGCTTTAGCCAACGTCCCGAATGAATATGTTATGATCTAGATCCTAAACAGCGACTCTAGAATAATCAAAATATAAGTACGATTCAAGTTTATCTGAATTGAAGAGATCGATTTTTAGATGAAGTGAGTCGCTCTGGTGCTATACCATGAATGCGCTCTCGAGTACTGTTGGAGCGCGCTTATATACGATTTGTTCCTCGCCTCTGACGTCACAGGCGAGGAACGCTGGACAACTCGTATTTGTCCAAGTTTCAGCATTATGTTGGCCACGTCCAGCCGGTCCCTAAGTTATCGGCTGGACACGTTACAGTATATGAGCCGTTCGCTCAAAGAATAGCCTAACTCAAATTTAGTCATTCCGAGATAAAGCGATCTGAAAGTTCAGCATCGAATTGATAATCGTTAAATATAATTAGTTATATTTATTTGGATTCATTTGAAACACACACTATCAAATAATGGTTTCAGAGCATAGAAACTTGATTAAAAATATTTTAACATTTTTAAAAACGCAGGTTAATGCAAAATGACTTAGGTCGTTTTTTCGGCGACTACAATACGAATGTGTTGAAATGTTTTATTACCTTTAAAAAACAAGAAAAATCCATACATAATACGTGTCTTGATAGTTAATATTTTGCTTAATCATATAAAAAACAAAAAAATATTGAAATTAGTCATAAGTTCACCTTCAATATCGAAAAAAAAGAATTTATTCACTCTTATCAGCAGTTGCCGAATCCGGATCATCGTTCGCAACATTTTTACAGGCTTAAAAAGTTTCATGGTAGAAGTTCCTATTGGTTGGCTTAAGAAAACGCAATAAAAATGATAAATCTTTTTTTTTAGCCTCGTTGATACCAACTGCAGCTAATTTCCGAACTCTTAAGTTTTCTTCAGTATTGGCCTTGTTTTTGAAATAGGTGAAACACTCACCGCTACCACCGTATTTTCTGTAAGCAATTACAACTTTCGTTGGTTTGAACTCCAATTTAACGTATTTCTGAATTGAAAAAATCGAAGTTCGCGATTTAGGCACTCTCAAAAATAGTGGATCAAGTGCTAATTCCCAATTCTTTAGTAAAGAGCCAGCCATTTCAGCTTTGAAAGGGCTTGGTTTCACTCTGGCTGATCTCATAATTTCGAGATATTCGTTTGGCGTTTCAACAATCTCTTTTTTCTCAATTTCAACTTGAAAATCTATTTAACGGAAAGTCAAGTCTAATAGCGAGCGACGCGGGCGGGCAACTGCGCGGACGGAAGACAGCGCGAACAGTCATATTCTAAAAGCGCACAGGTTTAACCACTTACGAAAAGGTCAAAAGTTGATAAAATGTTACGAAATTTTACATACATGTTTCTAGGGGTAATGTCTACGAATTGACAAGTGAATCCAAAAAACGACCTAAGTCGACTTAGGTTATTCTTTGAGCGAACGGCTCATATGTGGACAAACGTATCACAACACACATGCACTACACCCCGACGCTAATGAAGCACGTAAATACGGACAATTGTACATAATCGACAATGAAATTGCCACCAGAGTACGCATGCAGCATCCCGGCAATAAAAATTGTTTGCCAGAGATTCTAGGCGAATTGGATGATGTCATACGAAAGATCAATCCGTATGCGGAAGCTTTCAAAATGATGCACGAGATGGAAGCGGAAGAAAGACAGTTGTCAAAAACAACCGGAGGATCCGTGCGCGAAATAAGGATGTGGCTGAAGAGAGACGACAAAGCCGATAAAAATCGCTTCAACCTGCCAACGTGCAATGAAGTGGCTATTGTGTTTGTTGCAGAAGACGGAGATCCTCCGGTTCAGAGAGACGTATGTGTGTACTCTAAAAGTGGAGGCCCTATAAGCATTCCAAGTTTGAGCAAGCACGTCGACCCTATGATATATCCTCTCATGTTTCCCTCGGGCGAAACAGGATGGTCGCCGAGGATGAAGCAAACCATAGGAAATCGTGAAATAACCGCGCTGCAATATTACAGTTACAAGTTGAGCGATAGAGGGGGATTCAATCCATGTCTGTGTATGGGAGGATTGTCTCAACAGTACATCGTTGATATGTGGACGAAAGTCGAAAGTCATCGTTTATACTACATAAAAAATCAACAAAGCAAATTACGAGCAGAATTGTATAAGGGAGTCATTGATTACCTACATAACAAAGCTGGACAAGATAACGCGAGGATTGGTAAAATGGTGATATTGCCATCGTCGTTCAGCGGCAGTCCACGTGCCTTACAACAAAGTTTTATTGATGCGATGACTCTATTGCAAAAATACGGGAAACCCGACCTATTTATAACAATGACTTGCAATCCAAAGTGGAAAGAAATAGTAACAAATTTGGAGCCTGGTCAAACTGCTGTGGATCGACCAGATCTTGTAGCTAGAGTTTTTGATCAAAAAGTTAAGGCATCGAAAGTCGAGCTTATTGACAATGCTATATTTGGTAAGTGTGCCGCTTATGCCTATGTCATCGAATTTCAAAAAAGAGGCTTACCACATGTTCATATGCTGTTTTGGTTGGAGGAAAGCAGCAAAATCCGTGATGCAGACGATGTTGATGATATAGTATCCGCCGAGATACCGGACAAAACGCGTCACCCATTACTGTATGAAATAGTCAAACAATGTATGATTCACGGGCCTCGTGGTCAACAAAACATGAATTCCCCATGCATGGATAGCAAAACAAACCGATGTACAAAACGTTATCCGAAAGACTACATATCCGAAACAAACTATATGTCAACGGGTTATCCATCATATCGGAGACGAGACGACGGAAGCGTGATTGTTTTTGATTCGAATAAAGGAAGGGTACGAAGAATCGCAGATAACAGAAGTGTCGTGCCGTATAATGCGTATTTATTATTGTAATTTGATTGTCATCTTAACATGGAAATATGCACAACGGTGCAATGTATAAAGTACTTATTCAAGTACTGTTATAAAGGGCATGATTGCGCGAACGTTGAAATGAAGGACGCACACGTAGAAAGTAGCGTGCAATACGATGAAGTTGACGAATATATATCGACGCGATACGTGTGTCCACCAGAGGCAATCCATCGGTTATACCAATTTCCGATGAACGAACAATCCCACGCTATATATAGGTTAGCTGTTCACGTAGAAAACGAACAAATGGTATACTTCGAAGAGGGGCGCGAAAACGCAGCCGTACACACAAATAAAGAATCAACATTGCTTGCGTGGCTTAATCTCAACAAGACCGACGTGGAAGCACGTAATTACTTGTACAGCGAAATTCCGAATTATTACGTGTTTAATAAAAAAAATACGGAGTGGACGAAACGAAAAAAATTTGTGAAACCTGTGTTGAGCAGAATGTATTTTGTGAGTCCCAGGGAAAAAGAGCGATATTATCTGAGATTGCTGTTATTACATGTTCGGGGGGCACAGTCATATGATAATATGCGAACTTATAAGGGTACAATACACTCATCTTTTTTCGAAGCAGCCGTCGCGCGAAAGTTAGTTAGTGATGACGAAGAATGGGACAAATGTCTAGCTGAAGCATCAAGTCTCAAATTTCCGAAAGAGATGTGCAGGTTGTTCGCGTATATATGCGTATTCGGTATGCCAATCAACGCAAACCAATTATTCGAAAAATACAAAAACGAGTTGGTCGATCGAAATGAATACAATGAACAAAACGAACAGAAAGCCTTGCGGGTGATCAATGAAATACTAATGTTTCATGGATTCACGTTGCGAAACTTCAATTTACCGGATATAATAGAAGGTTACATATTTCCGTCCGACACAGACAACGACGAAGACATAACTCGTACGAAACAGACAGTGATAATATCAGTCAATAGTTTAACGAAACATCAACGTACTGTATATGACACAGTCATGAGTGCTGTACGTGGCGAAGGCTGCAATAAGTGTATTTATGTGGACGGCCCCGGTGGTAGTGGAAAAAGTTATCTACATAATATCATTATAACTACATTACAAAGTATGGGCTTGATAGTGTTGCCTGTAGCATGGACCGGAATCGCAGCGAATTTATTGAAAGGAGGAAGAACCGCGCATTCAACTTTTAAACTACCGTTACAATTAAACGAATGCTCAACGTGTAATATTAAACCGAATTCCAGACAAGGCTTGCACATTCGAAACGCGAAAGTTATAATCTGGGATGAAATAACAATGGCCTCCAAGCATGCACTAGAGGCTGTTGAACGTATGTTAAGAGATACATGTGAATGTAACGAACCATTCGGCGGTAAAATAGTTATAGTCTGGTGACTTTCGGCAAACTTTACCAGTTGTGCGACATGGAAGTCGCACCCAAATTTTAGAAGCCTGCGTTAAGAGAAGCAGCTTATGGAATCAATTCATGCACATGTCATTGAAGGGCAACATTCGTGTCTCCGATGGGCAAATAGACTTCAAACAATGGCTTCTGCGAGTCGGCGATGCTGTTTTTGGCGATTCTTTTGAACGTAACAACGAAGTTGTAAGCATTCCTACGGAAATACGTTCGAATGGTGATATTGTGCGAGAAATATTCGGAGAAAGTGTAGATCCACAAGATCCTTCGAATTATGGTAAGGTTATATTAGCTCCAACCAATGTTGATGTCATTGACATAAATACAAAAATAATGTCAAAAATCCAAGGAATTGGAGTGGAGTATCTGAGTGTTGACACAGGTGAACATGGGGATAATACAGATATGAGCAACATACTTCCGATCGAATTCATGAATTCATTGACACCTAATGGTCTTCCACCTCATAACCTAACGTTGAAAGTAGGAAGTATCGTTATTCTGTTACGTAACCTAAATCTCTCACAAGGTCTATGCAACGGCACTAGACTGGTTGTCAAGAAGCTAAATCAGCATCTGATCTGTAGCGAAATTATAAGCGGAAATTCTGCCGGAGAAACTGTACTGATACCACGAATAGATTTATCACCGAGCGAAGAGGATGTACCGTTCAAGATGGTGAGAAGACAGTTTCCAGTGGGATAAGGGTTTGCGATGACAATTAATAAGTCACAAGGCCAATCTTTCGATAGCGTTGGAGTGTATTTACTAAATCCCGTGTTCAGTCATGGTCAACTATACGTTGCTTCGTCCAGAGTTAGGTCAAAAAACAATTTGAAAGTGTTGCTGACGAAGAAATCGATTGAAAAATCGAATGGTAAGGTGTATACAAGAAATATTGTGTACAAAGAAATCCTCTGAATTCGTCCCGGGGACTATGCAATGGCACTAGATTGGTTGTAACAAAATTGAACCCGTACTTAATAATTCGCATATACAACAATAATGATAACGAAATGTCGAACACGACTAGCTGCTAATCCTTTTCATCTGGACATGAGCGCTACAAAAATTAGCTGCTAAAACCTCGTCTGGGTATGAGCGCTACAAAAATGGCTGCTCAAACCTCGTCTGGGCATGAGCGCTACAAAAATTAGCTGCTAAAACCTCGTCTGGGCATGAGCGCTACAAAAATTAGCTGCTAAAACCTCGTCTGGGTATGAGCGCTACAAAAATGGCTGCTCAAACCTCGTCTGGGCATGAGCGCTACAAAAATTAGCTGCTAAAACCTCGTCTGGGCATGAGCGCTACAAAAATTAGCTGCTAAAACCTCGTCTGGGTATGAGCGCTACAAAAATCGGCTGCTAAAACCTCGTCTGGGCATGAGCGCTACAGAAATTAGCTGCTAAAACCTCGTCTGGGTATGAGCGCTACAAAAACTGGCTGCTAAAACCTCGTCTGGGTATGAGCGCTACTAGGATTGGCTTAACAATGTATCTCAGCAATTGTAGTATTCAAGTGAAATAGTAGTTATAGGAATGCAGCATGTCACATTACCAATTTGACTCCGGAGCAAATTTTTACTTGCTCAAGATAGTTTGATATTGGAATAGTTTGAGAACATGAGTCTATCCACACATATCATTAATCATTCCCCTCCTAATTCCTGACTTCCCGATGGAAGAAATCGCACCACCTTTTCGTTGGTTTCCATTAAGCGATAGTACTTCTATAACCGATGATACGTTTATCGATAATTCGGATTTGAGTTGGAAAACCTTTTATATCAAGCATGGAGAAGTACTAGCGGCTAAGAGTGGGATGACATCTCTCCTTAGCGTGCTATTCGTTTTTAATTGAGCAACGCAAAAACCACTGATAACCGAGCGAGCGTAGCGAGTGAGGAACAACGGAAAAAACACTGATAACCGAGCGAGCGTAGCGAGTGAGGGAAAGCGCAAAACCCAACGAGTGAGCGAGCGAAGCGAGCGAACGAGCAAAATTATCAGCTAGTTAATAAATAAATAAACATCAATAATAATAAATATTATTTATGCAGTACGGCTTGAAGACTTTTTCTGTGAAGGATTGAATTTTGTATCAAAAAACAAAACGAAAAAAAAATTTTACCCATGAAAGACAAAAATATATCAAGCAAAATGACAATTTTCAGCTAAAATTCCAAATATCTCAGAAACTATTGCATTGACATGGTTCGACCTAAGAACCTTTTTTGTAGAGGATTGAATTTCATTTGAAAATATATGAAAAAAATTATATTTACATTACTTTGAACTTTGACGAACTTTGGCGACCTTGAGATGACGACCTAAAATTTTTTCCTTTCGCACACATTTTTTTGACATTGCCAAGAATATTATTTTCGGTATTAATCAACTCGATTCGAAAAAAGCGGATTTTCGGCCCACCCTAATGAAGACGGCTGTAGTAGAAGTCATCTTGGAATATCTGTAATAATTCTTTCTTCATAGAATGGCGGATATATATCCTTATCAAATAGTAAAATTTGTACGGAAAGGAAAAAAGAAAGACGGTTTGGATTCAACGAACATCGTCCCTTCGTCTTGGGTGTTGAGTGATACAAACGGAAAATGTTTGGGTGGGGTACGAATTTCCGAAAGATCGAAAAGTCGATGGGTCGAGATCCCGAAAGTCAAATCACCGAATCTGAGAGATATAGAACAGCCGTAATTACGAAAGTCTATCGAACAGACAAAACAACAATTCCGAAGACGTGAGAGCAGAAACAAATCTCATTGCGAAAATCAATCTTTAGAATAGGCAAAATTGCGAGCGACGAAATATCGTACTGGGCAAAATAGTGAACGGTCTAAAAGCCGAGCGTTCTAATTTCAGCATGGTTCTTATTAGGGTCATTCTCAGTTAAGACGTAAATTCGACGTCCACGGTGAAAAATCACCTTTTTTAAAAAAATTTAATAAAAAGAATGTAAATATCTCTTAAAACTCGTGCTCATGTAAGTGGTCACTCAAATTCATTTCTTAATTTAATTTAATTCAGGCACAATTTCATCTCAAAGTCGGAAAACATCTCTCCCCTGGCCTGTCCCCGAGCTGATTCTGTTTATGTATTAGTAATTTAAAGTACTTAGAAATCAAATAGATTATTTAAATTATATATTCCAACAAAATAAATTGAATAAATTATCGTAATCAAGCAGGTAAGATTGCATGATATTTTTTGTTTCTTAAAAAAAATTACGTTTACGTTTGTCCCCCACATTTTGCGTCTCGTCCCCTGGCATGTTTATTTTCCTGTAAAATCGGCATTTGTTTACCGACTCGCGGGAATTGAAGATCTTGGACGAACGTCGTTGAGTTTCTTTTTTGTAATCAGCGCCACTCGAACTAGGTGCACAGTCATTTTGTCATTTATTTCATTAATGACACTCTGTGGATACAGTTGAGAACGAGTGAATGGAGTCTCTCCCCTGGTAAGTTTAATTTTGAAAATATTCATCTAAAAATTTTAATTCATCTGTATTTTCACTTTTTGTTGTGTATAGATCCTAAGTTTTCTTGGTTAATCGCGTACAATGAATACATTTGTCATTATTTCTGTTTTTGTTACTAAAAAGTATCTCCCCTGTTCATATCTCCCCTGTCTTGTAAGGGCCAGGGGAAAGACACAATATCCAGGGGAGATATGAAAAGTTCAAACTATAATTTTTTTTACTATTTTTTTATTGTTTAAAGGTTGAATATTGTTATTTAATTTAACCTATAAATATATTCACAATATAGTTCATTGAAAAAACTCGATTATTATGTTTTTTTCGTAACTCGTGCACCGAAAGTGGTTTTTTTTTTGTCCTCATTTGAGAGCCGAAAATAAGTCTTTTTGAGTCAGGATCTGATTCGTTAGTTTTTTAGGTCCGAGGACAAAAATGCTGGTCAAAAATCAAAATATTCGTCCTCCAGTTCTGAACGCCGCCACCATGCTGCGACGTCGATTTTGGTCGATTTTGGTAGATCGGCTAGCCAGTTAGAATATATATCAGTAGGTTGATTGAATCCTGACTCAAAGACTCATTTTCCGCTTCTAAATGAGGACAAACCCCACTTTCGGTGCGCTTGTTACGAAAAATATGGTATGCAGCATGGACAGTTTGACAGTAATTTTTGACTCGGGTGAAGTTGGCTGCACTCGACTGTCCAGCCAACTTTAGCCTGGTCAAAAATTACTGTCGTTCGGTCCTTCCCTTACGGAAAAAAACCCTCAAATTTAAGGGGTAAATTCGCACCCCCAAAGTTTTGGGGGTTCACCATGAAAACTCAGGGTTTACCCCCAAATTTCACCCTCAAATACAGGGTAAACCCTGAGTTTTCATGGTGAACCCCCAAAACTTTGGGGGTGCGAATTTACCCCTTAAATTTGAGGGTTTTTTTCCGTAAGTGTTGCAGCATAATATACTATTTACAGAACATGGCACCCGTAAACGAATTGGCACGAGAAAAACTTCTTGAAAAAAAGCGTGTGACAGAAAGATTGCGATACCAGAGAATCAAAAATAATCCAGATCTATATGCACAACAAAAAGTTAAAGAACATTTAAAGTATCAACAAAAAAAAGAAAAGGGAATAATTAAGACTGTAGACAAAATGACTCCGCAAGAAAAAAGGCAAGCTCGAAAATTGTGGCGGGAAAAAGCAAAGAGACGGCGTCGTTTATTGCGGGAAAAATTGAATGGTTCCTCCGTTCCTGAGAAAAAAAAACCTGATAAACGAATACAAGTAGCACAGCTAAAATCATCTCGTGCGAGGAGAACGAGAAACCTAAAGATCAAAACACAAGCAGCCGATATTACTAAACTCAAATCTCTAGTACAACGCTACAAAAAACGTCTGCAAAGGTTGTCAACGGAATCTAGATCGGGACCATCAACAGAAGACTCGCCTAACACTAAAGTAAACGCTCTAGTCAATTCATCCACTGCAAAAGATCGAGAAATCGTTAAAAAACAGTTGTTGTACGGTGAAATTTTATCTCGACAATTAAACGAGAATTATTCAAATCTTTCTACTGAAAAAGATAAAAAAATATTTAAAAGAGTAATAAGCGGAAAGCTAGTAAACAAGTACAATATTTTCGACAAAGAAAAGACTGTAAAACCTCTGAAGAATTTGTATCGGAATTGCAAGTTGGTAGACTCAAAACGAAAAAGCCGAAAATATTATGGAATTATGAAAAAAAAAATTACTACTTTTATGGAGGAAGATTCGAATAGTAGAGTGTGTGCTGGGAAGAAAGATTACATAACGAAACAAGGTGAACGTAAACAGAAAAGAATTAGGCTAGACACCTTGTTTAATCTGCATAAACTTTTTTCGGCAAAGTCACAAGTCAAAATCTCATATTCAGCTTTTTGTAAGCTTCAACCATTTTGGATAGTCGAACCACATTGCGATAATCGTAACACTTGTATGTGTGTAACACATAGTAACATGGATTTATGCTTGTCTTCCCTGTACAATGCAAAAATAATATCAGTTTCAAACCATGTAAGCTTTCTAAATTCTATCTGTTGTAACAGACACGATGTAAACTGTCTTTCAAGGAAATGTGATAATTGTAAGCATACAGGGATTGATTACAAAGAATTTGATAATTCTAACCCCTTGAATTACCAAAAGTGGCAATCAGTACGCCAAGATTATGTCGATCCGAAGACTAAAAAAACAAAGACTGTAACAAAGTGTGTTAAAAGTACGCTGAAAATTTATCCACGAGATTTAATTTTGGATTTAGAAAATAGTATTGAAAAATTTCTTGGTCATGAATTAAACATAGTGCACCAGTACCAAGCTTTAAAAGCAAAAAAAGAAAATCTTACTGAAAGTGATGCTATGATACATGTCGACTTTAGTGAAAACTATCAAACGAAGTATGCAGAAGAAGTGCAATCCTTTCATTTCGGAGGTTCAAGACAGCAAATAAGTATGCACACAGTGGTAGTCTATACGAAAAATGCTGTGGGAGATGTTGAAAGTAAATGCTTTTGTACTTTATCTGAAAATTTATCGCACGCACCTCCAGCGATTTGGGCTCATTTGCAACCAATAATTGACAGTTTTCCGGCTACTATTACTAATTTACACTTCCTGAGCGACGGGCCAGTGACACAATACCGAAATAAAATAATGTTCAAAGTATTGGCGACAAAGTTAGAAGAATTTTACCCTAATCTCATGAATTTTTCCTGGAATTATCACGAGTCCGGCCACGGAAAGGGAGCTCCAGATGGAGTGGGTGCAACTTGCAAAAGGACTGCAGATAAACTGGTTGCAAGTGGCACCGACATTTCCTCATTGCAAGATTTCACTCAAGCACTTAAAAAAAATTGCCCAAACATTACAGTTTTAACCATTACTGATGCAGATATTTCAGACAAAGAGGCAAAATTCGAACCAGCAAAAAATATAAAAACGTTTACCGGTACACTAAAAGTTCACCAAATTTGCGGAACTGTGTTACTTCCTAATCGTTTAGTTATGAGGAGTTTAAGCTGTTTTTGCGATCCTGATAATTGCAATCATTTCAAATTAGGTATATTGGATTATTCTCAAAAAAAATCTAAATCTCGTTGGAGCTTTGACGATGTATACGCATCTGCATGTGATACTGACGATGAACCATTATCACTCAGATTATCTAAGAAATATACAGAGAAGAAACATAACTCGAAGCCCTCATCATCACGGACATTACGTAGCCAAAAGCATAAGCGTTGAAAAAGATGAAAAAGTTGCAGAAATAATCGGTAGAATCTAAAACTGAAGGTACTTTTAATTTTTTGTTTTTTAATAGTAAAAGATATTTATGTTCTGTTCCACTCAATGTTGAATTATTATTAATATTATTTAATTAAGAATTTCTATTTTAAACTTATAAAGAGTATTACAAGTAAATTACATACAGGCTGTTTATGAAAATGAAAAGTTTAATAATTATTAACTAATGATTAACGATTGATAATTAAAGATTTTAAAACAAAAATAATTTACGTTATTGCTAAGATTATAATTCAAATAACAATTTATATTTTGAAGTTAAACTGTATTACTAGTATATTATGAAGGCTGTTTGAAAATTTAAAGACTAATTATTATCAACTAATAATTAAGGATTGATATTAAAATTATAAAATGACTGAATAAAATTAATACTTAAATGAAAAGTTGTTTTCTTTTATAAAATAACATTAAAATCCTTTCCCTGTTCACAAAGTATCCTACTCTGTATATCAAGTCTCTCCCCTGGATTGAGTATCTCCCCTGGTTTCTTATAAAACAAGATAAAATTAATAAATGGACTGACCGCCTTGCAAACACGTTTAGAATAATTGTTTTGATCGAAAAATTATAAAATTTAATTAAATTTTCAAAATTTTTATCGTGCCGCGTTTTATCAATAAGCGATTTACGTCTTAACTGAGAATGACCCATTAAGAAAATTGAGGAATTTCGAAATTCAAAGAAGCAAATGGTCAAAATGCCGAAAATTAAAAATTCCGAAAGGCGCTTAGACAGAAGGTTCAAAATACCGAAATCTTACGAGACATTTGGAGCACACCTATCATTACTGCTACTACCAGCTTTCACTAATAGATGGCGTTAGCGACAGCAATTAGCGATGCAAAAAGGATCCGGCCGTCACCTCTTGCGGTTAGGGGCGCCCACTGATCTCTATAATACACTGGATAGGGTATTCTAACGGGCAGAATTGTGCCTATTTGGACGCCATGTTGCTTGTGGTACATTTGTCAATTTCAAAATGTAGAGTACAGTCCACGAACTGTCCAGTTGGCTCCGGTAACGTTGGTGGTCCAGTTTTCGACTAGAAGGATGGGGCCAGGTCTGGATGGGGGGGGGGGGGGGGGGGGGGGTGCAGGAGCTAATGCTCTGGCCCCGCATGCTTACGGGCCCACAAAGGTGCCATTCGCACTCTTGAAGAGAAATTTTAAGGTTCTTTTGAGACGGATTACTGAATTAAATATCTATATTTGCTGCATTGAAAGTACTGTACTAAACAGTACCGATCACACTCAAATCATTGATGATTTCGTCAGTTTTTCTGATAGTGGTGGATAATTTTATCGTTAAGGTGCCTATTCATTAGCGTCAGTTTGACGCGAGTTCGCTGAAGCAGACGCGTCTGACGCCAATGATACCCAAATGGCCGCACTAGTACTAAGCGTGTCGACGCCGAAATGGGAAATCTGAACTTCTTCGCGTCAACGCCAAAGCGTCAAATGTGTGACGTCATTTGTCTTGACGCTCGTTCCAGCGTCTATTCGACGCTACTGGATTGGCACCTTTATTTTTATGATCTCCGATCTCTGATGTTCTGGTCACTCAAATACTATTATAATAATTTCAAAAAATGTGCTATAAATGAAAATTCTTAAATAGTACTATCTCACAAATACTCTACATTATTTCAATGTCTATCATACCATGTTCAATTCTTATGCTTGTTAGATATAGTATTCATATGATTTTCCTCTATTTGCAAAGACATTATCCCTACGCAGGGCCCCGAAAAATGTGTGTAGCCCCAGGCCCTTTACACGTTAGATTCGGCCCTGGATAAGAGAGAAGGGTCGGTTACGAATTTTGAATACCCTCATTCGGACTGTCGCACATAACTATAATACAAAATCAGAAAGCGGACGTAACGACGAGTGCTGGCATACCCTAGTTAATAAATTGAAGCATTTCTATTTTCTTGTATTGAGTAAGTTGTACTCATAACTGGAGACATGTGCGTCAAGCGCTGAAGAACGCTATAGCGATGCATACTTATGATTACCACCTCATATGTTACATATTTCGGAAATTATAAGGTTATTATCAGCTGTGCATGTGCCTTGTCCAATATTCTCACCAACATCTTATCGCAAAATAATCCACCCGTATGAATAAGTGTCGGTAATAAGCTTTCCGACTAGTTGATTTGAGATTTATTGGTCTCAAACTATTTAATCATAGGATATTCCTCTCAGTGGCGTAGCTAGCATGGGTGGCACCCGGTTTGGATATCGATGGTGTCACCCCAAGAATGAAATCAATAAAAAATCGAAGGACTTTAAGTATGATTTTATTTGAATGATGCAATTTTCGTAAGATTTTGTTTTCGCGGTTGGGTGTGTTGTAATATTAAAACTCCGTTACTCAGGGATTTGGGAGTTGATCGGGTTGTTCCCAGAGGTGATTAAATAATCACTCTAAGTGCAAGATAGCAACGAAAAGTAGATTTTATTTAGTATAAATATAAGTTACAAGAGATGGGTTTTGGAGCACTTGCCCCCTTTCGAGCCTGAGTATTCGAAGATGATACTCTTCGCTTCTTTTCTGGAATCTGCTCAAGACTGAAGCGCGGCTCGGTCCTTAGCCTAATTTATTACGTTATTATGCTTACGTGTAAGTTGGCGTAACCTGCATGCGCTGCGCTTTGTCGCATTCCAGGTCACGCCTTGCTTAATTATTACAAGTAATTATTGCAAGTAGCCTATTTACGAAATATTCTGGAATGTTGAGTAACAATTCTCAACATCCCTCCCCCCTTAGGAGAATAGGCCTCCGGACTATTTTTACCTTATCTACTAAATACAGGTTTCCTTAGTCTTAACCTTATTTGCTAATCTTATTAATTTTTTTTTCAATCCCAGTTTTATTATATTTTGACAATAATTCGATCTGTGGTTACTTATACGTAATTTCTTATCCCTATTTAGTACATGTTTCTTACTTTCTTAGTTTAACTCGGTTAATACTTAGTGTTATCTACGTCGTACCCGTAATAGACGAGTTACGTTTGAAATTGATTACAGTTTCCCTGGCTATCGGGGCCCGTTCCCGCGACTGCGGAGGCTCCGGTGCCGCTGTGTGCCGTGTTGTTTCTTTACGTCTAAATTTTCCCGAAGATACACATTTATATATTACGTAACCTATCATGCTTATTAATAATATTCCGCTTATGGGATATAATGGCGCCACATACGGCAGGTGCCGCCTGTGACTATTCTGCTTATCGTCTAATTCTTTATGTAAATTCTTAAGGCTAGTTCCCAATTCGTTCAATTCGTTCGCGTCTCGCAGGACGCTCTTTAGCACTACACTGACACCCTTATTGTCGGATTTAGGGATTGCCTCCCAGTCCGTTTCATGTAAGCTTAGGTTATACGGCGGCAGGTAACTGAATTCCTGCTTGCTTTGGTATTGCCGTAGTGTCTCCATACGGAAATCCTTCGCAGTTACAGCGCATTTCCCGTTGAGAGCTATGGTGCCAGTGCCTACTAATGTCTCACGCGCCGCAGGCAAACCTTCGCAAGCTACAGTGATTGCCTCGGCCTCTGGAGCTACGTATAACCATGCCCCTGGTCTCTGCAAGGCTAAAACTATAGCCTTACTAACCCTAGCAATTCTTTTTGGGCATTGTGTGAGTTCTACGTCTAATTTGGAGAGGATCGCAATTTCGCAGGGTGAACCTATTCCTATCGAATTCGTAGGGCGCCTTGGGTCACACAAATAATGTTTACCTAATCGTTTACAAGTTCCCAAGTCCGCCTCTTTCATTCGTAGGTAATTTCTGTATTCGTGGTCCACCACCGCTAATTCCTCCGTTGTCTCCAGATAGCAATACGTATCGTTTCGTACCCTAACAGGCAGAGGATATACTTTGTTGATGTTGTACTCCTCATTACCTATCAGAGGTATCTCTATCACCGTTACTACCGTGTTCTCCCTCCCGTAAGATTTGATATCCGCGACCGTCATCAGTAACGAAACTCCTGGTCGCGTCAAAGGTATGGGGAAGCTGTAACCCGCCGGCAGGTGTGGTAGTGCCGACGAGAGGTACTCTAATATTTTGGCTGGGGTGAGCACGGTAGGGTTGATGATACCTCTTTTTATTTCGGTGAGAAATTGCACTAGGTCTTTTACGTCGCTTAGCAACGCGTCTACTATCAGGCCTATTGCCTCTATATGTTCGTCGAGGTTCTGCCTCGCTACTGTTCGTTCTATATTGTTTGAAAGACTGATGTTGAGTTGCCTAGTTATTTCGAGCAAGGTTTATTCGTTCTCTTCCACTACCCTCATGGTGTTGTTAAAAACTCCTAGCGTGGAAGATACGATTTGTATTTGCTTGCTCATAGCTGATTTTAGGTTCGCTTGATCATCCCGAAGATCGTCGATCTCCTGATCTATCCTAGCCGCGTCTGCTGCATCCATAGTCCCGAACAGGGATTTCGCTATGGAGCCTAAACCGTCTATCAGACCTCGGCGCTTTCGTGCCGGCCCGACGCACGTGACGTCGCGAACTAGTTGCAAACCCCGTTCAACTTTGTCCAGCAGATTTCCCACCGACTCACTCAAGGTCTCACATAAAAGTGAGCCTGAGTTATCTGGAACCTCGCATGTTTTGCGTATATTCCTCAGGTGTGTTTTTACATTTTCCTCCCTCTCGAATACCGTGCGGAGGTCCATGTCTATTACTAAACTCCACCTGTCTTTGTACACCTGTAGCGTCCCTATTTCCTCGTAGTAAACCCCCGGATTATCCTTGAACTTCTCGATCTTGAAGGATGGACCGACTTCCCCGTTAGCCAGCGCCATCGCCAAGCAAGATCTGCAAGTCAATTAGGTATTACTACTAATGTATCCCCTCCCTTTTTAGATCGTAAAATTTTTTGAGGAATGTGGTGAGGGGTGAGGTAGGGGTTGGGGACGTGCTTCTCCTCTAGTCAATGTTCTATGAATAGCTTCAATCGGTTGGCGTGAACTTTGGTCTCCTTTCGACCCTTCCGGATGGTGTAGTTGACATCCGAATCTTTTTTCGTGATCTCGTATGGACCGACATACTTCGGCGTTAATTTCGCCGATCTTCCGCGCCGAACCGTCTCATCGAGCAGAAGAACCTTATCTCCCGGCTGGAATTTGGTTTCTACCGTCTTTTTGTCGTAGTATGATTTCGCTTTACCCTTGGCAGCTTCCAGATTCTCTTTTGCTTTGAGATTAGCCGCCCTGAGTCTTTCGCGTAGTTCCTGAACGTAGTCGTCATACGCGTAAGTAAGTCTCGGTGCTTGCTTTATCGATGATGGTATCTCTGCTGGGTGCCCGAAAACAAGCTCGTACGGGGTGTACCCTGTTGCAGTGTGAGGGGTTGTGTTGTACGTAAACATAGCGTACGGTAGCCACTCGTACCAGTTGCTCTGGTCCTCTTCGATATAATTCTTTAGATATTCCGCTAGTGTTCTATGTGATCGTTCCAGTGCTCCGTTAGATTCTGGATGGTATGCTGTTGTTTGAATTTTCTCGATTTTCAACAGCTTACACATATTTTTAAATACATTGCTTAAAAAATTGGTTCCCTGATCAGTAAGGATTACCTTGGGAGTTCCATATTCGCATATAATATTTTTTACGAATTCTCTAGCCACTGTGGAAGCTTCCTGGTCAGCTACTGGCATAGCTTTGCTGAATTTGGTTAAAGCATCTTGGAACGTGAGTACATACTTATTGCCTGAATGGGTTACAGTCAACGGCCCTACGATATCTAATGCACATTTTTCGAAGGCTTTCGAAGGAGTATCGGTGATTATCATGGGAGCTTTCAACTTTCTCTGCGTTTTATTTTTCTGACATTTTTCGCATTTACCTATGTAGTCTTCTACTTCTTTGCGCATTTTCGGCCACCTGTGTTCCATTCTCATTCGTTCTAGTGTACGCGATACGCCTTGGTGCCCGCCCATGGGTGCGTCGTGATATTCGTACAAGATCTTCTTCTTCTTGTCTTCCGTATATTCCGGTTCCGATTCATCCTCTTCTTCTTTTCCTTCTTCTTCTTCTTCTTCTTCTTTTTCTTCTTCTTCTTCTTCTTTTTCTTCTTCTTCTTCTTCTTTTTCTTCTTTTTCTTCTTCTTCTTCGAATTCCTGGCTATTGCTGTAAATCCTATGTATCCTACTGAGCGCGTCCGCGTTCGTATTAAGTTTTCCAGGTTTGTACATTACATCATACTCGTGTTCGGCGAGTTTTAATCTCATTCTCAGTAACCTTGATCCAGGATCCTCGATTTTGAAGATCCATTTGAGAGGGAGGTGATCCGTGATCACAGTGAAATGCGTGCCATATACGTATGGCCTGAACTGCCTAGTTCCGAAGACGATTGCTAACATTTCCCTCTCGGTTGTCGAGTAATTTCTCTCAGCTTTGTTAAGCGTTCGACTTGCGTATGCTATTGGTAAATCTTGCCCAATTGGTCCTTGAGAGAGGATTGCTCCGATTGCCTTGTCGGATGCATCTGTTGTTGTTAAGAAAGGTTTCGTGAAATCCGGATACTTTAGGATGGGTGCCGTAACTAGCTTTGATTTTAACGTTTCAAATGCGCTCTCTTCTACCGTTGTCCACTCGAACTTGCGTCCCTTCTGCGTTAGTTGCGTTAACGGTCGTGCTAAACGCGAGAATCCTTCTATGAATCTCCTGTAATATCCTGCTAGCCCTAAAAATGACTGTACTTGTTTAACGTTTGTCGGGCTCTTAAATTTTTTCACGTCCGCGATTTTCGCGGGATCAGGGAGAATTCCCTCCGACGTTATCACGTGCCCTAAATAACTAGTTTCCTTCCGAAGAAATCGACATTTGTCCGGCTGGAGAACGAGATTGCTCTCCTGCAATCGCTTTAGTACCTCGATGAGCCTATCGTTGTGCTCCTTCAGTGTTGCACCATGAATTACAATGTCGTCTAAATAAACGTAGCATTTAGATGCTTGTAGTCCTGCTAAAACGGTATTCATCAACCGTTGGAATGCCGCTGGCGCATTCTTCAGCCCGAATGGCATTGAATTATACTCATAATGCCCATGCGCTGTTGAGAAAGCATTTTTTCCTTGTCTTCTTCAGCCATCGGAATCTGATGAAATCCCGAGGCGAGGTCTAATGTAGTAAAGTACTTCGCTTTTCCCAACTGATCCAATATTTCTGTAATGTTTGGCAAGGGGTACGAATCCCCTACCGTGATCTCGTTCAATTTTCTGTAGTCGACGACTACTCTAAATTTCTGCTTCCCTGATGCGTCAGGTTTTTTCGGTACTACTAAAAGCGGTGCGTTTCACTGGCTACGACTCGGGCGTATTATGTTACTCTCTAACATAGCTTCTATTTGCTTGTTTATCTCCTGTTTCTGGGACTCAGGTAGACGGTATGGACGAACATTAATCGGCTTTCCCCCCTCCGTCAATGTAATAGAATGACTGGTCGCGTTAGTAACGCCTAACTTATCCCCTGGTAAATAGAAGATTTCGCTATAATTTTCGCATATCTCAAGTAGAGTATTTTTCTCTTCCTCATTAAGATGATCTGTACGTATCGTATCATGTAATAGCTTGATTCGTTGGTTTCCCGATTTGCCGGTTATTAAACGTATGTAGGCCGCCTCTTCGTCGCTTGTTTCGCTATTTTCTTCGCATAGCTCCTCCAATTCCACGGTCGGCGTCTCCAATATCACCTCGTGATCGTTCAGGTTTAAAATGTCTACTATGCATTCTTGGTTCGCCGGTTTAGTTGAGCAATTTCCTAGGTATACTCCGTCGGCGAGTTCCTTCTTCTCTACAATACCAATGAACTTACTATTTGTTTTTGCACTGACCTTCCTTATTGTTCGCGGTGCTAACCTGATTTTCTCCGTTTGTAATGGTCGTAAGAGTTCGAAACGCTGCCCGTGTATGAAAAATGCTTGAGCGCTTTTACCTATCGCGGCTTTGTGATCCTCTATGAAATCTATTCCAATGATGCCGTCGGCATCTAGACTAAAATCGTCTCTTACCACAAAGAAAGGATGCCCAATACTTCTATCCTTTAATGGAATTGTTAATATGACTTTACAAAGTGCCTCGACAACGCCTTGTCCTATTCCTGATAAACTCGTAGTTTCTTCTAAAACTGGCAAATCATCTTCCAACATCCCTATTTTGATGATGCTGGCATCGGCACCAGAATCTACTAAGAGAGTCATCTTTTCCTTAGTGGTTCCGTTTGCCGCTAATTCTATCCTGTTCCGACTTGCTCTATTAGTGTTGGCAATGTTCATTGATTTGTACGATCCTGCATTCCTCGTGGATTGTTGGGATCCCTCATGCCCTGTGTTTTTGCTATATAAATTTTGGAAGTTACCCGTACTAGTTTTTTGGTTGTCGCCAGATCCGCTGCCGTGATTTCCCGATCGTCGTTCATCGCGGCGTAGTCTATCCCTACAGTCTTTGTATAGGTGACCTCTGCGTTTACAAAAGTTGCATACTAACTCTACACGATGCACCGATCTATTCTGACTTGCTGTAGGTAACGATTGCTTGTATTTTACCTGGGTACAGTCCCGTGCGAAATGTCCTGTCTGATTACACTTCAGACACTTTACTGCTGACGTATTCCTATCGCCGGCCTGGTTCGTTCGCCGATTTATAGAATTTACGCCGTTTTGCGATTTTTCTTCCTCTTCCGCGCCTTTTATTGAAGCCGAAAGTTCCGAGTAATGGTAAGATTTCACGATCATTCTCAAGTTATAATGTAACCCGTTTTCAAAAATGGCAAGTGTTTGATATCTGAGTAGGTCTTCTATTCCTTTTCTTTCTGCTGCTATGTTTGTCCTAGCTCCGCATGCTCTAATAAGATCCATCATAAGACGCGTAACCCTTTTTCCGAAATCATGCGCGTTTTCACCTGTTTTCTGTCTACTCGAAAATAATTCTACCAACAGTGCTGGCGTAGAGCTTTTAGCTCCGTACAATGCCAAAAGCTCAGCTTTTAGCTTTTCGAAAGAATCTATATCTTTATATCTAAGTTCCATGGCTGCTTCGCTCTGTATCTTCGTTTTCAGGACCAGTTCTAACACGTCTGGTCTTTGAATCGGATTTACTTTATCTTTCGCATACTCGATTGTTTGCAACAAATCGTCCACTTTACGAGGTTCGCTTCCGTCGAAAACATTGACCATCTGCCGTACCTCCTTCAATGACAAGTAGTCCGTCATCTTGGTTGCTGTGTGTTGCCTTGATTCTCTCTCGTCAGGAACCGATCCCGGAATGGTTTTTGTTTCCTGGGATGTTGCTTGGGGTTGGTCAGGAAAAAAGGAAGTGCCTGGTTTAGGCTTTGGAGAAGGAGTTGGCTGTCCCTTACTATTGTTTTTAATAAATGCTCGTAAGGTTGCCCTAATCTCCTCTACAGTGTTTGAATCACTGACTGCTAGCGCGTATCTTTCGCAAACTTGTAGGAGAACCTCTTTTCGGAGATCCTGTATCCACCCGGTTTGACCTTGCGCGACAAGTTCCTCAATCTTATTCCAAGTAGCAGACATCTACTCTAATCAGAAATTCTAATTCAAGCTTGATGAGCCTGAACTGACTCGTTATTTTGACGAAAAATATCTAAAATTCCTTATACTTCCTAAATACGATAATTTACTAATGCTCGCACGCTTCTAACTGGCAGTTAGCTCTCAATGACAATGTTTGCGGCTTAAATACTAAAACTGCGAGGATTTCAAATTGACTTACACAAAAATGACTATCTTCATCTCGCTTTTCCGCCTCTGCTGGGTTGTTGCTGACCCTCTGTGGTTCCTTTGGTGCTGCTGAACTGCTGCGTCCTGCTGCTGCTGCTGCTGTAGGTACCTCGTGCTGGTTCCTTTGCCTTGGCCGCGAATGCTGCGTGCTGTAGCTCTTTCCTTGCGACGTATTTTTCCACTAGGTTACAACGACTGCGTGTTGCACCTTTTAACTTTCAACTTTTAACTTTTCTCTTTTTACTTTATTTTATTTTATTTAACTTTTCTACTTCTGTTTTAGCGTCAACTATCTTGCAAGCTCTGGTTTATCCGCTAGACCGCTGCCACCAATGTTGTAATATTAAAACTCCGTTACTCAGGGATTTGGGAGTTGATCGGGTTGTTCCCAGAGGTGATTAAATAATCACTCTAAGTGCAAGATAGCAACGAAAAGTAGATTTTATTTAGTATAAATATAAGTTACAAGAGATGGGTTTTGGAGCACTTGCCCCCTTTCGAGCCTGAGTATTCGAAGATGATACTCTTCGCTTCTTTTCTGGAATCTGCTCAAGACTGAAGCGCGGCTCGGTCCTTAGCCTAATTTATTACGTTATTATGCTTACGTGTAAGTTGGCGTAACCTGCATGCGCTGCGCTTTGTCGCATTCCAGGTCACGCCTTGCTTAATTATTACAAGTAATTATTGCAAGTAGCCTATTTACGAAATATTCTGGAATGTTGAGTAACAATTCTCAACAGGTGTCACTCCCAAACTGCTGGCACCCGCTGCCACCCCAGCTACGCCGCTGATTCCTCTACCGAATGAGCGGACAAGTTTTAGGTCCGATCAAAATTCAACAGGCTTATCATCGTTTTTCTTATAAAATATAGGATAACGAAAAAAAACATAAAAAAATAGTTCGAAAACAACGCTTGTATTGAAACCATAATAGTTTCATGCAAAACCAAAGACGAATTTAGTCACATTTGGCAACATTATTGAATCAATGGTCCAAATTTGGTTGAAAAAATTCATGTCTGTAATGAAAAATGAGACCATACTGATCATTATACCGAAAAAAGTGCCGAAAAGTGAAAAAGGTGACAAATAGTGCGAAAAGTGACTGGCTACCAGCCTGGGAATGTACCAAATGGAAGAGAGGTAAGTCAACTTCATGTGTATTTTCTTCATGTATGACGTTTATTACACGGCGGCACTCTTGCAGCTATTCGACACCTAGTAATTGCATATGCAAAAACAAAACCACGCGCTGTCGTGAATTTGCATCCCCTGATACCTGCAATAAAATTTTTTTCATCGACGCGCATCAAAGAAGACCCATTTCCCGCTCTTATTATGAAAAATACAGTGGGCAACTGGAGCGGGGGGGGGGGGGGGGGGGGGGGGGGCATTTTCCCCCCCTAGTTGCACAATATACTATTTCGAATGTTTTGTTTTATAGTTCATTTAAGGTAGTTGTTCACGTACAGTCCCACCAAACGTGGGTTTCAGACAAGATTTTGAATACTTCTCGATGGGAAAAAAATCTGAAAAAAATCCAGCATGTAGGAGATCCTCGGGAGAATGATTTTGCATAATAATAATTCAAAAAAGTTAATAACAAATTGATGGAAAAAAAAACTGTTCAAGAAATTAGCGGTGACCCAACTTTTTTTTCAGGTGAAAATGATTTGTCAATTTTACTGAATACGTATGAATTTTTTGAGAATTTTGGTGATATTTTGAAAATTGAGATTTTTTAGGTATGAAAAACCTCAATTTTCAAAATATCACCAAAATTCTCAAAAAATTCATACGTATTTAGTAAAATTGACAAATCATTTTCACCTGAAAAAAAAGTTGGGTCACCGCTAATTTCTTGAACAGTTTTTTTTTCCATCAATTTGTTATTAACTTTTTTGAATTATTATTATGCAAAATCATTCTCCCGAGGATCTCCTACATGCTGGATTTTTTTCAGATTTTTTTCCCATCGAGAAGTATTCAAAATTTTGTCTGAAACCCACATTTGGTGGGACTGTACGTGAACAACTACCTTAAATGAAATTTCTCTCACTTCAGGCTCCCTTTCTTGTCCCCAAACTATTTAGTTCAAATTTATTTTTAACTTTTGTACTTGGTACAAACAGAATTGTATCTGATTTCAATTCTTACGTACAAAGATGCTTTTGAAGGACGACTTTAGTTGAAGAGGATTTTTCGTTAGTAGATTTTTCTTAGGTAGACACATTTATGTACTTTGCTTTTATTGTTAGGTTTTTATACCAGGGGTGCTTTTGGGGGATATAGCTTTTTGCAAAATTTCAATTCACAGGTTGGCAGTTGTTCTCGTTCGCTAGGCTCACTTAATTGGGTTTCTGTTATTCCTTGCCCTGCTACGCTCAGTCGATCGGCTTTCTGTTGTTTCCCACCCGTTGGGCTCAGTCATTAGGTTTATTTTGTTATTCCTTGCTTGCTACACTCAGTCAATCAGTTTTCGTCTTTTATCCCTCGCTCACTTGCTTATCAGTAGTTTCACTACTATGAGTAGCACAAAGTATGTTGAATCATTTTGAACAATCAGATATAAGAATTATCAAAACTAGAGATATAGGTGCTGTACTCTACTCTCATCACGTCGCTGCGCAAAATATTTAGATCAGTGTTCAATTTTGGGAGTACTCTAAGAAACGTACTGAGACTCCGACAACAATCAAGGTTTTAGATGTTCTGAAAGTTGATGTTCTTGGATGAATAAGTTGGTCAGCCAAAGTCAGTATCCATATTCAAAATACTCTGACCATGAAGTTCAGCGTAGGTGAATATCCGTAGCCGGCCGAAAATCCTTGTTCATATCTTTATTCTACCAAACGATGATATAATGTGGGATGTATGAGATTATGAATATGAGTATAACTTCATCGTCAGAGTATTTCGAAAATAGGTATTCGACTGGCCAAACCACCTTTTTACCCAAGAACATCAACTTTCAAAACATCAGAAGCCTTGCTTGTTGTCGCATTCTTAGTACGTTTTGTAGAATACTACAAAATTGAACACTCCGATGTGAACATTCTGCGCAGAGACATGATGAGAGTAAAGTACAGGGTATATATCACAGGTTTAGATAATTTTGCCATCAACAACTTTGAATAATTAATTATGAGATTGTTCAAAATGATTCGACGTACTTTGGGATACTCCTAGTAATGAAAATACTGATAACCGACTGAGCGAGGAATAACAGAAGGAAACTGATCGACTGACTAGGAGTCTATCAGGCTTCGGGGTCATGGACCTGACCAAACTTATAGGGGATGGTTCCTTGAGCCAAATATAGAGCACCTGCTGAATAACTCTCCGGATTGGGCCTTTACTCTATCAATTCACCTAAATGTACACTAGAAATCAGCGTAACCTGGGTTTTCCAAATTGCCATGAAATAACCAGTTTTTGTGCTGAGTTATGAGATTCTACATTGCACTGAATATGTATACAATGAATACAGTCATTATTGTACGTCAGATTGTTGAAATTTAACATCACTTTATTCTGCGTCCATTGACACATTGCTTTTCATCAAGAGACTCGGTAGAGTCTCGCGCCA
Source organism: Tenthredo notha (assembly GCA_914767705.2). NCBI lineage: Eukaryota > Metazoa > Arthropoda > Insecta > Hymenoptera > Tenthredinidae > Tenthredo > Tenthredo notha. The sequence goes on from OU611924.1 coordinate 5,330,921, forward strand.
AATACATTAAAAAATTTTTTTTTCACGCGCGAGACTAAACGAGTCTATATACCCGAGAGGCAACTACCCTAACCTATACCGCGAATTAGTATCTTCGTTTTCTTTCACCTCACAACATGCACGAATTAAAACTAATTTTATCTAGGATGTGGGCATGAAAAGCTTTCATTTGAGCCCTAGATCGATCAAATCGGTGTCCGGAGTGCTGAGATATAATTAACTTCAGATTCTGATACCTCGTTTTCACATACAATGTTTCGTTTTCTCTTTAGTGTTCTTCAGACCAAGATTCAGCCTACTCAAACCATTCCCATAAAATCACATTTCGTCGCTGAACGCAGGACGTATGTTCTATGCTTATACACAGAACATACGTCCTTATGCATCTAGGAACATGACATAGAAGGGATAAATCCACACGAAAGTTGTATGGAGTGGCGTAAGTACGAGTGTTACGACGTAGTCAGCGCTGGTATCGCAGACAGAAACCGTCTGCAACATTAGCAGACAGAAACCGTCTGCAACACTAGCAGACGCGTGTTGTCATTTCATGTTTTTAAATCCAAATAAAGGAAATGAAATAAAGTACAAGCAATGCTTAATACAAAATTTGAAGGTACCAAAACTACTGAATACCCACCAAAAGCCCCTCAGGTGCGAAAACCTTACGCCAAGTACATTAATGTGATAGTCACCAGCAAAAATGTTTCGATAGGTTAATCTTGAATCCTAGGATCTCGAACTTTTGAGGTTATGCGAATCGACTGACGTATAAAATTCACGCTGATAAATGAAATAACAATTGTGAACGGATAATTTTACGATTAGGTTTGGTCTACCTTGCATGACACAAGACTGTCATATGACTATCAACTGTCAGATGACTATTAGCTGACCATACCTCTAAATTTTATTCTTCTATAGATTGTAGATTTGGCTCATTTTCATTTATGAATGCAATTATCGGAGAAAATTGTTTTTTGGGTTCAATTATTTAGCAAGTTACAGCCTGAGGAAGTCTGACGATAAAAAATCAAGAGAAAATGTTGGAGTTGAAAAATATGAGGATAGCATGATATGCTATAAGGAACGGTAAGGAGCTAGACCAATGAAGCAGAGTTCAAGCGTTGGATTGCAACTAGATCCACTTCAAGCTCTATGTTAAGCTCATCTTCGAAGGCTCGTCCGCTCAGACTCAAATTGTGAGTCAACGTTAGGAGTAGGATTTTAACGAGTTTTATAATCTACCTCCGTATCATCTAGTCAAAACGAGACTGTCAGTCGACGTTGTGTGTTTGACTCCGATAGGCTTTATTCTACAGTCCACGTCAACGTAGTGCCTTGACCTTTGGTGGAGATAATCTTTCAATCCATGTTTTACAAACAGCTTAGATTCTCCGTTCAGAATGATCCCAAAGTCTGTATAAATATCTATGATTACATGTAAATTAATAGACAAACTATAAATCGATACCCACATTCTAATATGTCGTATCCCACGTTTGGAAAAATGTTCAGTAGGCGATGAAAACGGTTGACTATACCATTGAAAAGATAGGACTTTACGGATTGGAATACTTCTTTACAAATAGTAAATCAACCATTTGACTGAAACTCACACATAAGCTGCGAAACATTATTATCATTCCAATTTCCAAAGACAGTCAATTTTTCAAATTTTGTGGGTTACGACATATTAGAACGTGGGTATCGATATTCATAATTGGATGTCAAATTTCAAGTAGACTCTCTCTAACTCGCCAATCGGTAAATTGCTGCAGCGGCGGTAAGTTTAGACACAGACACAGACCTACACAACTGACTGCGCCCTGCCACCGCTACTGATCTTGATCTGCGCGGTCTGATGTGATAAAAACCTTTTTAATGGATTGTCCAATTTTGTAGGGGGTCGTCGTTTGAGAAGAGAGGATGATGAGAGAAAACGCTAAACTTGCAAGATATCGGGATAGTGTGATTCGATACAAGAAATGGGTAGAGTCAGACGAATAGACTAGAATGCAAGTTTTTGACTTCAAAAACTTTCATTTTATGCTCTACGCTAGTCTTGCATCAATAGGCTCGATTCTATATATTTCGATACCTTCTATTTAGACCCGAAGTTGAAGTTGAAGTTGACGTTATGAGTATAGGACGCGTCAGTGTTCTTTTTGCAGAGGACCTAGCGGCATTAAAAGAAAAAACTACCTAAGAATTAAAACACGTATATCTAATCTTTATATATATTTAATCATGAGCAGCAACTATAACCCTGCGTGCAAGTAACTCCACTATTGCCGGTCCCAAGCCCAGATGAGACAGGAGGAGGGCTACATGTTGCAGGCATATAGAATTATACCGGATTCTAATGAAACAATTCGTAGAACTTAATAAAATAACACATGTAACGTCTGTCCACAGAAATTTAGGGCTCACAGAAAAGTATGAGTACACGTGTATATTATAACATTATTTTCATTCATTTAAAATTATACTACCACATTTAACATTGCTGCTTTTTGAGGGATTTGGATGATACAAAATGCATCACCGTCCATGCATTGAGATGTTCATAGGAACAATGGGCAGAATGCTGACAACTGAGCGGCCTCGCAAGCGAGGATATAGGAAAACGCAATCGAGCGAGCGTAGCGAGCGAGCACAATTATTAGGTCATCAAGCAAAATTGTACAAACAGTGGTGATATCAACCCCAAAAAGCACCCCTGGTGCAAAAACCTCTCGCCAAGTACATTAAGGCGAGACTTCAGTGAAATTGCAAAATCGCTCTGCAAAATTACAGATCGTACAAAAAAATTCCTCGATAAGTTTTTGAATAATGGTATTATAGACTGTGAAAAAAAATTTCAGCCTCCTGCGATGAAAGTCTAAGCGCAAGGAACCTTGCGAAGAAGATTTTGCCCACCGCTGCCAAAAATTCCTTGTGTCTACACTTTCATCTCAGGTGCCTGAATTTTTTTTATCACAGCACATATTTCCATTATTTGTAAACTGCTAAAAGAATTTTTTTTCATACACCTCTATTTAACATTGTCAGAATTAAAAAACCTGTTTCAGCCAAAATTTTCACCAAAGTTTTCCCTTCAAGGGGTATACACACCTTGAAAATAATTTTTTCCAAATCACTGCCAAGCTCTGAGGAAACATTCTAGTGACACAGTTCCTTTACAGTTGATTAGTGCTATTTTGATACATAGTTCATGATTTTCCCAGATTTTATGTCCTCCGCTGAACAAAAATTTAGTCAATCGAAGAAAAAGTAGTTGTCGTAGGGTACAGGTTGCTGCGTTGCATGAAATTCCTCCAAATTTGAAGGAAATATTCTGAATAAATGTAATTGAGGGGCAAACCAATAATACTTCATGAATTCAAATTCTATACATAGAAGTTTTTGATTGTAAGACTTTTTTTTCCATCGTTTTGGAAAAAATATTTTACAATCAAAAATTTCCATGTCTAAAACTTGAATACATGAAATTTTATTGGTTTGCCCCTAAATTACATTCATACAGAATATTTGCTCCAAATTTGAAGAAATTTCATGCAACGCAGCAACCTGTACCCTACGACAACTACTTTTTCTTCGATGGACTAAATTTTTGTTCAGCGGAGGACATAAAATCTAGGAAAATCATGAACTATGTATCAAAATAGCACCAATCAACTGTAAAAGAACTGAGTCACTAGAATTTTTTCTCAGAGCGTAGCAGTCATTTGAAAAAAACTATTTTCAAAGTGTATATACCGCCTTGAGTTAGTTGTTGCATGGAACGATTGCTCGAAGAATTTCAACGAAACTATCCTTGATTATTATTTGATTGAATACAAATAATATTAGCCTGTTCCGATCAAAATTGACCACCCCAATTTTAAGACAAACGATATCAAAGTTTTGTAATTTTAGCATGGGCTCTTATGGAGAATAGAGATTTACACGCGAGATTTTTCGGCTAAAATCAAAACGCAACAAAGGAATTTGATAAAAATTTGATAAGTTATAAAAACCAAAGTTATAAATTACACAAAAAACAAAACAAAAATTTTTACCACGCTGTTACTGAAATATGACTCGTCAAAATCTGAAAATGTTCATGAATAAATACTATTTAGATGTGTGTGAGAGCAGTGAGACTGTACTTTCACGAAAGTTTTATAATGGGCGGTTTTCGACTATAACGCTTCAGCTATATTATACTTTCAATTCGATGAGCTATACTTTTGAACGTGACTATCTCGAAACAACTACCTTAAAGTGTCAACCTACAAAAAATTTATCTTTAATACAATTCTGTTGGTTATTTTCTATAAAATTGTTCCCATAGACTTTTCCTTTTCTGGATGGTTCTCGCAGCGTCTCTAGTTCTTCTTCTTCTTTCTCCTTATTGGCTATCCACAGAGCTTCTCTAGTTGAAGCTCGAACGGCGGATGTTTCGTTCCATTTTCTGCGTTCTGGATTGTTGTTTGTTTGTCGGTTTGCATGAACATAAAAATAATGTAAAATGCTGTGGGTACTGTTAACCAGACACGCCTGCATTTTTTTTTTTTTTTTTTTAAATTCACTGCGCCAGCTTTCAGTAAAACGTAACAAAACGTAAAGGGCGGGACAGTCAGCCGCATCCGTCTTACCTATACTCTAGAGATGCAAACCGAGCTTCTCGAAACTCTCCGCATACTTTTCACTAAACACGTCACAGTCAAACGGTTAACATCGCTTAGTCGTCACGTTGTTGTCTCTAGCGGTGTTATAGTGCTTTGTGATATTTCTCCTATTTGTTGGTCTCTTTACAAGTTCATATTTTCATAAATTATAATAACTTATCAGTTTAGTTTATTTACTTATTCATTTGTGCCTTCAGCACGCCATAAAGCCCTCGGGCAAAGGCTTATTCGATTCCGAAGTGGTGATGAATCCCTCTGAACATTTCTAATAATCGTGGTATTGTATTAATTGTACTTGCAACATATTATTTACGTGGACGATTGAATCGCCGTAATTGTAAGATAGTGTTATAGTGCTTTGTGATATTTCTTATATTCGTTCGTCTTGTAACAAGTTCATGTTTTCATAAATTATAATAACTTATTAGTTTAGTTTATTTACTTATTTATCTGTGCCTTCAGCACGCCATAAAGCCCTCGGGCAAAGGCTTATTCGATTCCGAAGTGGTGATGAATCCTTCTGAACATTTCTAATTATTGTGGTACTGTATTAATTGTTGTAAAATATTATCTACGTATGGACGATTGAATCGCCGTAATTGTAAGAATGCCGCGGCCACGAAGACCCCGTCGGTCATTACCTCTGTTGGAACGGATTTTTGACGATAGAACCTACCAACAAAATAAGACAAGTGACAAAGGAACTACGTAAGATTTCAATAAATTATTTTTTCCGAATGCCATTTATTGACGGTCAACTTTGTTTTCAACGCCATTTGGTCTACCAAGTTCGCCGAATTTATGAAACATTTTTCAATCTGTTTTCTATGAATTTCCTCTTACTTTTCACATCCATAATTCTGTTTCTAATATGTTCGTTTTTTTTATTCTTTCTATTTTCATCTCTTCGCTCGTCTCTCAATAATCTTTCAATATCTCAGACACTTCTAAATTATTGTCGGATAGTTTTTCATAATATTTCGCACAGAGAGAGAGAGAGAGAGTTTTTTCTTTGGTTTAAGGCCCATCCGTAGTCGCCCACCTCCTTTTGATACAATGTGACACATTTCGATTATCATCCGAGCCCAGGCGTCAAAAACGCGAAAAAAGGCCAACGCTGCGCGAATTCAAATTCAATACCGAACACATACGTCCGAAAGAATGTTCGTTTCATGCGAAAATAGAGACTAGAGATGGTTTTTACATTGTTACGAAAAGTATTACATCACGAAAAATGTAAAAACCATCTGTAGACTCTATTTTCGCACGAAACGAACATTTTTTTGGACGTATGTGTTCGGTATTGAATTTGAATTCGCGCAGCGTTGGCCTTTTTTGCGTTTTTGACGGCTGGGCTCGGATAATAATCGAAATGTGTCACATTGTATCAAAAGGAGGTGGGCGACTACGGATGGGCCTTAATATATCTGCAGTACGAACGTGAGTGATACTGCTTTGCGAGGATGTATCTATTGATGGATGGGTATACGAGTTGTTTGTACTTATACATTACCAACGAAATATTTCCAAGTACATTCATTTCCATTTTCCTTTACCTCGAAAGACTGAACAGCAGATGAAAGTGAATTTAAACACCAGAAATCTTATCCTTTTTTTCAGCACAAATATTTTAAGCCATTCTCATTCCACACAATCTAACATCGTAGCACTTCATGAATTTGCTTTTTATTTTCAACAGTCTCCAAGAAATAGGGGTATCTTGGATAAAAAAATATGATCTTCGAGATTTCTGCATCTGCACTTAGCAAACCGTATAGTTTCTGAATTATCATTCTGAGAGCAAAATTCTACTACCATTTTTCTGCCTTTGTCGATTATCAGGTGGCGATTTTTTTTTTTTTGTTGTTTGATATTGAACCCATGCGAATTCTGTTTTTGTTGAATTGAATGCCTTATGTGTGTAAGCTCTTTCTTCGACCATACGGTTTGCTGAAGTGCAGATGCAGAAATTTTGAAATCATATAGAAAACAGTGACAATAAAAATGAAATGACTGTTATGCACGATCTAGTAAAACTGTTATGTATACATTATTATTTCTCTCTCTCTCTCTCTCTCTCACTGCTTTCTTTCAGCTAGCTCTAAGTATTTTCTGTCTTTTACACTATCTCTGTTACTTTACTCTCTGTTACTACGTTCTTTGTTACTCTTGCTGTCTTTCCTACTTGTCCAACATTGTAATGGTTATAATAAAAGTATCTATCTATCTATCTCTCTTCCTCTCGCCTATTTCTTTTATTTAATTTTATATACATTTTTTTTATCAAATTTTACTCTTTTTCTCTCCTTCATACTTATCGTAATTAGTATTACTACTACTACCACTTATTATATTTATAATTTCTTTTTGCTGTACTGTTAATGCGCTTGAGGGGACCTGTCCCAGAGCGCCAAATAATGCTTACTCTTACTCTTACTCTCTCACTCTCGAGCAACCAACTCTCGAACTCGCTATCTTCTGAGGCTACCCCCAAAATCGGCTTCAGTTCATGTGTGAAAAAAAATATCGTGTGAACCACGGGAGCGAAAACGTTGTTTGCTCCCTTGATGCACAATATACTATTATTTATACGCAGTTCACTAGAACCTATAGCTGTTCTAGTTCAAATTCGCCTGTTGACAATTTGTTCATTTACCGTCACTGATGCATTTTTTTTTTATTTTTACTAGTGTAGGGTGCTGATGTGTGGGTCAACATTAACATTAACATTAACATTCCTGTTCATATCTGCTTGCTGTTAATTTACATATCTGTTTACTTTTTTATTGTATCTATTATATTGTACCTATATCTTTATCTGTTTGATTTATCTGTTTATACACTTGTCGTTATATGACTTGTCTGTAGTCCTCAGGGAACTTTTACTCTAGGATAGAAAAAATCCTACCCTACTACTCTACTTTACTCTCTTGCACTTTAAAGTTTCAAGCTTATTATTACTCATACATTGAACAGGTGCGTAAAAAAACTCAAACCAAACTGAAAGTACAGTACTATCTCGATATAAGCTCCCTCGCTACAAGCGAATTTCCCCTTCGTTCCGCTTGAGCGAGCTTTATAGCTTCCCCCACTCTACCTGTGTACGTAAGGTACTCCAGTGGTGATGCTCACTGACGCACGGACACATGTGGGATTTTCCAGTAGTGGGGGAACGCTTCGATGACGAATTTCTTGGAATCCTATTTCCCCAACCGCCCTAACAGTCGCTTATAGAGAGGTACTACTGTACGTTCAAATTCCCTAAGTGGTATCCGCGAAAATGCTTCCAGCATTTTGTATTTTCAACACAGAATTTTTGTTCCGGTGAATTGTCACGTTACCTCAACGTTACCAATGGGTGGGGGTGCCGCTCTGGTCTCGAATCCCGAAATTCTGCGTTATCTATGTTCCAAACAATTCCATCAAATACGTATTCAGCGCGAACCTCAAATTCAAAAATAGACACTCCATCTATGGCTAAAAAATGAAACAAAAACATCTATGAAACCAGTACAGGTGCACGAACCGGAAAACGGCCGAACACGTGCTACCACTTTTTTCGATAATTTAATTGAGATGACAATTCACTGATTAGGTGACATGGCATGACTGTTATGCATTTTTATTAAAAGCATTTACGAATTAGTACGCATAGTTATGCATTTTTCATAGCTCTGCTTCGGTACTCAGTATCGGAATGCTTGCAAGGTACTTCAGAAATCTTAATACTTTCACCGCTCAAATGCTTTCTTGGACGAATTGGCTAGAATTAGAATCTCTTACTATTGATGATTTTTCAGTTATTTCCGTTGCAAAAACAAAACTTTTTGCCATGGCACAGGGAAATTGGAAAATGGGCGGTTTCAAATTTCAAACCATCACTCCCGTTTTTGTTTTCCCGATGAGCTGGCAACACACCAGGCCCGGTTTAAACAAGCCCTGAAGGACTGTTTAGTGGACCACTGGTATCAGCTCAAAGCCCTGTACGATGGGCAGGCATTGATGTAAGTTGTATTCCTGAATTCAATTCATGTTTATAAAGTGGAAACGTGAACATGTGAAGGTATAATTGATATGTTTAAGTGATATGGAATTAACCGAAACTATCACCAAAAACGCGGTCACAATGCTTAGTGATTCCTCATGATCAGCTATGTGGAGTTATAATAATGTGTGATATTTTAGTAAAAATTGAACACTGCGGTAATACGATAATTTTGATTTATGTAGTCATGCTGAGGCTGCTGCAGCTCTGTCGTTCGAGAACCTTCGCCCATTCATGAAACGCTGTCGGAAACGGGTTTTTCCTCCGCGACCTACGAGCCTCCAAGAGTTCGTTGAGCGCGCTAACAATCCTGCGTATGGCAGAAACCTGGAATACGGATCCGGCCGGCTAACGGTGCAGATGGTCACTGATGCAGACGATTATTCGCACGTGCTGCTCTACGATACGCAGTTTATCTTAGACGAAATGGGAAGAGCCGACAGACTTTTTATCGATGGGACTTTCAGTACAGCACCCGCAATAAATTGCGTGTATCAGTTGGTCACCATAATAGGGATCAAGTTCGGCCATGTTAGTGACAGACCCCCCGTGTTCTTGGACTACGAGTCCCCAAATTCACTCATATTAGCTATAGGTCTCAACTGTCACGTTTCCGATAGACTCAGGTCATTAATATAGGGTTTGGGGTTGGTTCAATGCTCAATAATAAGTCAAGCAGAAATTAAACCCATTCCATAATTTATGTGACAGGCTTTACATTCATTTGATTGTTAACTTTTCTACGCTTGTATCAACTCGGGAAACGTAATTCTAATACCGTTCGACACGGGTCTCATCGCGAGCAGAACCAGTGTAAACCATCCTGGAGTAGCCGAGGTACTCCACGAAGGTCAGCCCGCGTGGCAATTCAGATTTTCTAATGATTTGATATTTCTTTTCATGTATTCATGATCCGCGGGCTGTAATAAACCACGCTGGTTTCCCAGCGTATCAACCACCCCGGTCGAAACCTCAACTATGAGGCCCCGGGAAGGCCAGCCCGAGAATCCCCCGCGACTTCTTATTATACCTCTGTGTTATTACATATAGTCTCAAGTGACAGTTGTTCAAACTGTAGTTCTATCATGCATACTCTTTTCTTCCCACACATTCTCAGCCACTGTTGTTTCAGTCTACATATTTTCATGCATCGCCAACAGGCCATGTAATTTCTAACACTATACTATTCATCAATTTCATCCTGTAGAAAGGCTACGATCTGTCACAATCTTTTAGTGTATTATATCACCCATTTTTGTGAATAATACTCCAAGTTTTATAACACGAATAGTGTTTCAGCTTTTGACAGTGTTTAAAATTCCGATCGACAGTAATTTTCAAGATGGTTGAAAATAGTTATTTATCGAAGGTTCTGATTCATGAAAGAAATTTATTTAAAAATTGAGTGTAACAACTTTAAATTTATGCAATCGTAATTGTCTAATTCATTCAGAACTTTTTGATCAGTAGATACGGATCTTGATATTATCTTCGTTCATACAGGGTATTCCGTTCGTATGGGTACTAATGTCTCGGAAAACGCAAGTTGCCTATCGTGAGGTCTTCCGATACGTCAAGGAGAATCTCATACCCAGGGCCAACGTAAGGCTCGTTATGAGCGATTTTGAAGCGGCGCGCACAGTGGGGCCAAATCCCAAAAAGCTGGCCAAAAGTCGAAAAATAAAATTTAATTTCCGTGAATTTTGAGTCGTGGGTTAGCTTGAGTAATAGTCAGAAGGCCGAAGTCTAGACTTCAGTGGTGCCGATTCCCTATACCTGCTATAGTAATTCAGTTGAAAGGAAGCCCTCAATCCGGCTGGATGTGCCGCGCGAGAACCGTAGTTTCCAGCTATATGTTTAAGGGGACGCCAAATCTTTATAAATTGATCAATCTTGAATATTAAAAATGGAATCGACAGCTAAAAGTAAGTATAATATTATAATGTATTACTAATTTAATAATAATAGTTCATGTGATAACAATAAACGAAAGTTTTGTACGGAAATGAACGGAAAATTACAACTTAAAATTTTAAACACGTAGAGAAAAGTTAATGAATTCTGTAGAGTTCTGCGACCGGACCCATTGGATATTGTAGATGGAACTATTATTAAATGGAAAAAATGAAAATTAGCTGCTTCTAGCTGCTTTTGTATGATTGGCGCGAGTTCTTGCAATGAAAAACATAGTTTTCCGAATTTTGAATATCGAAAACGCTACATGTAGAAAAGTAATTCAGATATAAATTGTTGCGTTTGGCAATATTTATTCAGGAGTAAAAAATGAAAATAAACATGAAATAAAAAAATAAATAAAATAAAAAAATTTTCAAATTTTTTGTGCGCAAAATTGCTCTGAAATGATCATCACTTACTTTTCATACTATTTACGCACCATTACTCGTATACACTCGTACTGGTATCGAGATTTTCTTCCAGAAAATTTAAAAAAAAAGTTCTAAATTGTAAATAAAAAATTCCAAATTAAAATTCATCACTTTTTTTTATTTTAATTTGAAAGTTGATTCAATTTTTTTATTTTTGCCGACAAAATTTGTTGAAAAAAATTTGTTTTTTAATTTTTTTAGGGTACCCCGTGTTGCCCGCAAAAAAAAATTTGATTTAGGCAACCGAAATTTGAGTCTTGTTCACTTCAAATAGAGGTAAAACATGGAGATTCAGCGAATTTGAGTCGAAGAGAACTTATTATTTCCTTAAATTCATCGCTTTGCCACCCTCCCCCACTATTATATAATATTATATATTATGTACTATATAGTAATAATAACGTCATAATGTTCTCCAATACATAGTAACGAGTTTGAATATGGAATTATTCTTTTATATAGATATTATATTTCCCAATTTCAGGATCTGTTGCTGATGATTCGGAAGTGTGTGGCTTGACAAGAAAAGAAATTTTCCTAATATTAAAAGGACATATAAAGGATAATGCGACCATTGCATATGTCGAAATTGAAAAGTTTATGTCTGATAAATTAAAACGCCCATTTGCCTTGTCGAACAGTGTAAAACCTGTACTTCGCAAGTTGTTGCATGACTTGAAAAAAAAATGGCAGCAAGCATGTAGGACTGAAGAAAAATTTTTGTCAAAGTTTTCTGAATGGTTGAGCGTTTTTGTTTTCTTCGAAGAAACCAAACAAGCTTCACAAAAATCCAACATAATGGGTCGGCCTTCTTCAGAATTTAAGGGGGGCCTATACTGAAAACGAAAACTTCTACAATTCTAATTCAAATGAATTGCTATTTACACAGAATGTTCACTATTGTAATCGGAAATATTGTACCAAATATAAACTCATTCCAAATGATAATGCCAAAGTTACGCTGGCTTACTCATATTTATCGAGCGAAGAATACCAAATTTCAAAATGCTCCTTGCGTTACAAATATGAAGTTATCCAACTCAAACTTCCTTGGCTTATTGATGGACATACCTCAAGAAAATAACGTAGGGTTTTTGAAATCCGATTACTATTAGTCATAGTACACAATTTTTTTTTTTTTATATTTATTTTCTCAGGGATTTGGTCAATTTTGTGCGAAAAATAGACTACAGTTCCAGTTTCTCTCGCTCTAGAGTAAAAACCCTACGTTATTTTGTGGGTAAGGTATCTGTGAATGTGCTCACCAAATTCCAAGTCAATCCGACTCAAGTTGTAACGCAAGGGACTTTTTCAAGAAGTAAAAATGTAGTTTTGAGATAACAGCACTTTTGTGAAAACTTGAAAAATATTTAGTTCTGCATGTTTGAATAACTTCTGGATGGTTCAGGAAGTGATGGAAAAGTGGAGGAAGGGGGGGCCACCCACTTCCCCCTTTCCTCCAAGGGTCTGCTCGATGCGTGGTCGTCTCGTCATTACTTGTCGAGTCAGTTAGGATACAGTTGGATATTATTATGAAATACCATTATAATTTCAGGATGTCAAGATAGTTTAATATTCTACAACAAGGTCAATTTGCATCATATACATTGAATTAAAAATAAATTACAAAAACACAAGGTAACAAATATTGACTGTAAAAATAATTTCCTTGTCTGTAGCTTTGGCTATCGTTGCCAGCATCTTCAAGTATGCGTTATGTGTTTTAGGAGTTATCAAATTGACCCCCATAGTCATGCAGAAATTTTCCATCGCAGCGTGTCCTGTTCCGATACCAATAAATGAATCCACTATTCTTCGGTTGACCTGAAATGGAGACTTGTTACTTTTTTAATCCGTATGTGGACTGCTGTAAGCTTCACCATATCAGAGGTCGCAGCACTCGCATTCCAAAACTAATTTGACAGCGAACCCTTTCCTGTTTCTCATCTGGACCCGAATAGCCTTTTCACCGCAGTCACTACAGGACAAATTTTTCATTAAATCTTGCATCGCTTTGCAATGTATCAAAATATAATCCGGATCATAGTTTGCATTACTCGGGGACATTGGTACCTGAAAAGCACTGAACTTTCTATCAGTGGCTGATGATGGTCGCTCCGGGACATCCATAGGGAGTGGCAATGCTCGTTGTAGTCTGGATGGACCTTTTCTTTAGGGGCCGCCAACGACCAGAAAATTTATCCATGACTTACCTGTATCAAGTAGCAAACTGAAACACAATCGAAAACTAACCTCTAAATGCAGATACTAGTATTTTACATAAAGTTACACAGACGCACTTGTTGACACTACTCTCAGATTTTGTTCTGAAAAATACGAGTCCGTCAGATTTCTGCGAAAATGAATACTACTCAGGAGCTCCGAGCTCCAAGCTCCGAAGCTGTGGCCACGTAAAAATATTCGCAAACAGGCTAGAATAAAAACAAACGTATAAACAACAGTATTGTTCTGATAAGAACAGGTATTTTTTTAAATGAAGCTTTTTAGATATAGTAATAAAGTGTTCTAATAAGAACAGGTTTTCAAACTCAAGAAAAAAGTGTGCACAGGCAAAGTTTTGATCTTCCGTAAGCCAAGCGTCAAAGCAATTGTCGTTTGATGTGATTTGTCGTCTGCTAACATGTGTGCGTAAAGTTGATGGCGCGGTTTGCATATGCCGGCATAGATAGCGCTGCCAAACCTCCAAAAATGATCAGACGGGCAAATCACTTCACCAAAAGTTGCGGAACTTTTTGAAGTATTATTTAAGACAAAAAACCAAAAATCGATTTATTTTATGTTTTTGATTAAATCATCTGTATAGGCCCCCCTTAAGGAGTCTAGTGACCGGACAAAACGAAGGAGGACTGAGGAATTACGTTCACAGAAAAGTATTGAAGAACTAGCATATGCGACTCAAATGAGCCTCCGGTCATCGGGGAAGTCAGATGCTGCAAATATTGTCCGAGATGTGGGATTGGGAAGCCCATCTAAAGTTAGGAAATATAAGGAATCTATAGATTCGATTCGAGAAACGACTTTCTCTGCCGATGCTGCTCTGTCCGTTATAGTGGAACTGAAATTATCAAGATCACAGTATCAGGGACTTCGTAATAGAAGCAGAGAGAACGGCTGTAATTTATTTCCACCGTATAAATCGCCATATCAAGCAAAGCTTAAATGTTATCCGCCTAAGTCAGATATCAGTGTCAATGAATGCAGTGCTGAGGTGAAATTGCAGGCTTTGCTGAATCACACTGTTGACAGAATATTATTAACACAAATGGATGTCGTCAAGAGTTTGTCTCCTAAAAATATTGGCAAGCTGAATTTAATTTGTAAATGGGGCTGTGATGGCACTTCCGGCCTAAGTGCATACAAACAAAAGTTTACCAACGATGATGGAAGCAAGTCCGACGCTAATATTTTTTTTACCTCAATCGTTCCACTACAGCTTGTTGTAGACGACCAAGAAGCCAACGCTAGACTTGTTGTATGGAAAAATCCGAGGCCGTCGTCTCCTCGTTTTTGTAGACCTATTAGAATCCAATTTCTTCACGAAAGTACTCAAGCCACCCGAGACGAAATGGAGTATATCAAACAACAAGAGCACAATCTCGTCCCTTTCGAAAAGATCATCGACGGAAAACAAATAAGAGTTTCTTTTCAACTAGCTTTGACCATGATCGACGGTAAAGTTTGTAATGCAATCGCGAATAATGCATCTACTCAACGTTGCTATTTATGCAAAGCAACTTCAAAAGATTTTAACAATATTGATGCCATTTTAAAAAAGGAAGCCTCTGGGGATCATTTACAGTTTGGGTTATCCACTCTACATGCATGGATACGATTTTTCGAATGTTGTTTGCATTTAGCATATAAGCTTGAAATCAAAAAGTGGCAAGCGCGGACTGATAAAGAAAAGGAACAAACAAAAATTCGAAAAATAAATATACAAAAGGGTTTCCGTCTGGAATTGGGTTTGGTAGTCGACCAACCAAAACCTGGGTTTGGTAGCTCGAATGACGGAAATACCGCTCGACGATTTTTCGAAAACTCAAGAATTTCTGCTACTATTACTGGGGTTGATGAAGACTTGATTAAGCGTTTTCATGTGATATTACAGACAATTTCGTGCGGTCATGAAATCGATTTAATCAAATTTCAAGATTATGCCTTGCAGACAGCTCGTTACTTTGTCCAGTTATATCCGTGGTACTACATGCCAACTTCGGTACATAAGATTTTAATTCATGGCGCAGAAGTGATAAATTCATCACTATTGCCGATAGGGCAGATGTCTGAAGACGCTCAAGAGTCCAGCCATAAATATATCAAAAAGTTTCGAGAAGATTTTGCAAGAAAATGTTCCCGAGTTAAAACAATGGAAGACATTTTTTTACGATTACTACTAACATCCGATCCATATATTTCGAGTTTGCGCGCATTACCGAGAAAAAACTCTAAGTCGCTGCTTCCAGAAGCAATGTTTTTATTAGTTGCCCCAAGTATACCGGAAAGCGCGGGAAGCACTAGCGAACTCACATTCGAATCAACTGACTGCGAGTCAAATTATTCGTCGGATGACGATGCGTAAACTTTTAAGCAATTTGTTAGATGCGAGATTTTTTGTATTCTAATATAATATATGGTTTTATTTTTTACTTTCGACTTTTTATTGCACTTGTATTCCTTCATTCAAGAAAAATAATCTATTTTAGCCTACAGCACTTTCTGTGAAGTGCTAAACTTCTACAAAGTGGTTCATGCTGGATCCGTCATTTTGTTTATTCAAATTTCGAATTCGGATTCGTAATCAGCGACCCCGAAACCCCCCGAGTACTGAATTTTACCTGAATTGAACATCCTTTTCGGAAAAATTTCAGCCATATTGGATCCGCCATTTTGTTTATCTAAATTTCGACTTCGGATTCGTAATCAGCGACCCCGAAACCCCCCGAGTACTGAATTTTACCTGAATTGAACATCCTTTTCGGAAAAATTTCAGCCATATTGGATCCGCCATTTTGTTTATCTAAATTTCGACTTCGGATTCGTAATCAGCGACCCCGAAACCCCCCGAGTACTGAATTTTACCTGAATTGAACATCCTTTTCGGAAAAATTTCAGCCATATTGGATCCGCCATTTTGTTTATTTAAATTTCGACTTCGGATTCGTAATCAGCGACCCCGAAAACCCCCGAGTACTGAATTTTACCTGAATTTGAAGCATTTTCGACTTTTGGCCAGCTTTTTGGGATTTGGCCCCACTGTGCGCGGCGTTGCGGAATGCGATCCAAGACGTGTTTGTCGCAGCCCACAGCACAGGGTGCAATGCACACTTCGATAGGGTATGCACTAAACACGGCATATACACTAGGGTGTTTGGAAAGAAAAATTAGATTTTTCATGCTGCTACCCCTAAACTTGAGTTTTGATAGACAAAAACATCCTCCCGAAAAGGGAACTCTGTATAACGGTGATTCTGTTCTAACTGTTACTGTTTTGATTAATAATTTTGGGATTTTAAAATTAAACTTTTTTCATTTCTATATGCATATTATTACTCTATGTTATTGTAAAAATGAAAGTCTGAAAGGATTTCGCTACAACTTTAAAGCTTCGAGAATGACAATCAAATTTCAAATTTTTCCGTTCCACGGTACTGACTCATTTATCCACGGTACTGACATAAAATGAATTTGACAGACATTCTTCAGAAAAATCCTTTATATTAATTATTGAACACTTTAATAATGAATAATAGCAATCATAACAAGTTACTTTATAATTGATAGCTAATATTAATCGACTGCAATCTAACTTATACATATTTGATAAAAAATAAATCAATTAAATTCTAGGTTTTGGTTTTCATCACAGTTTTTTTCCAATTCTTGAACTTCTACGTAGTGATATTACTTGATTTTGTTCTGAATTACCACTCGCAACATCTTCTTCGAGGCATTTTGAAGTTTTAGTTAACTTTGATAATTTCTCAAATTGCGATGAATTCCCCGATTTTTTTGTATTTGGCATCAATTTTTTGTTCATTTTTCTGCCCGTATCGTCAGAAGAATAATCAATTTTTCCCATAGCAAAGTGTATACATGAACTTTGGTCAGAACAATCAAAACAACTCAATGAATTGAATGAAATACAATTATGCTGTAATTTATTCCACGTGTATTGATGTACTTTCATAGTGCCTACAAAAGGCTTTAAATTATTTGGTAATATTGCATCAATGTTTGATATTTCTTCTTCTGTAACGCAATCAATGTATACAGATTTAACACGATCACGCAAAATCGCCAGCAAAGAATCAAAATTTGACACATCCGTGCCGTATTTCACTTGGTCATCTGCTAATTTCTTTATATAACCGCCGATTCCATCAGCTGAACTTTTTCCATGACCAGCCTCACTGAAATTATACGTAATATCTTCTAATTGAGTATAGCACTGGGGCAAGTACTGTGTTATGAGATAAAACATTTTTTTATTGCGGTACTGCGTCGTTGGACCATCACTCATAATATGTAATTTTTTTATTTCTGGATTTGTTGCAAGATAAACGTCAAGTATTTTTTTTATGTGAATAATTATAGCAGATGGATCATGTCTGAGTGATGTTGACAAAGTAGCAAAGCCTCGAGAAAAATCTGAAGAATAAACCATGCCAGTATGTAAAGTACATTGTACTCTACTAGCCCCAAAGTGCACTGACTGAACTTCCGTTTCATACTTACAAGAATAATTTTCACTAAAGTCTATAAGTAATCCTAACTCATTGCTTTGTAGGGACTGAGTTAGTTTTTTCATTGAGTTGTTTTGGTGAGTAATTCTGTATTCATGGGCTAGAAACAAATTTAACTCATGTTCAAAATGGTTAATTGCTTGCCCTATCGTACATGAAATTTTTTTTTTTGCAGTAATTTTGACAGTTATTGGTTTTTTGGTTTTTTCATTTATCCTTTGTTCTGAAGTTACTTCCCATTTCGTGTAAGTTATTTTATCATTAGAATTTATATCTTTCACATTACATTCTAATTTCTTTAACTTACATTTCTCACACATTCTTGACAGACATAGCTCAGAATTACTGTCACATAAGAAACTGCTCAAAATTTTATACGAAGTATTTTCTGTCAATAATTTATGGCTGTGAAAAGCTTGTATAAGCAACGAGAAATTTTCATGAGTGAAGCACGCACATGTGTTTCGATTAGTAATTTTCGGTTCAATGCAATACCTTGGACGTAATTTCGCAAAAGTTGAGTAGTTAACGCGGTAAGTACTTTGGGAACAAAATTTAGAATGTAAATCTTTAATCGTAGCATTCATGTAGCGCTTTGTTACTTGTTTACCCTTTATTTTTATAGAAGCTTTTTTATCAGGAATTATCTTACTATTTTCTTCAAAAAAAATTTTTACTTGATCTTGGATAAAAATTTGATTGCTTTTCGTATTTTTAACATACTGCATTGGATTATTACTCTTATGAACTCTTGAAGAAATGACAGGGATAACATTTTTTCTGATAGCAGATAGTTGTCGATATTTTTTTACAATTTTTCCGCTGATTGCTCTACCAAATATCTGCTTAAATTTGGAACTTTTTGAGTCTCGATAGGATGATTTGAGTTGCCGTACCATAACTTCATGAAATAGTAATGTTTTGCGAACTTGGGGATCTACTTTTTGACCGTTCAACAGTTTATCAATTTTAGATTTAGGCGATGTAGAGTCAGACTTCTTCATTTTTAAACGTTGTAATTTTTTATGTAAGCTATTAATTTTGATTCGAAGAGTTGTATTATCGTTCGATAATTTTTTGTTGTCCCTGAAACATTTGCGTAAATTTTTTTGTATCCGTTTCTTTCCTAATCTAGCTTGCTTCGATTCTACGTTATTATTAATATCATTTTGTGTTGTTTTTAACTCAATTTCTTCTTTTTGTCGTTTCCGTGAGTTTTTTTTCCATAAATTTTGTTGTTTACGACGAGCTCGCTTTTCTCGATCTGATAATTGGTGAATTAATTTCAGTTTTCCTTCATTCTTCCTTTTTTCATTTCTTGCTCTTTCTTTCTGACAGTAATTTTTGTAAGCCTCTGGATCATTTCGTATTTTTTGTCTCCTCAATTTTTCAGCAATACGTTTTTGTTCCAAACGACGTTGTTGTACTTCAGAATTAATTTTGTTTTTACATTTTACGTTTTTTTTTGATGCGAATTGTGGATTTTTACCACTTTTATTGTCAGTAGTTACAGGTAGTTTTCTAGTACGAAGTCTAGAAGTCATCTGCGTTAGTAAAAATGACAATTATAAAGATTAAAATAATGTTATCACTAATTGATTATTTTTACACATGGTACTGACAGACACGGTACTGACATTTCCATCTAAAATAGCAACTGTAATTGTTTGGTTAGGAATTTAATCATATCCATTTACCGTATAATTAAGGCTGGTAATAAGTACAAAAATGTTCCTACTTATGATACAAAAAATCAATAGTTGATAAAGTTTATCAATACCACGGTACTGACAAATAAGTTTATGACATACCTTTTTAAAAATTGATTTTCAAAATTACACAAACTCTTTGCACTATTCCATCAACTTTTTGTTTTTAAATATTACTCAGGTAACGTACTTTGAATGTGGCTCACTAGCCGTTTCATTAATCTCGAAGTAGATGGTGCTCGAGTCATACAAATTCAAATTCAAAAATTCGTTTAAATCTAAAGACAAAAGTTATTGAGCCGGAATTCAATGTTAAATTAATATATTGGAAAAAAGTGTGTTAATTTTCTTAAGTTTAATCATATTGATTAAGATTTATAAGGTAATTAGTTTGAATCATATATTGCGACAGAAAAAAATAAATAATTTATATGAAAATTCTAGAAATGGACATGACACGGTACTGACATTTAAGTGATATAGTGTAAGGTTCCTCTGAATTGCAAGTTATACTTTACAAAAGAAGTGATGAAATATGTTCATGAATATCTAATTAACACAAAAATTTCATTAATAGATTGTTAATTAATGACCAGTGAGAATAAACAGTACAGGACATAAAAAATCACAGTTAGAACAGATTCACCCATAAGCTTAAGTGGAAACTGCAACTTATTAGACTTTTCTAATAATAACAACCAATTAGCGATTATAACAGTCAAACCGATTATAACGGCCAATTTCGCTTTGAGAAAAAAAAATCGTCCAAAAATTAAAAAAAAAAAAAAATTTCGTGAAATTTTTTCTTAATTCGAATTTGGCTGTTTTGCGCTTTTGCTGGGAATATACTCTAGGCCCTAGAGTCTAAGGGCCTATCTCCACCTTGTGACAAATATTCAAGGCCCTATGTTTTTTTTAGTTCACGGACAGCTGATTTTATAGAAAAAATTTATGGAAAAAAAATTTTTTTTTTTTGCTCTTTCACGATAATCTTCTAGAGTTTCATGAAACTATTGAAAATACTATCAAAAGTTTTATCAGAAATAAAGTCAAAGTATAAACTATACAGCCATGTATGGGTACGGGTACTGCAGGACTCCAAAATGGAACAAAAGGCTGGGGCGCTTGAAATATAAAATTTTTCATGAACATTTTTTCGTTGTTCTAAATACAACTTCTGTCGGACAACAATTATGTGAAAGATAACAAATGTCCCTGAATTGAAGAAAACCATCACCGCTACGCTAAAAAATTGTCAGTCGCTAGATCAAAAATCCCCAATAATTGAGAAACTAATGTCTTTTCATGAGAGATCAGCCAACGAAAGCTTTCCGCATCGTATCTGGTGCAAGTGCTGAAACAAAGCTCCATTCAAAATGAGCCGCAGCAGTGAGCGCTGTTTGGCGATGCGTGAGTTACTGTTCTACGACAACAGCCAGAGATAAACGAGTGTTATAGATCAGCACCAAGATTTTCTGGGAACAGCAGCAGCCAATTTAATTCTTATTTTCATTTTCTTTTTTGTGACAGTGGATCTATAGATGCAGGGCAAAGAAAATTCGTGGTCCGAGATGCCACTGCAGCAGAAATAGAAAATCTGAGATACGTTTGTCATAAAGTTCAATCATATGACCGTTCGAATCGTTTTGTGCCATATATTCTGGAGAATTCAATTAACTTACACCAGTTCTCACTAAAATGCCATTTACTCAAAACTATCTTTTCAGCTATGCTAAATGCTCCTTGCGTTTAAGTCTGCTCCGATCAACTTCTTCTTCGCAGTGAAGATTCACACACACCTTATGCATACAAAAATAAATGTAAAAGTATCAAAACTCAACTTTTGAGGGGTAGCAGCATGAATACTCGATTTTTTTAAACACCTTAATTACACAGATACATGGCGGCAAAGGGGGCAAAGTCGGCCTATGGGGCAAGGCCGCACGAACCTATTTCTCGATCTATCATGAAGTAATAACAACACGTTTTTTTCAAGGCGATTTACCGAAAAGCAAAGATACTTGGGGTGGCCCGTCTGATACGATCGCACGGAGACGTTCACTCGTTTTTCAAGAAACTCTTGGCCCTTGCATATCTGCCAGCAGAGAAAATCTACCTTGCGTTCGACACTTTAAAAGACGGACTGCCAATAAATAGGCAGAATGAGTTACGAGGGTTTTTATTATACTTCGAAAATTACTGGCTGCGTGTGGTTACGCTACATGGGTTTAGCGTATACGGACTGGGGCGTAGGACCAATAACATTTCCGAATCGTACAACAGCCAATCGCAGCACAAATTGGGTCCCAATCCTGCACCCTGGGATTTTTTATGTAAGTATGGATATTAAAAATAGATGATGAAGGTAATAGACTCGATATAATCACTAATGTGAAATCTGGTCTGCACCCCTCCTCGAATCTTGTAGAATCTTTCAACGTCTCTTCAGATTTTGGCAAAGATTTGGAATCAATTATTCTCAAATCAAGTCTTCGAGTCTCTGAATTGGGTTACAGCTAAATTGATGAGTGTTTCACTCCTTGCCAGGGTTTATGGGGCATAATTTGATTGTGTATTTTTTGGATAAGGCAAGCTTTTGACGCTGCAGAGCCACGCGAAGATAGACGTCGGGCATCTTCGCAATAATCGCAGGATCAGCAGACACGCGCGGTACCAAACCACATACAAACAAAAAGTCCTCCAAAGAGGTTAGCCGTATATTTACTATATGTATATGGGCAAGTCCACCAATTATCAACGAATGTTTGGGCCCTAAAAAATCGATTTGCCTCAATTTTTTTCCTCGCAATCTGTGAACAAAGATTGGTGAATTCACCAAGTTTCAGCCCAATAGGACGTACCGTTCACGAGGAATACGATATTTCATTTTTAGGACAACATTTTTATGCGCATTTTTAACGTGCTTCTATCGTCTGAATGAAAATTCGGAAAAATACGTTTTCTTTGTGAAAAACTCTCAGCTTGCTGAATCCATTTTTTATTTTTTGTCAACTTTGCTAAAACCCCCTCAAAAACACGCTTTTTGACAAAAAACAGCGATTTCTCCCTGTGCTCAATGTTTTATCATACTTTTGAATTTTTATTCTGAAAGCTGAGATTTTTTCAGTAAGGAACCCAAATTTTCAGACCGGGACGGAAACGGGGTCGCGCGTGAGCTGCGATTAATTAATAAAGAGTGGTAAATAAAATTCTCTTCTGAGACTCAACGGAAAATCTTTATTTCTCTGAACTGTGCACTATCAGAGTAGCTTTTACATATCAAGGTCATTTGACAAGTACCTGGCGCTACGTAATGAAACGATTGAGTCCCTTTTACAGAGGCAGCTTTTAGAAAACGTTCGTTTAGTAGAGTGTGGCATTGATCGTAATCACTCGCAGAACAAAAAACGAATGAAATATTCGGCAAACTTCTACGTGCCCATTCGAACAGGTCTCGTGCATCGAGAATATGTTGCCTGGAACCCATTTGAAGGCTTGCTCGTTTCGCTAGACGCTTTACTGTCCCTCCAAGACCATCACACGGGCCTTTCCCATGAGCCGTTGCGAAGAAGTGCCATTCCGCCTTAATACCAAAATCTGTCTCGTGATAGGCTAAATTTGCGAACGCTTTCTTATTCTTAAACTGTTGTGGAGCGCCA
The DNA here is from genome assembly GCA_914767705.2 of Tenthredo notha. Lineage (NCBI taxonomy): Eukaryota > Metazoa > Arthropoda > Insecta > Hymenoptera > Tenthredinidae > Tenthredo > Tenthredo notha. Next base: position 5,354,161 of record OU611924.1, read on the forward strand.
TCCGAAAAATAAAATATTTTATCAACGCGCGCAAATATGCTTTTCAAGTATTTTATAAGCTCAGTTTGGAACATATAGACGCTTACGGTGTCATGTTTCAAACAATCTGAAACTCCTATGAAAGACAAATGTTTGATCACATTATTCTCTTTGTAATACACTACTACTGGAAAGACGCTTGCTTGCTTGTTATTCCAATGGAAGCCTTGCGCAGCTTCTTGGACAGTAAATGTGTAATTTTCGGCAAAATCTAATGTTATCAAAAATTGTCCCGGTTCCAAAGAATTCTTGATTTGCCTGTAAGATGTGTTCTGGATCTTTGATATGAAATCGTGTCTCAACAATTTTTTCAGTTCTTTGCACAGATTCTGAATGAATTCGTTTACACTACATGTTACAGAAATTATCGTGCAGCGGTCAACCGTCGTCCACTGTTTGTAATCTACTTCTTGAATTTCATTTTGATCGAATGCTTTTTCGAAGGCTGCTACAATTCCGGCTGTTCCGGGACATGAATCGCATTTGCAATCATAACAATCCCCCGTGGGATTCACACATATGATGCTTCTGAGCAGGCTCTTGTAATCTGGAGGTCCTTCTGCCTGATTATTCCAACGATCAAAAAGTTCAGAGAACCGACAGCCTAAGCGTAACAAAAGTAAAATTAGATTAATGTTTTCGACCCACCAATTGAACAGAATATTATTGTGGTCTCATAGCTCAATGGTTCAATTACCTCCTAGCATCAATTTCACATTCTGGTGGATAGTGCAAACACACACTGAATGTGTACCACTAGATCCTGCAAGAACGCAGTGCTGAGGCCTCAGAGTAGCAAATTTGAAAAATTTTATCGGGACGTCTGGGTATTTTTCCTTAAATTGAGCATACAGCTCATTGAGATTACACAGGACGAGTTTTTTTTGCTTTGTCGTTTTTGAACCATCAGCATTTCTTATCGTAACACAGTCTTTCATTCCTGCCAGTGTTCTTGAATTGTCGTTATCTTCATAAAAATTTGTCACCAAATTCCGGATGTCATTATCTAGAGAGGCATTGCCAGGCTTTCGGGAACAACTTGGACCATCTTCTGCACTGTCTTTCCGAGACTTTCTGGCTAAGAAATCGGAGACACCAATCTCTTTTTGAATTTTACCAATACTCCACTCTGGTGGTAATACATTCAGAAGCTTCACTTTAGTGGATCTGAAATAATAATCAAATGGTCTGAGTCACATTATATCACAACATTGTAAAATAAGAAGACTTGAAGTGCACCTTGAAGTTTCTCTACTGATTTGGCCCTTTATTCTGGAAACCATTTGAGCATGCTCTCGAATGAGTCGATCTTTTTCTGTTTCTGGTATTACCCCAAAATCAGCCTCAAATTTATTCCTAACGGCATTCTCAATTTGATTCAACTTGACTGCAGCATATTGACCATGAGACAATCTGAAAAGTTCATAACTGAAGTAGGATCTATGAAATTGTATGCAAACAGGCATTGGGTTGAAAATTTCACCTTTTTTTCTTTATAGGACTGAGGCCTAGCATAACATCAATCCTATCTCCCGTAGATAAATCACTTCCTTCAGTACTAGGAATATATTCCTGACTTTGCGGTTCAACCGATCCTTGGGTACTACGATGGAATCCTGGACTTTCTGCCTCAACCAACGAAAAAGACGCTTGTGAGGTTGGTTCTTCTTGTACGGGATTGTTCAATTCCGGAATGAACTTCGCAACTGCTTTCCGACATTTCGTGCATAGAAAAGATTGCTCAGACGCGTTTTCGAATTTCCAGAGGTGTACTGTAGGAAATTTACGAATGTCTTTCGCACTTTTGCAATCTGAAGTGATCAAAAATGAACAATTTGAAAGACTTATGGAATCAGTATGATACAAACTCGCTAAACCACGTCCGGTGCAACGTGATGCTGCACCATTTTAGATTTGCTGTTTGCAATGAGAGACAAACACGAAATAAATGCTTGCACCAAAATACAGGTTGGTCGGGGCTGCGGGGCGAGGCGGGGGGGGGGGGGGGGGGGGGGGGGATTCAGCAATAGAACCCTTACTGTGGAGCGCTGTAAGCAATTTCGTGCTGTGAAAAGTTGAGCATTACGCTATTGTCACATCGCCCTGGAGGTCGTTTTGGGTATCACATATTTGGAGGTTATGAGTAAACAATCATGGTACTTACGTGATGGAGCTAAGCCGAATGGATTGAAACACCGCCGAATCGGACGGCGCTGACGGTTTTGCTTACCAGACATTTTGCAATAACTTATTCACTAAAACCAAGCCCATGTGTGAAGTCGACTTAGTTCGTACCGCCGCTAGAGACATCTGGTAGTGCACAGTTCAACGAAATAAAGATATTCCGTTGAGTCTCAGAAGAGAATTTTATTTACCACTCTTTATTAATTAATCGCAGCTCACGCGCGACCCCGTTTCCGTCCCGGTCTGAAAATTTGGGTTCCTTACTGAAAAAATCTCAGCTTTCAGAATAAAAATTCAAAAGTATGATAAAACATTGAGCACAGGGAGAAATCGCTGTTTTTTGTCAAAAAGCGTGTTTTTGAGGGGGTTTTAGCAAAGTTGACAAAAAATAAAAAATGGATTCAGCAAGCTGAGAGTTTTTCACAAAGAAAACGTATTTTTCCGAATTTTTATTCAGACGATAGAAGTACGTTAAAAATGCGCATAAAAATGTTGTCCTAAAAATGAAATATCGTATTCCTCGTGAACGGTACGTCCTATTGGGCTGAAACTTGGTGAATTCACCAATCTTTGTTCACAGATTGCGAGGAAAAAAATTGAGGCGAATCGATTTTTTAGGGCCCAAACATTCGTTGATAATTGGTGGACTTGCCCATATACCGCGAGGACCAGGTGAAAGAGAATGGACCATAGGCGCAGGCAACTAATATTTCGTATTTTCATGGGGATAGCCACTCGTTGCACTGAAAATCCCTAGGTTGATTTCAGCGCGCGGTCGATGCAACTCGGCAGCCATTGTTGATAGACGCCGGCTGACTGCCAATACATCGCGGATTCTTGACATTTGCGGTTATGTTCGTTTATTTGAAGCAAATAATTGATAAAGTGAATAAAACCTATGTGAATAAGCTACGAATATTTATCAAAAATCGATTAATCCGTTTTAAATAATATCTTAATGCAATCAACGAATTAACCTAAGCTATAACTGGAAATTAATCAGCATCGAAGAGTTCATCGAGAAGAACCAATTTGAATGAAATTATTAGCTGTGTTCGTCTTAGCTTACACTTTCTACACTTTTCCTACACTTCTTACACTCGACCAATCGGAGGTGTAAATTTCTAGTGAAAAGTGTAAAATCTGGTGAAAGTGTAAAAAGTGTAGCTAAGACGAACAAACCAATTAATCGTATCTTGGTGTTGAAACTTCAATAAATTGAACTAGGTAAGTGAGACAAACTTTATTGAAGCTTACTAAAAGTTTATTCAATGAATAACAAGGATAATTGTCATGTTGTAATAAATTAGTCCTCGTTACAGTCACTAGCGCAGTTTAAACCGCGACGTCTTCGAGTCTTCGAGAAATGCACGAATCCTAGACTGGACATCATGCCTGCGCCTGTAATTTCAAGGTAAAAATTATCACACATTCATTGCTCCATATTGTATTTATAACAAGCTCAACTAACCCTAAACATCACCATTCGAGGATGATTGCAAACCGCTGTCAAGAAGCCGTTAAGACAAGCAATTGGCATATTTCCTCGGGCTGCACTTGTGCGCATGGAGTCAAGTCAAGGAAATATGCCGTATGAGAGCTGTAGCATACAGCGACCAAAGTAATTGATGAAAAAGCGATATCAATTGTCCTATAAGATTGACGATAATTACCAATGTTGAAACGGTGCGTGCCAGTCACAGTATTGAGAAATATTATTTCATTATCAACGGTCAAACGAAGTCTGCGGAGCAGGGTTGGAAGTCATCATGGTTCAAACAAAAACACAGGTGAGATTCTGTGTTTTACTTTGAATTAATTCGATTTGCTTTCTAACATTCGGAACTTGTACTGAACATCCAACCACAAGTAAAATAAAGCTTCGAATGTTCCACAATCTTTTTATTCGACACAGCTTTGGATTTCCTATTTGAAATAAAGATTATCATAAACATAATTAAGAAAGCCAAAGTGATCCGAACCCTTTCATAATTAAAAAAAATAAAAATGAATTGATTCAAAACACGGAAAACCGCATCGCCAACCTCGCCGAACTGCGAGCTCGGGTTATGGAGATCTTCGCGGACATGAGTCCTGAGATGCTCGTAAACATAACCGAAGGGTTCTACAATCGCTTAGGCGACTGTATCAGGATGCAGGGCGAACACTTTGAGGTCAATCGTCGTGGACAACTCGATGATCAGTGAGGGTGCGGAACATGTTTGGTAGCTCCATCTACGTTGGTACAAGAAGCCTTGGAAGCGGTGTGGACTTTGATAAAGCTCCAGAGTGCAGACGGTTTCGTCACGGGAAGTCAAATTTATTTACCCTTATTTTTAAAAACTTGAGTGCCCAAACGCGAAGGTAACAGATTAAAAGCATACAAGCATGTGCGGCCTGCTACATGTTGCATCGCTTGTTGTCAATTATAACTCATCCGACGACCTGTTTAGTGTGACTGGGACGTACTTTTCAACATCCATGTTTTTCAATAACTTAATTCCATTAAACAGCACTTATTTTTTGTCAAAGGAATTGGCAGCTGTTTGTGGCTCTCCGGCAATAGCCTGTTGTAACGACTACATGACAGCAGTTCGTAATCATCCTTGAATGGTGATGTTTAGGGTTAGTTGAGCTTGTTATAAATACAATATGGTGCAATGAATGTGTGATAATTTTTACCTTGAAATTACAGGCGCAGGCATGATGTCCAGTCTAGGATTCGTGCATTTCTCGAAGACTCGAAGACGTCGCGGTTTAAACTGCGCTAGTGACTGTAACGAGGACTAATTTATTACAACATGACAATTATCCTTGTTATTCATTGAATAAACTTTTAGTAAGCTTCAATAAAGTTTGTCTCACTTACCTAGTTCAATTTATTGAAGTTTCAACACCAAGATACGATTAATAATTTCATTCAAATTGGTTCTTCTCGATGAACTCTTCGATGCTGATTAATTTCCAGTTATAGCTTAGGTTAATTCGTTGATTGCATTAAGATATTATTTAAAACGGATTAATCGATTTTTGATAAATATTCGTAGCTTATTCACATAGGCTTTATTCACTTTATCAATCATTTGCTTCAAATAAACGAACATAACCACACATGTTTAGCTTCCGCGATGTATTGACAGTCAGCCGTTGTATCAACAATGGCCGCCGATTTGCATCGACCGCGCGTCAAAATCAGCCTAGGGATTTTTTCCGAGCAACGAGTGGCTATCCCCATGAAAATACGAAATATAAGCCGTCTGGGCGGACGGACCATTCTCTTTCACCTGGTCCTCGCGGTATAGTAATACTCAATTTTGATGTGGATAATTCGCTGAGCATATTTTTCTCCCCGAGTATAGCGTTTTTTCAGTTTTTTGTTTAAATCACATTTGAAAAATGATTCCTATTCTGTCCAGCGAACAAAATTTTTCGACGATACATCGGTTGACACATTCAAATTATAATCACGCCTTATGAAGGTCCAGTTCATATGCGGAAAAAAATCTCACATTTCCACACTGTAATAATGCATTTCTATTTGATCTAGCATGGAGAGATCTGTATATGCAGGTGTTGACTACAGAGGAGTTCCTGGAAAAAGCGGCGGCATTGAAGGGCAATATTGTGCCTGTCATGAACTCTGTGTCAACTCTGTATAGAACAGAACGGGAATTTCAATTGGATGCGGCTCCAAGACGTGTACGCCTTGGTAAATTTTTTTCTATTTTTTTTTTTGCAAAATGAGATCAGCCTTCCACCATTGTTATCGCTGTTTCCATCACTTGGTGTGACTTCATTTTTTAACAGAGAACGACATAGACTACGATGGGCGGATCTTTGCCGAAGATCCCCCGCAGTGGCGGCTCATCGACAACGCGCCAGGAGATGATGACCCAGGCAATAGTAATTGAAACGAAATAGTTGTGTCATTCGATGTCAATTTTATATTTACGGTCATGCTATAATAATTTTCGTAATCTTTTCATAAAAAGGGGCAAATCAAGCGGCAGCTGATCAGCTGGAACCACCAGTTGAAGACGGTGAGTGTAACTTGATGGTGTTCTTGAATAATCATTATTGCTCACTGTTTATGTGCTTTTATTTCAAAATAAACTACTCAACAAAATTAAAGGCCCCCCCCTAGAATAAGCTGCCATTTCCAGACGCCTTGACCGATTCAGCTGAAATTTGTACCACGGCTAGTCCAAAGTGTTTCAAACTTGGCCTCAAAGCCGATTTTTTGTATCTTCAAGGGTTGCGATGTGGCAGTCCGAAAACCAACCCTCTGCGTAAAATCAAAGTCACAGGTCTGTGGCACCGGGTTCCAACACCGATTTTGCGCCCAAAAAATGTTTGAACAACTCTTGGTCGAGCCAGACGGTTCGGTCTACTGCTGAATCATGCACCCTCGCCAATTCAACCCCTTCGTTCCCATCCCTCTATCATCCGAGGGTAAACAAAACATTTTAACATATTTTCGAGCATCGGAGACACAAAGGTGTTTCCGAATCGTTTTTACGGTTCAGCCGAGCACTTGCAACCCACCCGCTCCTGAGCAACTGCAACCAACCCCTGAACAACCCTTAGCCTAGCGGTAACTTTTCACTCATTTTTTTTCAAACATTTTTTGGGCGCAAAATCGGTGTTGGAACCCGGTGCCACAGACCTGTGACTTTGATTTTACGCAGAGGGTTAGTTTTCGGACTGCCACATCGCAACCATTGAAGATACAGAAAATCGGCTTTGGGGCCAAGTTTGAAACACTTTGGACTAGCCCTGGTACAAATTTCAGCTGAATCGGTCAAGGCGTCTGGAAATGGCAGCTTATGCTAGGGGGGGGCCTTTAATTTTGTTGAGTAGTTTATACATCTTGTCATATTTTCCAAAATGTAGAATATCAAGAGGAAAGCTCCAGTGACGAGGAGTATGATGAGGAGCGTGCAGAAGATGACCCCAACGCATTTGGTAAATGTGCAATTGCTTAACGTTAGAATAAAAGAACACACGAAGAGTTTTTGCTGATGCGGTGCACCTGGCTATGTTGTAACATGGTGGTATCATTACATGGTGTGCAGTCCGTGGCGTTACCAAAAACTTTCGATAGAATTGCATTATTATATGTTGTGCACAGAATCTTATGCTACATATGTGAGGTAGTTCAAGTGAAAGTAATCAAAGTTCAACCCCGACTCTCACCAAATTGGTTCTGGATTGTTTCTCCTATCTTAGCACACATGAGATATACTTTTTCGAATTTTTAGACTTGCCACTCACCTATTCGGAGTAGCATTTTTTTTTAGTTGACTGTAGGTAGAGTTTATTCACCAGCTAACCAACCACCAGTTGGTGACTTTCCTAGGACATGCGGTCCAGTAGACATAGCTTCGAACACAGAATTTACACAAAGGCAAACACATAAGGCTCATCCCCGGTATATTTCATCAACTCAGAGAGTACCTGGAAATTCAAAGAATGTTTATTTTGTGCAGGTGAAAGTAGGATAGAATCAGCAACCAATTTAATGAAATTTTTTTCACGCTGAAACGTCTAACTGAGTTTGAAAATATATTTCCTGAAGTGCTAAATATTTCGACAGCTCCTTTATTATTTGCAATAATTGTGTGTTATTTTTATGAAATAGAACAACACGATGCATCTGACGAAGAACGTCCGGCGGCGCAAATCCATGTACGCCAACAGACGCTGTCTCCAGAGCAAATTGGTAATTTTGCTGTCCCACCTTATTGTATTTGCAATTAGTCCCGCGACTCTCATGGCATAGTCTAATTCAACGTTTTGTTTGTGAAATAGAACAACACAATGCATCTGACGAAGAACGTCTGGCGGCGCAAATCCATGTACGCCAACAGACGCCGTCTCCAGAGCAAATTGGTAATTTTGCTGTTCCACCTTATTGTATTTGCAATTAGTCCCGCGACTCTCATGGCATAGTCTAATTCAACGTTCTGTTTGTGAAATAGAACAACACAATGCATCAGAGTGTGCTGAGCAGCACGAGTCCAGGTACGACGGTTGTTTACCTCTCCGCAGCCAATTGGTAATTTTCAAGTTCCATTTCTGTCGTATTTTCAATTAGTTCTGCGACTCTCATGTCATAGAATATTTGGATATTATTTTTGGTAAATAGAAGGGGAAGTTGCCGCCGACGAGGAGCACCCAGAGGTGAAAATTTGGCCACGACGGTTGTTTACCGCTCCGCAGCCAATTGGTAATTTTCAAGTTCCATTTCTGTCGTATTTTCAATTAGTTCTGCGACTCTCATGTCATATAATATTTGGATATTATTTTTGATAAATAGAAGGGGAAGTTGCCTCCAACAAGGAGCGCCCAGAGGTGAGAATTTGGCCACGACGGTTGATTCTATCTCCACAGCCAATTGGTAATTTTCAAGTTCCATTTCTGTCGTATTTTCAATTAGTTCTGCGACTCTCATGTCATATAATATTTGGATATTATTTTTGGTAAATAGAAGGGAAAGTTGCCTCCGACGAGGAGCGCCTAGAGGTGAGAATTTGGCCACGACAGTTGATTCTATCTCCACAGCCAATTGGTAATTTTCAAGTTCCATTTCTGTCGTATTTTCAATTAGTTCTGCGACTCTCATGTCATATAATATCTAAATATTAAAGTTCAATCGGATGTCCGGATGTCACACTTTTTTTTTTCAGAGCACTATAGCTTGACTGTACATGTCTGCGTGCTTCTCACTGTCATGCTATCTGACCTCGGACTTCGCTGTTACATATGATGTGATATTATTATTAAGAACGTTCCAGGGTTGATGCATGAGTTTTCGAGATTATAAAAAAAGTATAGCAGGGACAGTAATAATAACACCTATTCTCACGATATTTTATTTATTTACTTTTTCATCAGTGTTTTTAAAAAAATTGAAAAAGTTTCGGCCACGGCCTCTTTCCGCGACCGCTCTTCCTGCCGCTGCTGCAGCCTTCGCCGCCATTCTCTGGTACTGCTGCCGGCCCTCGTCCCTCTGTACGCTGTTGAAAAACGAAATACTCGAATAAATATTTCACAAAACATAGCCAGAATTATTAAGAATTGACCTCGCGATTACATATAGGTCCGAATTTACACCAAGGGTTTCTTATTTCGCGTGTATCTTTTCGATATCGAGAAGTACGGTATTGCCCCCACCACGAGAGAAAAAGTTGAACAGTTTTCCCAGCAGATGATCCCGGACCAACATTCAATTATATTTTGGCCATCGGAGGAGTCGGACGTAAATTCATTTTCGGGGCGAATTTCTACCCGCGTGCAACTCCCGGCTAATAAACGAATTTTTTTGTGATTGAGGAATTGAATATACATTAAATAAATAAACGTGTATACCCTAAAATTATGAATATTCCCGTTGGATATTGGGTTCGATTTTTTGATTTACTTCAATGGAAAAATATGGTATTCATTAGGAAAAAAAATAGTTCTTCTGCCATTACAGTTTTTACAATGTTTTTAATTGGTATTTAGATTTCTTCTAGATCATTATCGCCATTTCATATGGCATATTCTGAGCTTCAAATAATACAGATAATGAATGAAAATGGTTGGTTTGAGTCAGAGATGTGAAGCGTTGCAGTCGGCTGGTGCGAATTTGTACCGGTGCGTGAAACTGAGGTTTTAAAATAGATGTTTAATCAAAGGTTGTGAATGGAAAAAAATGTCAATTGTCGCCGCCGCTTATTATCGCTGAGTAAGTACGGAAAAAAATCGTGAGAAATGGGAATTTTGATTTATTGCCGTCGCTGAGTTCACATGTAATCTCATATAGGTATACATGTACGCGTTTGCTGATATGACTTACGTTCAACCCTCCCGCCTTTCACTCCCCTCGCACCGCTCTTTGTTCTCTTTTCCTCATCTTTCTTCACCTCCTGTTGTTTCCCTCTCTCCTTTTCCTTTCCCCTTTTTTCTTCCTCTTTTTCTGTCTCCTCCGTCTCTCTCGCGCTCTCCGCCGATGTACTGGCCATAGCTTCTGTAATATGTAACAAAAAATATTTGAATTCATCGAATAATAAGTTCAAACAGCACTTCAAGGTACAATTTTGATTCCGTAAATTCAATATATTAGCAATATCGCTAATCATTCTCATATTGATAATAGTTGCAATTATATATTCTAGAGGAAATTTAGTGAGCGTTGAATTACAGGTAATTGAATTTAGTTCTCCCGATGGTTTGTCATACAGTGTATATTTGACTCACCGCGCGTTGAAAGTCGCAGTCCGTTCAAGTGATCTAAAAGTATCATATTATATTGTAGAAAAAGTAAATCTGCAACTGAATTGAAAGTATTCCAAATTCTATAGGTGTATGAAATACTTCTTCTCAATCATTCAAGAAAATAGTTTCAACTTACCGTTTATCTTCGAAATATCGTCGGCGTTTGACATGATGTCCAAATTCACACTGATTTGTTCACGTGCAAAGACTACTAGACGCGCGAATAGAGAAGGGATAATTCTCGAGTCCGCGTACAGACAAATTCTAAGTCAGCCTAATCTGTGACATGTTTGCATATTCGTGTTATGTCCTATTTCTATATAAACGAATAAGTACCTATAGAGTAAGGAAAGACAATAGAATATAGAGATTACTCCGATATGCTGAACGTGTCTCACGATGATCACGCCGTTAGCGATCACAACGCTTAAGACATGGGGCGAAGAAACACTAAAAGTAAGTAGACTACCACTTAAATATAAAATATTCACTTTATTGCTATTCTATTATATGATTCGTTGACATTATTTAAATTTATTCTAGAAATATATTCCATATACAAATGAATGATCTAGAAAAAACCCTCTAATTCAGTATCACCTGCGTCTCTGAAACTGTGTTCTTTTCTTGGTTATAAATGAACATCCAACTTTTCTCCGATTATATTACAATTACAAAAATAATGACAATTTGCTCGGTCAATATGTGTAGTACCTATATGCACGTATGAAGTTCTCTACCTTGGGTGAGACAGGCTCGGGGACCGCAATCCTCTTTACTTTTCTGATTTTTCACTGTTAGCAAACTAAACGAAACACATGTGAATTATTCCGAATAATGTTTTTTTTCAATTACAGATTTTGAATTTCGTTAAGTAAATAGTATTCGAATAATTGAAACTCGGCTCTTTGAATGGAAAAAAAAAAAAAAGAATTCATGAGAATCATCGTCAAAACACGTGCGTCCGCAAAAATTGCGATAAATGTAAAATAAGTGAAAGAAAAGACTATAGAAAGAAAGATCTTACTACGATGAGATAATGTTGTTTTTAGTTTGCTGATGGTAGAAAAGAAAAAAATTATCAAAAATCTTGAAAAGGGTGAGGCTCCGAGTCTGACTCATTTGAAAGAGAGTACCCCATACACACCCTACATACGCGTATATAATATCTGTAGATGTGTCCAACGATTAGACAAATTCAGTGTTGATATTATGGTAATTATTACTCTGCGTTTCAGATTCCGAGAAAAATAAGAAAAATTTGATGGGTGTCCAGGCCACTAGGGCTGAAAGTGAGTAGCTCTTGAACGGCTTAATAACGAAGAATACAAAACTTCTCCGGAAAAACATTGCCGCTGAATTGTTATGATTCATGACGAAATCAAAATGAATAATCAAATCAAGAATATACAAAAAGATATATGTTATGTAAATTTCACAAAATGATATAGGACTTGCCGCAAAACAAAAGAAAAACAAAAAAAAAACAAAAAAAATTTAGAATCAATTCAAATGATTCGAAAGAAAACGGAAATTGATAATTCAAAAAGGAATACACAGTGAAAAATTTTCCGTCATTGCGTCAAAATATTATTGTATTGGAAATCTTTTTGTTAAATATGTAACACTTTTTAGTGTCAATTGAACACAATACAATCGTGTTATTCGTTCTTATTTTTTTCCGACACAAAAAAGTGTTATTTCGCATAAAAGTAACATTTGCAATGTGTTACTATAAAATCAACACAAAATTGTCAATATAAATTTGTGTAATTTTTAACATAAAAGTGTGTTATTATTTTAACACAAAACGTTTACGTTGAAATAACACAAAAATTTGTGTTACATTTTTTTTTACACAAAATTTATGTTAAAAAAGACGCAAAATTTTTTACTGTGTACGAGAGGCAAATAAGAAGCTTTGTTATATTCCGCGTTAAGTAACTTTGAGACAAAAAAAAAATAAGATTTCCTGCGAAAAATAATGATTGAATTATTATATGTTGAAAATAAGATTGAAATTGATCATCAAAAAATCTGAAATGGAAAGCTCTGTTATTTTTCAGAACCCATCAAAGACGCGGCTCTGGCGATGATTGTCGCCGCTTTTATTAAAGGTCTGATATAATTCCAAATGTTCAAGAGCAAAAACAAGAAAAATATGGATTTTGATATATTGTTGTCTTTTTCAGGAGATGAGTGGGACGCTGTTCTGGCGGCTATGGAGATGGCGGGATTAAAATAAGCCAAATATAAAAATATAATAATATTAATAATAATAAATATATATTATACTAAATACTACATCTTCAGTATCTGATGTTTGATTTATACCCAAAAAGATTTCCTTCCGTTCTAGCATTTTACTATCATAATTGTTCTTGAAGTGTTCTGACATTTAGATGATGTTATTCGTACGGATCATCATAAAAGCTGGCAAATTTTTATAGAATTCATTATTCAAGCAATTGAAATCTTGAGTGAGTTGAAACTACTCGACAATTTTGAACACTTCCATAAAGCATGATAGCCATAACTGGTGTAATAGAAAAAACAATGTTTTTACTGAACAATAACGAAAAATCACCAGTTGTAGAATTAAAAAAAATGTTGATATATTATTTTGAGCGGTATACATATGAACAATAATAATCGTTCACTATGAATTTCCATACATTTGGAAATGATCTAAATTTTAACCGTCTAACTTTTGATGTCTCCAAATACTTTATTGAGTGAATCACGATAAGTAGGGTTACATTATTGGTCTTAAAACGAGATTTTTAAACACAATTTATGAACACATGTCTTGCTTTATTTTGTGACAGTGAATTCTTCGTTTAACATCGAAGACGTAGGATTTCATGCAAAGGATATTCTCAGTTTCATACATTTGAATTTGCTATCCCTACCGAAAATGATTATGTGATAAATCGTGTAAAAAATTATGTAATAACTCACGTGATAAATTGTATATCTTTATGACCGATATTGGTATATGATTCATCATGTGGATTATTGTGTACCTTGTGACGTAATTTACCACAATGTGTGGAAAACACATAATTTATTATGTGAATTTTCATGTGATGAAATGTTATTAGGAAAAAAAAAGTAGATCCGATCGGGAATCGAACCGTCGTTCGTCGAATTAGGAATCAGACACGCTATCACCTGGGCCACTGCATATGTCGGTTACATTGCACAGTTTTACAGTCATAAAGCTCAGCTGCGCTATTTTCACACTTCCGAAGTCACAAGGATCAAGTATGATTATAATAAATTGACCTCATAAACAATTATGATATAAATAACTTTTCCAAAACTTCCAGTATAAAAAATGAAAAACTTATAAACAAATGACCAGATATTCATTTCCAAGCGCTTTGAAATAAATGAAATCTCGACAATAAAAAATATGTCAGTTCGATTAATTTCAGTCTACTTTTGCTTATTGTTCATGTAAAGAACATTGTTTAAACATAGTTCCAAAACTTGGGGACATCACCAGTGCCGGGCAACGAATTTGGACGAATCTTTTTCCTATGGTATTACTCCACTCATAGTCATAGTAAATTGTTTCTCTGGCCCTGGCGATGTCCCCTTATTAATATAACAATGCGTGCGAGTGTTACGGCTAAGCCATGTATCGGTTATTAATTTATAGGCGTCGTTCATTGATGTATTCGTAGTGAGTCAATGGGTCAGAGTGAGAGAGTGAAAACGAGATACGGATAGAGATGTTTCAAACTCGATAGATTCGCGAGAAAGACAGAGATCGATATACAAACAAACATCTGTGAGTAAATGGTTCAAGTATACTGTACTTCATATGAACGTCGCATCAGTGCGAGGATAAATCAGTTCGAGTGTCGGTGATACAGAATAGATAAAATCATTCTTCCCTGTGAGAATTATAATTCGTTCAAAGAATAAGAAATATCGTGCGTGATTCGCGAATAAACGTGGGACGAAGAGGATTAGACAAAAAACATCACCACGAATATTGTCATGTCGAGTTGCCGGAGGTACATCGGACTGTGTCCCGATGATTTGGCAGTTCTGGAAAGAACTGGCAGAGCAGGTATGTTGTTGGATACACATATTCATAAGTTCATTGGAATATTAGAACACCACACTACCTTTCGCATGCAAAGTACTTTATTGGTGCAAATCCCGGAAACGATCCAAAGAATTCCGAAAAACAAGGCATGCTTACAAATATTGTTCAATGGCCCGAGACTGGCGGGACATTGGATTTGCGTTTGGTATGATACCGAAGTAGTACACGTCTATGACAGTGCAAACCGGAGAGTGTTGCACGATGATCATAAGATATTTTTGAGTAAACTGCTGCCTCGCGGTAATACGCGAGTCGTGTTTGAGAAAGTTCAGCAGCAAACTAATTACTGGGATTGCGGGGTTTTCTCGATAGCTTTTGTGATATCTATGGTTTTTGGCCAGAATCCTTGTAACCTTGTATATGATATACCAAGGATGAGACCGCATTTGATTAGTATGTTCAATTCGAATAGCTTAATACACTTTCCATTAATGCAACCAAATTCACTGGTTATTGAGAATGTACCTCGCGATATTACTTCTCTAGGTATTATTAAAAAATGCGACCATCCAACAACTGCGATCGTTGTGGATGAAAAAACAGAGGGAGGAATTAATGAAGGAAATCAAGAACGAAAATCATCACAACACGTGGACGTCACGATAATAGACGACCCAGCGTCGCTGACAAAAGCAAATAATTTCTGTGATACACCTATCGGCATTGATTTTTATGATAGAGAAGCCAACGCGAAGGGAGGACCTCGTTCTGCGGCACCAACAGCAAATGAATTTCTCAATCAAACTGAAGAGCGAAAATTGAATAATAACAGCCAGGAAGCAGCTGTGGCTGTTTTGCGAGGGGAAACTGCCAATAGACAAAGAAAACATCGTGCTCGAGAATCGATGGAACAAATGAGTCAAAGATTGCAGATCGCTGCAACGTACAAGAGGCAAAAAAAGGCATTCGTTAAAGAGGCAGATCACGTAGAGGCGGATGTGATACGTAAAATAGATGCAGATAGAAAAAAACACAGTCGTGCTGAGGAATCTGAGGAACAACGGTCTAGCAGACTTAAGACTGCTGCTTCATACAAGAAGAAGCAAGGCGAATCTATAAAGATGATCTATTTGAATAAAAGAAAAAATATTGCTAAAGGATTTTCAGCGTCATCTAGGATAAAAAAATTGAAAACTGATGACCATAAGATTTCGAAAAGAAGGAGCGCGCTGATAGCGAACTCAGATTACAAAGAAGATGAGGTAAAACTCAATTATTTGGGAGAAATGAATAATATATGTGAATTCTGTAATGCTAAACATTTCGTTTCCGAATTACCACCCGATAAAAAGTATAGCATTTGTTGTCACAAAGGTAAAGTACGTATTTTGGAAGATAGTACTTATCCTGAAGCGATCGAACAGTTAATCAACGGTACCGATAAAAGTAGTCGAAATTTTATGCGCAACGTGAGGAGTTATAATAATTCTTTGGCATTCGCAAGTTTCGGTGTAAAATTAGATTCAATGGAAGGAAGTTCGGGTCCTTTCGTATTCCGCATCTGTGGACAAACGTATCATAATACATACGCGCTTCACCCAGATGTCCATGAAGCACGTAAATATGGACAATTGTATATCATCGATACCGAAATCGCCACTAGAATACGTATGCAGCATCCCGGCAATAATGGTTGTTCACCAGAACTACTGAGCGAATTGGATGATATTATACGAAAAACGAATCCATACGCGAAGGCTTTCAAAATGATGCACGAAATGGAAGAAGAAGAACAAAAATTGGCGAATACCGCCGGTCAACCTGCGCGCGAAGTAAGAATGTGGTTGAAGCGGCATGATGATGTTGACAAAAATCGTTTTAACCTACCAAAATGCAACGAAGTGGCGGTTGTATTTATCGCGGAAGACGGCGATCCTCCAGTACATAGAGACTTATGCGTGTATTCTAGAAGCGAAGGTGCTATAAGTATACCGAGCCTAAGTAAACACGTCGACCCTATGACTTATCCTCTGATGTTTCCTTCCGGTGAAACCGGTTGGACGTCAGGGATGAAACAAATGGCAGGGAAGCGCATAATAACCGCGTTGCAATATTACAGTTATAAATTGAGCGATAGAGGGAAATTCAATCCATGTCTGGACATGGGAAGATTGTCTCAACAATACATTGTTGATATGTGGACGAAAGTTGAAAGCCATCGACTGTATTTCATAAGAAGTCAACAAAGCAAATTACGAGCGGAAATGTATCAAGGAGTGATCGATTATCTACATAACAAAGCTGGAGAGAATAATGCAAGAATCGGGAAAATGGTTATATTACCATCGTCGTTTAGCGGAAGTCCGCGAGCCTTGCAGCAAAGTTTCATTGATGCAATGAGCATATTGCAAAAATATGGAAAACCCGATTTATTTATAACCATGACCTGCAATCCCAAATAGAAGGAAATTGTGGAAAATTTGAAGCCCGGTCAAGCTGCAACGGACCGACCAGACCTCGTATCAAGGGTTTTTCATCATAAAGTCAAGGAATTAAAGGTGGAATTGATCGATAACTTAATATTTGGAGAGTGTGCTGCTTATGTTTATGTGGTTGAATTTCAAAAAAGAGGGTTACCACATGTGCATATGCTGTTTTGGCTGGAGGAGGACAGTAAAATCCGGGATGCAGATGACGTAAACAAAGTAGTCTCTGCAGAGATACCAGATAAAACGAGATATCCGGTTTTACATGACATAGTCAAGCAATGCATGATTCACGGTCCGTGTGGTCAACAAAATATACATTCCCCATGCATGGATAGCGAAACTAATCTGTGCACCAAACGATTTCCCAGGGATTATGTTTTGGAAACAAATTATTATTCAGCGGGTTATCCGTTATATCGTAGGAGAGACGATGGAAACGTGATTGTTTTCAACTCTAAGAGAGATGGGAAGCGTACAATTGCTGACAATAGATACGTTGTACCGTATAATGCGTATTTGTTGTTGAAATTCAACTGTCACATTAATGTGGAAATATGTTCGACGGTGCAATGTATAAAGTATTTATTCAAGTACTGCTATAAAGGACATGACTGTGCAATTGTCGAAATAACAAATGTACAGGAGGAAAATTGCATCAAATACAACGAAGTTGATGAATATATATCCACGCGATACGTCTGTCCACCCGAGGCAATGCATCGTTTATTCGAATATCCAATGAATGAACAATTACACGCTGTATACAGATTAGCAGTTCATGTGGAAAACGAACAGTTGGTATACTTTGAAGAGGGTCGTGAGGAAGCAGCCATAGATAAAAATAAGGAATCAACATTGCTCGCGTGGTTCAATCTGAATAAGACTGATATTGAAGCACACAAGTATTTGTACTGTGAAATTCCAAATCATTATGTATTCAATAAGCAAAATTCACAGTGGACGGAACGAAAGAAATTTGTCAAACCTGTGTTGAGTAGAATGTACTTTGTGAGTCCAAAGGAAACTGAGCGCTATTATTTGAGATTGTTGCTATTACATGTTCGAGGAGCACAATCATTTCAAGATATGCGAACTTATGATGGTGTAGTGTACCCATCCTTTTTTGAAGCGGCCGTACAGCGAAAGTTAGTCGCCGATGACGAAGAATGGGATAAATGTCTTGCAGAAGGATCGAGCCTCAAATTTCCCAAAGAGATGTGTCGGTTGTTTGCATACATATGTGTGTTCGGCATGCCGATTAATGCCCGCCAATTATTTGAAAAATACAAAAACGAGTTTGTTGATCAAACTGCAGAATATACCGAAGAAAATGAACAAAAGGCTTTGCAGGTAATCAATGACATACTTACATTTCATGGATTCAGTTTGCAAAACTTCAATTTACCGCATATCAAAGATGTTGGTGCATTCCTGGGTGATACGAAGAATGATGACGCGCAACACGAAAATACGGTTTCGTTAAAACAGGCGGTGATAACATCGGTAAATAGTTTAACGCAACATCAAAGAAACATATTTCATGCAGTCATGGCTGCGGTTCGTGGTGAATCTGCCGAGAAATGTATTTATTTAGATGGTCCCGGTGGCAGTGGAAAGAGTTATTCACACAACACTATTATAACTACATTAAAGAGTCTAGATATCACAGTGCTACCTGTAGCGTGGACAGGAATTGCAGCGAATTTATTAAAAGGAGGAAGAACTGCACATTCCACATTTAAATTACCGTTCCTTCTCAATGAAAGATCAACGTGTAACATCAGACCAAATTCTAAACATGGATCACATATTCGAGACGCGAAAGTTATAATTTGGGATGAAATAACAATGGCATCTAAATATGCACTGGAGGCTGTTGATCGTATGTTAAGAGACTTGTGTCATTGTAACGAGCCATTCGGTGGTAAAATTGTCATAGTTTCCGGTGATTTTCGGCAAACTTTACCTGTTGTACGACATGGCAGTAGAACACAAATTTTAGAAGCGTGTGTCAAAAGAAGCAGCCTATGGAGTAAATTCACATATATGTCATTGAAGGGTAACATTCGTGTTTGCGATGGACAAACGGATTTTAAGCAATGGCTTCTGAAGGTTGGCGATGGGGTATTCTCTGATTCCTTTGAACGCGATAACGAAGCTGTAACCATTCATACTGATATTCTCTCGAATGGAAATATTGTACAAGAAATATTTGGAGCAAGTGTCGATCCTCAAAATCCGTTGAATTATGGCAAAGTTATATTAGCTCCAAAAAACGTCGACGTTATCGCCATTAATGACGAGATATTGTCGAAAATTGAAGGTGTCGGCGTAGATTATCTGAGTGTAGATTCAGGTGAGGATAAAGATAATATAGACATCAAAAATATACTTCCTATAGAATTTATGAATTCATTGACGCCGAATGGTCTTCCACCGCATAAGTTAACGTTGAAAGTAGGAAGCATTGTTATCCTGTTACGTAATCTAAATTTATCACAAGGGTTATGTAATGGCACCAGACTGGTTGTTAAAAAGTTGAACCAGTATCTGATTTGTACTGAAATCATTGGTGGAAATTGCGCTGGAGAAACAGTCTTGATACCCCGGATAGATTTATCACCGTCCGAAGAGGAGATGCCATTCAAGATGGTTAGAAGACAATTTCCAGTCAGATTAGGTTGTGCGATGACAATTAACAAGTCGCAAGGTCAATCTTTCGACAGCGTCGGTGTGTATTTACCAAATCCAGTATTTAGTCATGGTCAACTGTATGTTGCCTTGTCCAGAGTTAAATCTAAGAACAATTTGGAAGTTTTGTTAACAGACAAATCTGTCTTCACTAACAGTAAAAATTCTGATCATGAATTGTGTACCAGAAACATTGTCTACAAGGAAATACTAGGTGCTTCGTGAATTAATCGATCCATAGCTACAATTGTATATCTATGCCGGCGGAAAAATATACTCTGTCGAAAATGCAAAGTTCACAATACATGTACAATGTACATGCACTGTTACATTCACATCGGCACTTCGAATTCTACCGGATACTGTGGAATTGTGATAATCAACCACTTTTTCAATAATATTCTATCGGAAATGCAGTATTTGATGTTAGTGACTTTTCCAAAAATTCAGTTGCTTAGATATCAGTCTAACGGTGAGAACGACAAGCTGCTTATGCCTTATGTAGGTAGAGGCGCTAGAAAAATGAGCTGCCAATGCCTTGTTCAGCTGGGCGCTACAAAAATTATTAGCTGCTTGACACTTTGTGTCTCTAAGCGCTACAAAAGTTATTAGCTGCTGAAGTCTTCTATGGCTGAGCGCTACAAAATTAGCCGCTAAAGTCTCATGTGGCTAAGCGCTACGAAATTTGTCGCTGATAAGCATTCATTTCGTCGTAATAAAAAAATTATCTCCATTAAATGACTGATTTCGTCAGTGTATCTATTTTATTGGTAAGACTAATTTCATTTCAATTATCATTATTTCGAATAAATCGTGTAAGCATGTCACATTACCGATTTGACTCCGGAGCAAATTTTTACTCACACCAGATAGTTTGATACTGAAATAGTTTGAAAACATCAGTCCATCCAAACATATCGTCAATCATTCCCCTCCTAATTCCTGCCTTCCCGATGGAAGAAATCGCACCACCTTCTCGTTGGTTTCCATTGAGCGATAGTACTTTTACAACCGATGATACGTTTATCGATAATTTGGATTTCAGTTGGAAAACCTTTTATATCAAGTATGAAGAAGTACTATCGGCTAAGAGTGTGATGACATTTCTTCTTAGTGCGCTATCCGTTTTCAATTGAACAACCTAAAAATCACTTATAACCGAGCGAGCGTAGCGAGTGAGGAACAACGGAGAAACCACTGATAACCGAGCGAGCGTAGCGAGTGAGGGACAGCGCAAAACCGAACGAGCAAAATTATCAGCTAGTTTGGATATTATTTTTGGTAAATAGAAGGGAAAGTTGCCTCCGACGAGGAGCGCCTAGAGGTGAGAATTTGGCCACGACGGTTGATTCTGTCTCCACAGCCAATTGGTAATTTTCAAGTTCCATTTCTATTGTATTTGCGATTAGTTCGGCGACTCTTATGTCGCATTATAATACGATGTTATGTCAGTGGCGTAGCGTGGGGGGGGCAGGGGGGGCACCCGCCCCGGGCGGCGCTTTGCTAGGGGCGGCAAAGTCCGAAAAAAATTCATTTAATAAAAATTTGACCACATAGATATATATAATAGGATGGATACAGACTGATTGTCATATAAGAAAATTGTCGGACTTTGTTTTTCGTATTAATCTGGCTGATAAATAATTTCGTGGTCTCAACCAACAGTGAATACATTTCTTTTAATTTTTTCGTTGATGGGGAGAATTTCCTATCTGTAGATAAGTATGATCATCTCGTTCTTTCTATAGTCTAGTTATGTCTTTCTGTCTGTGTTGTTTTATTCAGAGATCGGCACAAATAATTTCTGTGTATACCTAAAAAAATTTGATGTATTAAGTTCATAGTGCATTACAATTAAGGAGTAGACAATTTGCACTTAATGGTAGACAATTTAATGCATTGTAATTATCATACCACACATTATTTCTTTTCAATAAAGGATTGGATAAATTATCACCTATCGTCATTTATATCGAAATATCTTTGTTTTTTTTTTAATTTTGAAAGTTATATTTTCTCTCAATATAGGGGAAGGGGGCGGCAAATTTGGCATCTGCCCCGGGCGGCAGGAGCCCACGCTACGCCACTGTGTTATGTTTTTGAAATAGAAGGAAACTCGGCCTCTGAGAAGGAACGCCCAATGGCGCGAATACCGGCACGCCGGCTGATTCCATCACCCGTTGTAATTGGTAATTTTCGTCTAGGTTACTTTCATCCCACCTCTGATTGATTTGCAATCCTCATTTCGTATTACAAATATACACATGTCGCGTGTCTAATGGTATAAGGTCGTATCCGCCAAAAAGGCGATTTTGGTGGTAAAAGGTCGTATATTTTTTTTTTTTCGCGGCGTTCACTGTAAAAGTACCCAAAACACATAGATTCATTGAAATTACATAAAAAAATGAATAAAGGTAAAAGGTCGTATGTTTGGTGGATCCGACCTTTCACCACCAACTTATTTGCTTCTCCATCACATTTATTAATGGTATAAGGTCGTAGCCGCCATTTTTTTTTTTTTTATGGAAACGCTCCAAAAACTTCTGAAACGCAAAAATACATCGATATTCCAGAAAAGTTAGAAATTTTTTTATTTAAAAAAAAAAAAATTGGAGACTAATGGTATAAGGTCGTATTCGCCATTTTTTTTTTTTTTTTCGGAAACGCTCCAAAAACTTCCGAAACGCAAAAATACATCGATATTCCAGAAAAGTTAGAAATTTTTTTATTTAAAAAAAAAAAAATTGGAGACTAATGGTATAAGGTCATATCCGCCAATTTTTTTTTTTTTTTTAATAAAAAAATTTCTAACTTTTCTGGAATATCGATGTATTTTTGCGTTTCAGAAGTTTTTGGAGCGTTTCCGAAAAAAAAAAAAAAAAAATGGCGAATACGACCTTATACCATTAGTCTCCAATTTTTTTTTTTTTTTAATAAAAAAATGTCCAACTTTTCTGGAATATCGATGTATTTTTGCGTTTCAGAAATTTCTGGAGCATTCGCACCAAAAAACAGATTTTGGCGGATACGACCTTATACCGTTAATTGAATAATTTTTCAAATCCGTCTTTTTTGAACGCATTTTGACATTTTCGGCGGAAATACGGGGAAAAAAAAAAAAGATATGCCCTTTTACTTTTATACGTGGTAAAAGGTCGTATATTGGCGCATACGTCCTTATACCGTTACACACGCGATGTTGTTTTTGTCAATCAGAACTGAACGATGACTCCGAAGAGCTAGCCGAAGCGCAGCGGACTCCGTCACCTATGATAATTGGTAATTTCTCCGCAGACTACTTTCATTCTAGCTCCGATTCGTTCTGAAATTCTCATCTGGTATTATAATTGTGTGCTTTTTTTTAATCGAGCAGCTCTGGACAAGGACCTTGAAATGGAAACAGTCGACAAGGCAGATCTCCCAGCATGGCGGGATCCATCTCCACAACTGATTGGTAGTTTTTATACATGTGACTTTTGTTGTACTTTTTCTAAGTTATATTTATGGGAGGTATTTTGAATAAAGGAAGACGTTCTATACAAAACTAGATACTATATTATCGAGAGGTGTTTACAGAGTCATACACAAAGATCATACTAACTACAGCTAAGTCGTGAAGTCACCGAATTGTCTCCGTACTTGTTCGTCAGAATTCGGGACACGCCATCCGCACATAATATGTATATGTGTTTATACTCGATGTATTACAATCTCCCCCTTTATTAAACTCAAAAAAAACTTAACAATAAGTAAGCCTATCATGACAAAACGTAGTACTAATACAATCATTTATTCGGCTTTTGCTTCAGTCTGAGCGATCTCCTGGGAAATACCTCAAGCTGAGACCTTGTTCCTGACGCATTGTTCATATTCATATTCTTTTCTCTTTCACCCTCCCTCTTCGCTAGATTTTCACCTAACTTAGTCTTAATTATTTGATTGGTATGTTTCTTGGAAGTCGAGCCATCATTAAATTTGACATTGTATGTAGAGGGTGAATTCCTCCTTACAATAGTGGCTTCAGATCTACCTTTTGATCCTGCTCTATAATCTTTCACGTAAACTTTTTCTCCTAAAGCTACATTACATTTCCGCTTACCATCTACATTTGCTTTTTGTTCATATTGTTTCTTTTCAACTTCGGAAGTTACGTTCGGTTTTAACATGTCAAAGCGAGTGCGCAATTCTCGTTTAAACATTAACCAAGCTGGGGATCTACCTGTAGTACAGTGTACCGTCCCTCTATAGTCAAATAGAAATAAGTTTACGGCGTCTTCCAAAGATTTACCATCTCTTATGATTTTATCGACTTTGTCCTTGAATGTCCTGACAAAATTTTCCGCAGCTCCGTTTGTTGCTGGGCAGTATGGGGGCGTGAAAGATTGCTTGACACCGTTACGTTTTAGAAAATTTTGAAAATCTTCACTAACATACTGTCTACCGTTATCGCTTACTACATGATCTGGCAAACCAAATCTACTGAAAACAACTTTAAAGGCTTTAATTAAATTCGCAGATTGAGTGTTACTCTTCATATTGATAATCTCCGGCCACTTTGAATGTGCGTCTATTATTAGTAAGAACATACACCCGTGAAAAGGCCCTAAGAAATCTGTGTGTATTCTACTCCACGGTTTACTTGGCCATTGCCAAGGTGTGAGAGCGATTTTCGGAGTTTCCGTACGTGATTCTAAACAGATCTTACAAGTACCCGTTAAGTTTGCAATGTCATCGCCCAAGTTCGGCCACCAAAAATAATTTCTTGATAGTTGCTTCATTTTGATTTCTCCCATGTGCGATGCATGCAGTTCTGTCAAAATTTCTCCTTGTAATGATTCCGGAATCACGATTCTATAGCCCCATATTAAACAATTCTTTTCGATAGTTAGTTCCGATCTTTTGTTATACAAATTTCTTTCAATATTGTTCAAACCTTTGATGTCTTTTGGCCATCCGTATTGTAAGTATTTTATGACATTACGTAAGTTTGAATCCTTAGCTGTTTCGATAGCAATACTTTTGAAATCTAGGGTTCTGACACCTTCCTGTATGAAATTAATGCTTGTAAATTCGGTTTCAAATACTGGCGTAGAATCGGTTATAGGGAGCCTAGAAAGCGCATCACAGTTCCCATTCGCCTGTGATTTAACTACTTCGATATCGTACGTGAATCCCGAAAGAAAATATGACCATCTAATAAGTCTGCTCTGTATCATTACTGATAGGTTTTTATTCGGACCAAAAATGAATTTCAAGGGTTCATGATCAGTTTTCAAAATTATTTTAACACCGTAAACGTATTTGTAGAACTTACGAAAACCAAATATAATTGCTCCGGCTTCCTTATCCAAAATTGCCCTGTGAATTTCATTTTTGGGTATCATTTTAGAAGCAAATGCGATCGGTCGTTCTGAACCGTCTGGGAAACGATGCGATAATACTGCCGACAAACCGTACTGACTCGCATCGCATGCTAATATAAGAGGTAAATTTGGATCGAATAGTGTTAACACTTTATCAGACGTAATTTGATCTTTTAGCCATTGAACCGCTTTCGAACATTCATCCGTCCAATTCCATTCTGTTTTGCTACACAAATCATATAACGGTTTAATATGGTCGGCCCTGTCTGGCAAGAACCTCTCATAAAAATTCAATAAGCCCAAAAAAGCTTTTAATTCCTTGACATTCTTTGGTATCGGTGCATCGCGCACTGCCTTCACCTTTGACGGTGTCGGTTTTAAGCCTGTTTCATTAATCAAGAATCCGAGAATTTCAATTTCTTTTTTAAAAAAATCGCATTTATCAACGTTTATTCTTAATCCCGCTTTTTCTAACCTACGAAAGATTTCTGTCAGTATTTCAATATGTTCTTCGGGCGTTCTCCCTGTACAATAAATGTTGTCAATATAAATTTCAGTGTGCGGTACACCCTTCAGAATATCTTCCAAAATATCTTGGCACTCTGCCGGACTTGACGCGATACCTTCCGGTAATTTTGTGTATCTAAATAATCCATCTTCTGTAATAATAGTTAAAGGATTACGCGAATTTTCGTGTACTAGAAACTGCATAAAAGCATGTGTTAAATCTATTTGCGACCATGCTCGACCTACTTGTAAGGTTTTGAAAATTTTTTCCTTAATTGGTATCGGGTGTCTTTTAACGATTAAATGTGGATTCACCGTAATTTTGAAATTTCCACATAGTCTGACTTTACCGTTTTTTTTCAAAACTGGTATCACTGGGGTTGCCCATTCGCTACAAGCTACTGGCTCTAAATTTCCAGCTTTTACTAATCTTTTAATTTCATCTGAAATTTTACTAGTCAGGGCAAAAGGAGCGTGGTACGGCTTCAATTGGACTGGCTTGACATTATCTTTGAAAACTAAATTTATTTTTCGTCCCGTGAAGCATCCTTGTTTATCCGAAAACAAGTCTGGAAAATGCAATAAAAATTTATCTTTCAATTCGCCTTTCAAATAAAGCATATCGCTATTCTTCGGTTCCTCTATTTCGTTTAATTTTAAAGGCCAAAGACCAAACTCCTTAAGCCACTGCCTTCCCATTAACGTTGGACCTTCGCCCTTCAAGATATAAAGATCTAACTTCCGCACTTTGTTACGAAATTTTACGTGAATATTTTTCATTATCCCTATCGGTTGTAACACTACATTATTAAAACTAGTAAGGTGCAGATCGCATTGAGACAATTTTTCTTTAGGAAACCATTTGTTTTGGTTTGCTTCAGACATTGCAGCGACATATGCTCCAGTGTCAATTTCCATGTCAATATTTACATTTAGAATTTGAACAGATTCGTACATGGGATCTGCTCTGATATTAAGGAAGGGTAATTTTTCTCCTTCTACTAGTGTTTTGGAAATTATAGGGTGAAAATCAATACCATATTCCTCATTGTGATCTGTTTCCTCAGTTTCTGCATCTTGTACGTAATTAACATTACTGTTATCTTTTCTCTCAGAGTTATTATTACTCAAGCAATTTTTTATCACTACATCCTTACTGTATTTTTTGAAGCACATTTTCTCTACGTGACCTTTACCCTTACAAGAATTACAAATTACATTCCTCAGTCTACATTTTTCCAAATAATGATTATTTACTTTACCGCAACAGAAACAAATGTATTTTTTCTCATTGTTTTTAAAGCTATTATTTCTATTATTATTCGTATGCGATTGCTCGCCTTTGCTTGATTTTTTTGAAAAATTTTTGTTACCGCTAGGTCGCCTACTAGTACTGTAATGATTGATTGCTGATTCCGTTGTTGTTTGTGCAATCTTCTCCGTTCGTGATGCGTTGCGGAGCGCTGATTCTCTGGTCGTTGCGATTCTGAGAGCCGAATCGTAGGTCAGCTTTTCCTCGCTGAATAAAGCCACCCGTGTTCCGTGATCTGCCACTCCGCACACTAGTTGATCTCTCAATGCGTCATTCAAATCCTTGAAATTGCAGTGAAGGGCCAATTCTTTTAATCTAGCGACGTAGTTAGCAATGCTCTCCGTGGAAGACTGTTTCGCCTGTTGAAATTTACAGCGCTCCATCGCCTCATTTCTTTTCGGGCTTACATGATTCCTCACAATAGTAACTAAGTCATTGAATGACTTTTCTTTAGGTTTGGCTGGAGCACAAAGATCCCTTATTTTCTTGTACATGTCCGTACCAATTTTCGTTAACAGATGTGCCACTTTTTTTGATTCATCCGTAATATCTTTCATTTCAAGATATAATTCCAGCCTCTCAATGTATGCCTCCCAGTCCTCTTTTTTTGGGTTAAAGGTCCACTTTTCGCCTTCCATTTCTACTGAAAATACTGTATCTGAATCACTTGTTTCCCAATCTGATTCGTCTTCTGCTTCGTCTTCTGATTCGTCTTGCGCTTCTTCCGTCTCACTTTCTATATATTGTAAATCACTTTCGTCTAATACTTGCAGCTTAGCGCTCGCTTCTCTCGATTTGTACACTTTTGCTATTACTTTTCTTAAATCATCAATTGCAAATAATTCTAGAATTTCTTCACTCGGCAACTTGCTTAAGAATTCAACAAGTTGTGCTTTCCTGGCACCATAAACCCAATTGTGCGATTCCGAATCCCCTTTGTTTATATCCATGTATACTAAGTGCTAGTTTATGTATTTATAATTGTCTATGTATCGAGTCGATGTACGTGGTACCGAGTTGTAGGTATAATTCGCATCCATTCGCATCGTTAACCGTATTTATTTAATTCCGAAAATCCTTTCGCCATGTTAAACTTCGGATTTGTATTAATCGTGTGCTCTTTATATTTTTCTAAAGCACCATCTGTACTGTATGTAATAATTCACTCGCGTACACGTGATCTTGACCATTCGGTCGGTTAATTAGTACCGTTTTATTGCTCACTGCGTATGTATTTCACTGTAATGCACTGTTTTATCATTGCCCAATCCACTTTATCCTCGTCGCCAATTGTTGTACTTTTTCTAAGTTATATTTATGGGAGGTATTTTGAATAAAGGAAGACGTTCTATACAAAACTAGATACTATATTATCGAGAGGTGTTTACAGAGTCATACACAAAGATCATACTAACTACAGCTAACAAGGGAACCCCGCCAAGTGTCCCCCTCCGATTTCAACGAAACTTTGGGAGATTGTAGAGGGGGTGAAAATATTCGACACGTATTTTTTTATATCTGCGGAATTCCACCCCAAGGGGGTGTAATCAACCCCTGAAAATTGCGGATTTCGCTATTCGATAGCTCGTGAAGAACGAACGGCCGAGGATTTTTGGCTGACAAGGTGCTACCGGGGGTTTTCGGGGCCGCTGATTACGAATCTGGCATCAGATTTTCAAAATTCAAAATGGCGGATCCAATATGGCGAACGTCGAAACGAAAAATGGTACCAATTTTCCCAAAATTCTGTACCCGGGGGTTTTCGGGGTCGCTGATTACGAATCTGGCATCAGATTTTCAAAATTCAAAATGGCGGATCCAATATGGCGAACGTCGAAACGAAAAATGGTACCAATTTTCCCAAAATTCTGTACCCGGGGGTTTTCGGGGTCGCTGATTACGAATCTGGCATCAGATTTTCAAAATTCAAAATGGCGCATCCAATATGGCGAACGTCGAAACGAAAAATGGTACCAATTTTCCCAAAATTCTGTACCCGGGGGTTTTCGGGGTCGCTGATTACGATTCTGGTATCAGATTTTCAAAAATTATAAATAAAAGACCCCACAAACTAATAACAGTTTTATGACTGTAGAAAAAAATACGGTGTGGTAAATACCTCGCTAATTCATGATTAAGCTACCTTTGGCAATCGTTTTATTCACTTTTATAATATAATGGTGTTATAGTATACGAATATAATATACGAATATAGTATACGAATAAAGGTCTTATGTATACGAATATAAATCTTTAGATTGAACCTTACAATATAGCTTACATCATGCGTATTTCGTCACGGGTGATAGTTTTGACAATAGTGATATTCATGAAAAAAGTGTTTTAAACATAGCGACTTTTTACACCACGCACACTTGATAATAGCAACGTCGCCGCATATGTCACACGTTGGAGAACTCTCGGTAAAACAATATTGAACCGGATTTTCGAATTTCGGTGGTCTTGCATCTATGTATCCACTTTTATACCATGAATATTTAAAAAGATCTGTAAATCTAGGAGACGAAAATTGATTGTGAGTACGACTTTGCAGCTTGACGATATTGTCTCTCAAATGAAGATTCACTTCGTAATCATACAATATCACGATATCAGAGAAATGTTTGATATAATTCTTCCATATGCGAAATCCGTACACGTCCAGTGGCTGTATCATTCCAGTTGTCCCTGGGGGAATGGTTAGAAGTTCTACTTTTTGTCCATTGAAATTCATCGTTTCAAATACGCCCGGACATTGACCACTCCATGAATCCAATAATATAACCGATTTCGGACTGGTGTGCGGAAGGTATACGTCTTGAAACCAATGTTTAAAATGTTCGGTTGTTAATTTCCCAGATTTCGAAGCCATAAGATATACATTCTGTGGTTTAAACATAGTCTCTTGCACTCGAGGACCAAATCCTCCACTAGATTCTTTTAAAACAATTAATAGAGGTGACAATAATTTGCCATCGGCCGAAATCAAAGGCTGTATGGTGTAGCTGTGCGTTGTTGATGACTTTGATTGTATTATTGATTCCACTGTTTTTTGCCCTCGCAACGCTAAGGTTCGCCCCGCATGTAGCTCCAAATTGAAACCGCTCTGATCGGAATTGTAAACGTTTTCGACTCCGATATCGACGATGTGGGTTTTTACTTTCTGAATGAAGATGGCAGCCTGCTCTTTTAAAGATTCCTGTGTTGCTAATGTATTTTTTGTTATATGTTTCGTAATTTTCCGCGACACGATTCCGTGACGTTTCTTAAATTCTAATAGCCAGGTTTTGGATGCCTTAAATTTTGCTGGTGCCATATCAAACAGTTGTCGCGCTCGTATGGCCCAACGTCTAATATCAATATCGTGAATTGGCAATTTCCTATTTAAAGCATCCATTACATTGTTAAGAGTATACTCACAGATCATTTTCAACTTTTCTCTGTATGTCCCACCTTGATTAACTTGATGTGCCCAGCGCCGTAATTGTCGCACAGACTGAACTTTTCTGAATTTTGATTGAACGGACGATACCTTTCTGTTTCCCGTTTTTCCGGACCTCCAAAATTCTGTCGCTTGTTTTTTGTAATCATAATCCAAATCTTCATCATCGATGGTGCAAACTTGGTCCGGTGCATCTATATTGGGATTCAGAAATCTTTGATGATTCCAGTCTTCTGTTCCATCGTTGTCTTCTATAATTTCCGATTCGTGCACTGCATTTGGATGTTCAAAATCCAAACTCCATTCAATTTCAGTTTCCATTGGCTGTATCATTGCATCTTTGATGATGATTTCGAGCTCTTCGCTCAACTGCCTTTCGGATTCCGTGACTGGAGAATCGAGTAATTTAATAGCATTGAATGCTAGAGACAAAAGCTGAATGACGTTCAACGGATTGACGTGCATTTTTCTCCAAGTCTCTTTAGAGGGATGGATTAACTCAACTCCATACGTAAAAATACACTGAACAGCAACAGATTAAACCGTCTTATGTAAGTTCGGTTTATAAGATAAAACACGTTTCTTATCACCGAATATTTTTACTGGTGAAATAGAAATCTTACGTAAGAAAAAGAAGTCTTATGTAAGTTCGGTTTATAAGATAAAACGCGTTTCTCATCACCGAATATTTCTACTTCTGGTTATCAGCACAGCATTTCTATCAGAACTATTTATTATCAATCATTCATTACTCATGATATGTCAATAGAAATACATTTACCGTACATATTTATGAACCAATATTTTTACGCAATATTGCATAAATATTTATGGAACATTCAATTTATGAAATTACCAGAATATTGGCAATAATTTTCATGAAAATATTTACACTGTTGTTTAGAAAATACTTGGAAATTACAGTTTTTGAAGATTTGATAGCAATTTCTGGAATTGAAATCATATTTTTATTGAACAAAAAATCATTACGTCATATTCTTGTCATCTCTAACGATACAATGTCCGTCTACTCATCTACTCGTAATTTTCCAATATCAATTTTCCAATTATAACCTCAGATTTGTAATCAGCGACCCCGAAATCCCGGGGATACCGAATCCGAAGCAATCCACACCATTTTGGAAGAAGTCGGTCCGCCATTTTGTGTCAGTCATGTTGAATTTTCCAATTTCGACTACACATTTTCAATCAGCGACCTCGAAAACCCCCGGGTACAGAATTTTGGGAAAATCCATTTTTCGTTTCGACGTTCGCCATATTGGATGCGCCATTTTGAATTTTGAAAATCTGATGCCAGATTCGTAATCAGCGACCCCGAAAACCCCAGGGTACAGAATTTTGGGAAAATTGGTACCATTTTTCGTTTCGACGTTCGCCATATTGGATCCGCCATTTTGAATTTTGAAAATCTGATGCCAGATTCGTAATCAGCGGCCCCGAAAACCCCCGGTAGCACCTTGTCAGCCAAAAATCCTCGGCCGTTCGTTCTTCACGAGCTATCGAATAGCGAAATCCGCAATTTTCAGGGGTTGATTACACCCCCTTGGGGTGGAATTCCGCAGATATAAAAAAATACGTGTCGAATATTTTCACCCCCTCTACAATCTCCCAAAGTTTCGTTGAAATCGGAGGGGGACACTTGGCGGGGTTCCCTTGTAAGTCGTGAAGTCACCGAATTGTCTCCGTACTTGTTCGTCAGAATTCGGGACACGCCATCCGCACATAATATGTATATGTGTTTATACTCGATGTATTACAACTTTTATTATATTTCCACTGATTAGTTCCGCATTATTGAGTAATAATTTCGTGCTATCTTTGTTGAGTAGAACCAGACAATGAATGTCACAAGCAACCAGCAGTCCACCTGACACCGTCGCCAGAGCCGATTGGTAATTTTTTTTTGCCATTAATACTACACTCTCTTGGTGATAATTTTTAAATATTTTACGATTTGATCAACTTACATAGGCAGTATCTGTTGTAACAAACGTGTCAGCGGATAGTGATTTTCAATTTTTTCAGAGGAAGTTGTTGTCTTTCCTGGATGATGTAAATGAGGAAAGGTGATAATGAACCGAATTATTTGGTTGCAATGTATAGCCCGCCAAAGAGGGAGGAGAAGAAGGAAGCGAGTAGCCAATCAGCAGCTACCTGCTGGTCTCCCTACAGGGCCTGCACCAGCAACACAGGATGGTTCCGAGGCAGGTGCTCTGTCTGCAGTAAAACGTAAACGTCGGAACAGGAGGCGAGGAGGTTAGAGACTCTTGGACGATTGCTGCGAGCAACTAATTTCAAATTCAATATTGTCTTCGTAATGCATTATAGATTTCCATGTTTCACATAAAATTGCACATGCAAGAAAAAGAATAGAACACGCAAAGCTGCGGTCAGAAGTGACTTTAGCTGAAGCTGCTCGCGCCACGGCGGAGGCCGATGCGGCAGCTGCCCGAGCAGGGCTCGCAGCACTTCGTGGTACGGACATCATTGACTTTTCTTCGTTGATGTTAAAAGCTTGCGTTTTCACCACAAATAGTAATCATTATAATTTCTGGTATAGACGCTCAAATCATCCTATCAGTTTTCGCTTTTCACCTTGTGTATATATAAAGAATATTTTTCGAATGAAGAAATAAAATAAGTAATCGTGCATTTTTTGCGCGTGTGGTTCAATTTAGAATCATTAGTATCAGTTACAGATATTGTAATCAACTGTAATCCAATTGCATAGGTAGGCTGAAGATGTACTGCTAAATTCATTTCAGACCACAGAATTAGTTCATTGCCAGTTAGCTAAACATTGGTTTTATTATCAGTTTAATCATTGAGCTCAAATCGTGAAGAAGGTCCGATTGTTAGATAATGATTCAGATAATTTAGGTATGGTAAAGTAAACGATCTGCCATTGTTGAATTTATGAGCTTTGATGATGCTGATGATGCGTCATGTCCAATATACCGTGAAGTTAAGGGGAAACCGAACGATGGCCGCACTATAGTTCGACCAACACACGCTTGCGTTGCGTACCTGAGCTTCTACTAGCTGCTAGTGACTGCCACCTTGATTCGCCTGGCGCCTGTCACCGAGGCTCAAGGATACTTAACTATAGTTTTTAACTATAGTATCGAGGCGCCGGGCGAATCAAGTTGGCAGTCACTAGCAGTGAGCAGAAGCTCACGTACGCAACGAGAGCTTGTGTTGGTCGAACTATAGTGCGGCCATCGTTCGATTTCCCCTTAACTTCACGGTGTAAAATATATCCTGTTCACCGAAATTGTAATTAATGCACCTAACAATCACTATGGATACTATGTTATGTGTATTGTGATATACTGGTGCTAGATGATCTCTGGATGTATGGTGGTCGAAATTATTTTAATTCTATGTTACAGCTGGTGGGTGTACAAGTGCACCACTCATTATGCCTGGAACACCTCATAGGCAATGAAGCCCACGACGACTGCTGCCCAGTATGCAGGGTCAGAAGTGGACCCCCACTATAATTATTAGGGTGGGCCGAAAATCCGCTATCTTCGAATCAAGTTGATTAATACCGAAAATAACATTCTTGGCAATGTCAAAAAAATGTGTGCGAAAGGAAGATATTTTAGGTCGTCATCTCAAGGTCGCCAAAGTTCGTCAAAGTTTAAAGTAATGAAAATATATATTTTTTAAATATATTTTCAAAGGAAATTCAATCCTCTACAAAAAAGGTTCTTAGGTTAAAACATGCCAATGCAATAGGTTCTGAGATATTTGGAATTTTATTTGCAAATTGTCATTTTGCTTGATATATTTTTGTCTTTCATGGGTAAATTTTTTTTTTCCGTTTTGTTTTTTGAGACAAAATTCAATCCTTTACAGAAAAAGTCTTCAAGCCGTACTGCATAAATAATATTTATTATTATTGATGTTTATTTATTTATTAATATTTATTTGTTTTTTGGTTTTTTGATATGAAATCCAATCCTTCATAAATACTATTTATACAGTACGGCTCGAAGACTTTTTCTGTAAAGAATTGAATTTTGTATCAAAATACAAAACGAAAAAAAAAAAATTTACCCATGAAAGACAAAAATATATCAAGCAAAATGACAATTTTCAGCAAAAATTTCAAATATCTCAGAAACTATTGCATTGACATGGTTCGACCGAAGAACCTTTTTTGTAGAGGATTGAATTTCCTTTGAAAATATATGAAAAAAAAAATAAATATTTCCATCACTTTGAACTTCAACGAACTTTGGCGACCTTGAGATGACGACCTAAAATTTTTTCCTTTCGCACACTTTTTTTTGACATTGCCAAGAATATTATTTTCGGTATAAATCAACTCGATTCGAAAAAAGGGGATTTTCGGCCCACCCTAATGATTATATTTACAGTTGTATAAAATAATTAGTTCATCACCCAGATCCAAATATAAACGTAAAAAGTATAACCACATATCGTTTCATTTTGCCTTAGGTGTACGTAATTCCTTCATACAAAATCCTATAGCAAAAATGCTACCCAATATCCCAGCTATCCGACGTATAGGTTTTCTCATCAGTATGCGTCCCTTTCTGTACAGGAATTTTCGGAGTTTCTGTGACTTATTCTTCAACTCCCATCAGTTTTTATGATATTTTGTAACTGGATGGAATTCTGCAAGTTTCTTATCTGAATGTGTCACTAAACTTGACAATCCCTATCAGGATCTATGTAGGGTATAGAAATACCTATGTGTGACCGATTTTCACGGACAATTTTGTGTCAGGCACACCGAAAAGTTCCAGAATCGAAAAGGTTATTCCTGAATCAGGTACCCGAATTTATATTTGAATCCAAATACGAAATACCCCCGATATCAGAGATAGAATATTATTGATTCGAGAGTAATATTCATGAATCAAAAACATTGGGTTCATTTTGGTGAATTATTTTATATATTTAACCAAGAATATTCTCCTCTTGTCTTATTTGTAGAACATTTGGATTTCTGTGCATGACAATCGACGACAGCGAATGATCGATGGTTCGATCCATTCGAGATTAAAATTTTCGCCATATGATAGTGAACGCGAATAATGCAAATAACCTTACTGCACCGGACAGCTGGAAGCTGGAACGCTATTCGTTGTTGATTACATGGTTGCAGGTGTTAATCACGTGGTCCCTGCAACCACGTGATGGACAACGAATAGCGTTCCAGCTTCCACCCTTTCCGACGCATGAGGCCCCTGGCGGATTTTCACCATACTGCCGCAAAATAATCACAGCGATTAGGGCCAGTGAACCACCTCTTATTCTTACACCGTGGGCTGAACGCATTTCTGGACATTTAAGGCCGATGCGGTACTCGTTGTATTAGTGCTAATTATTTGCGGATCATTTTCGCGTGAGCATCTTTCATGACTCTGCTATCGCAAACAAGTACGGTAAGCTATTTTCGATTACACATGAAAACCATATGTCCCATATCTTACGGAAATTGTGTTGAGTGTCAAGTCCGTCAACACACGTGGTCGTTGCGGCCGGCTTATAACTTGTGGCTATTGAAATGTTGATGTGATAAATTATAGAATGTTATAAAAGAATTGAGCATGTCGTTCATCGTATGATTGATCTTATCAGATGTATCAAAAATCATCAGTCACGTGATTTGTTTTATATTATTAATTATTATACTTGATGAGTCATGCTTGTATGATTTATTTTGGGACTACTTTTATATTCTATCGAAGTCACAGCATGAATCATATAATGAATTACATGCAGAATTCTTTCATGACATGTAAATTATCACATCAACATTTTCGGTAGGGATATGGGGCTCTTCACCTCGACTCGACCCAGCTCCAGACCTTGACCCCTGCAATTGGGTTGCTGATATCAAAAATGTGGGCAGAATTTTTTTTCCTATTGTGCTGATTCAAGAATTTTATTTAAAATACAAAAAAAAAAAAAACCTCACCAACGACGTGTAGCAATCTGTGGAATCTTGTTAGCTGCAGATATTTTAGCAAAGAATGAATGGAAAAAATCAATGATTGTGAAAAATGATTCGGGGTCGTAATTGTTGTAAAGGTCTGATGAAGTTTTCTGCCAAATCTAAATCTATGCATGAAACAGTATACGTGGAAATTGTGTTATGTTGCTTATGATACATCTATTGTACAGTGATATCGAGGATAGCATCCGGTAAGGGAAAAGAGAATGACCTGCAGACTTTAACTCCATATGAAACTCGGAATGAAGTGTCTCAAGGAGTTATTAGGTGAGATATAATAGAGAACAAAATATTAAATGTTTTTGGTGAAATTATAATCATGAACCCTTTAAAAATATGTGTCTTACAAATGACAGCCCCGAGAACAGAGCAACAATCTGCCACCACAAGCATTTACTTTGCAGGTGACAAGTGAATTCATAACGTTTCGATGCAGGGGCTGTGGTCCTGTATTGGTTGACTGGAATAAGAACAGCTGCGAAATAATCACAGCGATAAACTGCATGCATCGAAGCGGAAGTAGAAGTAGAGTATCACATGAAAATGGTAATAGTTTTATTACTGGTACACATTCTTTATTATACGCATAATGAATTCGACGTTACAACTTCTATTGCATCTCGGAGAATTAGCTACATAGCATGAAGTGGTAATCTGTATGGATCTACTTTTCCATAGTCATTATAGGATTGATTTATCCCATCAATCATTTGTTTATTTATTCATTTATTTGTTCGTTTACAATTCAAATTTCCTCAATTATTATTATTATTATTATTATCGAGTACATTTGGTAGCACCCTCGGCTCCTGTTACTACTTCGGAGATTTAAGATTTTTTGTACAGACAATATCTAGCTTGTCTACTTGGTTGACAGTTTCTCCTTCTTCAACTGACTGAGGGAGAGCATTCCATGGTCTAGCCGCTTTTTTCGCCACCAGTTCTTCAGTGTCTTTGTCTTGGGATTTTATGGCATACTCTGGCTTGAAAATCCTTACTATTTCCTTCCTGAGAGAATAGCGGCGGTTAAATATGTCCCATACATCAGTGAAGTAATGGCCGGCATGCGTATTATAGATTTCAGTGAATTCACCGCGTTGACGCCTCTCTCGGAGTAGACTCAGCGACTCTTTAAACGATATAATTGTGTTACGTGAGGGAAAAGCCCGAGCGGATGGTAGATCAATTCACGTATCCAAGAATTAATTATTTATTTGACTTATCCCCTGATAAGTCGGTATATGGGACCTTATTTGCCAAGCTCTATACAGAGCCGTACGTTTTAAAAGGGATGTTAATTGTGAGGCCAAATTATAGGATATGGATTCTATCTGAATTAGGGTGAACTCAAATGAAAATGATTGATAATCTGGTAAAAACAAAATATATTCTTTAAACGGTTCGAAAGAAATTATACGTGAAAATGGCAAGAATATGATGAATAATAAATCTAATTTTGAACGATAATTACTAAGGTTAGATGCGCCTGATATTACTATATGAATGCCGGTTCTGTATTATGCAACTTTCTTTCTCTCTATTGCGCTCGGATAATGACAATGTAATTAATATCTAAAGGAATATAATAGCGTCGTGATTCTCTAGGCAAAACCGATTCATACACGTATGACTTGTGTATGAATGGGCTTTATGATCCCTCTTAGGCGATTTCCCTAGTAAGAGAGATTCTAATGCGAAAGACTTACACCAGAATCTCTCTTGATCACTATGTTAGTTTGGTAATAATTTGTAATTAAAAATAAGGCTTATCGTTGTTGTCTGTCTTGAGGTTGGGTACCGTCGGATGGAGTCAGAGCCGTAGGGTGATAAGTAGCTCCTGGTGGTCTCACCTCAACGAACATACACACGCGGCACCGTAACACAACCACTTAGTCTCTGAACTGATTTGGTAACTGATTCTAATAATTAAGGATATAATTGAATTGTCTAAATTCGAATAAAATATCAATAGATGGAAATCAACTATCACTAAAAATTGAAATTGATAATACTTATACAAAGTTGAATTTGAATTGGCTGTTAGGAGTACTATATGTGTCCATGCACTTTGATTAGCTTTCGCTATTCGATGTTTTATTTAACGAGATTAGCTAAGTCTTTTAGCGTCGTCACTTTAAAGATTTTCAATCACTAACTCTTGCTTATTTGCTTAACCTCGGGACCCGTCCGTGCACTATGCAACTTTGTGGATGAAAGACAAGTTATTTAGTTTGGATGCAGCCAGGAGGCCGCTGTTGCATTTCATAGGTGTTACTACGCCCTGGTAATTAGCCTATCAGAGACCAGCGTCTTTACGCGGATGAGTAAACTCATGGCTCTCAGCCGTTTTACCTAAGACAGTGTTCCGCGGTCCCAATCTCAAGACAGTCTGTTTGCACTAACATTTAAAATTTCATGCATTCTGATCCTTGACAATCTTGCTCACACATTCTTCCATACAGTCTAAAGATTAATTTGGTATTGACTAACCCTTCCTTAATGCATTGATTGGTCCTATCTATTCTTGGTAAAATGGAATTATTGAGGAAGTAGTTACGTCGAACCGACTATTCGGTGCTGGGTCAGCAAAGGCCCGGCGCTGCATCTAACCTTAGCTTACCTTAGGGTGTTAGATTCTTATCTATAGGATTCGACTCGGAGTTCGTGACTTTTTAGCAGAGAGGGTTTCGGTTTTTTGAAATATTATATTTTGAATCGTGGTATATCTGAGTTCTTCCCACGGGTAATATTATATATATGAAAAGTGAAAATTTTGAATAGCGTGTAGTCGCACGTAACACCCCCCCCTACTTAAAGTCATCGGCGTCCTCGTCGATTTTTATCGAACCTACGGTTCGTCGAGCTTATTCTAATTTATCTACGTTCAATTGAGTCTTGCTGTTTGGGGTGGTAATGATCGGTTGGAGGTTTCTCCTACTATTTCTGCAGTGTCGGATTTGATTTCCTTTAGTTCAAATTCCTTCCTCTGCGGTGTGCTTGCTTCTTTAGTTGTTATCTTGTATCGAGTCGGGTTGTCAGATGTCGTCTTTCTCGTGGTTAGTTTCGCTTTGATTACCTGCCAGATCTTTTTCCGACAACAGATGCCGATTATCAGAATCACGAATCCCACTTGGACCAGGTATCCTCCATAGATTAATTTTTCGTTATGTTGTTTCTCTCGACGATGTGTCCCCAATTCTTCGAGTTCATTTTCTATTTCATATAAAGATTTCCCTTGGTCGAATTCGATGTCATCTGTTGCAATATTTTCGGTTAGATACCTCATTACGTTATGTTGACTTAAGGCGGGTGATATTTGACTGATGTTGAGTACCAATTTAGGCTGGTATACGTATTGTTCTTGTTGTGTGAACACTTCTACTCCCGGTAATGTGATATAATGCGTTTTTCCTACACATTTTTCGTCTAAGTATAGAATTCCAGTTCCCGTGAGCGTCGTTAGTTGATCCTTAGTATTTTTGCATATAATTTGGATAGTTTCTGGCTCGTCGAATGAGTATAGCCATCCTCCCACTGAATTTAGTCTTGTCCAAAAGGGTTCGTGACCTGATTTCAATCTGATATCACACTGGCGTAACGTTCGTTGATCGGGATTCAATAACATTAGAATTTCGCAGGCGTTTGACGTGGCTACTTCGATTAAAGGCAGCTCGAGTGCACATAGGTGGCAGTACCAAGTAGTTATACATGCGCTTATGTGTCTCTCATCTGGTAGGGTATAGGTTCGGTGGTCGTTGCTCAGTCCGAGGTAAGTTGTTCTTGGTATCACCTGAGCGGATACTGTTTCATTCCCATTCTTCTGCGGTGTCGGCCAGCTGTGCATTCGGTAGAGGTGGTAAGTTGTTCGGTCTACCAGCGGCAATCTCATTATCACCATTATTTTTCCTCGATGATTCCCTACCTCCATTACTGCGATTTTTGCAACCTCTTCAATTCGATGATAGTATCTCGGTAGTGGTAATTCGTATTCTGCGACTGAATCATGTATTTCTTGGATCGTCGACTTCATTTGTTTTCCAGTTAGAAGGGAACCGTGTACTTTTTGCTCTCTTGCTGCTTCAATTGCTCCTACAAACTTATTAAGGCTTTTCGTATAATCATCTAGTGCCTTGCCTATACCATCCTGGTAGTTCCACAACGTTCCTGTATACTGAAGGTTGCTTACGGTATCTGTTACTCTATTTATATTTTTTATTGCTTCATTAATTTTGCCCTTATTTTGATCTATTGCCTTTTGATGTTCATGTGCTATGTCGTGGAGTTTATGTAACGAGCTTGATATTAGGTGGGTTTGATTTCGTAAAATTTTCGTCAACCTAGTTTGGTCTTCATGTAATTTGTCTATTTCGTTGTTAAAATATTCTCCGTCTTCCGCAGTTAGCGTCCCAAACAAAAATCGACTAGCAGAACCAATAAATTCGAACGGCGCTCCTCGCTTAACTACAGTGTGTGGTAGGTTATCTATGTCCGGTAGTATAATTTCATTTGCTAATTCCCCAACCTCTTCGCGCATTTCTATGGCGTGTCTTATTTTTCTTCTTATACTGTCTGTTTGCAATAATGAGTCACAACGTTCTGAGATGTTCTTTATCCGTCTGCATTCTATGTACACGTTTTCGTATTCAGCTACTCCTTCTGGATATTGTTGTATTAATTTTTCCACGTCTATGAAGAGTACCATTCGCCACTCAGCCCTCTTGAATCTGATGTTATGTAGTTTTTCGAAATATATGCCAGGACTCGACTCGATAGGCTCCACTGCATATCCAGGCTCGCTGGTGGTTCCTCCGATGATTACGGCCCAGATCACCAACGACAAGTACCTCATTTTTCTTGTTTGTATTGTAAATCGCGTCAACCTGAGGGGTCAACACGTCGTTCAATATTTATTTGTTGTTACTATACGTTAGTTCGTCTGTGCGTCAAGGGGTCAGTGAGCTAGTTCAATTTTGTCTGTATGTTTTACAAATCTTTTACCATCGTCTGCTTCTAGTACTACGCTATTATTTTCCAGTATTTTTATAATTTTATAGGGACCCTTGTACCTTTTTCCGAATTTTCCCTTCCTGACCTCTATTAATACTCGTGCCATATCTCCTTCTTTACCTGGAAACGGGTGAGCTTTTTGATCATAATACCTCTTAGACGTATGCTTTGCTCGGATCAGGTTATTAGCAGAATGTCTGCATCTCAGTGAGTCTTATTATTAGATCGCCAAGGTAGGAATTGTATGTTAAAATTTTGTCTTCCGATGGAAATGAACTCGGACACCGAGCTATCTTCCCGTATACTAGCTCATGAGGTGTAAAATTCGTAGCTTCATGTACTGCAGTGTTATAAGAGAACATGGCAAATGGGACTAATTCATCCCAGTCGTCAAACTCTCCCAAATAATGCTTTATATAATCTGCGAGTACCATATGGCTACGCTCTAAAGCGCCATTAGATTGTGGTCTAAAGCTTGATGTAGTTACATGTCTAATTTTAAAAGCCCTAGCTAACTCGCTAAGCAATTTATTCACGAAACTAGTCCCTCGATCGGTGAGTATTACTCGCGGAGTTCCGTACTGTAAGATTAGATGTTTTACTAACGCGTGGGCTACTGTTTCGGCTCTTATGTCAGGTATTGGTACCGCGATGCAATATTTCGTTAGATTATCTTGCATCGTTAAAATGTGTCTGTTGTTATTTGGAGTCGCGGGGAGAGGTCCTACTGTATCTAATGACACTTTATCAAACGGCTCAGCTGATGTGTCCGTGATTATCATCGGCTCTCGGGTTTTTACTCTGACTAGCTTTTGTTCTTGGCAGCTAATACAATTGCGGATGAATATGCTTATATCTTCTCTCATCCGAGGCCAATAGAATCTTTCACGTACTCTTCTATATGTTTTAGTTACCCCTTTATGTCCTCCAATTACACTATTATGCATTTCTGCGATAATTTCGCTACGAATTTCGATCGGCGGTACTTGTATTATCCCGTTACAAATAGTTATCTGAATTTCATCGTCATCAAAAATTTCTGATAATAATTTTGGCCATTCTTCACTAGAAATTTCATCTGTAAAATCCCCAGTTTTTGAAATTCGGAATGTTGTTATACCTAATTGAGTGAGCGTTGTTTTCAAATTCTCTAAACCGCGAGTTAAATTTCCTAATGTTATTTCGTCAAAATATTTCTTTTTAACAACTATACTGAATATTTTATATTTCCCTCGTTTGGTAATAATAATTTGTCCTATTTTCGGTTTCGCGTCTCGTTGTTCGTCCGCATTAATTGCTTCTAAATCGACTAATAGTTTACCAACGGGTGTTTTTAATTCTGCATCGGTACTTGTAAAATGGACATAGTTATCTTTTAGATAAGTCAGATTCTCTCTACTCCATGTTATATTACTACGCTGGCGGTTTCGTGCCCCTGGAAGATTCAATGGTGACGTAGGTGCTATATCTGGTAAGATACCTTCCGTTATTTGTATGCCAGAGGGTCCCGGTTGGACTAACTGTGGTTCCAAACGTCTCGGAGGCCTTGCGGCTTTCGATTTTTCAATATTTTCGTCGCGATCTACCCTTTCATCCCTTTCCTGTATCGTGAATGGATACGGGGTGGACAATGCTAACGGTCGGGGTGCGATTAACGGTGTTGGTAATACTGATTTTTCCAATGGCCTACTAATAATTGATTCGTCCAGTTGTACTTGTTTATTGTCTTTGGATTCTATCGGTTCTTTCGCTTCACTGTTTTCCTTCGATTTCTTTAACAATTTACTGATCCTACGGTTTAGTTCTTCGTCTTCCGTTTCGTCGTTGTATGGGTCTTGTTCACTGAGTACTTCCCTAATTGACTCTTCTAGCTCTTCGCCTTCCGATATCGCAGCAGGTAGATTTGCCTCCAAATCTCCCTCCTGGATTACGCTCCTTTCATGCAACGATTTATCGAAACGACTGAATGATTCCTGTAATTCTTTTAAATCTATCGGTGCTTGAGAGAACACTTCGTCATCTAAATCACTGTCACTATCACCAGCCACAGAATTAAGTTCTATCGTAATATTTTCAGCGCCTGACTCGTTTCCTGATGTTGACTCTACCTGATCTGATTCCTCTATTGGTTTACTGATACTACTAGTTGGTTTAACTAAGGGTTTGGGTTGAAATCCCAAATTTGGCAAAACGCTCCTCTGTTTCCTAAAAGCTGGTGGTTCTGAGGATTCGTCATCCGAAGAATCTTCAGATATGCGTTCTACTATCGGCTCTAAAACTGGTGTTGGTTTACTCGTGGTTTCTTTAATCTTCGACCGCGTTCTTAGTGCTATTGCACTTGTGTCTAACTCGGACAATGTTTTGGATCTTGTCTTAATGTTCTTTTTATTAACAGGCTTTTTTGGTGCTTCTGATACTGATCTAGCTAATGCTCTACGAGGATTCGCGGCAGGTATTTTCGATTGACTTGGTTTCACTTTCTTTTGACTACTCAGTGGAAATAATTTTATATCTTCCGGGTTTTGAGTTGTTGTTGGTTCTGTTCTTAGATTTGTGCAGATGGTGATTTTTATACCCGTTCCTTTGAAGATAAAACGTAGCATCCTTCGCACGCTATTCCAACTGAGCCCGTCAAGTCCACAACCAATTTTGGGTAATGCTACCGACTTAATTTTGTCTGTTTCTAAAATTTTTCGGAAGTTAATTAAGCTAGTGTACAGATCTTCGTATGTCGGTTTGTCCCAGTAATTTTGTTTTGTCATGATATAGTAAATATTTCGGTCTGTTAGTTGTATTTTTCCTGTTGAACGCAATTTCGCTTGTAATTTCAGGCTTTCCGGCACACCGTATTTGTCTTTAAATTCTACTGCGATGCCATCGCTCATCTCGAGATCGACAGAAACTGTGTGTGCATAGTTATCGATTTGATTGAAAAGGCTATCGTGT
Organism: Tenthredo notha; assembly: GCA_914767705.2. NCBI lineage: Eukaryota > Metazoa > Arthropoda > Insecta > Hymenoptera > Tenthredinidae > Tenthredo > Tenthredo notha. The sequence continues at coordinate 5,398,482 of OU611924.1, forward strand.
AATTCGATTACGTCCTGATTTTCTATATTGGCTGTTCTTACTAAATTCAAATATTCCGAATATTTTGGAAATGCATCTACTGATTTTATTGTTAAGTCTTCCTCTTCGTTCTCGGAAGAGCTCGTCGACTGGTCACTCGTAATCGGATTTCGCGATAACGCGTCAGCGTTGCTGTTTAGTCGCCCTGCCTTATGCTCGAAGGTGTAGTTGTAATCCCTTAGCTTTAGCCTCCAGCGTATTAAACGCTGTCCAGGATCTTTTATTGAGTCGATCCACCTGAGTGGCTCGTGGTCACTAACTAATTTAAATGTGCGTCCGTATAGATATGGTCTGAATTGAAGTATACCATATAAAACGGCTAAACATTCTTTCTCAGTGGTAAAGTAATTTTGTTCGGCCTTTATCAAAGCTCTAGATAAATACGCGATAGGCAAATCATTCCCGTCTACTTCTTGACTTAAGACTGCTCCTATAGCGAAATCGGATGCATCTGTAGTGAGTGTAAAAGGCTTGTCAAAATTTGGATATTGAAGGATTGGTTCGCAGCATAATGATTTACGTAGGGCCCTAAAACTTTCTTTTTGATCTTTTCCCCATACAAATTGGGTATCTTTCTTTAGTAATTCCGTTAATGGTTTTGCTTTAGCTGCGAAGTCTTTTATAAATTTCCTATAGTAACCCGCGAGCCCTAAGAATTGACGCACGTTCTTCTGCGTTTTAGGTCGGGGGAAGTATTTTACTGCTCTAATTTTATTTGGATCTGGTCTAACCCCTTGTCGACCTATTATGTGCCCTAAGTAAGCAACCTCAATTCTCAAAAACTCGCACTTGTCGGGTTCCAGTGTTAATTTTGCTTCCTCTAAACGTTTAAATAATCTCCGAACTCTTTTACCATGCTCTTCTAGATCTTTCGCAAATACTATTATGTCATCAAGGTAGACTAGAACCTCTACCCCTTGTAATCCGCGCAATGTTTGGTCCATTAATCGTTGGAATGTTGCAGGTGCGTTTTTAAGCCCTTCCGGCATTCTCCTACATTCAAAATGACCTTCAGGTGTTGTAAAGGCGGTCTTCGCTTGATCTCTTGGATCCATCTCTATCTGCTGAAATCCGCTAGCTAAGTCAAAGGTGGAAAAATATTTTGCCTCTCCAAGTCGATCTAAGATTTCTGTAATATTCGGCAATGGATACGCGTCACCGATTGTTTTTTCGTTCAATTTGCGAAAATCTATTACCATCCTCCACCTTGGATTTCCCATAGAATCTGGTTTCTTAGGAATAATCCAAATTGGTGAGTTATAAGGAGAACTTGATGGTGCAATAATATCACTGTCCATTTTGATTTTAACTTGCTTCGCGATTTCGGCTTTATGAATTGGAGGAAAACGGTATTGACGCGAGTTCACAGGTATGTCATCCTGTGTTGGTATTCTATGTTTTACGACCGGTGTGAATTGTAATTTATCGCCTGGTAAATGAAATATGTTCGGATATTCTTCAACTATGTCTAATACGTGATTTTTTTCTTCCTCATTTAAATGGTTTAAGCGCAATTTAGGTTCTATTTCTGAGAACCGGTTTATTTCGTTCCTTTGTGATGGCTTTTCGAAATCTGATTCGTAATCTATTTCTTCCGGAAAATTGTGAAATTCAAAAGGTATCAATTCTTGTGGCGGTATTTCTATTTTAATATCTTCATCTAATGTGTTTATGGCTAAAACATGACACGCGCCTTTCTCAACCGACACAGCAGCTTCACCGATATAGACACCTTCACTAGTGAGAATCTTAGGTAAGTATCCCTCTGTCAACTCTGGGTTGGTCACGTCGACAGCAATGACCTGCTTAGTTCGGCCCCGTATTTGGAAAACGCGTTTGTTTGAATTTCCTTCGATACTACTCCCGAGAAATCGGATTGGTTTTATCGGCTCAGTTTTCGTTACCAAAGTGTTGTGAGAGAATGAGATTTCGGCTTTTTCTTTACGCAAATAATCTTTCCCTAAAATGCCATCGCAAACTAATGGAAACGTTGATCGAACTACTTGAAAATTATTAGGGTTTCCTTGTAAAGTTAATTCTGTAGTACCTAGAGTGCTTATTTGATCTGCGGTTATCCCTGATATCGTCACGGCTTCGTTTGTATTTACTAGTACATCGGGTTTCAGGGCCCTTGCTTTAACTAGACTTATTTCCGCGCCTGTATCTATGAGGAAAATTGCTGCTTGGTTTTCGAGTTCGGGTGCGGACATTTTTACTAGTGGTGATTCTCGACTTGATCCGCACGTGAAAATCCGGCCACTGGGTCGGCGAATCTCACTGTTCGTTGACGCTCGTGTGTCACCTGACCCGCCGTCGCGTCTGTGCGTCGGGCTGACTGCAAGTTTAAATGTTCGGCCTTGCTACTATCATGCGGGGATGGTGATCGTGGTTTCGCACGCGACTCATGGTCTCTTGAGTTGTTTGGATCAAATAATCTTGAATTTGGATTTGGTGAACTCGGTCTATGTCTTGTCCATGTGGACCTTCTTTCCGGAGAGATTGGTCGCTTTTCTAATTCATTTATGCATCCGCTATGCCATGGGCATCCACTTCCAGGTTGCATACACGCCCTGATTTGATACCTACTTACATGTGTAGCCTGGCAACCCGGACATACCCGGTGCTGGCATATCATATGTATAGGCAGGTCATTGACTCCCGCTCCTATCTCGGTACCGCGGTGACTACACAGTATTCCCGGTGGATGACTGCTCATATCAGGTGCTAAACTACAATCTTGTCTTCCCGAGTCTTCAGCTACGAAAAAGTTTTGGAAATTTCGTGATGAGTTAGAAAAGCTCGGTTGACTAAAACGCGAAAATGTGGCTCTCGTTGATTCTCCCGATGGTAATATTCCGGTTCGCATTCGCGTCTCTATGTGAACGGCATATTCTAAAGCTTGATCTAAAGTCTTTGGCATCCGTCCATCTACAGCCTTAGCTATCTCTTCAGGCAACCCGCGTATAAACGCGTCTAACGCGCAAGCATAAACTGGCTTCAACATCTGATCTGGAACATCACCAAATTCGTCTTCCAGAGCCACGCGCGCGCCACTAATTAGTATGTTCAACCGGTCGTAAAAATCGCTAACTGTCTCGTTTCTTCGCATTCGAATGTTATTAATTTCGTTGTGATAATAGGGATATGTTCTCCCTGGAGCGAATCTCTTCTTTAGATGTTTTGTCAAGTCATTTACGGTTCTGAGTGTTTTTCCATAGGTACTGTCGCGAGCAGATCCCTGTAATTTTCCTAACACGGCTTTTACAAAAGATCCTTCCGATCCTGGCGGTACATACACTGATCCATTGTGAATATCCTGTAAAAAATCTTTCAATGGGATGTTTTTCCCATCGAAAAATGGGATATTCAAGGTACTATGTTGAAGGGCAAAGCATTCCGCCATGGAAGTCATCATTGCGTTACTTATATTCGGGTCGATACTCATGTTTTGCGTATCGTTACCCGTTCCGTTAGGACCCGGCATTTTGCAATTTATGATTTAACACACAATAATGGTATTAGCAGAATGGCTTAGTATCTAGCATTCACATATATTTCAGTCTGAGGAAAAATTCGGTATTCGACAGGTATTTCGGTAATTCCCACAATAGCATGCAACTATATTACTATATATATATGATTATATTTTTAAAGTCGCTAACAATATAAGGCAAAGAGAGTTGCAATTTCGAACCTTAATTTAATTTAATTTTTTTTTTTTTTTTTTTTTTTTTTTCCAAAACGTACTATGGCCAAAAGTTATCCCACCGCTGCCACCAAAATCTTGTGTTACGTGAGGGAAAAGCCCGAGCGGATGGTAGATCAATTCACGTATCCAAGAATTAATTATTTATTTGACTTATCCCCTGATAAGTCGGTATATGGGACCTTATTTGCCAAGCTCTATACAGAGCCGTACGTTTTAAAAGGGATGTTAATTGTGAGGCCAAATTATAGGATATGGATTCTATCTGAATTAGGGTGAACTCAAATGAAAATGATTGATAATCTGGTAAAAACAAAATATATTCTTTAAACGGTTCGAAAGAAATTATACGTGAAAATGGCAAGAATATGATGAATAATAAATCTAATTTTGAACGATAATTACTAAGGTTAGATGCGCCTGATATTACTATATGAATGCCGGTTCTGTATTATGCAACTTTCTTTCTCTCTATTGCGCTCGGATAATGACAATGTAATTAATATCTAAAGGAATATAATAGCGTCGTGATTCTCTAGGCAAAACCGATTCATACACGTATGACTTGTGTATGAATGGGCTTTATGATCCCTCTTAGGCGATTTCCCTAGTAAGAGAGATTCTAATGCGAAAGACTTACACCAGAATCTCTCTTGATCACTATGTTAGTTTGGTAATAATTTGTAATTAAAAATAAGGCTTATCGTTGTTGTCTGTCTTGAGGTTGGGTACCGTCGGATGGAGTCAGAGCCGTAGGGTGATAAGTAGCTCCTGGTGGTCTCACCTCAACGAACATACACACGCGGCACCGTAACACAACCACTTAGTCTCTGAACTGATTTGGTAACTGATTCTAATAATTAAGGATATAATTGAATTGTCTAAATTCGAATAAAATATCAATAGATGGAAATCAACTATCACTAAAAATTGAAATTGATAATACTTATACAAAGTTGAATTTGAATTGGCTGTTAGGAGTACTATATGTGTCCATGCACTTTGATTAGCTTTCGCTATTCGATGTTTTATTTAACGAGATTAGCTAAGTCTTTTAGCGTCGTCACTTTAAAGATTTTCAATCACTAACTCTTGCTTATTTGCTTAACCTCGGGACCCGTCCGTGCACTATGCAACTTTGTGGATGAAAGACAAGTTATTTAGTTTGGATGCAGCCAGGAGGCCGCTGTTGCATTTCATAGGTGTTACTACGCCCTGGTAATTAGCCTATCAGAGACCAGCGTCTTTACGCGGATGAGTAAACTCATGGCTCTCAGCCGTTTTACCTAAGACAGTGTTCCGCGGTCCCAATCTCAAGACAGTCTGTTTGCACTAACATTTAAAATTTCATGCATTCTGATCCTTGACAATCTTGCTCACACATTCTTCCATACAGTCTAAAGATTAATTTGGTATTGACTAACCCTTCCTTAATGCATTGATTGGTCCTATCTATTCTTGGTAAAATGGAATTATTGAGGAAGTAGTTACGTCGAACCGACTATTCGGTGCTGGGTCAGCAAAGGCCCGGCGCTGCATCTAACCTTAGCTTACCTTAGGGTGTTAGATTCTTATCTATAGGATTCGACTCGGAGTTCGTGACTTTTTAGCAGAGAGGGTTTCGGTTTTTTGAAATATTATATTTTGAATCGTGGTATATCTGAGTTCTTCCCACGGGTAATATTATATATTTGAAAAGTGAAAATTTTGAATAGCGTGTAGTCGCACGTAACAATTGACAGGTTCTGCAGGTGGGAAACAAAGCATGGTACCCTGCCGGATTTAGGCAGCAGACACAGAAGGCCTCCGCTTCGCTTCGAAGTTGAGCGTTGGCTTGGTGTCGCCAGCATGTGTCGGGTTATATGCTGAGGGGAAATGTGGCGTTTCGGCACCTTCGGAGCTACTTCTTCTTCCAGACCAATTGCGTCTGCTTGGCTAGGTTCAGGTTTTACAAGCTAAGCATTTCTTGAATTCGATTATGAGATTTCGTAGGAGCACAGCAAAGCATGGTACCCTGCCGGATTTAGGCAGCAGACGTAGAGGGTCACCGCTTCTCTTCAGAGTTAAGCGTTGGCTTGATGTCGCCAGCATGTGTCGGGTTATATGCTGAGGGGAAATGTGGCGTTTCGGCCCCTTCGGAGCTACTTCTTCTTTCAGACCAATTGTGTCTGCTTGGCTAGGTTCAGGTTTTACAAGCTAAGCATTTCTTGAATTCGATTATGAGATTTCGTAGGAGCACAGCAAAGCATGGTACCCTGCCGGATTTAGGCAGCAGACGTAGAGGGTCACCGCTTCTCTTCAGAGTTAAGCGTTGGCTTGATGTCGCCAGCATGTGTCGGGTTATATGCTGAGGGGAAATGTGGCGTTTCTGCTTCTTCGGAGTCCCCAATGTACATCTGTGCAGTGAATCTCTTCAAGATTATTATAGAAAATTGAATGTATCCAGGCTTCTGATGTAATATCTCAATTACAAGTAGATACATATTTTATAAGTTGATACAGGACGCATAAAAGCAAACTCGATTGCCATGGGCAAATAAAATATTTGTAGAAAGGAAATTTGATTTTAAAGAAGGCTAGAAAAAATAGTGAGCCACGGGGACACCATCGATAAACATTACTGTACATAGTAGAAGCAGCGTATAATAAGATTAGATGGTCCGAGCAGAGAAGTACGTGCCTGAAGAAATGGAATGTGCTATGAATTAGATTTATTTTTTTCTTCATTTATTTATTCACTTCATAATTATTCCAGATAGCTCAATCTATAATAAATAAATTACTACTTGTAACGTCGACGTCATTATATAATATTTTGCACCGAATATTGGTTTTAAATTATGTGTACTCCGTTTTTGATATTTATTTTATAGTATTGTGCTGGATCTGCCGAATGACGAATGAAATGCCCTTATTTACGGACGGACCTTCGTGCTCTGCTCCATACAAATCTGAACAATGGGGTGTGGGGAAAGATGATCACCGTTGTGCCGGTGGTTGAACGTTTACCTCTATGCCCTAAGAGGCATCTGACCACCATCTGAATAATTATCAATTGCTATACAAGTAATTGAGATGATAGAATGCAAGTTCGTAAATGCGTAATATTGATCTGACGTAATAGAGGTCTAGCTTGTACAGATTTTCAATCAATCAAGTTAGGGCGTCTATCTACTGGAAGAACATTGAATTAAATGAAGCCTTCGTTCTTATGGAAAATCCTGGAATTGTCATGGAATTTCGAGGCTACTAGAGAAATGTTTGGCTTCTCTACAGATTCTTTGGAAAATGTAAAAACAGCGTTTCTCCAAGTTCAGCATCAATGTTATTAATTAAAAATTCTATACCATTATGTCGAAGTATAAAATATTTGATGAAACTCTTACGTTCGAACACAGTCCACGAATAAAGAAATCATACCCTCAATACACCTGGAAAAATTCAAAAGTGGCCTGGAAAATCCTAGAATCCTCAGGGAATCTTATATCCTGATTTGAGTAGACACCTTGTATGTGTTTACAAATTCTTGTTATTGCTGTATCAAATCCAGCTTCCATGCTCAAGTTTTATCATGAACACCTAATATACTCAATACTTTATACTAATACTTCAACTACACTGCTGGATATAATTTGAGAATGGAAAACCATTTTTCCTATACAATTTAATGTCATCACATTCGCCGATAATGTGACTACTTTTGGAATGAAGTTGATATTTTGAGCAAAGTTTATTGATGCTTTTTCTTTTGACCAACGGTCTTAGAATGTGATCAATCAAAGGTAATTCTGTACTCCCATGATGCATTAATTACTTATTATTCCAAATTTGTGAAATGTCTGTAATTAAACATATTTATAACAAAACTGTTCTGTAGATTATTGATGTATTAAAGAACTATGCTCATTCCCGTGTTTACTTATTTTTATATTACGCAGTCAAATGCTTATTACACTAAAAATAAAACATGCATATTTGATTAATAGTGAATGGCAAAACGTTGATAAAGTCGAAATCTGCAGTATCAGTTTTCGAAGATTGATTTCACGGTGTATTGGTGATTCGGCATTTTGACCAATCGGCATTTTGTTTTTCGGACTTGCGTATTTCCTGAACTTTGATTATCGACAGTTTTCTTTTTTCGGTTCATTGACTGGTATAATCCTCAGCCACTCATACTTTGGAATTTCGGAAGTACAAATTTCTCGGCATATTTGAACGCTACATTTTGCTTCACTCTAAATGTTAATTTACTTGATAATTAAATTTTCGGTTAAATTACCTTTCAGTTAAACAACGTGTCGGCGAATTGGTCATTCGGCTTATTGCGAAATCGTGAATTTGAATTTTGTTTCAGTTTTTCTTTCGATATTTTAAAATTCGTATCTTCAAAAATTCGAAAATTTGACCCGTCAACTTTTCAAGCTTTCGGAAATTCGTACCCCACCCAAATGTTTTACAAAATTCATGCCGCCACCTTATTCGAAGAAAAGATTACAGGAATTGAAAGGCCTCGTCATATCATTGTCAGACGCACCAGACGACTGGCCAACATTTTCTGTGACACCAAAGTCCCATGCAAGTAAGTGTAATATATTTTTAGGTAATTATGTTACTATTTCAATTATATATATACGTTTAAATTTTGTTTTACAGAAACCTATGAGAAAGCTGTGAAGAGACTTGATCGTTTAAAAAACGAACCACTTGCATATACAACGGACTCAGATATTCATCCGAGTGAAAAAGTAAAACAGATAATATCTGCCTTCAAGTCAAGAGGAAACAGTGAAAAGGAAAGATACCTGAAAAGTGTCCTGGATGTTCCTAGTTTTAATATTTCCAGTGACGAAGGTAGATAGATAGATAGAGTTTTTTTGGTATGGTTCTGTTATTAGGAATTATATGAGTCGCGAATTGATGTTGAGTCAATTTGTTTGCACTTCTTTACCAATTTCTTGTTTATGTGACATAGACCCACAAACATCCAAGTCAGCAGTTACCAGAAGTTCAAAGAGGAAACAGAATAGTAGCGATGATTTTGTCGGGGACGAACAGGCCGTCGACATTCAAGGTATTGTGATATTATGTGTAGTAAATCTAATAATACTTTTGGAATTGATATTGAGCTTTAAGGGCTTTTGAGCGCTCCTCTGTTTTACCGACGGAGTGCGCATTTTCGGCCAGTTGTCACAACCGCTATTTAGTCGACGGATCACGTCTCTATTGCTCCACTAATCACTCTCAGATTTTGAAGGGGTGCACCTCAGATTATCAGCTAGTGCGCGCTGGTTTCCGAAAAGTAATCGAATGAAATTCCAATTAATCATTGATTTATTTATATACGAAGCTGTGAAATCAGCTGACACTCATACATTGCCGATACACAGACACAGGGTAGTAATAACATTATTATTTTGCACTTCATCTGGAAAACCGGTGTGGGGATACCAGCGCGCCGTACAGGCTCTCGTTAGCAATCTTTTGATATTATTCCGCGGTAAATCAGAGTAGCGGGAGCAACAGCAGACGTCGACTAAAATCCGAAGTGACAGGCTAGCGTGAAAACGAATACATGCAGAGACTGCCCTATAGATGTAGTCATTTCAATAGAGTTCTTGAGCTAGGCGCTAGAGGCGCTCTTCCGATCGAGAAGTTGTCGGGGCTCGCTCAAAAGCCCTTAATCATTCATACTATTTTATTTTCAGACCCACAAACATCCAAGTCAGCAGTTACTAGAAGTTCAAAGAGGAAACAGAACAGTAGCGATGATCTTGTCGAGAATGAACAGGCCGTCTACATTCCAGGTATTGTGATATTATCGATATGATAATATTTGTGCGATTGACATTCAACTTTGATCAATAATATTGTGTTATTCACAGGTCCACAGATCAAACTCAGATCCCAATCAGCAACATTTGAAGTTCCGAAAAACAAAGTCAATAATAACGATCCTTTGGTGCCGGATTTGGAAGCCATTGAAATTTCAGGTATTTTGATATTACCTACGTAATAACTCTTGTGTGATTGTTATTTAAGTTGAATCTTTAATGTAGTCTCATTTTCAGATCCTCAATCCGCGAACTCGGTAGGATCTAATGTTGTGAAAGAAAGAGCTATCAACAACGATGCTCTGGCATTGGACTTGAAACACACTGAAGTTCCAGGTATGGTGATATTATCGATATCATAATCCCCGTGCGATTGGCATTAAACTTCTATCATTCATATTGGCTGATTTTCAGATCGTCAAACCTTGGCAACACCTGAAGTTGTAATGGATATTGCTATTAACAATGATGCTCTGGCGCTGGACTTCGAACGTTTCGCAGTTCGAGGTATTGTGTTATTATTAGCATCATAACACTTGCCTGATTAGCATTGAACTCTAATCATCCATGTACTGTCCGATATTTACAGAACCCCCAGTCTCAATACCTGTAGCATCCGTAGTTATCGATAAAAATAATGATCAGGCCAAGGATCCAAAAGCACTACCACGTTCAGGTAATGTAAAAAATATGAAAATACGCATTTCCGGAAAATACTTCTTAATTTTCTTGTTTTGCAGGATATGACCAGCTCACAACTTTGTACAACGACTTACTGACACAAGTTAAATTAATATCAATCCGCCAGGAAGTATTGATAGCAGCAGTCGAAGGATTGAGTCAGGCAAAAGCAGTAGTTGAGTTGGTAAGACCACCGACTATCGCTGATCGCTATGGTATAACGATACCTTTCAAAACTTACGAAGAGTTCAAAAACTTCGAGACACAGTTGAAGAATGATGCGTCTTGTCGGGATGATTTTGTAAGTGTAGATATATATATTCATACCTATTATAGCCACATACAGTACTACGTAACATTAAGATGCCACACTTAATAGAAATCGTCACTCATGATCCTGCTGGATAAAGAGAACAAGTTAACCATGACTGCACGGAACATATTGAGAAACTACGTTTCGAGGAGTCTAGCCATGAGCTTTACGATCACGAAACAAATGCCGGGGAAACGTATTCTGAAGGATACACATTTCCTTAATTGCATAACTGGTAGGAAACTACATCATGGTTTTTTCTCAGTCCCAGAATGAATTTTACCTTTTGAATTGTGAAATAATTATTGCTTTCTAGATTACTTGGTTCAACAGAATCTGCAATATAAAGGGAACGCGAACATCACTGCAGCAATGGTACACACTGCCATTGGTTCGGTCTTATCGAATGCTAAAGACTGGGATGGATTCCGAACAAAGAGGGGTGCGGAAGGCGCTGAAAATGACATAGTAAATGCGGAAGTCGTTCTCGAAGACCAACTTGTGGCTGTTCAAGAACTTGCTTTGCTCCCACTTGAACCTGTGGTAGATATGGTTCAAGAACGTGCAGTGATAGTTATCCAAGAACCTGCAGATGCAGCTAATGCTAAAGATTAACCTATAACCTGTATATTTCTACCTCATTTTCTGGTGAAGACACTAAGTATACATGTATTGTTGAAACTATAGAACCATATATTATCAAGTACAACTATGTTTCATTTCAAGGTCACTTTATGCGTTAGTTTATGAACATATTTTACGAAATATATGTCTAATATATTTTAATTCGTCAACGCATAAATTATTGCAATCCCAATGAATCCTTTCCCCAGTCTGCATAAAATACCAGATAGACGCGATGTAGATTCATGTCGGGTTCGGAAACGATCCGGGTTCAAAAACCGTATAAATTATTTGCGGTTTTTGGATCCAGAATGTTTCGGAATCTATACAGGGTGTTACAACTAACTATGTCACCCCGACGGGTGGTGATAGAGGGAAGCTTAACTAACGTTTTCGATACAGGAACCCATGTCCGGAAAGTTGATGTTACCTGGATGAGAGAGATTCAAAATTTTCGGCGAAATCGACGAGAATTTAGAAATAATCTAAGTCTAATTCAACTCTTTATTAACAACATAATGAATCTAACACAGTGTTTGAAATATCACAGAAAATAAGTATTTGCGTCGTTAATTTCAACTAAAAAACAACCAAGCTGCATTTGTATTCATTGATAACAATCCGGAAGTGATGGAAAGATTAGGGGAGTCTATACTTCGTCGCTGCAGACTTTGCGGCCAGCAGAATGGGGGCACTCTGAACACTTGCTACACTGATAACTTTCGTGTGGTTAATTAGTGTTATTTTTGTTTTCTTTTCGTTTGACCAAAACATGTGATAATACCCGGTTGTTTTTTGTTGAAATTGACGACGGAAATACTCATTTCCTGTGGTATTTGAAACACTGTTAGATTCATTATGTTTTTAATAAATAGTTGAATTAGATTTGAATTATTTCTAAATCCTCGACAATTTCGCCGTGCCTGTGAGCAAGCGTTGCAGGCGTTCGCCGAGAACTTTGAATCTCTCTCATCAAGGTAACGTCAACTTTCCGGACATGGGTTCCTACATCGAAAATGTTAGTTAAGATCTCCCCTATCACCACCCGTCGGGGTGACATAGTTAGTTCTAACACCCTGTATATATGAATCTTTATCATGTCTATATATACGGCATTTCGTGCAGGGGCATTCTAACCTCACAATGAAATACATAAATACTGCACGGGGCCTGCACTGGCCCCGGTCACGTATATTTATTTCGAATTGCGTACAGAAGGTTGGTTCAGGCCACGGAAAGGCCACTGCTGAGGGCCTACGTATAGTGGCCCTTTCCCACCCAAGCGTTACATTCTGACGTGGGCCATAGCTAACGTGCCTAGAATGGGCCCTGAATTAAAATGGGGCAAACTAGCCTGGCCCATTGAATGGCACGAGGACAAATTTCCACACGGGAAGTTAAGTTATGATAACATTTTCAAGGTAAACTTCGTTTGTTTCAGAATTTTAGGTTTATAAGAATAAAATATTGGACTGAATTGAATAGAAACTTGTTAAATAATAGAGCTTATGATTTTTATGTTAAACGAACCGGAAAAATTCGAACTCAATCTGCGGCCTTAAGGGGAGGGTCTACTCAAATTTTACCGACTTCGTCTATTTTCTCGAATATCTCCAAAACGGGGCTATCAATCGACTTGTCCTTTCGGCAGTCAATGTTTGACGAGTAATGAGTTCGAACTGGTATGTTTTATCGGATGAAATCGTTTTTTTTTTTTTTTTTTTTATCGAAAAGTGTGGGCGTACCATTTATTTCGATTATATCAAAGCCTACGCATCAAAAATGCAAAATCGGCCTCTGTAGCCCGATTTTTTATGGAATTCCGAACATAACGATCCAAAAACATCTTTGTTTCCGACAACGATGAAGGCGGACTATGTCGAATACGATTTTGTGGTAATTTTCGCAATTGTCAAGGGCTGTGAGCGAAAATGGCCGCTCACAGCTGTCGATATGATGCGGTGGTTCCCAGAACGACCGTCAGATGTCGCCGATTTTCGAGCTTCTCCTTTATATTTTATGTATTTTTATATAATTGACTATAATGGATAGCTGTATAATGCGAGGAACGTAAAGTATTAAATTATATATGATATACAGTACAACTATTTACATGTTATTTTATATAAAGAAGCTCGAAAATGGCCCGCGCGGCGACATCTGACGGTCGTTCTGGGAACCACCGCATCATATCGACAGCTGTGAGCGGCCATTTTCGCTCACAGCCCTTGACAATTGCGAAAATTACCACAAAATCGTATTCGACATAGTCCGCCTTCATCGTTGTCGGAAACAAAGATGTTTTTGGATCGTTATGTTCGGAATTCCATAAAAAATCGGGCTACAGAGGCCGATTTTGCATTTTTGATGCGTAGGCTTTGATATAAGTCGAAATAAATGGTACGCCCACACTTTTCGATAAAAAAAAAAAAAAAAAAAAAAACGATTTCATCCGATAAAACATACCAGTTCGAACTCATTACTCGTCAAACATTGACTGCCGAAAGGACAAGTCGATTGATAGCCCCGTTTTGGAGATATTCGAGAAAATAGACGAAGTCGGTAAAATTTGAGTAGACCCTCCCCTTAAACTATTTTCAGTAAAAAAATAATACTGTTTTCCGATGAGCTACTCTAATCAAAAGACTGATGCTTCTTTAACGTACCATCTAGTTCGATTTTCAACTCTGGCATTATGATTTTTTCAATTATTGTCTTTTTGATCTGTATATTCACTTATTCTTTCTGGGTTTATCTCTACCTTTTCTTTATTATATGATCCAAAGCTGCCATTTTTATTTTAAATTTTAAATTTCTGCTCTGTACTCTCTAACTGACCCGCATCTTCTTCTGCATTCAATTCCTTCTTCATATCCTATATAATTCTTCCACTGGTTCTTCCCTGCGCTTTTTTTTCCTACCGAATGCATATTTTGTAACACAATCTTGGAAACTTTCATCTTCTTCGCCAAACCAATACTCACTCTTCTATGTATCCCGCATATTTATATTGAATTATTAACACGTGTAATAAAAATCTTCATTTGTCCTGGTAGTTATCTCTTCACGATTATTTCTTCTTTTTCTTCTCAGCAGTTGACAGTTTTGCCACACTAGATTTTAAATCTTCTTCGACTTCCTCTGTCATTCACATCTTCTCTACTTCCCTTTCTTTAATAATTGTATTAATTTATACCTTTTCCTTTTTTTTTTTATTTGTTTGAATTAATTTATGACTTGACCTCAATTTTGCACACTATTCCTTGAAATTTGTCCTCCCAAAGGCACAAAAAGAGGTGGTAAGAGGAAAGCAACAAATGTTCATCCTAAAGTGACTAAGCTGATAAAGGTCATTAATTCTTATCTTGCAGATGACGCTGATTAATATCTAACTTTTTTACTTATTTTACAGTATTGAAACATTTCAAAAACACGTTATTACTATATACTTCAAACTGACTTTCATATTTTATAACTATATTATTACTTATACCATAACTATTTCATGTGATTATTGTTCTTACTTTGAAGTAAATTGTCTTATTGTTAGATACTTCCAGGATTACTTACTATTCATATACTATTGTACTATTTTATTTAATAAATGGTTTTCTCAGAGTAAGAAATCAAAAATTAATTATTGACATCTCAATTAGTAGTTTATTAATTCGGCCTTCCGGCCTTGAATTCGGACTTGGTCGTACATTTCTTCGGACTACACTCATGCTTTTCTTAACCTAATTATTTCTAAAACCTAATATTTCTAAAACCTAAAATTGCTTTTCTCCTACTCTCCCCTCTTCCCGCTTTTGCCTAACTTAACCCTTCCTCTTGTCTTTCGTCTCTAGTGACCACCCATTCTTGTTCCCTTTCTTTCTCTACTCTCAGTCGAACTTTGTTGACCTTCTTTATCCAGTCTATCGCTTCTCTCTTCCCCCTCTCATCTAATAGCTCTTCTACCCCTAAGTTTCCCCCCACCCCTTCCAGACACCTTCCGAGTAAGTGTTCGAACCCTCCCCTTTCTCTCCTGCATATCTTGCATACCCTGTCTTCTTCTTTCAACCAGTATCTGTTTTTTTCTTCCTCGTTGCCGCATCTCAGTCTAGCTGTCGCCTTATAGTCGCCTTTTCTCTTTACCTTCTTCAAATATTGCGGGAGATGCTCGGATCTGCAGTATTTGTACCTTGGGTTGTACAGTAATGTTCATCGATGGTGTCCCAGTGGCTCACTATTTTTCCCAGCCTTTTTTTGAATCAAATTTCCCTTCTACAAATATTTTATTTGCCTATGACTAGTGCAACCTTCAGGTCATTAGGAATATGACAGATGCGAGGTGGAGCAGAGTCACGAAGTAAGCCACTGGTCATGGGCGAATAAAATATTTGTAGAAGGGAAATTTGATTCAAAAAAAGACTAGGAAAAATAGTGAGCCACGGGGACACCATCGATGAACATTACTGTACCTTGCCTCCGCTATGCTTGCTCCCTGTTCTTGCCTTTGGATGTCTGCCCCTCTGTTCGATAGCATTTCCTCTACATTCGTTCCCCTCGCTCTTTCTTGCTCGATCCCCTGTCTGCTGAAGCCGTGTCGGGCGTAGAATTTCTCTCTTTCCTCTTGACCCCTCGTTTCTCGATTCTTCTCTCTTTCTTTCAGGCATTCCTTGAGGATTCTCCTTCCTTCCCCTTCCCTTATCTTCTCCTCGAATCTTATGGCTCTGGCCCCTGCTTTTATTTTTACTTGGTCTCTCTTTGCTTCTTCTAGCACTATGTACCCCGGTGTGCAGGAGTCTAACCCCAGTGTCCACCTGGTGTACCTCTCATGTAGCCTCTCTAGGTTTTCGCACTCCTTCCACCCCCAAATTTCCGTCCCGTATAGGATTACGATCATGATGAGGTAGTCAAACAGCATCATTCTCCTTCCGAAGTCTTCTCTCAGTCTTCTTTCGCCTATTCCCCATATCTGTCTGATTAGCACATTCCCTCTTTTTGCCATTTCTCTTGTGTGGCCCTCTTCACTCCCGTTTCTTTTGAATCGGTACCCCAGGTATACGAATTCTTTTACTTCTTCTATGGCCCTCCCATCCCATGACCACTCTACCTTGCTCTCCCTCCCCCCCCCCCCCCCCCCCCCCCTTTCTTGAATTTCATCATCTTCGATTTCTCCGCGTTCAGCGTTGGCTTCTTCTTTCTCAGGTAGGTTTCCAGCGTTTTCATCATTTCCTTCATTTCCTTTTCTTCCTTCGCTACCAGTACTATATCATCAGCGTAGGCGAGGGACCAAAACTTCTCTCTTCCTACTGTTACCCCCCCCAGCCTGGCCTCTTCTCAGTCTCTCTTCCATGTCCGCTATTAATATGGCGAATAAGGTTGGGCTCAGGGGGCACCCCTGTCTGACGCCTTTTTCGGTGTAGAACTCTTCTGATTTGGTGTTGCCTATTCTCACTGCGTTCTTCGTTTCTTTGTATATCTCTTGTACTCTGTTCACTAGGCCCTGGCTCACTCCCGCTTTCTCCATCGCCTCCCATAGTTTCGGTCGGTCCACCTTATCAAAGGCGGCCTTCAGGTCGATGAAGAAAGCGTATAGCTTTCCTCTCTTTCTGGCTATTTCTTTCTCTACTGCGTATTGGAGGGTGTAGATATTGTCCATTGTGCTTCGTCCCTTACGGAATCCCGCCTGTGTCTCCGGTAAGATGTTTTTGATTTCCACCTCTTCCTTGATTCTCTCCGATAGTATTGCCGCATATATCTTGTATCCTGTGTTCAACAGTGTTATCCCGCGGTAGTTTTCGGCTCTGTATGGGTCTCCTTTTTTGAATATCGGGGTTATAATTCCCTTTCTCCAGCTCTCGGGTAGGCCTTCTCCTTTCCACGCTTTTCCTATTATCTCTTTTAGTCTTTCTCTTGTTCGTCCTCCGCAGAGCTTCCATGCCTCATTCGGTATGCCATCTCCTCCTGCTGCTTTTCTATTCTTCAGTCTTTCTATTTGTCTTTCTATTTCTGCGTTCGTTAATTCCTTCTCCTCTTCTCGCATCTGTTTCTCTTCTATGCTCCCCCCTTCTTCTTCTCTGGTGTCTCGCCCTTCCAGTAGATCTTTGAAGTATTCTCTCTATTCTGTCATGCTAATCCTGTCACTTACTGTGCTCTTAGTCTTTCTGTCTCTATTGATGAACTTCAGTACCTGTCCGTCCGAGTTCAGTTTCTTCAGTTCCTCCTCCAGTTTCTCTGCTCCTTCTCTTTTTTTCTTCTCACACAGCTCCCTGAAGGCCTTCCTCTTCTCTGTGTACTCTTCTCTCCCTCTTCCGTCGCTTGTCTTCCATTTCCTGTACGCTTTGTTTACCTTCCTCTTTTCGCTTTTGCACTCTCTATCCCACCAGCTCTTTCATCTCATGCTTTTCTTTTTTGTCTTTACCTTTTTCGCTGTCATGCTTTGCTGTACCTTTTCTTTAATTTCTTCCCAGGATTCTTCGATTCCTTCCTTCTCGTACGTGGCCGTCGTCGTGCCTTCTTTGAATCTTTTGGTTTCTTCCTCTCCCCATACTGCGTATTCTCTGATCGTTTCCTTTTCTTGTTCTGTTTTGGCGACTATTTTACTCTTCAGTTCAACTTGTAGTGGTTGGTGGTCGGATTCCACTCTTTCTCCCACCCTAAATTCTTCTATTTTCGCGTCTGCTTCCCCGTTCACTATTATATAATCTATCACTGAGGTACCCTGTCCCCCTACATACGTGTACTCTCCTTCTTCATCCCCTTTAGTGTTCCCATTTAGTACTGTCCAACCCCTGTTCTCTACCATTCCTAACAGTATCTCCCCTTCTTTATTTTCTATTCTGTCTTTCGATTTTCTCTCCCATTCCTGTTCTGTCCCTATCAATTCCTGCCTGTACGCGCTCCCTTTTTGACCTATTCTCGCGTTAAAGTCTCCCCCCAGTAGCAGGTTTTCTTTTTCTAGCTCCTCTATTTTTCCCGTTATTATCTCCTTCATCCTACTCATTCCCTTATTACAGTATATTGTCACGACTCTCCAGATCTCATTCTCTACTCTGATTTTCCTCTCGCTCACACCCATCTCATTCACTCCACCTAACTCTCCCTCTATCTCCTCTATCTCTCTTCTAATCCCTGTCACTATACCCCCGCTGGCCCTGCCTCTCTTGTCCCTTCTCTCTGCGAACTGTGCTTTCCATCTATACTCTATGGGTAGCTTTTTTGATATTCTTTCCCAGCTCTTCTCTTCTACCCAGGTCTCCGTTAGGTTTATGCAGTCGAATTGTTCCAAGTATTCCCACGTTTCCTGGTCTTTCTTCTCCAGTCCCGCGATGTTCCAGAATACTGCTTTGATCCTTCTTCCCTCTCGGTTTTTTCCTTCCTTCTTCTTGTCTTCTTTTTGCTCGTTTCTAGTTCCCGTCACGAAAATTTCTGTCCGCTCTTAGCTCCTCTCTTGCTTCGTCCCAGAACCACCACTTGCCTTGGATTTGTATTTTCATATATCCTATTCTCGCTTGGCCTCCCTTCTCCTTTATTTCTTTCATCTTCGCGGCTAGCTTTCTTTGTATTTCTGTTTCTTTTTTGGTTAAGTCGCTGTCTATGTATATCGCTTTATTTCCCAGGGTTCTTTTCTTTGCCATTATCTCGGCTTTGCCTTCCCAGTTCTGCATCTCTATTATCGCGATTTTCCTGTCCTCGCCCACGACTCTGACCTTTCTGACCTCCTTTTCTGATTGCAGCTCTTCTCTTAGGAATTTCGTTGCCTCTCCCTTCTCGTTTGCTTCGGTCCATTTCTTGCCTCTGACGACTATATTGTTTCTTCTTTCTCTTCTTTCTGATGCCTCCCATTTCCTCTCTAGTTTCGCCATTTTCGATTTCCATTCCCCTGGTGTGTTGTCGGGATCTCTGCCTGCTGTCTCCCCCTTCGCTTCTTCCCTGGCCTTTCTCTCTTCTAGGGCTCTTATTCTTTTTTCTGTTTCTTCTTCCTTCTCTCGTTCTGCGATTTCGAGTTTCTCCATTCTTTCTTCCAGTCTTTTCGCCCTCTCGTCCCTTTTCTCATTCTCCCCCCTCCACGTCTCGTTTTGTTCGTACACCTCTCTTCTTAGTTTCTTCATTTCGTTTCTCAGTTCCTCTCTGCCTTTCTGTGCTTCCTCTCTCTCTGTTCTGAGGTCCGCCGTTATCTCCTCCCTGAGTCTCCTGAGTTCCCTCATTATGACTTCCAGGCTGGCTTTTTCTTCCTTCCTTTCGTTCCCTTTGCCCCATGCGTCCTCGGCTGTATTTCTTTCGGCCCCTCCCTTTTCCTCTTCTTTTCCTCGCTTCGTATTCTCTTCCTCATCGTTTTTCTTTGGTGATCTGGGTAACTTGGTGCTTTTCTTGAAGGGGTTGTCATGATCCAACTTTCTTGGCTCTTCTTCCTCTCTCTCCCTCTTTCTCGCAAACGCCTCTAGTACCCCCATGCTGTTCGCTCGTTGTCTGCCTTCCTTCGCCAGTTGTTCTGCCTTGGTGGGCCTTCCTCTTTTGGCTAGGGCATCCTCGCCTTGCGCCTCTGGCTTGCCCCCTGAGTTCTCCTTGGTCCCGGCCTCTTTCGGACCGACCATCGGTAAGGTCGGGCTGCTCTATACTTCTTCTATCTCACCCGTCGCGTCGCTGTTCATCCTAATTGCCTACGCTCCCCCTACTCTCATTCACTCTTTGGCGCCTTTTCTTCCACACACACACTCACTCCTCTAACTGTGTGTTCCTAACCTCTAATTCTGGT
The DNA here is from genome assembly GCA_914767705.2 of Tenthredo notha. Taxonomy (NCBI): domain Eukaryota; kingdom Metazoa; phylum Arthropoda; class Insecta; order Hymenoptera; family Tenthredinidae; genus Tenthredo; species Tenthredo notha. Next base: position 5,418,422 of record OU611924.1, read on the forward strand.
CCTACCTTATATTCTGTTCCTAGCCTGCTACTCCACCCTATCCGCTTCGGTATTTCTTTTCTTAGGTTTATTTCTCTGTGCCCCTGCTTATCCGCTTCCCTCTATCCAGCTTTTCCCCTAGTTTTTTTCTTATTTCGCTTACTTTCACTCTCCACAGCTACACATGCATCCACTCACCATACGATCGCGTGACCCATTGACATCTTAATTTTAAGTTAATAAATCAAATCCACTTTTTAACTGCAAAATTACTCTATTAAATAACGACTTACAGGTTATATCTGTAGTAGATGATGAGTATTATAAATTGAACAACTTCCATTCGGTTCTGATGGAGCTGGCGGCATTCGACGCAGACAATGGGTGTAGGAATAGTTACAAAAAGCTTCATTTCAATGAATAATTAACAGATCAATGCAATTTAAGGATTTTTATAGTGCGAAACTACTTTTAGGGATATCTAGCGTTTTTACGCAACAATTTTTTCGTATAATTACTAAACAAATTTTTGGTAAATCATTAGTAAAATTATAACAAATACATTGTGATTTTCCTAAACTGAGTTCAAGTGAATTGTATAGTATAATTACAAAACCGAATACTAAATTTGCTGAGCATTTCTATGATAATTTATTGAATAAAATTACAAAACTGTATAGTAAAATTACTATTCAAATTTTCTATCACCGCTTAGGGAATTTCAAAAAATGTTTTGTAATTCTCTCAAACTGAGTTCAAGTAAATCGTGTAGTATAATTACAATTCCGCATACTGAATTTACTAAGCATTTTTAAGGTAATTTATTTAATAAAATTACAAAACTGTATAGTAAAAGTACTAATCAAATTTTTTATCACCGCTTAGTGAATTTCAAAAAATGTTTTGTAATTCTCTCAAACTGAATTCAAGTAAATTGTGTGGTATGAGTACATTCCGCATACTGAATTTACTAAGCATTTCTATGATAATTTATTTAATAAAATTACAAAACTGTATAGTAAAATTACTAATCAAATTTTTTATTACCGCTTAGTGAATTTCAAAAAATGTTTTGTAATTCTCTCAAACTGAGTTGAACCAATCCGTATAGTAAATTTACTAAACTGTTTTTTTTTATTACTAAATTGTTTTGCGTTAAAACTTCCTGAACATTTTTAGTAAAATTACTGAAGAAATTTTTAACAGTGCACCTGAAATAGATGGTAATAAATAAACACAATACTATGATGCTAACATGGCAACAACATGTATGGATGATGAATTTTTACAAATCCAAATTATACACTCAAATTCTCTGCATTAAATTGATTCTTATATAATTTAAAATGTTATATAACATAAGAAAGTAAAATCATCGACAAAAGCGTAATATTTGTAAATATCAATCAATTTTCATGAAAATCAGATTTTCAATCAATTTACATTCGAAGTTACTCGAGTTTATCAAATGAAATTGTAAATATATTGTGACGTGGATTTTTATTAATCCTCGGATCTGGACCGGATAGCCAGCATCCGAGGTCAACCCAGTCGACAATTAGCTACAACCTGGAAATTAAACAAGATGTTGGGCGCCTGGCGGCTAACCGCCTATTTCAAAAATCTAAACCAAATCTAAACAGACTACACTGAAGCGTCGGCTAGCAACAGTACCGCGGAGAGGGGTCAGGATTGAATGAAGGATTAGCTGGGCGTTAATTAACGACTCGAAGTTTTGAATTTAATAATGAAAAATAGAATTTATTCAATAAACGAAATATGAAAAATATAAATAACAAATCGTGTACCCGGGGGTACTTCCCCGCGGGTATAAAACGGCTACAGGTCGTGTAAAGGCGACCTGCCCGCGATTTGCGAGTTTTACAATACTAAATAAACTACTAGCTTCCACGTAGGAGAGCAATAACAAGGAAAAATAAATCAAAAAGAAAGAACTCGACAAATCAAGTCCTCGTGAGACAATAAATTAGCTAAAACACTAATTACTTCCACGAGGAAAATAAATTTACAAATAATTAACAACAATCTTACAACTAACGAAAGGCAGTCTTTGACTCGAAACAATAAATAAGAAAACAAAATTCTAATAGACTGCCGGAATAAATTATTATTTACAATTTTTACTAAAACTAACTTAACCTAACTCTGCGCCTAACGGAATCAATAATTTAAATAATTACCCGAAAAACAAATATGAAAAATTAACTCGAACCCGAAATAAATAGAGGCTCTCGGCTAAGCCTCGAGCTTCGTCTCTCCCCGCAGGAGGAAGAGAGAGCGACAGTGACTGACTATCTATCTTTGTCGCACTCAGGTACGACGAGTATCGAACCGACTTACTCTAGATCACAAAATACTTTACAATAATTATCGACTCGAACTCTAACTTAGGTGCAGTGGGACACTGGTGACGGCCTACCCTTCGGAGATCGGCTTAATTCGAATCTCAAAAATACTAAAGAGCCTCGTGGCTGAATTAAGGCAAGATGGCAGACGGCCGTTGCCGAATTCGAATTATTATGAGTAAGAATGGCTAACGCTTACCGCCTTCCAGCCACCTGACGAAGAGGACTTTTTCCCTCCCGTAATTCATAATTAGCCTCCACGTACCACTCACACTCAATCTAAGGCCCACGGGGCGCAAACGGGAAGGATTCTCCGGTATTTCGCAAAACAGCCAACAAAATTACGCAGACGTAAATCAACAGCCTAGTCGTTGGAACGCTAGTCTAACGCAGAGTGACCAGACCGCATGGCGCCGGTACTCAGCGCCCTCATTACTCGGTCGAATATCGATTTCTCGTATCGAGCGCAGGATCCTTTGATATGGCGACCTATTGTCGCAACGCGCGAAATTTCAAAATTCGCTACGGTGGCTATTATTCGGAGGAACACGGGTTGCAGGCTCTTCTTGGTGGTGGGAATCTCTTCCACCACCGATATCCCGCGGTGTAGAGTGCCCTCGGCACTCCCCCGTGCTCTCTCTATCGTTGGTGTTCGTCAAACGGATCCAAACGCTCGTTATGCAGTCTCTCGTGTCTGTTGAGTGGCGTATTGGTCTCAGTTTTTGGGTCGTCGGGTAGGTCTCGGCTCCCACATGTCAGAGAAAAGTCGTAAAACAAAACAAAAGAATAAATAATATGCTCTATAGTTTTTAGTCGGTCACGGTCGCCTCTCGGAATTATGGTCAGACCTCGGGGTCACTCTACTCATTTACTCTATCTCAGTCATCCCGCTAAGGTCGTCCAAGGGGTAAGGAGTCTGTCGTAACATGGAATGTTACAACTCCCCCCCCCCCTTAGACGGACCACTGGGGCGGAAAACGCTAGCAAAACTGACCCATGGACCGAACTCCGAGTGGCGGCCGCACACCGCGTCTTACGTCTACAGATCCGTTTGGATCTGATGGCTTAAACTTAATTCTTTAGTAAGCTAAACTTTCCCCCGGGGAGGGAATAACAAAAATATTATTATCAGAAAACCCCCGGTTCAATTTTTAAGTCGTCACCCGCTACTTTCCTCCTGCAGAAGGCAGAAAGACAAAATAAAACGTGAGGAAGGGTTCGACTTCCTGCAATAACTGAAAACAAAATCAAAATAAAGGACTAGTTCCAAAACTCAAAACTTCAAACACTTTAAACAATCACAAAAAAAATAAAATAAAAGACTACGAACCAACAAAACAAAACGAAACTAAATACAGGGCGTCAATGCCCGAGTCCTCGGACTCCATGTAACGAAAGAAACCCAAATCTCCGAGATAGTACACGTTATCGCACCCCTCGGGGTCTCAAAATAAAGGATCCAATCCGGATCTCCTGATTGTTAGTTATCTTACGAAATTTTCTGCTAGTCTCCATATCGCTGGGGACTAGTCGTAACCAACAACAGAAACGACCACAACAACAAACAAAAAAAAAGAATAACTCTCGCTACTCAGAGAGAAACATACCAACAACAAAAAAAAAAAACGTAGCCAAAAAGAACGAACGCGAAAAGTTTATCTCACGCCTCGTCGGAAGATAAGTCTCCTTCCTCAGACTCACTAAGATTCACGTCTACTTGTGGAGCGACGTACGGCTTGAAATCTTTAATGTGGTGTCGGCCGAGGGTCCTACCTGTATCGTCTTCTAGCTCGTACACGACGGGCGATACGACTCGCGTTACGATATAAGGCCCCTCGAACTTAGGAGCTAATTTCGCAGCGACGAAATTCGCAGCTGACGATAATACTCGCTTGCTCTTCTAATACCTCTTGTATTCTACGAGTGTACCACGGATCTTGTGCCTCATTAATCGCGGCTAAATGCACGGCTGAGAGGTTTTCGACCTCGTCTTCGTACATTCGCGACAATGCATCGGGGACATGATGCATAGCTCCCTTCCGGTGTACGACCTCGAAGTCATACTCCAGGAGCTCTAATGCCCACCTAGCAAGCCGGCCGGTCGGATTATGCAAGTTATGCAACCATCGGAGGCTGCTATGATCCGTTATTACCGTAAAATGGTACCCCTCGAGATATGCGCGAAACTTTTTAATAGCCCATATTACAGCCAAACATTCTTTTTCTGTTACGGAGTATTTTCTCTCGGCTTCCGAGAGAGTACGGCTCGCATAGGCGATGACTCGTTCGACCTCGTCGATCGTTTGAGTCAAGACGGTGCCTATTCCAAAGTCGCTTGCATCCGTCTGCACTACAAAAGGTACGCTAAAATCTGGACACGATAATACTGGGGCGGTTGTTAACGCGGACTTTAGTTCGTTGAAAGCTTGATCTTGTTCTTCACCCCATTCCCACCGTCTATCTTTGCGTAAAAGCCGCGTTAATGGCTCCGAGGAGCCCGCGAACGCTGGAATAAATCGGCGGTACCACGAGGCCATCCCTAAAAACCGTCGCAATTGTTTCAAGTTCCGGGGTGCCGGATAACTAACAATTGGTTCGATCTTGTCGGGGTCGATTTGTAGTCCCTCGCTGTTAACTCTAAACCCCAGATATCTTACTTCGTCCCTACAAAATTCACACTTATCCGGATTTAATGTTAACCCAGCTCTAGCTATTTGATCAAAAACGCGTTTGAGCCAGTCCATATGTTTCACAAAATTATCCGTAACTACAATAATATCGTCCAAATACGCGAAAACATGCGGTTCCATATCCGGGGTAATTAATTTGTCGACTAATCTTTGAAACGTCGCGGGGGCTCCGGTGAGTCCGTATGGCATTCTCGTAAAATGAAATAGGCCTCTGCCCGGTGCAGTGAACGCAGTAACTTCCCGACTGTCTGGGTGCAAGGGAATCTGATGATATGCTTGACTCAGATCAATCGTTGAAATATACCTCGCGGCACGTAATTTATCTAAAATCCCGTTAATATACGGAATCGGATAGGCGTCTTTCTTCGTGACGCTATTCACTTTACGAAAATCTAAACAAAAACGGTAACTTCCATTCGGCTTTTTGACCATTACAATAGGGCTTGACCACGCGCTCTGTGAAGGCTCGATTACACCTTCGGCTAACATACGATCGACTTCAGCATGAATCGCGGCTTGAACTACTGGCGATACTAAGTAGTATCTTTGTTTAATCGGAGAATTTCCCTGCGTATCTAAGGTGTGCTCGGCTAGGCTTGTTAGTCCTAGTGGGCCCGTGACCGCAGGTAGTTCTTCCTCAAGAAACTTCTCCAGTACCGTTTTTTCTGCTGATGTTAGCTCGGCTATTCCATAACACGCGTCAGCTGACCCCGTGGTCGTTGCGGTTGATTCGCAAAACGATTTTGTGCCGTCTGGTCCATCTTTTAATCGCCACGCGTCGTCTCCGCCAAACATTTCTAACCCGAACAATCTAATAAAATCCATACCGAGGATGCACTCCCACGCTAATGACGGAAGAATTCGAATCGCGAGATTATGGGTTCTTCCTGACAGCTCTATAGGTACGATGAATTCACCTACTACGGCTTCGGTTTCGCCGTTGGCCAGTATGACTCTTCCAAAGGCTGGTTGACTCAGTGACCGACCATTTTCCTCGGCGATTTTCCTACCTGAAGCTCCTAAGAAACTTCTGGAAGACCCGGTGTCTACTAGTGCGCGAATTTCCGACTCTCCGATTTTTACGGTTAAAAACCAGCGTGGTTGTAACTCGAGAGTCTGCATTGGTAAGCATTCTGCATCTGGCTCGGTTAGATTATTGGGACTCGGGCTTTTTATCGTGGGTGACTCGTTGTCCCTGTTCGAGACTCCCCTTGTTCGTTTCCCGGATTACATCGGGAACACGTCGTCGCGATTTCCCCTCTTCTACCGCAGTGGTAGCAGAACCGGGTTCTAGGCGCTGGGCACTCTCTCCATATATGACCTCGGCGCTCGCAATTAAAACAAACAATTGTCGGTCCACCATCCCTCGTTGGCGTGGTATACGACGTTGTCTGTGTTTGTGAGTTAGCCGCTGTTGTGGCTACGCTCACATTATTTGGTCGCCTCGGAGCGCTTGGCCTAGTCTGACGCTGCTGCGTGTTCGCGACTACGGAATCTATTTTCTTGTCTAATTTTTGTTCTATTGCCGCTAAATGTTCTGTTATGGACTTCTCAAAGGCCATCCTCCCCCCCCCTTGACCTTTGCCACCCTTCTTCCGCGAGTTCGAGGTAGCTTCAGCCGTCGGGGCTTCGGTCGTTACTGATACATCTTTGATTGCCGCAAGTGCAGGAGATCTTTTTGTTTGTTTTTGTTTCTCCCTGCAGGCTAACTCGGCCATATACGAATCCTCGGGGGATGGGGGTGGTCTATACGAACGCGAAAGCCTTAAATTTGTCTCCCTCGCGGTTGCGGCTCGGGCCAACTCTTGGAAATTTCTAATAAGCGATCGGTCTAAAGTCTCGCGAATATTCGGACGGAGGTTTTCGAAGGCTAAATCGAGCTGGTCTTCTAACGCGTACGGTCGTGTCATACGGCTTAATAACCCGCGAATGCAGGTGATATATTCCACCGCTGACTCGTTTTCACCCTGTGTACGCGTCGCGGCTTGTTGACGGAAACGTTTGTTCACGGTTGAGTCGCCGAACCATCCTCTAAATGCCCGTTGAAAGTCCTCGTAACTGGACCAGTTGTCTCGCTCGAGTCTAAGCCATTCTGAGGCGAATCCCGTAAAAATTATTGGTAGAGATTGTATCACCTCCTCACCGGTTAACGGGGTAAATTTCCTGCAGTCGTCTAAGCGACTCAAAAAATCCTCCGCGCTCTGTTCGCTACCCCCTCCGAATTTTAGATTCCACCGACGCAACGCCTCAACTACTTCTTTAGCCCTATCCCTAAATTGTGACCTCATGGGCACTATTATTCCATCCCCACTATGTTGTGTTTGTTGGGAGGGTGGGTGGGTATTTGTTAGTTGCAGCCTTGGCTGCTGATTGAACGGCGGATAATTTATCGGTGGGTGATTAGGTAGCGCGGGATTACTGGGCGATAGACTACGCTCTCGTGCGGCGTCCGCGTCTTGGCGTATGCGGCCTAACGTCTGTCCCGTTCCTACGCGTGGTGCAGGTTGTTCCGGTCTATTATTGATTTCTACTACTTCCGGGATTCCCATGGCCCGTCTAGAGGCTAATACTCCAAGTCTAAAGTAGTGATCCTCTATTTCGCGCACCGACTCGGGTATCGCGTGCTGTATGGCCTCGTTTTAAGGCGCTCGCTGTAAGGCCTCGTTTTGAGACACTCGCTGGTACTCTCGGCCGTATTCTTCCAATACGCGAGGGTAAGCCGTCGATCGGCGAGGCATCACCGCGGGTGCATCCTCGCTTAAAATTTCCCGGAGCGCCGCGTAATCTCTATAAAAATCTCCATACGCGTCGTTCGCGTCTGGGATTTCGCGAATTTGAGCTGGCCTTACTGGTGAGCTCGGTACGCTAGCCACGGGCCTTGTTTCGGCCATGTTTGACATGACTGACTGAGCCACCGAATATACGATGCTTGCAGTCGTCGTAGTCGCCGGGTGCGATCCTAAATTAGTCGCGAACGAGACTCGAGGTGGCGAGGGGTTCGGCTGATATGGTTGGCTACAACCCGGTCGCGAGCTGTCGCCCGATGCGACAGCCGGTTCGTCCTCGGCCTCCCATGGGATCGTCACTTCACCCTAACTTCGTCGCCAATATCGTACGTACCGGTCTCGCAGCTCTGCGATTGAGCCTGTGTCGCTAACGTGCAGTGAGCGCAACAAGCGTGATAACTCCCCGTGATTTAAGTCCCAAAGACCGCCTCCGTAGGGGGTATCCATCGACGCCATGACTCGATACAAAAGCTAGGACCCAGTCGACACCACAAAAAAAAAACTGTCCTAAAACACGAACGCGCGAATAAAATTCCCGAAGAAATCCGAAACGCTATCGCGACACTTTTTCCTTCGGCTGGTTTTTACCGGAAGGGTGTAAAAGTCACGCGCTCGCTCGTAAGAAAGCACAATCAAACCCGAAACTTGAACTCACGTAGTCACGTATGACCACGCACCAAAAAAAATAATTTTTACTCACGCGCGTGTTTCCAATCCGTATTTGGAAGTGCACGCAGAGAGTTCTCACTTCGAATGCAACCCGAACGTAAAAGTGAACGTAAACTTGAACTGTAACCCGAACTCGAACTCGAATTCTAACCCGAAATTCAGCACCCGAATGTACGCGACATCTATTAGTTTCGAATTGACTGTTGCGAACGAAACATAAATATTCCCCTCGGTGCGGGGGTAGACTAAAAGTCCGGCGTAATATGGACTATGTTCTTCCCACCGACTAGAGGATATCTTCGCGAAACCCGAAATAGAATAGTATTTGGCCGTTAGACTCTGGATAATAACCTCGCTAGCTAGCTATTATTGTTTATTTGCGAATTAAATAATGTCCACCTGGCAAGTGTCGTGGTAGGACTCCGCTGGTACTCGGTACGAATGTTTACAGCGGTATGTCGCTATCCGATCACCTATAGCACAATATATCCTCCACCACAATTCATGCACAGGGAAATATTACACAAAAAAAAAACAACAAAAAAAAAAAAACAATTCAATAGCAGGCATATGATATTCAATAGTAATTATATCTTATAACTAAGATTGGTGAACCGTGTCCAGTGTCCGGGCGCATACCACGTGCGTTAGCACGGCTATAGCTGAGTTTTTTACTCTAGCGGGGAAAACCACGGCTAAAAAAAAAATACTAAAACCAAAATGCACCGAAGTAAAATACTCGGTATTCCTTCAATAAGGACCCGAACACAAAAAGAAAGACTTCGAAAGCCGCGCGACAAAAGAATTCAAACTCGAAATAAACAAAAGCGTCGGCGCCGCACGGCTACGATACAAAGTAGCTTCGAGCGTACGCACTGCTAATCCTTCTCCGGTTGATGGAGAAAATATACAACTGACCTCTCTTTCTCTTAGCAACAGTGAAGCCGTTACTAAGCACGAACGATAATTTATTTAACTGAAATACAATTTAATTTTCTCAGGGCCCCACGTTGGACGCCAATTTGTGACGTGGATTTTTATTGATCCTCGGATCTGGACCGGATAGCCAGCATCCGAGGTCAACCCAGTCGACAATTAGCTACAACCTGGAAATTAAACAAGATGTTGGGCGCCTGGCGGCTAACCGCCTATTTCAAAAATCTAAACCAAATCTAAACAGACTACACTGAAGCGTCGGCTAGCAACAGTACCGCGGAGAGGGGTCAGGATTAAATGAAGGATTAGCTGGGCGTTAATTAACGACTCGAAGTTTTGAATTTAATAATGAAAAATAGAATTTATTCAATAAACGAAATATGAAAAATATAAATAACAAATCGTGTACCCGGGGGTACTTCCCCGCGGGTATAAAACGGCTACAGGTCGTGTAAAGGCGACCTGCCCGCGATTTGCGAGTTTTACAATACTAAATAAACTACTAGCTTCCACGTAGGAGAGCAATAACAAGGAAAAATAAATCAAAAAGAAAGAACTCGACAAATCAAGTCCTCGTGAGACAATAAATTAGCTAAAACACTAATTACTTCCACGAGGAAAATAAATTTACAAATAATTAACAACAATCTTACAACTAACGAAAGGCAGTCTTTGACTCGAAACAATAAATAAGAAAACAAAATTCTAATAGACTGCCGGAATAAATTATTATTTACAATTTTTACTAAAACTAACTTAACCTAACTCTGCGCCTAACGGAATCAATAATTTAAATAATTACCCGAAAAACAAATATGAAAAATTAACTCGAACCCGAAATAAATAGAGGCTCTCGGCTAAGCCTCGAGCTTCGTCTCTCCCCGCAGGAGGAAGAGAGAGCGACAGTGACTGACTATCTATCTTTGTCGCACTCAGGTACGACGAGTATCGAACCGACTTACTCTAGATCACAAAATACTTTACAATAATTATCGACTCGAACTCTAACTTAGGTGCAGTGGGACACTGGTGACGGCCTACCCTTCGGAGATCGGCTTAATTCGAATCTCAAAAATACTAAAGAGCCTCGTGGCTGAATTAAGGCAAGATGGCAGACGGCCGTTGCCGAATTCGAATTATTATGAGTAAGAATGGCTAACGCTTACCGCCTTCCAGCCACCTGACGAAGAGGACTTTTTCCCTCCCGTAATTCATAATTAGCCTCCACGTACCACTCACACTCAATCTAAGGCCCACGGGGCGCAAACGGGAAGGATTCTCCGGTATTTCGCAAAACAGCCAACAAAATTACGCAGACGTAAATCAACAGCCTAGTCGTTGGAACGCTAGTCTAACGCAGAGTGACCAGACCGCATGGCGCCGGTACTCAGCGCCCTCATTACTCGGTCGAATATCGATTTCTCGTATCGAGCGCAGGATCCTTTGATATGGCGACCTATTGTCGCAACGCGCGAAATTTCAAAATTCGCTACGGTGGCTATTATTCGGAGGAACACGGGTTGCAGGCTCTTCTTGGTGGTGGGAATCTCTTCCACCACCGATATCCCGCGGTGTAGAGTGCCCTCGGCACTCCCCCGTGCTCTCTCTATCGTTGGTGTTCGTCAAACGGATCCAAACGCTCGTTATGCAGTCTCTCGTGTCTGTTGAGTGGCGTATTGGTCTCAGTTTTTGGGTCGTCGGGTAGGTCTCGGCTCCCACATGTCAGAGAAAAGTCGTAAAACAAAACAAAAGAATAAATAATATGCTCTATAGTTTTTAGTCGGTCACGGTCGCCTCTCGGAATTATGGTCAGACCTCGGGGTCACTCTACTCATTTACTCTATCTCAGTCATCCCGCTAAGGTCGTCCAAGGGGTAAGGAGTCTGTCGTAACATGCAATGTTACAATATGTACCAAAAATTCATAATCCAATCTGTAAATATAATCAATCCATTGTATTATCGTAATATTGTATTATTTCAATGATTCTGGATCCCTATTCAATAAAGATAGTAATTGTGAATAAATAATGTGTATATGAGGGTGTGTCACAAAAAAAAATATTTTGCTACGATTCGAACGGCTTGTTCTCGTCAAGACGAAGATAATTCCCGCTCGAAAAATTAATTATGTCCAGGTTAAGTGGTTCCGAAACTTTTTTTTATTTTTTTTGTGTGTTACTTTTCTTTATTTTTTCTTTTTTTTTTCCGAAACTGGATCTTTTTGTGTGTTAAATGCAAAGGAAACAAAAAGAAGATTCGGAACCACTTAGCCTGGACATAATTTTCGAGCGGGAGTTCTCCTCGTCTTGACGAAGAGAACTTAATCGTTCAGCCTAATCAAGTAAAGATGTTTAATTTGATAATAAATAAAATTGTGGGTAAGTGATTTTTCAAATTGCTGCGCTACGCATAACAAGTTTCTTCAATTCAAAATTTATCAAAATAGAGAGGTTATGAGATATTCACAATTTACATTTTGCATGATACGAAATGAATGTTGTCTTCATTCATCTATTGCTTGGTTATCATCTTCTGGAATGATTTGAATGCTTTCTCTATTGTTAAAGCTTTACGGGAATCATGCATGCCAGCAGCGCACGAGCCATTGCAAGGATCAACTGCATTGACATCGCCAAGGCATGAACAAGAAGAAATAGCTATACCAAGTGCTTCTACTAATAATATAACAGTAAACATAACACCAAAGACATTACAGATAAAGACTCAAAAGAGAACAATATCAAATTTACGTAGTAAGATATATCGCCTAAAACATCAGGATAATCCAACTTGTAGGAAACAAAAATAATTCCAGCAAAAAATAGAGCCGTTGTTAGAGGAGAGTGCATCATCTTTATCAAAAAAAGCCAAAATTTTATTTGCAGCACAACTTCGTTTAGCTATGCTCAAGAAATCTGGAAAACGGTATACTGATAACCTTAAGGATATTGCTCTTTCAATTTATTACCATTCTCCCAAAGCGTATCGTTATTTGAGAAAATTTTTGAATCTTCCGTCGGAGCGTACACTGAGATCTTATCAATCGCAATTTCCAATTTATCCTGGCTTGAACCAATCTGTTTTCAATTCACTCTATTTAAAGTTTAAAGATGCTCCAGTAAAAGATAGACTAGTTTGCTTAGCAATTGATGAGATTAATTTGGAGCCGGAGGTACATTATGACCCGAAATTGGATAAGTTTATTGGTTACGCTGACAATGGTGTAGTACGGCAGCCTAATATTGCAAAATCTGCCGCGGTCGTAATGCTGACATGGATTAATAAAAAGGCTAAGCAAGTTATAGGCTTCAGTTTTTCAGGGAGTAAAAATAATTCTGATAACATACATGAACTAATTTTAGAATCAATCGATAAAACTATGGAACAAAGTTTGATTGTCAAAACTATTGTATTTGATCAGGGTCCACGTAATCAAGGATTCTTATCAAAAGTAGGGGTAACGGTAGAAAAACCATATTTTTATAGAAACGGTGAAAAGATCTACGTCATTTATGATGTACCTCATTTATTCAAGTCAGTACGCAACAATTTAATGATGAAACCATTAGAATATAATGGTGGTACCGTTCACTGGCATGAAATTGAAGAAGTCTTCACATTAAGTTCTCAGAATCCATTAAATTCAATTCCTAAAATTTCTAAAAAACATTTCAAGCTGACTAAGTATACCAAGATGCGTGTATCTTTAGCCACACAAATATTTTCGGAATCAATGTACACGGCTCACTTAGTATATAAGACTATGTTTCCGGAAAAATTTGACGATAATTCCACAACATCACAGTTTCTTATAGATGTAGATAAATTATTCGATAGTTTAAATTCGTCACTACTGAAAAAGACTGTTCCACATAAATTAAACTACGCCATCTCAATAGAGTCTGAACATGTTAATTTTTTGAAATCCATGTTAGCAGGTTTTAGAGAAGCTCGCTTTGTTGGACCGCAACCACCTTGCGCGAAGGGTTTGCAGTTGACTATCAATGCCGTACTACACCTTTTTGACGATTTGGTAGTTAATTATGATATTAAGCATCTACCGACGAGACGTCTCAATCAAGATCCTTTAGAAAATCTTTTTGCTACCATAAGACAGCAGCATGGCTGTTCAATGTACCCATTTCCGATGCAATTTCAAGCAGGTGTCAGACATATTTTAATAACACACTTGACTAAAATTTCCAACTTGACTAACTGTGAAGCCGATGGAGATGTTATATGTGCAAAATTAAGCGTGATTGCCAATGTTAATCCAGAGAATTCCACAGATCAATCCAGCGTATCACCTACTGTATTATGTATTTCTGAGGAATTTGTAGATTCTAATCCAGAATCCGAAATTCGGGAATTCACGGAGGCAAATGCGGTTTATTACATTTCTGGGTATCTCTGTAAAAAATTCTTGGCGCATCATGTGCAGCATGCTCTCGATTATTGATCAATAACAACGACGATCACTATGCGGAGCACAAGTTATTCCTGATAACCAAAAATTATGCTGACACGCATGGCTTATTGCATGCAAAAGAAAATGTTTTCAAAAGCATACTGGAATGGGAGCGCTTATTTCAGAAGGTGATCCGAAGCGTTATACATTTCAATAATATCACACATGTGCTTCAAGTTATACTAGAATCGAGCAGCAAAGTAAATTTATGTTCTACGGATACTACTGAAAGGTTTTTAAAATTATTTTTGCGTATCCGCTGTCATTGGGAAGCTAGGTTTATTAGACGCGAAATAAGCGAATCTAAAGCAAGAAATGAAGGTACAAACTCCCATGCATCTAATAAAATGAGAAAGTTTACTGGAAAACAAATATAACTTCTGCTGATATCTTTCATATAAGTCCGTAAATATAGTATGTACATATTGTAAATATCGTAAATATCTTATGAAGTAAGTACCCTAATTACTAATTCTCTGAGGCCCAATTATTGACACTTATTATTTAGAATTTATTGTGGATTATTGTCGACGAACGCCAAGTTTTTAGTAATAAAAGTCATTAAGGGCGTTGACTAGCTGAAAAGCGCGGGCTACTCCTCTTCCCGCGTGAACTGTGTTGAGCGAGACAGCAAACGAACAAGAAAGACAGAGCATCATAGCTGCTACTGTGGTGGGGGTGGGCTGAGGACGCTAGGTTTCCAACTCCTCGGCAGCCAGCAAGTAGCTGTATATTCATGCCCAGTTAAAAATCATACGAATACCCTCACGGAAAAAACCCCAAGATTTACCCCGAAATTCACCCCCAAATTCAACCTCAAAATTACACCCAACCGGGATGGGGTAAATTCGTACCCCTTGATCGAGGGTTTACCTCCAATTTCAGGGTTAACCCCCGTTTTCAGGGTTCACCTCCAAGTTCAGGGTTAACCCCCGTTTTCAGGGTTCACCTCCAAGTTCAGGGTTAACCCCCGCATATAGGCTTTATACCTTCGAATAATAAATTAATAATAAATTTGCGTAAAAGCGAGCCGCTTTGGAGTAATCAAGCCTCAATCGCTGGACTGTTTAGAATAATAATGTTATTCATTTATAAATGCAGCAAAATTGACTTATATCACTCAAATAATCAATATTATCGACTTAAAAACAATAATCTGTAAATTTTTAACTAAATGTTGATTTAACAATATCATTAATCAACAATAAATAATAATAAATGATTAATTTTATCGAGCATCAATCAAAAAAAACAAGTTTCCTTTTTTCAGATAATGAATATACTAACATTCCTATCAAACCCTCGATCGCTGATGGTTAACCTTCAACTCATGGGGGTTACCCTCGATCGCTGAGGGTTTACCTCAAACTTGAAGGGGTAAAATCCTCAAATTACGGGGTTCACCCTCAAACTTCAGTGTTTACCTTGAAATTTGACAGTAAACACCCAACTTTCAGGGTACACCCCCAATTTTTCGGGGTTTTTTTCCGTGAGGGTATATACAGGGTGATTCAGAATTCGTAACAAATCTCTTGAGGGGTTAATCCTTGTAAAAATTGGGATCAAAAGTTCCTGAGCCATTTTTTCGAAAATGATTTTTTTCCTCTGAAATTTTTTTTCCGACCGACAATTTTTTTTTTTACAGCATTTGTTAATTTCAATAATGCCAATCAGTTTTTTTTATTCAATATCAGGGAGATTTCTTGGTGAAAGTTTTTTATTCAGTGGAAGATGTTGCAAAAATGTGTCGAAGGTTCCAAAGAAAAAAATCATTTTTCGGAAAAATAGGTGAGGAACTTTCGATCCCAATTTTGACAAGGATCAACCCCGCAAGAGATTCGTCACGAATTCTGAATCACCCTGTATATTAGGGTGGTCCTTATTTCGATGAAATATCTCTAGCAGCTGTAAGAGTAGCAGATACACTCTATTTGATCAATGATGCCTTTGTATTTGATGGTGAAATGAACCAACACAATAATATCTACGCAAAAAAAATAATATGTAAATATATAATTTATTGAAAGCTCCTCTAAGTAGGCAAATGGGGATTTCGATTATCTTTATCAACTTCATCGACGATCTATGCAAGCTGGCCGCGTAATAGACGTCGCAATATCTTTTAATTATTATTTATGACCTACATCGGATACCTAAAAATTTTACTATCCTGTCATTCTGAACAGAACCCTCTGCTCTTCAAAGTACTCTTTAGATCAGACTTCTCCGATGCTTCGTACTCAAGCTATTTGATTTTAAACTCTGAGGACTCTACTCCAATCGTATGTAATTCAATAATTTACCTCATTTTTTCTCGATATTCAGCCAAATTATGAACTCCGGGTCTTTTCTTCTTCTTCGCCAACAATGAAAGACACTTTCTCGCCTTAACCATATTGGCACTAAAAAACTAGAACTTTATAATTCAAAAACACGAAGTAAATCGAAAAACTGTAGAACCCACATATATGCGAGTCAGAAGATTTAAATCCGCAAAAGGAGAAGAGGTCTGTATTTACCCCTACGATGCCTGTAGTTCGTGTTACTACCACCCAACGCGGCTGCGCTAGAAATTGCCGAATTTTTGCGCCAAAAATCGTCATTTCAATGCTTCAGGATTTTCCTGATTACTCTTTAGTCATTGATCTGATAGTATCGATCATGATCTTGATTCGAAGCTAAAGGATGTAGCTATGTTATGGTTTTCGCCGTATATTTAAAAAAAAATCGTTACTCGTTGTACATCAGCGCAAAGATGGCTTACTTTCAAGATTATTTTTTACAAAGCTTAAAGTGAAATCGCAAATTCGGCCAAAGCCATGACACGGATACATCATTTATCTGTAAGAAGTTTCATCGAAAACTCCGTTATCTTGAAAAATAAGGAAATGAGAAGGTAAATGCCGAGAGTCTGTTTACATGCGCTCGGTGAGGCCTAGTCATCGCCCTTAACTAATAGTGTCAGGAACAGATATAAATGAAATCTGAGATAGCATTTTCAAAACTTGCAAGGAAATTTGTATGAAATGGTAATTGGGATCCTTTTGTGATTGAGATGCTTGACATGTAATATTAAAATTCTATGTAACATATACTCTACTACTATTACTCATGCAAATATTGTCTTGACATCCTGTTTGGTCCTGACTTGTGAAACAGATTTTCAATGAATATACTAAAAAACATTGAATTGGTTGACTTCTTTCTTTCTACCCTATTTTCTTATCAAATACATTGAAATTAAATATCGTATTGTATAGACTCCACTTAAATTTACCGCCAAAACTAAGAGTGGGGGAACCATAGTGTGGCCTATGACTCGATAGGCAGCGCTGTGCACCGCATTCGGAAAATTACATTGGTGTCTTATGGGAGCTTCCGCTCTATCCTATCCTCTTTGTTGCGAACCACTAAGCTTGTGATTACTTTGCCTTGACTTTGTCGATTTTTCTCAAAATTCATGTTACGATGTTAAGGGATAGGCGTAGTCTGAAGCTTCTCGGCGAAGAGCTGAATACAAATGATGTCTAAACAATTCAGAAGTGAAAACAGAAATCTGAATAATGTTGAGGGAAATTCAATATGATTGATCACACTGGAATATTCGTAAAGTCGTAATATTTTTCATCAAATGAAAGTGAAAATGAATACTAGAGACTCCGCAATACTGAAAATGTTGATTGCTATTGATTAAATCACAATTAAAATTCAATCGTAAATGAGTCAACTTACTTGTTTGGGTTTCAGCTGTAGTTCCTCTGATTCGGAACAATCTTTCAAGTTTAGAATGATTAGTCTACGTCCCTCATCGATTTTGGTTCTAATTTGTTCTACACTTTCTGGAACACACGAGTATACATCACAATGAAGTATTGCAAAATACCTACTTGACTAAACATCGTCAAAGATGATCCATCAGTTACAGAATATGGGGAAACGGGTCAACTCACCTCCCAAGAGTATTAGGAATGCGGCATAATACCCAAAATGCTCATGGTCCTCCTCACACGAATCACCACAATCAGACCACTTCACATAATATACTTTTCTTTTATTGAAATCGCTGTCGTTTGCTGGTTTAATTGAGTTTTCAGAATTTTTTTTGCACTTCACATCAGTGATAGGAACGGTGACGAACTGTTTCGTATCCTTGTATGCGATATGAGCGTACGCAATTTTACCCATCTTGTTGTGCTACGTTGTGTAAATGCTGTCAATTAAAGAATTATAATTCACTTCAACTTTACGCATAATACTTCTTGCCGACAGGAAACTACTTTCTTTCTCGCTCGAAGGTAATCGTAGAAGCTCACGTGCTACGTATGATTACATTTCCAAAGTAGCGTGCAGAGTGGTGAACAACGTGTGCAACTGCTCTGGCTTGTCTGTGTGCGTGTCGAGTGTAGGGGCGACGGCCGTCAGTGATACACACTGTTGGTAGTCGAAGAGAGGTGTGCTTGCGCCGACGTCGGCGGGAACTCCGACCCACGATAGGACTGGGATATTTGAACGCGAAGAAAACAAAACGCTCGTAGCACTGCAGTGTAGGGTGCGTTCGTGAAATCTAGTGACGATCAGTTCGCGGCCGCGTTGGCAATTGGTTCATCGTTTCAAACTTGATGTCACGATTGGTTCCCAATCTACGGTCGCGGTCGACGGACTGAGTAGACTTTACGAACACCTTCTATGTTCCGGCCTCGATCAGAATACGTGCATTCACGAAACACGTTTTGTCGTTAGCTTAGATACCTCGTGTCACTCATGTCAGTGTAAATCTCAAAGATTGATTCCTCTCGTGTGGTTAAAAAAAAAAACCGTCTTCTGGCATTGAAGTGAGAGGAGTAAGCTATAAAGCTTCCGAGCAGACCTATAAATGTGTCTTATGATTCGAAGCTGAGTCGTCGAACAGGTAGGGTTGATTAAATAATTATTAATATTGGTTATCTCAAATATCTTCAAATAAATATGGGCCATTCCGCGTGAAACGGATCAGTCACCTCTGAGATATTTCTTTAATTTTGCATGTCGATTGTACTCGAGGAGTTAGATTTTTGTGCCAAAGCATTTTTCAATTAGTTCCAAATTCGTTTATTTGCATAAACAAATTCGAGCAAGGTTTTTTTCAAAAATTCATAACTCCGCCAAAAATGACACTAGACTCAATTTTATTTCTTCCGTTTATGCGGGAAGTGTCATAGAATGTATAAAAAAATATGTACTTTGAAAAAAGTTTGTTTATCCATTGTTTATTTAACAATTAAGTCGTCGAAGATTTTTAAAACACTCAGTGACACGACTTAAATTTTTTTTTCAAATACTAACATATACTTTGCACTATACTACAGCCTGAGAATTAATTTTAAGGACGTGTCATTTTTTGTTTTCGAGTAAAAAATCATTGAAGTTGGCGGCGCGTGCCAATTCCGAGTCGACGCCGCGTGGAACGTAATGGCGTGCGTAGACTGCTGTTCGCCGCTACTCGACGGACGCGTTGCAGCGGTATTCGAGAGTCATTTTCACAATGATGGACACGATATAACCCTTCGTGGTCACACCTCCGATTTAATGAAGCTGGTCACACCGGGTCAAATTGACCCGAGCCATTTTTAAACGGTTGCCTCGTGGAAACGATCGGTCCGATTCGCACCGAAAAAATACTGAAAACTACCTTGAACATTCTAGAAGATGTAGCAAAAATCGGGATATCAAAATTCACATGGCAACATGTTCAAAAAAAGTCGTCAAAAGGTCAATGCATTTCGGGTTTTTGATTTTTTGATTTTTTTAATTTTTCAATTTTTAATTTTTTTTTTGCGTTCGTCGGTCGCGAACTTACCGGGATTCACCTTCAAAATTGATGCTTGGGTCATTTTGACCCGTGGTGACCAGGAAGGGTTAAAAATCTGAAAAAAAAATACTGTAGCTTCCCAATGGCAACTATAAGCGATACGTTGAGTTTCGAGAACGTGTTTTGTTTCCGTTTTCGAAATATTGCAGTTTAAAATCTTAATATGTATGCTGAGCATGTATGCCAAGATTTCCAACTGCAATAGTTCGAAAACGGAAAAAAACACGTTCTCGAAACTCAACGTATCGCTTATAGTTGCCATTGGGAAGCTACAGTATTTTTTCCAGATTTTTGAATCGTGTCCATCATTGTGAAAATGACTCTCGAATACCGCTGCTACGCGTCCGTCGAGTAGCGGTAAACAGCAGTCTAAAGCCCATGACACAAGAAAAGCCGTGCGCCGCAAGACGCATCACCTACAGACCGGTCGGTCACGCACACCAAGCGCCGACCAATCACGTACGCGTGTAGGTAATGCGTCTTACGGCGCACGGCTTTTCTTGTGTCATGGGCTTAACGCATGCCATTACGTTCCACGCGGCGTCGACTCGGAATTGGCACGCGCCACCAACTTCAATGATTTTTTTACTCAAAAACAAAAAATAACACGTCCTCAAAATTAATTCTCAGGCTGTAGTATAGTGAAAAGAATATGTGAGTATTTTAAAAGAATTTTTAAGTCGTGTCACTGAGTGTTTTAAAACCTTTGAAAACTTAATTGTTAAGGGTAGGAGATACTGAAATTTGAGTGTGAAAATTTCAAAAAAATCGATTTTAGGATTTTTACGGAAATGTGTTCTTTAAACCCTTATCTTCACGTACACAAATCCTTGAACCGAAAAAAAAATTATTATGCCCCGGTCACCCAATAAAGCGTATAATGTTTCAGCAGGAGTTTTCAATTTTCCTATATTTCGGTTATTTCTTTTTCAATTTCTAAAAAAAAGTAACTTGAGATGCATTTTTCCATAGAGCTACAATACTGAGGTGTTTTACATGAGATGCTGCTAGTAATGCTTTTCCTGATTTTTCTAGATTTTATGTCCTTCGCTGAACAAAAATTGAGTCCACCGAAGAGAAAGTAATTGTCGTAGGTCACAGGCTGCTGCGTTGCATGAAATTTCTTCAAATTTGGAGAAAATATTCTGTATGAATGTAATTTAGGAGCAAACCAATAATATTTCATGCATTTGAGTGTTAGGCATAGAAATTTTTAATTGTAAAATATTTTTTCCAAAACTATGAAAAAAAAAGTGTTACAATCACAAATTTCTATGTCTACAACTTGAATTCATGAAATATTATTGGTTTGCCCCTAAATTACATTCATACAGAATATTTCTCAAAATTTTGAGAAATTTCATGCAACGCAGTGACCTTTACCCTACGACAACTACTTTTTCTTCGATGAACTAAATTTTTGTTCAGCGGGGGACATAAAATCTGGGAAAATCATGAACTATGTATCAAAATAGCACTTATCGACTGTAAAAGAGTCACTGAGTCACTAGAATGTTCTCTCAGAGCTTAGCAGTGATTTGGAAAAAATCATTTTCAAGGTGTGTATACCCCCATAAGACA
Source organism: Tenthredo notha (assembly GCA_914767705.2). NCBI lineage: Eukaryota > Metazoa > Arthropoda > Insecta > Hymenoptera > Tenthredinidae > Tenthredo > Tenthredo notha. The sequence continues at coordinate 5,439,747 of OU611924.1, forward strand.
ACAACTCCAAAATGTGTTTTTCTACGGTTGGAAATCACATTGAAGTTTTTGGTCACACACTTCATCAGAGATGAGCATTGAAATTTATATAACGAATCAATATTCTTCCAAATGTTTGTCTTCATTTTACAGAATCAGATTTACAAGTTATCAACCGTGCGATTCGCTGCCCGCAGGGCAAATTGCTTAGACTCGACAAGACCAAGTTCTTTTTTTTTAACGTCACATCCTTCAAAACTATTGGTAATCTCGTCTGAAACTAGTTTGGTTCATGCAGTAATAAAAATATTGAATTTTGTGAATAATTTGAAAAAAAACTTCAAAGCGATTTATCTCAGAACTATGTTTTTGCCAATTGAAAATGTCCCATGCGTCTGAGTTTTTGTCGAAGACTTTTGAAATTTTCAGGGTGAATTCCTACACACACTAGCTACAAACCCACGTTAGATTTTGGAAATCGAGACAAAATTACGGATTTTAGAAAAAATAATTGAGATGATATTTTTTTTTTCCATAAAAAAAATTGTCGAAATCAAAGTATCGTAGCTATCTCTAAAAACCAACGTGGGTTTGTGGCTTACGCATCCTCAAATATGTGTGTGCAAGCTCAGCAAGATTCAAAAATAATTGAGACGCATGGGAGGTTTTCAAATAAAGGCTTTTTCAGAAGCATTATGGGGAGTAACTCTGTACTTATTGTTTCAAATGACTTGAAATTTGCACAATGTCTATGTTTTGAGATGGCAAACATGTGTGTCAAACCTCATTTGAAAATTGCAATTGGTTCAGATGAGCAGTTTTCAGTATCTCCTACCCTTAAATAAACAATGGATGAACAAACTTTTTTCAAAGTACATATTTTTTTATACATTCTATGACACTTTTCGCGTAAACGGAAAAGAAAATTGAGTCTAGTGTCATGTTTGGTGGAGTTATGAATTTTTGAAAAAAACCTTGCTCGAGTTTGTTTCTGCAAATAACTTAACGAATTTTGCACTAATTGAAAAATGCTTTGGCACAAAAATCTAACTCCTCGAGTACAATCGACATGCGAAATTCAAAAAATATCTGAGAGGTGACTGATCCGTTTCACGCGGAATGGCCCATAGTCATTGTTTGACTCAACCCAATATCATTTGGATCAACTGATATTTGTTAACTAGTATGAATAAATATCTATTTGCTGTAACGTGGCAAAACGTTAAGACCTCCTCCTTCCCAGCCTTACGCGCGTACCGAGTATCCAAAAACCGATTTCCGCGGTTCAAACCCTTGCCGCCTTATCCTGCGGAGCCATATTGACTGTACGCGTCTGCTAACAGCCGACCGGCGACCGTCAGCGCTCGCCGGACAGGTGGTAATGAGGTGAACCACCCCTAGCGGAAAAATCGCCATTCCCACTCCGCCTACTAAAAGAGACACCTCGTGTGTAAAAAGTTGGCCGAGTGCGAGTTCGCGAGAGAGAGAGAGATAGATAGATATAGATAGATATGTTTATTATTATCCATTACAATGTTGGACAAAGCCTACCCTGCATTTACAGTACAGTATGCAGGGTAGGCGGAGAGGAAGCTTATAGCCTAACTTAACTTAGGTAGAGAGAGAGAGAGAGAGAGAGAAAGCATATTTATTTGATCCTGGAGCGTACGCTCCCCAAGGACCACAGAACACAAATTCAAGATTTACAAAACTTCAAATACAAAATTACAAAATTTACGAAAATTACAAACTTAAAAAATTCAAAATTCAAAGAGACAATTCTGGTTAATGCCGAAAAAGAAATAGATGTAAGGATGGCAGAAAATAAAATACGTATGACAATTACAGAGAGAGAGAGAGAGAGAGAGAGAGAGAGAAAGTGAGCGTAGTTTTTAAGTGAGTGTTAGTGTGTGAGTGAGACCCCTGCATCCACCGGACCTCGACTAGACATTTGGACTACCGGACAACCTACGACCCGTGCCTGTACTCGGACCTCCGTCGTCGCGTGATCGAGACCGAACCGAGCCACGCTAGAGCGCCGTACCGTAAGGTAGGATCCATCTCGATACTAGTCCTGCACCCGTGGATCACCCTAGAACCCCTAGAAGCCTCGAGCCGTTCACGCGTTAGAATTCAATCGTTCCAGCGAACCGTTGAATTCAAACGACACGAACAGCGTCACGTGTTGTTTGTCGTGCGTAAAGCCGTGCCAGGATTGGTAACCGCTGCGCCGATATTCACCGAGATCGCGCCGACGCCATATCGCTACGGACTGCTGACGTCACGCACCGCACTCAGCTGCTGCGTGTCAGAGTACCGGCGTTTCCCCAGCCATCCCCACCACCTCTCCGCCGCCGCTTCACCGCGAGCCGCAGCAGTCCTCCGAGAGACATCGAGAGAGACACGCAATCTCGCTACAGTGACAGCAGACTGTCAAGTAGCCAGAGAGGGAGAGACTGCGACCGTCGAGAACGATCGTCGCTTTGCATTAGCTTTGGAAAATAGTTTGTTCGAAATATTAAATATAGATTAGAGTCACTATTACAAAAACCTTTCGCCAAGTACAATAATGTGGGCACTACGCCCAAAAAAATCCACCAACAAAAATTTGTCCTCAACAAAAGTGGTACCTCAAAAATATCTAATTACAAAAGTATTGAAATCAGATACAATTGCCAAGTACGTGTCTTCTGTATAACAAAAGTTTACAACAGAAGAACAGAAAATTGAATGGTCTTGTACTCGTTCACTCGCTACGCTCGCTCACTCGATTGGCTTTTGATAATTACAGGGAATAAATCAGAAAAAAAAATTTAGGAAGTGGTACTTGGCGGGCCATTATAGCAATATGTATCGAACAAATGATACATAGACCCAAGTGAATACTCTTTTACTCACTCATAAATGGCCCGCAAGTACCACGTACTATATTTTTTTTCCTGATTTTTTCCCTGTAATTATCAAGAGCCGATCGAGTGAGCGAGCGTAGCGACTGAACGATACCAGACTATTCAGTTTTCGGTTCTTCTGTTGTAAACTTTTGTCAAGGAAAAATTTTTGTTGGCGAATTTTTTTGGGGGTAGTGACAACATTAATGTACTTGGCGAAAGGTTTTTGCACCAGGGGTTATTGCTATAATGGCCCGCCAAGTACCACTTCCTAAATTTTTTTTTCTGATTTATTCCCTGTAATTATCAAAAGCCAATCGAGTGAGCGAGCGTAGCGAGTGAACGAGTACAAGACCATTCAATTTTCTGTTCTTCTGTTGTAAACTTTTGTTATACAGAAGACACGTACTTGGCAATTGTATCTGATTTCAATACTTTTGTAATTAGATATTTTTGAGGTACCACTTTTGTTGAGGACAAATTTTTGTTGGTGGATTTTTTTGGGCGTAGTGCCCACATTATTGTACTTGGCGAAAGGTTTTTGCACCAGAGGTGCTTTTTGGGGTTGATATCACCACTTTTTGTACAATTTTGCTTGACCACCTAATAATTGTGCTCGCTCGCTACGCTCACTCGATTGGGTTTTCCTATATCCTTGGCGCGGAGCTCACTCAGTTATCAGCATTCTCCAAATTGTTTTCTATGAGTATCTCAATGCATGTACTGTGATACATTTCTACCATCTGAATCCCTTGATAAGCAGTAATGTTGAATGTAGGAGTATAATATAGATACTTTTTCTAAAATTTTGTCGGACTACCTGATAATTGTGCCCGCTCGCTTGATTGGGTTTTCCTATATCCTAGCTTTCTAGGCTTGCTTAGTTGTCAGCATTCTGCCCATTGTTTCTATGAGTATCTCAATGCATATACGGTACGGTGATGTATTTTATTTCATCTAAATTCCTCGATAAGCAGTAATGTTGAATACGGTAGTATATATAAATACGTTGAAAGCACAGAGGCATGAAATAATGACACACGCTATCATTCGTTGCTTTCCAAGTACTGCGAAGATATGTTCTTGTGTGGATGTACTAAATATGATATATTTGATTCATTAAATATATTTAATATACGAAAATATTTGAAAATGAATAATCATATATTGAAGACCTGCCACGTTTAATGAAAGCTTTGTCACTTATTAATTCATGTTGTAGACTAAACTTCATGCGATTCAATAACCGTACCTATAACCCAACCTCAAAATTGCGCGCTTCATCATTTTATGGAAGATTGTTATAATTTTACCCTCCACTTTAAATGTGAATCTTATGACAAAAAGTAAGTATAGGAAGCACAAAAGAGAATGAAATTTGCAAAATGTTCAGATGTATGAATATTAACAGAACTGACAGCGACTGATAGGTTAGGTTAAGTTAGGTTAGGTTAGCTCTGTCTCGGAAGTCCGTCTGTCCGTGGTCTTGGGCAATCGATTCTCGATCATACGTCACAGCGTCGACAAAAGCGCTACCTGGCGACTGATGTCGAGTACTTAGGACACCTCTGCTATTTAGTGGTGGCCGCTCTTTCCTAATTCTCAGACACATAGGTTTAGTGGCTTTTTGGTCTGAAGGAGGAGACGAAAAATTTTTCCGACGAAACGGGTACTCAGAAAATTAAATTAATAATATCTAAGCTTTCCGGGCACTGATTCAATTGAAATTGGTCTCAAATGAAGGGCTCTTCGTGCCTACATTCTCAGATAATTATTTCAATCCCTGGGATATCGCGAAGAGGAAGAAATTAGGAAAATACTGTCTCCCCACTCCACTGGTTAGCTCCCGTTCGGGTATATAGACTCGTTGAGTCTCGCGCGGCGTATATATAGATATATTACCTTATGATATATATATTTTTTTTATTGTACTTGGCGCGAGACTCTACCGAGTCTCTTGATAAATCGTAATACGCCAGGTAGCGGGCGTGAAACAAATTCGCGACCTTTCTTTTTTTCCTTTTTTTTGAATAAATCTGAGTAAAACTAAGATCACTGGTGTCGTTATTTCTCGCCCCCACGAAATCCCTCTATCCCTAGTAGCTAGCCGGAGGGTCCCAGAGAGAGAGAGAGAGAGGACTTCCAACGAAGTCTGGCGCCCAACAACAACCCCTACCTACAAGTTGGGCCAGGTTTGTATTCGGCTTCAATTCCTCGGTACCCGAGCCCAGGAAAAACCCGTTACATTGCTTATATACAAATATATACGTTCTTTAACTATGAAGAAACTCTTTTCTCTGTGTACTCACAAGGGGAGATTTAGGCCTTGGATGTAATAATAAACAAATGTGTCTGAAAATTAATCTAAAAATTCGTTGTAGACTCTTATTTAAGACTTGGGACTTCTTTAAGACGTCAAAAAATGGCGCATTTGACGTCCATATGACGTCTTTAAGACCACTTTAATCGAGGGGTAAATAACGAGGCAGAAACGCGTAAATCGACTTTAATTTTTGTGCTGTCTAGGTTCGTTGTAGTATCATGGTGTCATTAATGATCTAATTTCAAAGATTTCAGTGCATCTTACACGGTTGAGCCACGTTGACACAATGCAGCGTGCCAAAAAACGAAAAACATATTTACAAGCCGACGACAACATCAACTCCACTGTAAAATACAGACTGATGAAGAAAATAATCCGAGAAGAAGAAACTTCTAACCAAGTGAGTACAATTATCTGTAAAGTTATTTCATTTAGAATACCATTGTAATGTGATTCCGACGCCTCAGTGGAAAACTAAGCTATCCCAAATTGCAGTTGAAAACCATGCTATCTCAAAAATATAATGTTGCAAGGTCACTAGTCCGTGTTGAAGATGTGGGACATACGATGTTTTGTATGAGGACCATTCCACGTGAACCGGATCAGTCACTTCTCGGATATTTTTTCAATTTTGCATGTCGATTGTACTCTGGGAGTTAGATTTTCGTACCGTAGGATTTTAGAAATAGTACGAAATTCGTTGAGTTATTGGCATAAACAACTTCGGGCAAACTTTTTTGTTCGAACATTCATAACTTCATCAAAAATAATGTTAGACTTCATTTTTTTTTCGTTCACGCGGAAAGTTTCACAGAATGTATAAAAAAATATAAACTTTGAAAAAAGTTTGTTTATTAATTGTATATTGAACAATAAGGTTTCCAAAGATTTTCAAAACACTTGGCGACACAATCAAATTTTTTTTTTTTTAATATAGTATAGTGAACTTCCTCGAAAGAATTATTGCAATATTAGAAAAAAAAAAATTATATTGGCATCACTTCAGACGGTATAAAATTTTACTGATGTCACGAGAGGAAAAATTGCGCATGAACTTGTATTTGGAAAAATTACCAGGGTTGCGATTCTATAACTCTCCACGGAGAAAATTAAATAATTGACATTACTATCTGGTGCTGGTAGAATTTTCTAATATAACTCGATAGTAGTGAATACCACTTAGATGATTGTAGTATTCACTCAGCGTTGTGAATTGTACGATAATTTCAGGCTGTGTACGATGTACGATACTGATTCATTATCGTACGCGAAAATACGATTATTTCGTCATTTCAACGGCTTCTATAAAAATTTTACAATCCAATACAGATTTAAAATGCGCGCGATTCCAAAGTCTAACTTCTTTGGCCGAAAGAGCACTAGTGGCGCGCTATCGGTGGCACCTAGCGGCTGGAACTATTAGCAGCTGTTTCTAGCCTCGTCAGTCATCACTCTCGTTAAGTTTAGTCGTGGTTTGACCGTTCACCGTTTACACAATTACACTTTCCAGGTACGTCACAGATCACAGATGTGTTGGGCACACGTGATACTCGGCATGTTTCCGAGGGAATTTCGAAAGTCCGAAAGTCGGTGGATTTGTTACCGACATATTATGTAGTATACATTATGTTTTCAGATTCATAACAGGCATGCTACTGAATAGAAACATAGAATGAGGTAAAGCAATATGGATTCTACAAGCGAAAATGAAACGGATGAGCCTAGTACACCAAAGAAGAGACGTCTTAATAGAAGAGAGTTACCTAAAGCAGAATTACCGAAACATAGACAACAAAAATATACGAAGAAATGGGAAGAAGAGAGTGATTTTAAAAAGTGGATTACACCTGATACTGATGACTCCCTCAAAGCCAAATGTAAATTCTGTAATATGTATATCCATGACGGCTGAAAGATCTGTTTTGAAGTCGCACATGAAAAGTAAACGCCATGAAACCAAAATGTTAGGTTTAAGAAAAAATTCTGTATTGACTGATACCTTTTTGAAAACTGCGAATGCAAATGAATCAACTATGGTTCGAAAGGCAGAATTAAAACTATCAGCATATTTCGCCGAACACAATATCGCGTTCAATGCGGCTGAACATCTAGGACCCGTTCTCAAAGAATGTTTTCCTGATTCCAAAATTTGTAAAGAAATAATAGTTAATCGAAAAAAAACTACAAACATTATAACGAAAGTCATAGGCCCCAATATAAAAGAGGAACTTGCGAATAAATTACGGCACAAGAAATTCAGCATACTCACAGATGAATCTACGGACATATCGAGTACAAAGACATCATGTATAATGGTGCGTTATTACGATGACGAAAATCGCCGCATTCAAAAAAAAAAAATAATATTTAATGGTATTTTTCTCGAATTTAAAAGATCTATTTATTTGTTTTTTAAATTATTAAAAATTTATTCTTCTTGATTAGATTTATTATTTTTTTATTTAAATTCTATTTTAAATTTATTTTTTATTATTATTTTAATTTGATGTTATATATTTATTTGTTAGGACAGGGATAGGAGTTTCTGTATAACAAAATTGCGGAGTAAGTTATGAAGCTAATAGAAAAACTTTTTATTATAAATCAAATAAAGTACGAAGATACAAAAAATGGCAAGATAAGAAACGTGCGAAGTATATATTGTAACAGCGATTCCCGCAGGCTCGGGTAGTTACCCACGGGAACTACGTTCTATTAACAAATAAGGTACCAACGCTTCCACCTCCTCCGACTAGCAGCGACGATGTTGTTGGGCGCCAGACTTCGGAGAGAAGTCCTCTCTCTCTCTCTCGCTCTCGCTCCGGCTAGCTATCGGTAGAGGGATGATTCGTGAGGGCGGTGAAATAAAAACACTTGAAACACGACAGTTATTTAGAAAGAGTATTTATTATTTAAAAAGAAAAAAAGAAAAAGATAACATTAATTTGTTCAGCCTGTTATCTGGCTTCGGCCTTATTCTCACCGCTATTTTATGTTTTAAAGCTAATGCTAAAGAGGGAAAAAGTAAACTAAAAGAAATAAATTAAAGGACTCTAAATATAATATCTCAAATGACTCTACGTTAAATTACTTAATTATAAAGGCTGAAAAGAAAACAAATGCAATTGACGGTTCTCACAGACTCGGTAGGGTTAACCTTCCTCGCTGCAACCAGCTGGAGGTTCGGCTGTCAGTGATTTCGAAGCCGATGCTTCTAATCTCGACTGACAGCTGATCGCTCAACAGCTGGGAGGGGAAGGGTATCGGTACTTTGTGGCTCGGTACTCTGCCACGAGGCTGCTCTGACACGCAGCAGACGATCTGCGACGCGTGACGTCAGAGGCCTCGAGCAATATGGCCGCTTACTCGGCTCGAGCGACGGCTGCGCCGCGGCGACTCAATTCGCACGCGACTGCGCAGGCTCGGCAGCCGAGGAGAACAACAGCCGATTCAAATCAGCCGGTTCTCAACGACCATGCGGTACTCTGCGAGACTCGGTATCAGAACGGCACAGGGAAACGAAAAGCTTGACCTTACTATTTACTCGAGACTCTAGGAATTTTCCGGGACTCTACGGGAAGAATTAGAATTGACGAGACTGAACTAATTGGATAGATCCTACCTGATCGCTTACGATGGCTCGGCCTCGTGGTCGGCGCGGTGTCCGTGGGCAGGCGAGGGTCGTATAATCACAAAATCGATAGAAATCACGTCCAATAATCCAAATCACAGTCCAAGAAAATAGCAGGGGGTCACAATATATCTCCAAGATCACACTAAACACACTCTAACACCTCAAAAACTCTACAAAACTACAAAAACTCTCTCTCGGCTCACTGAAATTATGGCACGCTGTTAACGGCTAGACAATGAGTGGCTCTTCGTTTCCGGTATGCTAATTCCTTATCCTTGCCGTTTGTCCTGTGAGCGCTGGCCGTAATCGATAGACCAATCAGTAGTGAAGTAGCGCGGCTGCTAGACCACGCGGATGCTAGACCACTTTGCATATTCATCTGCGACCGCGCCTTTACTTTCTCCTTTTTTCTCGAGAGTTCTAACCCGCGCCTTTACGTTTATCGATGTATACCAATTAATTATACATTTTTTTATTCGTCACACTGTTGCGGAGATGAATCTTACGACTATGTCGTTACAGATTTTTATGTTATATATCATACATTTATCGATCTGTTGCGGAGATGAATCTTACGACTATGTCGTTACAGATTTTTATGTTATATATCATACATTTATCGATGAAGGTCGGTGGTCAGTGCTACAATTATACATTTATCGATGAATACCAATAGATTTTATTCGTCACACTGTTGCGGAGATGAATCTTACAGATTTTTATGTTATATATTATACATTTATCGATAAAGGTCAACGACTATCTCGTTACAGATTTATCGATGAAGGTCGGTGGTAAGTGCTACAATTATACATTTATCGATGAATACCAATAGATTTTATTCGTCACACTGTTGCGGAGATGAATCTTACAGATTTTTATGTTATATATTATACATTTATCGATAAAGGTCAACGACTATCTCGTTACAGATTTTTATGTTATATTATACATTTATCGATGAGTACCAACGACTATCTCGTTACAGATTTTTTGTAATTATACATTCATCGATCTGCCACTTTTCTATCATGCCGTACCCCCATTTATCGATGAACGCCACTGAAGATTTTTACAATTACCCCCTCTTCACCGGATAGTCTGATTTTGCAACAGATTATTATAATTGGCGACTCGTTACTATCCGCAACACTGTTGCGAAGATGCGTTTACGGATTTTTTATATTGACACCCCGGTTTCGCTAGATTAATCGACAGATTTTTATCACTACCCGATAGTCTGATTTTTTTAAAAATTCCCCGATTGCACAGCATATTATATGCAATCATACGGATATCATACCCCCGTTGGTTCTTCTTTTGTAGCTTTGAGAAATCGTAACGAGAGGACGAGCTAGGTGGTCTACATGCTTGAATCCTTGGTTATCATCAGGGGGCTTCGCCCTGATGTCGAGAGGATGTGCATGTAGGACTCGGGGTTCGATTCCCTGGATCGTCCGTTTTTTTTTTAAATTAAATCATACTAATATCCAGTGCGATAAGCAATCTGAGCGTTGACAGAAAATTTCCAACAGGTCCCCGTTTTACAAAACAGACCTTCAACACTGACAGTTCCAACAGTTGATGAGGCATCATATGACCTGAACCGAATTAAAAACTATCCTACAGACTAGATTTAATAAATATCCTACAGACTAGATTTAATAAATATTCTAAAGGTGGGTGGAGTCATATGAAATTATAGAATAATGCATTTTATACTGATCATTTATTTAACAATCTATACGTTGAAGTCATGGTATAGAGGGTAAGCCAATCATTACATATAGTTGAATTCAATTCGATTGTACAGCCCTCCAAGGTATTGCATGTGGAGCCGGTTTTCGTCAGCAGCCAGTATCATTTTTTGGAAGATGTCATCATCCTCCGCCAACGCCTTCGTCATACGAGCCGGTATAAACGCGGAAAACGCGTTGTCGATGTCGACGGTGATTCTCGGGCCAAATCTCGTCTGGACTTTTCGCAAACTGGTGATTGGATACTGTTTGTGTATCTCGAGATCCGCCAATTTCTTCGTCGGGAGGTATTCGTCGCATCGACCCACCTTGTTGATTTTACTTAAGTCCATGACGTTGTTATTCGACAAAAAAATCACCCCCAAGTGTTTCTAGATACTCGAGTGAAGATTATTCGAGTGAAGATTGGAGACTGACGATCTGAACGTTGATCCGAGTCTTTTATACTCTTGAAATTTTTACATCCAACCCCCCCACCACCCAATATAATTTACCTGTCCATCTCTGCGCATCGACCAGTTTGTGCTATTAAAATATCTGTTTTTTATAATTCTTACAATTTAATATCAGTTCATAAAATCAAATTACGGCTATTCCCCCCACCACATTTACCGAGGTGAATATATAAGGCCTCGATACTTCAACCATCAGCATCAATTCTACCAGTTCCAATCACCCAGCTGATAATATCACATCTTCACAGCTTCAATGACATCTTCGTCAAACAACTTTACAACGCATGCTTCAGAGTACCATACTGAAGTGTGCGACGATAACGGACATTGGGTATTCTGCGCGTCACCGGAGATGTTTGAAAAAACGCAGACGTTAATTTCTTGCAATCCTACCTGTAAGCGGACTCAACCTTTGCAGAGGACGGAATCATCCATCTTCAAGAAACAACGTACGTTCCAAGAATCAAACGTTGTACCACCAGACAGTGCAGGGGAGCTACTCGTGACTTCGGAGGATTTCGATGAAGATTCGATCATTGATTGCGAATTAATTGGTGCAGGATTACAAACAGTGATAAAATCAGTTTCAAGTGAATAATGAAACTGACATTGAACTGATATATTACGGAAATAAAAATAACTAGGAATACAATGATGTTGAAGATATATTTGAAATTAAACCATTGATTATCATATTACATCATATTACCCCATGATTATAATAAATATTCTTAGGAGTATAAGATAAAAAAAACCCCTATGATATATTAGATATTGTTATAAGTATCTAAGAAAATACCAACTAATAATAATCAAAACTCCAAACAATATGACCCATATATAATAAATCCCATCAATTCCCAGAATCTGTAACAAATTAAATAAACAAAATTATGGTAAACAAAAATTGTTTTCAAACATACTTATATGGAATTGGGTGAACGGCTCGCATATATTTGATTGTTTTTTTCAAACATACTTTTACCGAATGAGGTGAACATGTTAGGGCGCGTAACTAACTATGGAGTAAGTGTAAGATGCCTTTAACTTGAAGTGGTAACTGTTACCTTCACTTTCGGACTCGAAGTCCGCATCGGCGTCTCGAAAAACTGAATAATCGGGGGTAACGGGCGCTGCGACGTATATCAAACACAAAAAAAAAATTACGATCGGAACATAAACTGGTAAAAAAAAATTTTTTTTCGATTGTTTCTTCCCATCCAAAAATTTCAGCCAATAGAATTGCTTCATTCGTAATTATTCTTTGCATAGCCTACACGATATTTAACTGATAATTTCACTTGTGTCTTCACCGCGGTAATTTTTTCATATGTATAAAACAGAAGATTCTCCAATCCAGTTAACCCTCCATCGAATCTGACAGAATGAATTATAATTCTGTGACTTTCAAAATTTAAATTCTTAACTGCGGATTTTGTCTCATGATGCAATTCTATCGGCCGAAAATTTTGGATGAAAAAATTATCTATCGAATACCACTCGAGCTTCAAGATTAATCCGGGTATTTTTCCCGCAAGGTTTCCCCGCAATCGAACGAATTTTCAGAAAAAAATCACTCGCGCTGGAAATACCCCGATAATTTTTTGAAGCTCTTGTGGTATGTCATGTAAAAGTGATTTACTTACATACAGTTGGTCGAGGGGTGCCCCCCTCTGACAATACGTTGCCCGGATGGTAAACGTTCATGACGTTCCGATAGTTGTTTACCGTGGACCCTTTATCAGTAATTGGTGTGGAGACGTTTTGATCCAATGCATCTTCGTCATCGTTATATCCTGAATACTGCAGTGTTTGATTCAAACCGCGTCTGTTCTGTGTGTCCACCCGTATATGATGCATCAACCGCTTCGACAATACCGAGCCGGACTCGGCCGTTGTATTCGACAACAAAACCACGAACATTAGAACGATTTGAAAAACGACTTGGAAGTTCATTTTGAGGTTTTTTTGAGTGAATTGAGTAGTGAAAACGTAAATTGTAACTGTACTGTTGTTTCGACTGCAACTTGTCATCAATATATACTAGATTAATTAGGTGAAAAAATGTACCTACGTCAATGTCGATTCAGCAAGAAGACTCCCCACTGTTGGATCATCTGTACCGAAAAAATAACGCGTACCGAATGTTCGATTGCGTGATCACATTAGATGGATGATATTAAATAAACATCGTTCGATTTCAGGCTGTTGCAAAATATTATACACGTGTGCATCGGATGATTGATATCACTGAAGATTCTCATTAAAACAATGCTGATTCGGCAAACTATGAGACTTTGTTCGAACGCGTGATCGCATTAGATTGTCAATATTAATTACATAACGTTCGTTGGCAAGCTGTTGCGAAATATTTGACACACGCATCAGATGATTGATATCACTGAAAAATTAAACAATGCTGATTCAGCAGGCTGTGAGACTTTGTTCGATCGCGTGATCGCATCACATGAATAATATTATCGACCCATTTTAAGGTAAAAATTATCCACCTACGTCAATGCCGATTCAGCAAAAACTACAAATCGTTCGTTCGCGATCTGCGCTAGATCAGTTCATCAGTACGATCCGTAACCTGAAAGGAGCATAACTGCCGTGCGCTACTACAAAGAGTACGCGTATATTCATCTCACGTAATCACATTTTGAAGTCTCCTTACCACGAACGAGTTTTCATTTAAAAAAAAACTATAACTCGTTGCAGACTCTGCACCAAACAGGTTTAATAATAAAAATTAGTATCGTCGGTATAAAGGGAGTGACGATTAACCAGTCGCGGAATAAATCCAGTCAGTTAGTTCACGCGTATCTTCCTCAGCGAACATTTGACAATGGATCCAGTGAAGTTTGCGACTACATCGAGCGGAAAAGACAACAACACCGGCGTTACGGGTATCCGCAATGATGTGGATAATGACACACACGTATGTATCATTCCAAAATTTTGTTCTTCCATATTTTTTCATCTGAGATATGATTTTTGAGAGAGAGACCAGATTGATGTTAGCCCCTGAATCCCATCACCCACTGATTTTCAATATTCAAGTAAATCATGAAAGTTATTCTATTTCAGGTTGAAAAAAGTTCAACTCAAGTGCCGCCAGCAGTTCAGTGTATTCCAGCTGGCGCCGAAAGCGACGAGGAGGACGACGACGAAATGTTTCAGACTTACGAGGAGTATCTAGCGATTTTACGTGAGATTGATTACAAAAACAGCCGGATAGCGAAGTTTGCGACGACATCGAGCGGAAAAGACAACACCACCGGCATTAAGGGTATCCGCAATGATGTGGATAATGACACACACGTATGTATCATTCCAAAATTTTGTTCTTCCATATTTTTTTCATCTGAGATATGATTTTTGAGAGAGAGACCAGATTGATGTTAGCCCCTGAATCCCATCACCCACTGATTTTCAATATTCAAGTAAATCATGAAAGTTATTCTATTTCAGGTTGAAAAAAGTTCAACTCAAGTGCCGCCAGCAGTTCAGTGTATTCCAGCAGTTCGGTGTATTCCAGCTGGCGCCGAAAGCGACGACGAGGACGACGACGACGAAATGTTTCAGACTCACGAGGAGTATCTAGCGGTTTTACGTGAGATTGATTACGAAAACAGCCGGATACCTATGTTTCAGTGGGATTTGGGGCTGAGTTGAATGAAAAAAATTAGAAGTTTGTAGTTTTTTATATATATTTTTTATTGAAGAATAAAGAACGTTGGATAAATTGTGTACAACAATTAACATTGTTTTATTACCCTACCCAACATCTGTTACACATAGAAAATACATTTTCAACAGCACAGATTCCCAAGTGATACGCACATCTTGGTTGCTGCTTACTCAAACATATTTCATCAGCTAAGTATGCGGCATCAATATTGAATAGTCGTTTTAATATTTTTCCGACAGATTTGTTCATTACAAGAAACGATGAGCAATTTTGTAAATGTGGTCGTATCTGGAATAGTAGTTCCGAGTAGGGTACATATCCATCGTCCCAGCTGAATCCGTGATAAACTTTACGCTCAAGTGCTTCGCGACGATTAACTTCAGGTAAAACTGACCAGAGATATGGGGGTTTGAATATGAAATGTTGAAATTTATAATTATCTTTGAGAATTGCCAGTTCTTTTACGATGAATGTATCGTTGGGTCCCGTAAACCCCTGAAGGTCGATAAACGTGGGACTCATGACTGTGTATAATTTTCTGGATTTAATCTAGCTCGCGCTGCATATTTATAGATTAAAATTCCCCTCCCCACTTCATACAATTCCAGTTTCAACATTCAAGTTTTTTTGTTTCAAATCATTTTTCGAACCACATTTGTCAGCGGGCTATATTCAATAATTTTATCATGGAAAATTAGACAGTATGCGGTAGTATTTGCAGGCACATTAACATTACACTGAAACTCAAGACGTATATCTACCGAGGCACTTTTCAACGATTCATTCTGACGTGAACAATCTATTACGGCGATTGGAGCATGCGATTTGAATGTATCCAAATCGAGCATTGGTTGGGGGGCCCCACTCTCACCGTAATATGATGCTTTAAATTTCACGTACATATCATAGAGCAGAGCGTATCTTTTCCGGGTAAAATCCAAATCTAAATTATCATACGGGTACGATTCGGAATTGAGGTACAAGCGCACGTTTGTCAATTCACAATGATCGAATACACTGGGATCATGGGTCAGCTTATTTCTTCGCCCAGTCTGCAACGCGAGAATTACGTAGCGGGGTTTCTCAAGTTGTACTGCAGTCTTCACGGACCAGGTGTGATGCGTAGTTTCCTGAAGCACTGGATACTCATATAAATCCCATGACCGAAAACTCATTTGAATCGATCTACCGCTTTCGAGAAGATGTAACAGCTCCAATTTTTGCAAATCTTCAACACTTACATGAGGCATACGCCACTGCAATTTATTTAGCTTCAGACTTACGCTTGTACCTTGAGTTTGAAATATTGCATTTGAATCCGTTCTTGAACGAATTAGGATCAGCTCATGACGCGTGTTGGCAATAATTCTCTTATAGTCTTCGCAGAAGCCTAGCAGAATGCGTAAGGGTATGCAGAAATTGAAATATCCTTTATCGAGTTCAACCAAATTACTGGTTATCGACCAACCGGCAATCTCTAGTGCTTTACTCGAATTGGTACACAATGATAAATAGTTTTTGATTGTAGTGCTAATTCCAACATTTTTGCACCGATCAATTTCAACACCATTCAATTCATATCGGATTTCATCGAAGAGAAAGGCCATCGCGTTATTGACAAGTTTTGCAGTTTTAACAGGCTGATAGACACCGCCGGCATCTGGCACTGAATTCAATAGCGTGCCCTCAATGTATAAAAAACTGTTGCAGGGTAATGTATACAAATCCTGTTGTTGAATCGGAATGCGTATCTCATCGTTGTTTTGATAAGACGTACTGGCGTAGGGGGCATGAGCATGAACCTCGACTCGAGTTATACTGTTATCAAATACTGGTCGAGCATTAATATTCAACAGACTCGCCATATCTAGTTTTCACAATAAATCCCAACGATTTCAGAAAGTTTACGTTATCAGGAGTCAGCGATTGACGTACAGCGTACGGTGTTGTTCGTTTCACCAAACTTCTAACACTGAGAGGGCTGGCCGTGTTAGCACGATATTTGTGGACATCTTCGTAAATCAGCATGATGAAAATCAATTGTTCTGCTCTTTTACGTGTAAGCGAATTGTTATCTCTTCTCCTCGAAAGTTAACTAGATTACCGTCCTGGTCTACGATCCGAACTGTTATGTTGTCTATTACACGCGGGCTCACAGGCAAGTAAATGACGTGGTAAGGTGACTCGGAGATTTTATAGCCCGGTGGCACGCTTGCTGAAAATTCATGAATCGTGTGCACCGGTTGAGCATTACTGTAGGCTCCGGCGGTAATGTTACACTCAACTCGTATAATATTAACTTTGAGAATGTTGACGGGTAAATCTGATTCGTGCCATACGTTAGCTTCAAGCTTTCGCTTCGTAAATCCTACCAATGACCCGAGGTTATTTTGCTGGGTAAAGTCAATGTCATACTTGCATTTTATTTCACATTTAAGCGTGTTGTTGTTCGGCTGCAGTATAATTGGTGGTGACTCTGCAGAACCCCCACCCACTTCATCTTCAATTATTCTTCTAACCAAGTATCTATTCAAATCATCAATTTCATAGGATCCTTCGGGAATGATAATTTTTTTGCCATCGCCATAGTAAAATGTATTATTTGTCACATCGACGTTGGGTACGGAGTTGAATGTTTCGAAATCTACTAATCCTAATACATATTGACCATTCCCACCTAAAACAATCGGGGGAAAATAATTTGCACTAAGAATCGATGTTGACCCCGAGAGCGTAAGCGTCAGAGACATAGCGCAGTCACATGCATACTGAACTTCAAATATCAATACATCCTATGTATTGTCATGTAAAAAAATTAAACATAATTGTCCACATATTGCAGAATTGTAGGTTTGATATTGTTCGTAATTGTAGTCTATTTGCACGTCGTCCCCAAAATATTGAATAAATTCCCTAGGTGGTGGTAGATTCCCATAGCTATCATAATACTTAACGTGATGACCCCGTTTGACGTATGCAACCCAATGTGTACCAGGCCCATTTATATTATCCAAGTTAATAATTCCGCACTCATTCCGTCGAATAGAATTTTTAAGTAGTTCAGATCGCATGAACACACCTTTAAAATATGGGATGCGCATACGTTTGGCATACACGAGTAGCTCAATGTTGGTTGTGGGTCCAGCGGGTAGAATTATCTCATTTTTGATGTTTTTTTTTTTTTCCCTCGAGATTTTCTCATACTTCCACCTTTCTTGTATGGATTCAAATACAACCCCCGACCGTGTGGCTCCATAGCACGATTATGTCGTTCGGTTTCAGAAAGAAGTTTGCGTGCGTTTGACGCCTCATTCACAGATTTAGCAATACCAGCAGCGCCCCCCGCCAAACTTCCTACCGCTGATAATCCAGCCAATAATGGGACTAAAAAGGGTAAAAATCCTCCTCGTTTAGCTAGGGGCAACATTCTTGGCTTACCACCTCTCCCTGTACTCTTCGGAGAATGTTGAGGATTTTTTTTTTTTTTCATTTTCAACCTCTTTTTAACGTTAAGTCTGCCCCCAATACTCCTCTTCAAACCCGCGCCCATTTTCAATTTTAGCTTCATAGCACGTGATACCGTCCATGCAGCTGCTCGTTCGAGCAAAGATGCGTCTCGAGCCGTCACACGATGTGATGCCTGTTCCACAAGTTTTCGGTCAGCGTGATGACGTGTTTCAAGGTCTTTACTTTGCGAATAGGTGATATCGTGCTCACGACAAAACTTGTCCAACGGGTTAATACCAGGATCACCTCGGGCTAAACGTTTAGCTAGATGCGTGCCCGGACCGCAGTACTGATAGCCTGGTATATGTAGTTCAAACGGTAATGAATTAATGACCCTATTCAATACACCTTGTCCAACCGAAGTTGGTTTTGACATCGGTTCTTTGCGACAAATTGAACTGACGATGAATCAATGTCCATGCACTTTTGAAAACTGAGGAAAAAAAGTTAATTGCTAGTCTATAAATACTCATCGCTCCCTCACAACTTCAATCAAAAGCAAATATGCATTTCATAAAGCAACCGTACTCCATTCAGGTGGTCAATCTCGACAGTAAAACGGAGGTAGATATTCCGAAGCGGCATGGTCCTTTGTTACCTAATACAATTAGGTCCATAATTTGCGGTCCATCTAATTGTGGAAAAACGAATGTTGTTGTGAGTTTGCTGGAGAGTTGTAATGGAGTACGCTTTGAAAACGTCTACATCTATTCGAAATCGTTGGAACAACCCAAGTATCAATATTTGGAAAAACTGTTGTCAAATATCGAAGAAATTGGATTTTTCCCATTCTCGAACAACTGTGATGTAATTCCCCCGAGTGAATCGTTACCCAACTCAGTGTTTGTATTTGACGATGTTGCCTGTGACAAGCAAGATGTAGTCCGAGAATATTTTTCCATGGGTAGACATGCACAAGTCGATTGTTTCTACTTATGTCAAACGTATGCAAGAATTCCCAAACACTTGATTCGTGACAACGCAAACGTTTTGATCCTATTCAAACAAGATAATATGAATCTACGCCATGTATATGATGATCACGTCAACAATGACATGGTGTATGAAAAATTTCAGAAACTTTGCAGCATCTGTTGGCAAAAAAAATATGGCTTTCTTGTGATTGTCAAGGACAACCCACTGAAAGCAGGTCGGTATCGGAGGGGGTTCAATGAATACGTCGTCTGGTAATTCATAGCTTTCAGTTAGACTCCACCTTTCGAAGTACAATGACGTCTGATTTGATGAATGAGTCCGCGGCGCTTGATGCTGGCACGAAAAAGGTGAGCAGAAATAATTCTGCAAAAGTTGGTGTTGAAAAAATTAAAAAAGCGATCGCGCGATCCAGCAAGACGATTCGTGCAAAATATATGGCACTGAAAGTTGGTCAATCGGAAGTTGAGGATGCTCTAGAAAAAAACCTGGCACCAATCGTAGCACCGCTGAAGATGTTAGCTGAGCGTGGTAACATTGATGATTCGTCGGAACGAAAGTCAATGATACAGGTGAAGCGAAAACTTGAGCTAGACGATGAGGATGATGATGTGGAGCAGAATCGAAATATTCGTTTTAAACCATCGAGCACCCCGCTTGCAAAAGATGTTCGAAAGAAACGACTGCAAGGTGCGCCTGCTTCAATGGAAATCGGCTCGCCATCGACTAATGATAGCGTTTTCCTGAACTCGGAAACCATAGCCCAGTCTCATTCCGATGAAGCCACTATGCGCGAAATCTTGGAATCCCCTACCGGTCGGGCTAATGCTAAACAATACATTGACCAGAATTTTGGTGAATTGACTAAAATATATTTCAAAGGATTGATTTTTGATTCAGCCAATATATTTGACACAACGTACGGCATTCGGTTTGTCGATGGATCATGGATGATTGGTGATTCTCCCGTCGAAATCGATAGAAATGATAATATTATAGTTAAAAATGTAACGTACAAATGTACGCGAGGATTATTGGAACTGATTTTCAAAAGAATTCCCGATCCAGAAATATTTACCGAAACTGATCTGGCAAAATACAAAAGTATATTACTTGCAACTAATGCCCACAAGCGTGGGTACACTGCGAGTGGTCAATTAAATGGAAATAAAAGTTACAAATGGAGGTCCATAATTGCAAATTTGTTCCATACCGCGGCACGCAGCCACTCTTCTGGAAGAGGTCTGATTCCAGGTAAAATGGTTGTCACAAATAATCCCACAGATTACGTGTACTGGGACAACCCGAATGAACTTGTGGAAAGATTGCAGCTTTTGATTGCCTCCAAGACTGCTGGTCACACGGGTCATGACAATGAAATAATGTCCATCGTAGAGGAAATTCGTGAGGCAGGCTTCATTGAATAAATAGGCAAACTTATTTGATTGTTCATCAGTGTAGAAATGTCAGTTGATAAATTCGGAAGACATCTCGATTCTAGACGTCTCCCTATATTGCACACATCCAGCAATAACGGTGGTGGTAATATTTTCAAAATAACTGGTGACGTCAACTTTCACGGTAAAAGGTTAATGAATGCAGCCCTCCCAATCGAGTCAACCGATGTTGTGACCAAGGCCTACATCGATGGGAATTTCTTGACCTCTGAAAATGGTGGACATTTCAATTTAAAAAACAGGCGATTGGAACAAGTTCATGCACCGCTGGCTGAAAACGATGCCGTGAATAAACAATACGTTGATGCTATGAAAACTGATACGCTCCAGCTTTCGCACTACGACGAACTAACATCTAAACAGTTTGATGCGCAAAATCATCGGATAATCCGTATTGGTACGCCGCTAGCTGACGATGATGCCGTTACCAAGAGATATATTGATGCACTTCACACAAATGTGTTACAACCTGAAGCCGATGGAAGTTGGAATTTCAAGAAAAAATGTTTGAGAAACGTTTCAAATCCGATAAATCAACTCGATGCAGCAAATAAAGTATACGTCGATCAGAAAAACGTGACGGTGGATGGGCATTATACCTTTACTGGCAAAAGACTAACTATTGTTGATGACCCCATCCACAGTTCTGACGCGGCAACGAAATCATACGTTGATCGGGTGAGCGCTCAAACAAGGCATTATATTGATACAAAACCTACTGTGAAACGAGTGGGTCTTATGGATGACTTTGATTTTGAGAACAGGGCGCTACATAACGTGCGGAAGCCTACTCAACCGTCCGACGGGGTAAACAAAGAGTACGTCGACTCTCTACATAATGAAGTGAAAAATGAACTTCGAATACTTGTCGATCGTGTGAGGAGTCACCATTGAAATGAGTAAAGAAAAGCTGCGTTTGGTAAAAGAATTGCATGCACCAGCGCGTCGTAATTACCAACGCAGAAGGGTGATTACTCGCGGTTATGATGATTTGTGGCAGGCAGATCTCGTTGATATGCAGCCATATGCGAGAATTAATAATGGATTTAAATATATATTAACAATAATTGATGTTCTGTCTAAATATGCATGGGCCGTTCCGCTCAGGAGTAAAAGCGCTAAAGATGTGTGTGAAGCATTTACCGCAATCATATCTGGACCTCGCAAACCTGAAAATCTTCAGACCGACAACGGCAAAGAATTTTACAATGCATCGTTCAAGACTCTTCTATCGAAATACGGAATCAATCATTATTCAACCTACAGCGTTATGAAGGCATCTGTCGTTGAACGTTGGAATAGAACTCTCAAAAATTCAATGTGGATGACCTTCACTGCTCAGGGGTCATATAAATGGATTGATATTCTTCAACGATTGGTTACCGACTATAACAATCGCGTACACAGAACTATTGGAATGTCACCGCAAAAAGTTACACCATTGATTGCAAAAAAACTTCTGACAACTGTGTACAGCAACATCAAAGTAGCGGGTCCAAGAAAATTTAAAATCGGTGACTCTGTACGGATCAGCAAATACAAGACTGTATTTTCTCGCGGATTTACACCCAATTGGTCTACCGAAGTATTTAAAATCATTAAAGTGCAAGTCACAAATCCCGCAACATACTTACTGGAAGATTCTCGCGGGCAACCAATCTTGGGAGGCTTTTATGAACATGAATTAAAAATAGCTAAATATCCAGACGTACATCTAGTGGAAAGAATATTACGTAGAAAGGGAAATAAAGTATATGTTAGGTGGTTGGGATTTGATTCGTCGCACAATTCTTGGATAAATAAGAAAAATGTTTTATAATTTTTTTATTGTAATCGAGTGTATTGATACATGAATAAATACAAAATATGTAAAAAATGAATGAAACTACCTAACCCCTCCGTTTTCCCGAATATTTCATGACTGATGTGCTATTGGAATATTGTAATGACCCCATGGCAATGTATCAGTAGAATTAGGAATGACATAGCGTTTTGTATCGTTTGAGCTCAGAGCTACCTTCTTCTCGCATATTGAATACACTGTATGCAACTTCGAACGTATGGTCTGCTGCTGTTTATCTAATTCACAGTTTGTGTTTAAGCATTCAAGATAATCTGCAAATGTTATTCCTCTTTGCACGACGCAATTTTTCACACCCTTTGCTTTTTTGACTTCAGCTTTTTTATTAATTTTGATAGAATACATTTTAGATCTTAAACCTACAAACTCAGTCATCACATCGCCATTATTTTCATCTTTCATTAATCCTGGAATTTTTTTATTCTTGAGGGGGATCTTATACAAATTATTTGGATCATAGTCACTTGTATCAAATTTTTCAATATCACGTTTCATTATTTCATAAATGTCATCACAATTTATTTCATATACCAAACTATCAGTGTCTGTATAGAGTAGTTTGCATTCAGCTTGGAATTGAGGTTTCATATATTCATAATGGAAGGCGTATATGCATGTTTTAGATAAATCTAATATACACATTCCAACGTAAATTGGTTTGAAGAACTTCACCTTCAACTTTCGCAATTCTATAGCAACAAAATTTTCTGAAAATATCGTTCTTCGATGGAAGTTCGGTTTTGCAATCAAAGATTTTGCGCCGTATCGCCCATGCCATTTACTGATTAATTTTATATCAACATGATTACGCACATTTTCCATTGTTTTACCGAACACGGCATTATTCATCAATTTGAACAAGTTCTTTTCGAAATTATTCTTTGCTCGTGTGCGCATACTAGTATTCAAATCAATATATGAACCCAACCATGCTGACTGTTCGAATTGTAAAATTCGATATATTTTACATAATTTCAACCCATGACCAAGGCACTGCTTGAGATTTCTATAATGGATAATGTACCGGTGTTTAGTGTACAAAGTTGCCAGCAGTTTCACATCCTTCGTATTTGGAGCCTTAGTATGGGTAGGGCAAAAGGGTAAATCTTTATGATGATCGTGCAGTTCCTCAGGATATTCTAGATCAACTTCCAGAATATATCCTATGGGAGCGTCATCGGAAATGAGTGTTACATCAAAGTTCGATACATCCGCAAGCCATTCAAATTTTCCAGTAGGTAAGAATTGAGACATCGCCCAACCGTATAAATTATTCACATCAAAGTACATTAAATATTTCTTAGGAGCATTCACATCGTAACTGTCTATGTAGCTATTATTAGCTCGACTATACCTGTTGGAACACTGACTCAAACCGCCTCGTATACCTCGTTCTACATATAATAACATATCTACATCAGTTAACAACTCCAAGCGAATTCTCGTATATTTGAGCATTGCATCCCACGTCAGCCCCGGGAGTGTATAATAATATGCTGGATCCAAATCATACGTCCTCATGCAACTTTCTCTGAAATTTTCATATACATCTGCCAACAGTAAAACATCCGTCTTCAAATATAAATCACTATATTCACCCAGTGTTTGTATGTTAAAGGATTTCCAAACATTTGTAGCATGTGAATAATCCTCCTCTAGAATACCCTTATCAGTCAATTTATTGTAGAATTCTTCTATTGGGGGGAGCACAGTATCATTCAACTTATCCAATGAGCTCAAGTAATCGTAAGGGAACACTCCTTTTCGCGTCAGGAGTTGGAACTTTGCGGAATTGACGTCACTGAATGTATTCCTCATTATTTTCAACTCATTGACCCCCAAATATGAACTGAGTTTATCCAAACTGGAATTCATGAATTTAAATGAATCAATAAACCTCAGCTTAAAAGTACTACTCCCATGGACTGTCTTCGTAAATGAGATGTACGTTTCTTTATTCAAAGCTAACACCGATACTTGCCCTTCAAATGCCGTCATCAATTCGGTTATCACAAAATGTGCATCGTAACCGGTCATATTGTGAAATACGATCGGAATCACTCTATCGTCTTGGTAATTCAAATTACAACCTACATGCGCTGCACCTCTATAACGACCAGTAAAATGACAATGATCGTGAACGCGTGGATGTGTATCGGTAAATACACACCCGCATATGTGACAGCTTAGTGCATTCTTATAATCTGCTTTTTCATGCTGAGTTAAGTTATTCATTTTCACGGGATTGCCATACGTTGTTTGCAAGTTGTCCGCTAATATTTTCAGTTCCAGAACAAACCATCGTGCTGGATGGGGTCCCCTATATGACGCATATCGCGATCGGGACTGATCGTATGAACAATGTAGATAATACCCAACACTGTACGCTTCATGCTTTTGGTATGCATAAGATTTTTTATTCAGCAATTCATCAGTTCCCAATTCGGTTAATAAACATTCAAAGTCGGCGTACACTATAAATGGAACGAACTCTTTCCGGTTGAAATTTTTGAACTGAAGCCATTTAGTTTCTTCAGTGGGAAGCTCTACGGCACAATCATTTACTTTCTTGCAGTCAGTAGTGTGGTTACTCAAACGTATTTCACTATGAAACACATGTAAACACCTGTCGCAGATGAATTTTCTCCTCTTTGAGTCTGATAGCTGGTTTGAAATCAATTTCGAAAGATTTTTAATCCAACAAAAGTGATTTTCGCCATCACTGTTTTGCACCATTAACAAATTAATGTGTTTCATCTTTTTATCATTAGTTAGATACAATGGCTCGATTTCAATACCCTTCTTTTTACGTTTCTTGCCGAGGATGAAAACATTGATAGACAGAGTATTCATTTTCTCAAACTTTGGTATTTGTTTGAGTGTCATGGGAAACGAAATGCTTGTCAAATTCAATATGGTTGAGAAGTGGGGATAAGAACTTGGTCGATCGGAATGCTGTGTTGCAGGATATAAAGCTGAAACAACCGCCCAAGCAAAACATGCACCGTCTCGCACACGTATATTAATTACAGCTTTTCTGGCTTTGATGTTGTCGGGTAATTCTATAAAACTGGCCCCGTTTAGTGGTTGACATCGATTCACATTGACCTCCAAATTGATGAGTCTAGTCAAAACCCATCCGCTATCCCTCTCCTGGAATTCTTCCATCTGAGTTATTATGGGTGTGACAACGTAGTGTGCATACCAATCCTGCAAATTTGTTGTTAAAAGTAGTTGCTCGTTTGCAGTATTGAAACATTTTATATCACTTTTGTCCTTTAACATAAATTCACCATTCAGAGCTGTATTCACTTTAACGCACTTGTGTTTCGTTAGCGCATTTTTGATGCGAATGATGACCAGATATTTAGCATCTTCCAAGAATTGTTTCGGGTCAATATGCTGTATGTTGATCACTAATCCAGTCCGAATTCTTCCTTTGAATGCTGATTCAAAGTCCTGCCAGCATACACGACTGCTTCGCTGTGTGACATTTCCAATTCCTTGACCGGTTTTAATCTGTTGCTGGATCAAAACTCTGAGACTCTTCAATCTACCGATTCTTGACTCCAAACTGTGTTTAGTTCCACATGACACATTCAATTTTTTCAACGCTTTACTCAATAAGCGTATGGTAACATCGCAATTTCTGATCCATCTTGCGATATTTTCAACACTTCTTGAATATTTTATTAATCGGAACATATCAATCAATTTTTTTTCCATGAAAATTGATAAATCCAATGCTGAGGGCATTTTTTTAACAATGAGTATTACAGTACCCCGACACGGCAAATCGCTCACTACTCAGAATTTCTGCCGAATGTCGCTGTACCTTTGAGAATTGTCGTATTTATGTCACCCCAGAGCACTGAAAGTGGTTATAAAGATCTGAGGAATCAAAGTGGTTATAAAAATCTGTCGATTAATCTAGCGAAACCGGGGTGTCAATATAAAAAATCCGTAAACGCATCTTCGCAACAGTGTTGCGGATAGTAACGAGTCGCCAATTATAATAATCTGTTGCAAAATCAGACTATCCGGTGAAGAGGGGGTAATTGTAAAAATCTTCAGTGGCGTTTATCGATAAATATCGGGGGTACGGCATGATAGAAAAGTGGCAGATCGATGAATGTATAATCATAGCAATTATAATCACAAAAAAATCTGTAACGAGATAGTCGTTGGTACTCATCGATAAATGTATAATATATAACATAAAAATTTGTAACGTAAGATTCATCTCCGCAACAGTGTGACGAATAAAATCTATTGGTATTCATCGATAAATGTATAATTGTACCACTTACCACCGACCTTCATCGATAAATGTATAATATATAACAGAAAAATCTGTAAGATTCATCTCCGCAACAGTGTGACGAATAAAAAAATGTATAGCAATCTATTGGTATACATCGATAAACGTATAATTAAACGACATAGTCGTAAGATTCATCTCCGCAACAGTGTGACAAATAAAAAAAATCGACCCTATGCTGCGGTAAAGGCGCGGGTTAGAACTCTCGAGAAAAAAGGAGAAAGTAAAGGCGCGGTCGCAGATGAATATGCAAAGTGGTCTAGCATCCGCGTGGTCTAGCAGCCGCGCTACTTCACTACTCCAATCCGATGATCTACGATCGATGGCCGCGCTAGGACAAAGGCGCCAGATATTTAAATTAGCTATCCTGACTCGGTACTCTCAGGGGTTACATACGCTCGTTTAGGCTGGTACGGAGGAGGTCCAAACGTTTGCCACGTTACAACACTCCTCCGCCAAACGGAACGTACGGGTTTACCGGACGCTTCCGCAACCTCCGACTCTACCAGCCTCTTTATTATCTTAATCTACTCAGACTTATGAAATTTGTACTCTATTCGAGGCTGGGGCGAGGGGCGGTTCGTCACGGGAGACTAGGGATAGGGAATGGGATTCGGTACTCGTTTCGGAACTGTAATCGGAACTGTAATGCGGGACTATATTCGGTACTATTCTCGGGACTATATTCGGGACTCATTTCAGAAAAATGGGGGGGGGAATTTGGGGTCTACTGCAACCGGCGGAGGACCGCAATGACCGCCGCTATTAACTCGGGGTCAGGGTCTCTCGACGCCGGTGCCCTCTCAGGGCTTCTGGAAGCCCTACCTCCGGCCGCTGGTGCTGCTCCGGTTGCTGTTGCCGAAGTAGAGGCTTGTCCTCGGGGTGCAAGCCTCTCGTGCACCCCTCTTCTCGGCGGTGGAGTCGGCATGGACAGGCGATGGGCCGCGTAGGCTAACTCCCACGTACGACGGTGTGTGGGACACGTTCTTGCCGTGTACCCACGCCACCCACAGATGAAACAGTGGGCATGTCGGGGCCTCGGGCAGCGGGTGTATCTGTGACCCTCCTCGTCACAGGCCCAACATCTGCGGCTGTCTGGTGGTGGTGGTCCCTGGTACGAGGCCGGGTGCGGTGGCAGGCTCGAGTGTTGCGGACCTCCGGGTACCACCAGTGGGGCCACAAACGAAGCCGGGGATGGATACGGACGATCCATTAGCCCCGTCATCCTGGCTTGAGGTCTCGATGGGCCGGGGGCGTATCGGATCGGCGATAGATCCGGCCGTATAAAATCTTCGGGAGCAAATTCCCGCGTGCCGGTGAGTTGCCGGTTGCTGGGTCCCGGCGGCGTCTCCGATGAACTGGCCCTGCTGGCCACTGACGGCGATATCGGCCGTGTCGTGCGGCGGCGACGGTTGCGCGGCCGGTTTCGGCGGCGCCGGCGGCGGCTACGGCGCTCTGGGCCGGAGGTAGTAGGGACGGGGGTGGGCGTCGGGGCGCGCACCGGCACTCGTCGACGGAACGGGTTCGGGGGGGTGGAGCCCGCCTCTGGCTGAAGGCCGGGGTTCTCCTGCGGTACCTGGGGTGTGGCGGTCTCCGTGGTCGGGACGACCACGGGTGCCACGGGCTCTGGGAGGTCTCCCTCGGGACCTTCTGGCGGCCTGGAGGCCTCGTCCTCCTCCATCGGCGCCGGGAGGGTCTCCTGGAGGACCCGGTTGGTCCTCTCCATCTCCATGGAGAGGGTCGATCCGCGGCTGAAGGGCTCGTGACGGAGGCACTCGAGCCCTTGGTGGCGATCGGTCAGATCTGGCGGGACTAAGTTCGCCCTCCAGTCCTCGGGGTCGGTCCGGCTCCCGATCAGGCGTCGGGGCGGCCCCTGGCTGCGGCTCCTCCGCATCGTCGTCGCTAGACGGCTCACTCTCGTCTCTCTGTGAAAGGTCAGGTATTAGCGAGTTATCAACAATGCGGGAGGAGTTAAGCTCGGGAATAGGAGGATGGGTCTCTGAGGCTAGTCTCGAGCTATTTGGGAGTTCAGTAAGGTCCGCTTGCGCGGGGTAGTACGGTTTAAGGTCCTTGATATGAACCTTGCCCGCTGGATTACCTGCAGGGTCCGTTATCGTATAAACGGTCGGACTTCTCCGCCGTTTAATAATAAAGGGACCGCTGAATTTAGCAGACAACTTAGAAGCGATGTAGTTCGCCGCTGACGACAACACATGTTGGCGGCGCAGTACGAGGTCGCCAGGTTTGAACTCGATGTCTCGGCGTCCACGGTTGTAGTACCGTGCTTGACGCTCAGTGGCATCCTCGAGGTTCTGTGCAACGAGGTCTCGCAAGGCGTCTAGCCTTCTCACTCGGCTTTCCCATTCTTCGGGTGTCTGTAAATTAATTATCGGGGGACCTTCTACCTCCCGTCTCACCGTTTTCGGAGGCCTTAACTCTCGTCCGAAATTTAGAAAGGCGGGTGAGACTTTGGTCGAGCTGTGGACGGCCGAGTTTACCGCGAAACGGAACTCTGGCAAGTGTTTATCCCACTCTCGATGATCGCCTTCCAAGAAGGTGGTGATCATCGTTTTAATGACTCGATTCACTCGCTCGACCGGGTTCGCTTGGGCATGGTATGGAGGAATCGTGGTGTGGTAGATGCCTAGGTCCTGACACGCAGCGGTTATAATTTTATTCGAAAATTCGGTACCGTTGTCGGTCAGAAGGACCTCTGGAATTCCCCAGCGATAGAAGACCAGCTCTTCTAACGCCTTGAGGATGGCTGGACCGTTTGCTTTACGCAGTGGTACGCATTCCACCCACTTTGTGAAAAGATCTTGGATTACCAAGACGTAAACAAATCCTTGACGACTCGGTGGAAAAGGACCCATAATATCCGCGGCTATCGCCGTAAACGGTGCCTCTGTAACTCGGCGACCCATCAGACCTCGTGGTCCGGTCTGGTCTACCTTACACCGTTGGCATTCCTCGCAGGCGCGAATAAACTGTACTACGTCTCGGTACAAGCCTGGCCAATAATAGAGGAGAGCCACGCGCGCGTACGACTTCTCAACTCCAAGATGGCCTGAGGTAGGCAAGGAATGAGCCTCTGTAAGGGCGGCATTCCTCTTCTCTGAGGGTAACACCAGTTTCCAGGGATCCAAATCAGGTAGAAGGGGGTCGGCCAAAGGATCGACCTTGTGTCGATATAATCGGCCTTCTTCCACCTTCCAGTTCGGATACTGTACTGGCATTTTCAGTACGGCCTCTACTCTTCTCCGGTACCAGGGATCGAGGATCTCTTCTACGGTAGCTACTGATATGGCAGTCGGTTCGGGTATTCGACTTAACGCGTCGGGGACGTGGTGTAAGGCTCCTTTTCGGTGTATGATCTCGAAATCATACTCGAGCAACTCCAACGCCCATCGAGCTAATCTACCCGTTGGATTGTGTAGGTTGTGAAGCCACCGTAGGCTACTGTGATCAGTTATCACGGTAAAATGATATCCCTCGAGGTAGGGACGGAACTTTCGGACTGACCATAGAACCGCGAGACATTCGCGTTCTGTCACCGTATATTTCCGTTCCGCTTCCGTCAGCGACCTACTCGCGTAAGCTATCACGTGCTCAACGTCCTGTACGCTCTGAGTCAGGACAGCACCGATGCCATAATCGCTCGCGTCGGTCTGCAGAGTGAAGGGTTGCGTAAAATCTGGGCAAGCTAGGGTTGGAGGCGTGACTAGCGCGGTCTGAAGGGCTTCGAACGCCTGCTGTTGCTCGTTCTCCCATTGCCAGCGTCGGCCTTTCTTTAGCAGGCCATTCAGAGGCGCTGCCTTCGTCGCGAAGTCGTCGATGAAACGCCGGTACCAAGATGCCATACCTAGAAATCTTCTCACTTGTTTCACGGTACTCGGAACCGGGTAGTTGACGATCGCGTCGACCTTCTCCGGGTCGGCTTGGAGGCCGTCACGGTTGACTCGGAACCCTAAATATTTCACTTCCGATCGGCAAAATTCGCACTTATCCGGATTGATAGTGAGACCGGCTTCCGTGATTTTACGTAGGACTCGCGACAACCATTTCAGATGGTCCTCAAACGTCTCATTTACTATTATCACATCGTCTAGGTAGACGAAGACGTGTGGTTCCATTTCGGGTCCAATTAAACGATCCATCAGGCGCTGGAACGTCGCGGGGGCGCCTGATAAGCCATAAGGCATGCGTTTAAATTGAAATAAACCGCGACCAGGTACGGTAAACGCGGTTATCTCCCGACTCTCTCTCTCTAACGGTACCTGGAAGTACGCTTGACTCAAATCTAGGGTGGTAATATACTTCGCCTCGCGAAGTTTGTCTAGGATGCTATTCATATGAGGAAGGGGATACGCGTCCTTCTTAGCTACCTGATTTACCTTACGAAAATCGAGACAAAAGCGGTACTTCCCGGAGGGTTTTCGTATCATTACGATCGGGTTCGACCATTCGCTATTTGAAGGCTCGATGATGTCTCCGGCCAGCATGGTATCTACCTCCGCGTACATGTATTCGCGTACTTTCGGCGATACTTGGTAGTACCGTTGCTTGATCGGCGGGTGACCTTGCACATCGATCCTATGGGTAGCTAGATCGGTAGTTCCGGGGTGGGGATTCGGAGGTGGTAAAATCCGGGCTAGAAGACTATCTAGTCGGGACTTCTCGGGACTAGTGAGCTCGGTCAAACCGGCACACTCGTCTTCCGGGGGACTCTCGGCTTGGGGTTCTCTCTCTCGGTTTATAGGGGTTTCGGCTGGCAGCCGAGCGGTGATTTGCCAGGTCCGCGCTTGGAAGTCTACTACAAATCCGAAGGCTTCTAAGGCATCCATTCCGAGGATGCACGCGTAATGGAATGACGGAGCGAACCGGACTAGAATGGGTATGGTGATATTATCAATGCATACCGGCATTTCCATTTCTCCGGTTATCGACTCTACTGCACCGTTAGGGTACATTACGTTGCAACTCGTAAGCGGGGGTAACCTGGACTCAAATTCGCGGAATCTCTCTATTGCCGGTCCACCGATGTACGTTCGGCTGGATCCGGGGTCAAACAAGGCTTTCAGGGGTCGTCCAGCTATTTCTAGGTTAACATAATATCGGGGATCTCTCAATTTTGGGGTGCGAGTATGATTACTCGAAATCTCTATAGGGGGATTGGGTCCACGCGAAACGGAGGAATTGGTAAGGACCCGACCTACCGATTCCCGTTGGCGTTTCCCGGAGCGGGTCTCGAACATTGGCCGCAGCTCGCGTCGGTAACTCCGGGGGTCCTGCAGCGTGAGCATGCAGTGTATGACGGTGGATGGGGGCACTCTCTTATAAAATGTCCAGGAGCGTAACACCTAGAACAACTCGCGGACCAACCGGTAGGCGCGTTACGTTCTACGTAGGCGGTCGGGGGTCGGTATGTCGTCTTGGTGCTAGCCTGGTTAGATCTAGCTGGATCGGGGAAGGGGGTATGGATCAGGGAAGGTATGGGTTTCGCCTGCGACGGCGTTTCTTGCGAAGAGGGAGGCTGTCTGGACTTCTTCGTACCCCTATTTCTAGGGCGCGACATCGCTTGTGGCTTCTCTAGTGCTGCCGTGTGAGTAGCACCAGCTGCAGGAGCGACTCCGGCTCCGAATGCAGCGTTTCTGGGTGCCTTTGCACCACTGGCAGGAGGCTGGTAAGCAAACTCCGGTAATAATGCACTCTCGCGGGTAGGAGGGGGTACGTAGACTCGATCTAGCGCCTTAACAGATTCCAGCTGTTTTCCGGCTTCCTGCAATTCCGCGAACGTCTCTACGTCCGTGCGGGCGATTGCCGTACGGTATATCGGGTGCAGGTTTGCATAGGCTAAGTCTAGCTGTTCCTTTTCTGGCCAAGGGGTCGGGAGACTCTTTAGTATCATTCTCAAACAGGTGAGGTAGTGCGTGATCGGTTCCATAGGCGCTTGGGTACGTCTTCGCGCTTCGTCTCGCACCCTGATCTCGTAATTAACCTCACCGAACTGATTTTGGAACGCGGTGGTAAAATCGGACCAGGTGTGCCACTCGTGGTACGTCAGGCGGTGCCATTGTAATGCAATACCTGTCAGCAAGGAAGGGAGAGCGCCGAGGATGTCTTGATCGCTCAAGCGGCTTCCTCTACGGCTTTCCACTATGCGCCTGAGAAATTCGTCTGCGCTAACGTTACCCTCGCCTGAGAACGCGATTTTCCATCTCTGGACTACTTCGTTTGGGTCCCGTACTCGGTCAAAAGGAGGATTTGGGGACCTCGGGGTGTTTCGGGGTAGTGTAATCGTCGGTTGGGGGATACTCTCTGGGATTCGTGTCACTGTGTGATGCGGGTTGCTCTCTGGGATTGGGGTTGGAAGGGGAATACTCTCTGGGACTAGGGTTTGGTGGGGGATACTCTCTGGGATTAGGGTTTGGTGGGGAATACTCTCTGGGAGGAAGGGGAAGGTCTCGACGATTCGCACTTGCTCTGGGTTTCTCTGGGAGGTGCGGAGGGGTTGAGGGGTAGGATACTGGACAAGCGGGGGTGTAGAGTGTGTCTGGGTTACTCGGTGGATGGGAACAAAGGCACTTTGCCTCTGGGGTGGTTCTTCTACGCGAAGCTCTCTGGGTTGCTCGGATATACTAAAGGGACAAAAATGCGGGATCTCCGTAGTTCTAGGATAAGGAGGGTTCCCGGGGGTACTCAAAGGATGACCTGTTAACTCTGGAAGAGGCTCGGCGATACCGGTTTCGCCTCCAAATAGTTCCTCGCGAAATCGAACGCGCGAGCGACCTGTAGTCAGCGTACGACCGGTAGATTGATAACTCGGGGGTGGTGCGGCTCGATGACCTAAAGGTGTACTATTGCTAGTAGATGGGCCTGGAACCGAACCTTGAGGAGGTGTCGTAATCATCCGACGCGGTGAGGGAACAGGGGGAGTCGGTACTGGAGTCTGGGGTGTCAGTCTTCGGGGAGAGGGGGTTGGAGGCTCTCGGCTCGTTGATGCGAGCGGTGGAGGTGCGCTAGGACGCGGAATAGTCGAAACGCTAGGTAACGTCGTGGCACTATGTCGCGACCGGGTAGGACCGGTTGGAAGCTCGTCTTCCTCGGGTACCCATGTGGCGTTACGGTTCTGAGATCGCTCATGATATCTCAGTAGTCTCCACCGGGCTTCTTCCGCTGAACCTTCCGGGTTCAGGTGATATCGAAGAAGAAGGGTTCGCAATGCTTCATCTGTTAATTCACAAATCCACCCTATCATAGCGCTAAAGTCGTCGGAACGAATTCCTATGCGCGGAAATATTACTTGACCGGGGGTTGTGGCTCTCGTATCTCTCGTATCAGGGGGTTCTCGCGAAGCTGACATCGGAACTTGGGGTTGGGACCAGTTCGGAAGGAACCAGACCATAAGTAGGGGGTATTACTCGCTCTTAGTCGTGATAATGTCAATGCTAATCAAAAATCAAAGAAAAACAAACACAAAATAGGGGTGAGTTCGGCCTTTACCCGAAGTGTTTTTATTTCGGGCCCCACGTTGGGCGCCAAATTTGTAACAGCGATTCCCGCAGGCTCGGGTAGTTACCCACGGGAACTACGTTCTATTAACAAATAAGGTACCAACGCTTCCACCTCCTCCGACTAGCAGCGACGATGTTGTTGGGCGCCAGACTTCGGAGAGAAGTCCTCTCTCTCTCTCTCGCTCTCGCTCCGGCTAGCTATCGGTAGAGGGATGATTCGTGAGGGCGGTGAAATAAAAACACTTGAAACACGACAGTTATTTAGAAAGAGTATTTATTATTTAAAAAGAAAAAAAGAAAAAGATAACATTAATTTGTTCAGCCTGTTATCTGGCTTCGGCCTTATTCTCACCGCTATTTTATGTTTTAAAGCTAATGCTAAAGAGGGAAAAAGTAAACTAAAAGAAATAAATTAAAGGACTCTAAATATAATATCTCAAATGACTCTACGTTAAATTACTTAATTATAAAGGCTGAAAAGAAAACAAATGCAATTGACGGTTCTCACAGACTCGGTAGGGTTAACCTTCCTCGCTGCAACCAGCTGGAGGTTCGGCTGTCAGTGATTTCGAAGCCGATGCTTCTAATCTCGACTGACAGCTGATCGCTCAACAGCTGGGAGGGGAAGGGTATCGGTACTTTGTGGCTCGGTACTCTGCCACGAGGCTGCTCTGACACGCAGCAGACGATCTGCGACGCGTGACGTCAGAGGCCTCGAGCAATATGGCCGCTTACTCGGCTCGAGCGACGGCTGCGCCGCGGCGACTCAATTCGCACGCGACTGCGCAGGCTCGGCAGCCGAGGAGAACAACAGCCGATTCAAATCAGCCGGTTCTCAACGACCATGCGGTACTCTGCGAGACTCGGTATCAGAACGGCACAGGGAAACGAAAAGCTTGACCTTACTATTTACTCGAGACTCTAGGAATTTTCCGGGACTCTACGGGAAGAATTAGAATTGACGAGACTGAACTAATTGGATAGATCCTACCTGATCGCTTACGATGGCTCGGCCTCGTGGTCGGCGCGGTGTCCGTGGGCAGGCGAGGGTCGTATAATCACAAAATCGATAGAAATCACGTCCAATAATCCAAATCACAGTCCAAGAAAATAGCAGGGGGTCACAATATATCTCCAAGATCACACTAAACACACTCTAACACCTCAAAAACTCTACAAAACTACAAAAACTCTCTCTCGGCTCACTGAAATTATGGCACGCTGTTAACGGCTAGACAATGAGTGGCTCTTCGTTTCCGGTATGCTAATTCCTTATCCTTGCCGTTTGTCCTGTGAGCGCTGGCCGTAATCGATAGACCAATCCGATGATCTACGATCGATGGCCGCGCTAGGACAAAGGCGCCAGATATTTAAATTAGCTATCCTGACTCGGTACTCTCAGGGGTTACATACGCTCGTTTAGGCTGGTACGGAGGAGGTCCAAACGTTTGCCACGTTACAATATCATCAGTTCAATATCCGAATCGATATGTTGGTTCGGCGCAGCAGAGTCGTGCGCATATTGCTGGCGCGATCTTCATTTTTATTTCCAACACGCCCCCTCAATAGGCGCGCGTTTTCCTCTCATGCACCTCTGGACTTGTCATTCCCAAGCCCTCGACGCAGTTCCAGTGACCTGCGCTTGGCAGTGCCTTGGTGAGTACGTCAGCTACCATCTCGTTCGTTGGAACGTGCTTTAAGGTCACCAGACCCTGAGAGATTGCTTGTCTGATGAAGTGGTACCGGATGTCGATATGCTTTGTACGAGGGTGATACATATGATCTTGTGCTAAGTACTGGGCGCCACGATTGTCGATGTATAAAACAGCATCAGCTATCTCTCCTTGTTCGAGTTCCGTAAGAAGACTACGTAGGTACATGCCTTCTTTAACAGCTTCGGCCATGCTGATGAATTCAGCCTCGGTTGATGATAAGGCGGTCGTCCGCTGCTTTTGCGCCTTCCAGGAAATGGCTCCTCCTCCCAGTAGGAATGCATAGCCCGTAAATGAACGTCTATCTATTGTACATCCACCCCAGTCAGCGTCCGAGAATCCAATCAGGGCACGATTCGTTTTGGAGTACGCTAGTCCCAGAGTTGTTGTTCCCGCCAGGTACCTGAGTACCCGCTTTGCAGCTATCCAGTGCTGCCTTTTGGGTTGATTACTAAACTGTGCCAGTCTCGACACAGTGTTGGAGATATCTGGCCTCGTTGCGACAGCCAAATACATGAGAGCTCCAATCAGTTCTCGATACGGCCAAGATTCAGGTATTGGCTCGGTTGGGTCTTCTGTTATGCCCTTTGAGTTTTGCTCTGAAGGTGTTGAAGCAGGGTTACATTTTTCCATTCCGTATCTTGCGATTACGTCTAGAGTATATCCTTTCTGAGATAGGAGGATTTGGTTTTCTTTGTATTCGATTTCGAGTCCAAGACAATGTTTGGCTACGCCAAGGTCTTTAATTTCGAAATTCTTAGTTAGTTCGCGTTTAACTTCCGCAATCCATTCCTGGCTCCGAGAGGCTACAAGAATATCATCCACATATATTGGTAGCAGAAGAATATTACCTCCACGGTGTGCTCGGTATAGACACGGTTCTCCTGATGTCGGCGTTAGTCCTATTTCCTTGAGTTTGTCAGTTAGGCAGAGGTGCCATTGTCTACCAGCCTGCCGAAGCCCGTATAGCGCCTTCTTCAGGCGACAGGCATTACCTCCAGACTTCAGTGTACTGAGCATTGCAGCAGCCCGATTCTTCACCTCTGGCGTTGAATTCTTCTCGAGGACTAATTGCTCGAGTGTGTCTAACAGCGTGTCCGGAACATCCATAATGACTTCTTCTTCTAGGACTCCGTTCAAGTAAGCTGTAACTACATCGAATTGCCAGACAATTAAATCAAGTTCAGCTGCTAATGCAAGCAACAGGCGTATGGACTCTAGCCTAGCTACAGGTGCAAAAGTATGATGATACTCGACACCATACTTCTGACTGAACCCCTTTGCGACAATCCTGGCCTTTCGTCTTACGATTGATCCATCCGTTCCATACTTGTTTGTTAGTATTACCCGACAACCTATGCTTTTCTGGCCTTCAGGTTTCCTCACAATCTCCCAAGTATCGTTCTTTACCAGACTCTCTACCTCAGACAGGATGGCTGCTCTCCACTCGTCGCTTTCTTCGCTCGATAGAGCTTCACGTAGGGATATTTCAGCTACGCCGGCGAACAATCCCTCGGTAGCATCTTCCAATGCGGTGCTTTCCTCCCGGAAAATATCATCGTCGAGCTCTTCGTTGAGTATTTCCTTAGGGAGTTCATCGTCGACTTGATCGCTTCCACGAATCGTCTGGTATAATTTCCGGGGTCGCCCCCTTGCTCCGGTGCGCAATAACTTTGGTCGTCCGCGTCCGCGAGGAGCATCTTTATTTATAAGAGTCAGTGCGGAGCGTTGATTGACTTTTGGTGTGGCAGGCGAGTCCAAGGCTTGTTTTTGAAGTTGATCTTTCGGCTCGGTGCGAGTTCGATCGCTTGCTTCAGTCGAGCGTTCTGTTTTCACAACTTTCTCAGCCTCGCATTCCTCAACCTTCAACAATTCTGTGATGTCGCCTTCCCTGGGTTCCTTCTGAGAAGTCGCCTCGAGGAATTTTACGTCTCTTGCAACAATAGCCTTGTGCTCTTCCGGGATCCAGATGCGGTATCCTTTGGTTTCACGGGGATAACCGATGAATACCCCTTCCGTCGATCTCTCCGCGAACTTGTCCTTCGAGGGGTCCTTGTTCAATACGAACACTCTCGCCCCAAACGTACGGAGGTTATCCAAGTTTGGTAGCTCGCCTATCCACTTCTCGTAGGGGGTGCTTCCACCCAAGCTACTGGACGGACAACGATTTCGAAGATAGCCCGCAGTCGCAACTGCATCGGCCCAGAACGTTGGCGATAGCCCGGACTGCAACATTAGACATCGTGCCATATCTAAGAGTGTGCGGTTTATTCGCTCAGCCACTCCGTTTTGCCGTGGAGTACGTGCGACTGTCAACCGACGCTCGATCCCAAGGCTCGACAACAATGAATTCATTTCTTCATTAACGTATTCCTTTCCATTATCAGTCTGAAGGGTCTTAATCTTCTTCCCAGTTTGCCGCTCGACGAAGTTCTGGTAATGTCTAAAAGCGTCACACACGCCACTTTTCTGGCGCAGGAAGTATATCTGGCACAGGAAGTATATCTGGCACCACCTTGAACAATCGTCGACAAAGGTCATGAAGAATCTAGCGCCGTTCAGAGCATGTACTCGTAAAGAACCTACGACGTCTGAGTGCACGATATGTAGCAGTTCGTCCCTTGGTTGACCTCCAGTAGGAAATGGAAGAGCAGTCATCTTACCTCGGATACATATGTCGCACAACTTCAGGTTTTCGGCCTCTATTGTAAAGGGCTTCCCCTGATTGAGAGTGCCGATGAGCCTTACCAAGTCTTTGGAATTCAGGTGC
The DNA here is from genome assembly GCA_914767705.2 of Tenthredo notha. Classification (NCBI taxonomy): domain Eukaryota; kingdom Metazoa; phylum Arthropoda; class Insecta; order Hymenoptera; family Tenthredinidae; genus Tenthredo; species Tenthredo notha. The sequence continues at coordinate 5,478,552 of OU611924.1, forward strand.
CCCAGGCGCTCATGCCACTTCCATAAGTTTTTTCTCTCTGACTCTGCTCTAACTGTCAGACGTGCTATCGATCTCGGCTCTTGAAAATTGTGATTTTCGTTAGTAAATTTCGGGTTTTCCGGAGGACTCTTTGTCGAACTTACTGGTGTTTGTTTGGTTTTCCTGCTGTGCGCGCTAAACTCTTTTTGTGCCTGCCGATTTGGTATTTTTTGGCGTTGTCTTTATTAATTCTATTGACTGTGAATCCGGCAGTGCCTTGTGTGCGAGTGTAGTTATTTGGGAGGACTGTATCGGTGTGTGGCAATACTAGAGTCGAAACGGACTTTGATCTCACCTACATTCTGTGCTTGTGTTGGTACTCTGGCCTTCGTGTTTACAAATACTCTTACTGTCTCTATCCACTGCATAGCTGTTGTCAACTGAATCCGTTGGACATTTAAACCGGACCTTTAAACGTTACTGCTGGTGTTTACCGGCTGATTCAAATTGTGCAGTTTTGTCTTAGAAAACATGCCTGATTCAGCTCCCGGGAGCCGAACGCAAACTTGCAAGATCTGCAGAGGTTGTAAAAAGGAAGTGAAGTCCGCAATTCGTTGTTCGTTCTGTAAATCTTATTTTCATCCTGGGTGTGCGGGCTTCGTAAAAGTCTCAGATGAAGATGACGCTATTCTGAGGTGTAAATATTGCTCTGCAGCAGCTGCCTCGGCTTCTGCTGGCTCTTCAGGCATGAGTGATCAATCGCGGTTGCCGACACTTGATAAAATCCTTGCTGCTATTGAAGCAAATTCCAAGACGTTGTCTGAAGTCGTGGGTGCTCAAAGAAAACAGAAAGTGCAAACCGCTGAAATGAACAATAAGTTGGATGAACTGGTCAAACTCCCTTTCACGGTGAATGAAATTGCTGCGAAGCTCGAGACTGTGGCGCAAACGACAAATGAACTCGCTGTCGAATTTCGTGTTCAAATTGAGGGCCTTGCATCTGAGAACGTCGCCCTAAAAACTCGGGTCGGCAGCCTTGAAGATGATTTGGCGAGGGCACGTGTCGACCATGAAGCCGTGTCAGCTCGCCTGTCCAGCCAGAATGCTATATTAGCTACCCGGCTAAATGCTGTCGAGTGTGGTCTACTTAATCGAGATTTGGTCATCTCTGGTGTACCGGAGTTAGAAGGCGAGGATCTTCGGACTATCTTCGGCTCGATTGCGGCTCTTCTGAAAGTTCCTCTTGAGCACGGGAGTGTGAGTGAAGCTCTACGTATGAAGAGTACCCGAGAGACTAACCAGCCACGCATGATTTTGATCCGACTTACCACTGGGGATCTCCGTGATCGTCTTCTCGCGGGCAAGCGGGTGCGAGGGTCGGTATATGCTGATGAACTTGGTCTGGTTGGTGATCTTCCCCATAGACCGGTCTTCGTGAACGAGCGTCTTCCCCCGGCTCTAGCGAATCTTTTACGCAAGACCAGGGATGCTGCCAAGAAACTTGGTTACAGTTTCGTCTGGACTAGGAATGGGGCTATCCACGTTAAGCGCGATGTGGCTTCGCAGCCGGTTCTTGTGCGCTCCGAGGCGGATCTTGACCAGCTTCATCCCCTGCAGGCTACCGGGATTCCTACCCAGGTTAATGGCATTGCTGGAAGTAGTAACACCTCGGGACGTGAGACGGAGGATGAGGATCGCGGCGATGTTTGACTGGCAGTTTCGTCGGTGCCCGTTGCTTGCAGTGCTGCCTGGGTTGCTGATGGACTGAATCCTGGACTGGGCGCGGCGACAACTGATGGCGGACCTCCACCTGTTCCCTGTCTTAAGATAGCGCACTTCAATGCAAATTCCTTGCTTGGGCATATGGATGAGGTCAAAGCATTTTTCGGCAGATCACTCTATCATGTTATTTCAATTTCCGAAACCTGGTTGCATCCCGGCATCTGCAGCGAGCTTGTCGCTTTACATAATTATTGTCTCTATCGCAATGATAGAATTGGAAAAATGGGTGGTGGAGTTGGGTGCTTCATCCATAATTCCCTAACCTCTAAATCTCTTGCATCCTCCCCCGCCTTATTCACAAATTCACCGGAATTTCTCTTGCTCGAGCTGAAGCTGGCTGGTAATAAGATTCTCTTTGCTTCGGTGTACCGTAGGCCGAAGGGCCTTCTGCTTGAAAACTTTATAGATAAGCTTGCAAGCTTTTCTCATAGCTATAAGAATTTAATCATAACTGGTGACTTAAATTGTAATTTGAATAGCGATAACTTTGAGGCTATGTACCTGCGGGATTTTATTTTTAGTCACTCATTGTTTCTCGTCCCTCATGGGGATACGCATCACACTGCTCGGTCCGATACTTGGCTGGATGTGGCGATCATCGACTCGGCTGCTAATCTACTCTCATTTTCGAAGTCGTCTGTACCTTCTATTGCGGGTCACGACCTTATTGAGTTTGAATATAAACTCCCGGTGCGAGTCATGCCAACGCCTGTTGTTAGTTACCGTGACTTCAAAAAGTGCGACTATCTGGCATTTACCAATACTCTAACTTCTAGTGTCTCTGAGTTATCCAGCAGCCTAGTTGATGATGATAATGTTAATTTTGCTGCTGAACGTTTTTGTAACTCTGTCCTGCTTGCCCTGGATAATCATGCTCCAGTCGTATTGAGAAAGCGAAGCAAGCCTCGTGCTCCATGGTTTGTCCCTGGGATTAAAATAGATATTAAGCAGCGCAATAGATTGTACAAGGCGGCTAAGCGTCTGGGGTCGTCGGATATCTATGAGCAGTATCGCACTCTCCGTCGGGCTATTAAATCTAAGGTCAAGTTAGCGAAAAGTAAGTACATTAAAGAACGCCTTAGCGGCCTTCGCGACGTTTCGAGTATCTGGGCAGAGCTTAGACATTTGGGCATTGTTACTGTTTCTGAGTCATCGCCACTGCATCATTTTTCACCAAATGAACTGAATGCCTACTATGCGTCCATCACTGCTGTCCACCAACCGTGCTCGAATGAGGAGCTTGCATGTATCCTCACCGATCAGTCCCCGTTGGTGCAGTCGAACTTCTCGTTCTCTCCTGTTCAATCCCATCAAGTCCTGTCTATCCTAACATCTTATGTATCTAAGTCTCGGGGACGTAGTCCGGATGGCTTGCAGCTGTCGCATCTCAAATGTATGCTACCGGTGCTAACGCCGCATATAACGACTCTATTTAACCTATCTCTGCATCAATGTGTTTTCCCGGAAATTTGCAAGCGAGCGTACATTGTTCCGCTGAATAAATGCAATCCACCTACCTCTGTTTCAGACACCAGACCGGTAGCAAACCTCTCACACCTGTCTAAGGTTCTTGAAAAAATTGTCGCCACCCAAGTTACCTCATACCTTGAATCAAATAGTCTTTTGGATCCTGCGCAGGCTGGCTTTCGGAAGGGCCATAGCACCCAGACCGCTTTGCTAAAAGTGCTTGATGATGTCAAGAAAGCGGTGGATGACAGGTGCATCACTATTCTGATCCTTTTTGATTTCAGTAAGGCGTTTGACAGTATCAATCATCGACTGCTTTTATCTAAACTCAAACGTTATGGTTTTGCCTCTAATGTTGTCTCGTGGTTTCACTCCTATTTGACGGGTAGAACTCAAGCTGTGCAAGATTCTACCGGTGGGCACTCTAGCTTCTTGTGCAATCGGTCTGGTGTACCTCAGGGCTCAGTCCTTGGGCCGCTACTTTTCCTCATCTTCATCAACGATGTTAGTCTTGTGCTGAGAAATTCCAGACATGTGGTTTTTGCTGACGACCTTCAGGTTTACTTACATGCGCCCCCCGATAACATATGTCAGGCGTTAGAATTGATCAGTCTTGACGCGGGTGCCATTTCCGATTGGGCGACGACAAACGGTTTGAAGCTTAATGTTGGTAAAACCAAAGCCATGATCATGGGTAGTGCGGTCTTTGTTGAGCAGCTTCGTCAGCGCAGGCTGCCCAACATCATTATCGATGGACAACCCGTACCCTATGTTGATACCGCTCGGAATTTGGGGGTTCATTTATCTGCCGACCTTTCGTGGAATAAACATGTGGCTCAAATCTCGCGGAAGGTCCATGCCACCTTACATAAGCTGAAGCACCAAGGCGACTCTCTCTCCTCCGAGGTAAGAAAGCTTCTTGTCTCGGCTCTTGTTACACCTCACCTTGACTATTGCTGTCTGGTATACCATGATCCTACTGATTACCTAAATCTAAAACTGCAGCGCCTTATCAATTGTGGTATTCGTTTTATTTTTGGTCTCAAAAGAGATGTTCATATCACTCCGTATCGAATTAAACTGCGCTGGTTGTCAGTTGCAAACCGCCGTCTGTACTTTCTCGGCACACTGCTCTACCGCGTTCTCCTGTCATCCAGCCCCCCTTACTTGCGTGATTTGTTTGTTGAACCGGATCCTGATATACGTCGTTCCTCTCGCCTGGCGAACCCTGGTGAGCAGGTTTCATCCTTCGTTATCCCGAATCATAGAACAGCCACCTATCGAAACTCGTTTGCACTGTCAGCAGTTTATTTTTGGCACAGTTTGCCACCGGCTATTAAAACCTCGTCCTCGGTTGACATGTTTAAGGCTAGGCTGTTAGAACACCTGCTCGCCAGGGAAGCAAATGGCGTTTGATTATGAGCGGAAGCTTTGTGCTCTTGGCTCTGATTCTTTATAACTTATTTTAGCTCATCGCGTTTTTAATGTATTATGATTCAGTTTAGTTTTAATTTTAAATTTACTTTGCTCTGTTGCTTGTTATTCCTTTTTCATTATTATCTAATTTTAGTCACTCTATTCGTTAACTTTTTGTATTTCTATGATTCAGTTTAGTTTTAATTTTAAATTTACTTTGCTCTGTTGCTTGTTATTCCTTTTTCATTATTATCTAATTTTAGTCACTCTATTCGTTAACTTTTTGTATTTCTTTGTCCGTTTATGTTTCTATAAGTTTAGGCTTTAAGTTTGTATTTTTAAGTTATTCTATCTCTAGTCTGTTTAAGCTGTAGTTTCTATCTGTTCTTATAATTCATTGCGTTATTTTTTTTTCTATCTGTATTTTTTTCTCTGTATTTTTGCCTTATGGCTCTACTCGAGCTACGGCATAATAAACAATATTCTATTCTATTCTATTCTAAGTCAGAGCGTGACAGGACTTCTGCGACTCCTGCACTATCTTCCTTTTCTCCGAGATAGTGAAGGTTGCCTCGTCGGTTCGCCTTCATCCTCACGTTCCCTTTCTGGTCGGTGACAATAGCTGAGTCGCTTCTGAAAGTAACGCTGTGGCCCTTGTCTGTGATTTTTGACACAGAGACCAAGTTGTTTCTTAGATCTGGAACAAAAAGTGTATTTTGGAGCTCGATGAGGGAAGAACCTTGGCTACCCGATACGGGTATCTTCACAGGTCCTCTTCCTACTACTTCTGTTGAGACTTGACTCGCCAGGTTGAGTCTGCCGTTGTCGAATGATCAATTTCTCCAAAGAGATTTCTCTCCCCACACAGGTGTGCGGTACATCCGCTGTCAAGAATCCATGCCCGAGGGCTTGTGACGCTTCCTGAGGAGACCTGGTGACTATTATCGAGAGAGGCTTGAAGAGCGAGGTATGTATCGTCAACTGTATTAGCGGTTGGCTTCGTATCAGCACGATGCGTCGTACCCCTTTTATTTTTATCGGAGGGTCCTCCTGAGTTATTCAGACATTCAGGAGACGTATGTCCGGGTTTTCCGCATGTGTAGCATACGACTCCGGTAGCTTTCTCGGCAGTCGCCTTCGATTCTCCCTTTCCTCGATGCTTTCTCGGTCTGCGTCGTCCTCCATTCCTAACGGCAAGAGCTCCAGCTGCCTCAACCACGGTAGACTGTACCCTGACGTCATTCTCCTCGAGTATTTTGACTTTGAGGGCCTCAGCTGTGGGAAGCTCGTCACGAGACTCAATTGCAACTCGAAAGTTTTCATAACTAGGGGGGAGACTGTATAAAAGCATGATTGAAAGTAAATCTCCATTTATCTCAACTCCCATAGCCACAAGCTTATCAACGGCATTGAAAAATTTATTCATGTTGTAACGGGTGGAGTACCCGCTTAGATTTTATGGGAAGTAGGACGGTGGATGAGGGGGAAAAGTAAAGACGTGTATCGTGTGAGTTAGAAACTATACGTAGGGGTTTATTCAAGTTCTTAAAACTAATACAAGTGTGAGGGGGTGCGTGTGTGGGTGGGTGTGTGTGGGTGTGATGTTAGATACAATAAAGGGTTGATAACGAAGTTATCGAAGGTCTGATACAAAGGTACTGACCTTAGCGTATAGAGGTTTGGAGTTGCACAAAAGTTGCGGAGTCTCGGATAAGCACTTATCGATACGACGGTAGTTACTTGAGTGACGATCGGTCCTCGCGGCCGATCGTCTTCGGTTAAATTCGTGTATTTTCGTGTTTTTTGAATTGCTTCGGTTTCCCCGCGTAGTTTGGGGAGGTTTGTGACTTGCTATGTCACAACTCCCCCCTCCCTACGCGGGGTGAAGCCTATAGGGTGAACCGACTCGTGTGTGTGTGTTATGTGTATGTGTACTGTGTCTTATTTTCTATTATATCTTCTAATTTGTACTTTTCTTAACCCTCCTAACTTATTTGCTATTTATCCTACTTGATATATTATATTATCATGATTTTACTTATTCTATTTTTGTACTTTTTCCTTATTTCTACTGTGTGTGCTTTCTCTATCTGCTTTACTGTGTTATTTTCTTGTTTTCTTTGACTGTGTATTGTTTCTGACTATTTTCTCGCTTTATACTGTTATTTCTACCTTATTTTCTAGTGTGTGTCGTTTTCGTTGTCTTCTACTGTTGTCGTGTCGTTCTTACGTCGTTTTCTCGTGTCTTCCTGTTATCTTCTCGCCCCTCTGTCCTCATTTTCCTCGTCTCTTCCTTATTGTGTAGTGTCTGGTGTGATGTCTGTGTCGTCTATTTCAATTATTAGTGTGTCTGTGTCCATTTCGTCTGCTGTTTCGTACGCGTCGTTTTCCGTGTCTGAGTCTGAGTCTCTAGTGGTTTGTTCCGGTGTTGTGTTTTCTGTGTGATTTCTTTGTGTTATGTGGTATGTTTTGGGGAATGGGGGGTGTGATCGTGTGCGTGTGCGTCTTTGGTGTTTTATGGTTCTGTTATGTGTTGGTAATGTAAGGGTTGGTATTGTCTGTTTCGGGGGTGATGGTGGTATGTAGGGGGGTAAATTGTCTAGGTCGATGAGTGGTGGTTGTGTTGGTGTTGTGTCGTATTTTTTTATGTTTCTGTTTTTGTATTTTATGTATCTGTCTGTCGCTTCGTCTATTTTAGATTGTGTCTCTATTCTGTCTCGTAGTTGTGTAATCTCGTCTCGTGTGTCTGTAGTTGGTTTGGTTCGTGCGTATGGGGTTATGTGTCTACGTGTAATTGTGTCTGGTGTCTGTCTGGATGTGCCTGGGATTGGTTCTGTGTTTGTTGGTGTGTTGTGTGTGGAGGGTGGGTCTGAGTATCTGTGTGCGTGTGGTGGGAGTCCCGGTGTTTGTAATAATGGCACTTTGTGTGCCGTGGTAGTTGGTGTGTCTTGTGTTAGTGTCGGTAGTAGTGGTGTTTTATCTGTGGATGCTACGAATAGCGTGTACTGTCTGGGTGTTGGTAGTAGTGTGCGTCGTGTTTCCGTCGGTGGGTGTATGTTGTATTGGTGTTGTATTGGTCTGTCTGCTTGTACTGTCTCTGGTGTCGTGTAGCGGTGTGCGTGAGTTGGCTGTCCTGGTGTCTGTAGTAGTGGTGTCTTGCATTTGTGTGTCCTTTCCATTGTCTCTGTCTGTAATATATTGAATGCATTATTAGTTACATGTCTTTTTAAATGTATAGTTTTAGGTTATCAATATGCCATTTTCCGGCGTTCTTTCCGTTTTCTGCTGTCAATTCGTATATCGTAGGTGAAATTTTGTTTGTTATTATATATGGTCCAGAGTATTTATGTGATAATTTTGCTGCTATGTGATCTACCTTTGATGAGAGTGTGTGGTTCTTTTAAGAACCCTATCTCCTACCTTGAATTCAGTGTTTCTATGTCTTAGATTGTAATAGTGTGCCTGTCTTTCGTTGGCCTCCGTTAAGTGTCTTTGGACTTCTTCCCTGATTATCTGTAGTCTGCGTAGGTGATCTGTCCATTTGTCCGTGTCCTGCATCTCTATGTCTCCCTCGTTCTCTAGTTTATCTCGTAGGTTTTGTGTTGGCTTCAATTCTCTTCCCAAGTTCAGGAATGCCGGTGTGTGTTTTGTTGATGTGTGTGTACTTGTGTTTAGTGCGAATTGTAAGTCTTGTAAGTGTATGTCCCATTCCCTGTGATCTTTCTCTATGTATGCTTGTATCATGGTTTTTATCGTTCTATTTACTCGTTCTATTGGGTTAGCTTGCGCGTGATATGGGGGTATGGTTGTGTGTCTGATGCCGAATTTTTGTGTTAGTTCGCGCATCAGTTTGTTTATGTATGGTGTACCGTTATCTGTTAATATTACGCGTGGTGTTCCCCAACGTGATATAACGTGTGTGTGTAGTGCGTGTTCTACTGTTTGAGCTGTTGCTTTTTTAAGTGGTATTATCTCGCTCCATTTCGTGTATAGGTCTTGGAAGACTATTATGTATTGGTGTCGTGTCTTGGACATCGGGAGTGGACCCATTATGTCGGAAGCTACTACTGTCCACGGTTCTTCTATGATTCTATGGCCCATGAGGCCTGCTGGTTGTCTTTGTTCCACTTTCGTTTTCTGGCAGATTTCGCATTTTCTTACGTGGTTTCCTGTGTCTCTGTACATTCCTGGCCAGAAGTATTCTTTAGCTATTCTTTGGTATGTTTTTTCTATCCCTAAATGTCCTGCTTGTGTTGTGTCATGATTTTCGTGTAGTACTTGTGTGATTTTTTCTTTTGGGATTACTAGTTTCCACGGGTTTGTGTCTGGTAGTAGATTAGAGTGTAGTGGATTGGGTCTATGGAAATATAGATGTGTGTCGCGTATTCTCCATGAGTTATTTTTCTCCGGTCGTGTCTGTACTTGTGTCTTTTTATATGTGTACCATTTGTCTGTAGTGTCTTCTATCGCGCCTAACTGTGCCTGTTCTTCGTCTTCGTGTAATCGTGATAATGCGTCGGGTACATGGTGTGCTGCGCCTTTTCTGTGTATTATTTCAAAATCGTATTCTAGTAGTTCTAGTGCCCATCGCGCTAATCTACCTGTCGGGTTTTTTAGATTATGTAGCCATTTTAATGCACTGTGGTCTGTGATGACTGTAAAGTGATACCCTTCTAAATACGGTCTAAATTTTTGTATCGCCCAAATCACTGCTAGGCACTCTCTCTCTGTCGTCGTGTATTTGCGTTCAGCCTCGCTCAGTGCACGGCTGGCGTATGCAACTACTTGTTCTATTTTTTGTTTTGTTTGTGTGAGTACTGCGCCTATGCCTGTTCCGCTCGCATCTGTTTGTACTTGAAATGGTAGTGTGTGGTCGGGACATGTTAGTGTGGGAGGTGTTGTGAGTAATTGTTTGATTGTGTTCGTTGCGGGTTGTTGTTCCTCTCCCCAGACCCATTTCTGTTCCTTTTTTAATAATCGTGTGAGTGGTTCTGTTATGTGTGCGAAATTCGGGATGAATCGTCTGTACCACGAGGCCATTCCGATTAATCGTCTTAACTGCTTAAGTGTTTTTGGTTCTGGGTAGTCTGTTAGTGGTTGTATTTTGTCTGTGTCTATGTGTAGTCCGTGTTTATCTACTATGTAGCCTAGGTATTTTACTTGTGAGCAGCCAAATTCACATTTATCTGGATTAATTGTAAGTCCTGCGTGTGTTATTTTATCTAATATTTTCCCTAGCCAGTGTAAGTGTTCTTCGAATGTTTGTGTAACTATTATTATGTCGTCTAGGTATGCAAATGCGTACGGTTCTGATTTTGGTCCAATTATTTTATCTAGTAGTCTTTGGAAGGTCGCTGGTGCTCCCGTTAGCCCATATGGCATCCTTTTAAATTGGTATAATCCTTTTCCCGGTACTGTAAATGCTGTAATGTGTCTGCTGTCTTCGTGTAGTGGTATTTGGAAGTATGCTTGGCTAAGGTCGAGTTTAGATATGTATTGTGCTGCGCGTAATTTGTCTAGTATTGCTGTCATGTATGGTAGGGGGTATGCATCTTTACGTGATACTGAGTTTACTTTTCTAAAATCTAGGCAAAATCTGTATGTGTTGTTTGGTTTTTTAATCATTACAATGGGGCTCGACCAATCACTCTCTGATGGTTCTATGACGTCTTCTGCAATCATTTTGTCTACTTCTGCGTATATCGCGTCTTTGATTTTCGGTGACACCATGTAGTATCTTTGTTTTATGGGTGTGTGTCCTTGTGTGTCTATTCTGTGTGCTGTTAAGTGTGTTAGACCTAGTTGTCCTGGTAGTGAGGTAATCTTGTTTCTTAGTAGTGATTGTAGTTCTGTGTGTTGTGTGTCTGTGAGTTGTTGAATTCCATTGCAGATTCGGGGTGCATGGTTTCTTGGGTATAGGTTTGGATTGGGTGGAAAGTTTGGGGTTGGTAGCAATGCTTTTCGTTGTCGTGGTGTGTACGTGTGTGTTTCGTCTCTCCTATCTGTTTTTTGTTCTTGTGCGCTTTTATAGAGGTTCGGATTTGGTGGAAAATTTGGAGTTGGTAGTAAGGCTTTTTGCTTTGGTGTGGTGTCTATATGTGTTTGTTTCTGTACGTCTGTGTCTATGTGTGTTTTGTTTTGTGTGTCTGTGTTTTGCGACTGTTCTTGCGCTTTCCTCGCTAATTTTTATTGTAATGCCGCTGCTTTTGCTTGTTTGGTGTGTGTTTGTGTTTCCTGTTCCCTTGTTTCTTTGCGTGGTTCTGTTACTTTTTTTGGTTTCTTATCTTCGTCTTTATCGTCTTCCTGTTCTATGTTTTCTTCATGTGTGTTTGCGATTTGTAGTGGTATTGGGGTTGTTTGTGGCCATCGTTCCATTCTATATGTTAAGTGTGGTTTTTCTCTCATGGACCAGCTGTTATCTGCGAAGTCTAGCTTCATGCCAAATTGTCTAATTGCGTCGATGCCTATTATGCATGTCCACGCTAATGTTGGAATAATTCCCAATTCTACCCATCTCGTTGTGTGTCCTATTCTAATTAATCGTGTTGTTATTCCTGTTATTCCTGCGCTCGAGCCGTTTGCTACTAGTACTGTAGTGTTAGGTGTATCTTGTATGTCTGTGTATCTTTCTTTTATAATTTCTCCGATCTTTTGTCCTAAGTATGAGTGTGTTGATCCCGTGTCTATGAGTGCGTTGAATTCTAATCCGTCCATCTCTAATTTTATGTGAAATCTCGGATCGCGCGGATTGTGTGTAATTGTGTATATTACTTGTTCGGGTGTGTATGTGTTGTGTGTTTGGGGAACTGCCTCCACCCGTGTTAGCTGTTCCCTTACTCGTTTCCCGACTGTTGTGGTCTTATGCATTGCCATCTCATGTGGCCTGGTTCGTTGCAGTTATAGCATCGTTGTTCTGTTGTGTTTGTCCGCGTGTATTGTTGTGGTGTGTATCGCGGTGTTGTGTATGTGATCGCTGGGCGTGTTGGTGGTTGTATCTGTGGTCTTGGTTGTGTTGTGTATGTGTATGTCGGTGGTATGTGTGGTCTTGGTTGTGTTGTGTATGTGTATGTCGGTGGTATGTGTGGTGTTGGTAGTAGAACTCTGCGTTGCTGTGTTTGAATTTGTGGGGTTCCCTGTGTGTGTGTGTGTTTCGCTTGTTGTGTGTATTCGTTTCTCATGATATTCTGTCTTGCTGCCTCCCGTGCTTTCTCTTTTTCCCACTGTTTACCTGCGCTTTCTAGTTGTTGGAACGTCTTTATTTCGTGTCTGCCTATGTATTGCTTATATTCTAGTTTGAGTTTACTGTGCGTTATCTCTAGTTCCTGTATCTGTGTGTATGGTGGGTTTAGCTGTGCGAGTAGTGTTTTAATTCTTATTATAAATTCTGAAATTCGTTCGTTCTCTCTCTGTATGCAGTTTTTTATTTTCTCCTCTATTCTCTCCCTGTGTTCTGTATCTGTGAATGTGTATTGTATGTGTTCTGCAAATTCTTGCAGTGTGTTCCATCCTCCTCTGTGCATTCTGTACCATTGTTTTGCTTTTCCGTCTAGTATAGGTATGAGGTTGTCCAACAGTTGTTTGTCCTGTATGTCATATGCTACTTGTAGCTCTCTTACGTTTTGTAAAAATTCGTATAGATCTTCGTTAGGTTCTCCGGTGTATTTTATGTTCCACGTTTGTATCTGTGTAATCGGTATTATCGACTTTTGTGTTTGGCTGTTGTTAAAGTGTTGTGTGTTCTGTGGGTGTGTTGTCTGTGTGTCATATATTATCGGATGCGTTTGTGGTGGGTCTAAATCTATAAGGTTTTGAATTCGCTGTATGTTTCGCGTGTTAGTGCCTATGAATGTTTCTGCCCCTGTTATTTCTCGTCCTTGATTGTTCTCGCAGAAGGCGTATTCGTGTGTGTTCGTGTGTGTGTGGTTTGGTTGTATGCTGTGTGCGGTCCCTGGTGATTCGAAGTGTATTACCGGTGTATTTAGGATTCGCGTGCTTTGTAATGTATGTTGCATTCCTATGTTCCTTCCGTTAATTTCTTCCTGTGTATTAAATTCTCTATCATCTCTAAACGGTTCGTGTACTTGCATGCGTGGTAGAATGTGTATTTGATTTTCCTGTGTCTGTCTGTATCTATGTGTGTTTCGCCCGTTTTGACCGTCTAACTCTGCCGTGTTGTTTTCGAAAAGCGCACGTATAGGGCCGTGTGCTTGTGTGCCGCATGGCAACGCCGGCTCGCTATGTCTTCTCTCTGCCATTTGTATGTATGTGTGTATATGTGTCTAACCGTTCGTCTTTGAATTTGTCTGTTTTGTGAAATGTGTTTTATTGTTTTAATTTGTTTAACGTCCTACTTGTTTATGGGGTATTGTGGATTATTACGTTGGGCGCCAATTTGTAACGGGTGGAGTACCCGCTTAGATTTTATGGGAAGTAGGACGGTGGATGAGGGGGAAAAGTAAAGACGTGTATCGTGTGAGTTAGAAACTATACGTAGGGGTTTATTCAAGTTCTTAAAACTAATACAAGTGTGTGGGTGGGTGTGTGTGGGTGTGATGTTAGATACAATAAAGGGTTGACAACGAAGTTATCGAAGGTCTGATACAAAGGTACTGACCTTAGCGTATAGAGGTTTGGAGTTGCACAAAAGTTGCGGAGTCTCGGATAAGCACTTATCGATACGACGGTAGTTACTTGAGTGACGATCGGTCCTCGCGGCCGATCGTCTTCGGTTAAATTCGTGTATTTTCGTGTTTTTTGAATTGCTTCGGTTTCCCCGCGTAGTTTGGGGAGGTTTGTGACTTGCTATGTCACAATGTGATCTCTTACGTCTCCACCGTCTGTCAAGCGTTGTAAAATCATTTGCTTCAGGAGCGTCGCTTTCCTCGTTGGTCCCTTCGATGCGTAGATTGACTCAAGTTTGAGCCAAACTTCCCTCGATGTCGTTAGATGTCGGACCTGAGATAGCTCCGATGGATGGATCGAAAGGATTGAATCCGATCGTGCTTTTCTATCGCACTTTCGCCATGCCTCCTGAGCTATTGCATTTTCGGCTAGGGCAGATGAGCTAGCACCTGCTGGTGGAAGCGGGAGCGGATACTCACCGCTTACGTATTCCCACAGGTCACTTTTGATCAATAAGGCTTCCACTTGCATTTGCCATGTATCATAATTGTCTTTTGATAAGAGTTCGATTTTCGCCGGATTCACCATACTTAGCGGCATGTCCCTGACGTTGTATAACCTCACTCAGTCTCAAAACTTTTTATCTATTACTCGCGGTACCAGCACGGGGTAACATAACCTCTAAACGCGATATCTGTTTAACTCAACTATTATTACGTGTACTGGGCCCATAACCTGTTAGGACAGGGATAGGAGTTTCTGTATAACAAAATTGCGGAGTAAGTTATGAAGCTAATAGAAAAACCTTTTATTATAAATCAAATAAAGTACGAAGATACAAAAAATGGCAAGATAAGAAACGTGCGAAGTATATATCATCAGTTCGATATCCGAATCGATATGTTGGTTCGGCGCAGCAGAGTCGTGCGCATATTGCTGGCGCGATCTTCATTTTTATTTCCAACATTATTTTATTATAAATATTTTTGTATGAGAGAGCAATGACAAAACCGCTCGCGTAAAAAAAAAAGAAAAGAGTTTGACCAAGATGGCGAGTTATCGTGGTCGCAGAATTATTACCTAAACTGTTATCCATTATAAAATATAATTATAATTCAAGTGTACAATAAAGAAAACATTAAGAAATATGTGTGAAGAGTTTAATTACTCCCGAACATAATGGTCCTTCGAGCCGGATACTCCGGAAGCACTGCATAAGTCAAAATTAACACATCATCATAATGACGCCGACTTACGAAGCCTGAATCGATAGACGCTATCAAGCAGAGGGATTCAAAAATCGGTAAATCCAGACACAGCATGGGAAACCATCAACTACAAGTCATCATAATAATAATCTACAGAATATTCAAGCTGCAGTGAATGAATTTATTATCAAATAAATAATTCAAATAAATCATCAAACGGCATCATCACCCATACATACGTACAGCGATTTACACTCGACGTACACACACATCGAAGAGGGTGCAGTGACGCAACAGTAAGCAGCTCACACACGAGGCACGCATATCAATTAAGCTGCGTCTCTCGTCAGCAGCTCGCAAAACAATTGCAACAGCTCACAAACGAGACATACACCACTAAAGCTATTTTCAGTGGTTTCTTGTAAACAGCTCGCAAAACAACTGCACTTCACCCACGAAGCACGCACACCACTGAAGCTGCGTCAATCGGAGGAAACTCGCATCAAAACTCACAGCTGTTCCACGAACGGAGCACACACACCATCACTGCAGCCGTTCCTGAAACGAATCCTTCATATCAGCAAGGCAACGCAGAGGACGACATCCGCATCACATAATACATACTTACTATAAGGATATATTAGTACATAGCTGAATAGGGTGAGTGAGTCTCCATCTCTCTATCCTATCCTATCACTATTTCTTCCTTCCGATTCAAACCCGTTTTTTCTCCTGAAACAAAATGGATAAAAAACTTATTAAGAAACGCGGTCAATTGAAGGCACAGTTGACAAAATTCCAAACATACCTAGAAACCTGTGATATAGCCTCAAAGGCGCAATTACAAATCAGATTCAAAAAAGCTGAGGAGCTCTGGGATAAATTCGAAGACGTTCAGACAGCCATAGAAGATTTGACAGACGATTCGGAAAAGGCCGACGTTGAGCTTCAAATACAAGAACGATCAAATTTCGAGAACAATTATTACGCGACAATAGCATCAGCGTCAGATAAGTTAGACTCGTTTTCCGCACTTGAGATTTCAAGTGCAAATAGAAGCTTCTCTAATACGTCAAACCCCAACAGTTCGAACGTCGAATTAGCAAATCACGATCGTAACCAAACTCCGCGAACTAACGTAAAACTTCCTATACTCAATTTACCAACATTCAACGGAGATTATGATCAGTGGTTATTATTCAAAGACTCTTTTAACTCTTTGACGTGAATACCGAATTATCAGAAATACAGAAGTTTCAATACTTGCGTAGCTCTCTCAAAGATCAAACCCTTCAGGTAATCCAAGCACTAGAAACTTCCGCAGGTAATTACGAAATAGGGTGGGAATTGCTTATACAGCGATACGAAAACCAACGATTGATCATAAACACTCATATGAAACAGTTGTTCGAATTGTCACTAACGGGGAAAGAAACTCACATAAATTTACAGCAATTCATAGATCATTTTGAAACACATATGCGAGCGTTAGAAACTTTAAAACAACCCGTTAAAGAATGGGACACGATGTTGATTTTCTTAGCCTTAGGCAAACTAGATTTCAATACTAGACGTGACTGCGAAAAGCAGATAGAAAGTCAGGAAAAAACTTATATGCTGTAACATAGCATGACCGTATGGAACTCCGCCGTGCGGATACGATTAGAATTTCAAAAAGTAACTGCCGCCTCAAACTACGGCTAAATTGGCAGCGCCAAGTCGGCCAACAACCGAACTTTGCGCTGTGAAGTAGTCAGTAGGGAACGAGCCTGAACAGAAGAAAGTGGTGTCGTTTGGCTAATGGCCTACAACCAAGTTGTATCTACTCAAATATTTCACGTTAGCAATAGTAGTGATCCAGAGTATTGTAAAACTGAGAAGTGAAAATAAAAATAAGTGTTCAAGTAAACTCAACTGATTATTTGAAGACCTAACTCGTCCACGCCGAAGCTTCATCAGGGATCTTCTACTACCAGCTTAGTATAAATTATAAGAAACTTCTAATAATAAGCTATCTTAAGGGAAGAAATTCTCACTTATTTGGAACGAGGTATCGAGGACCTCCTCATTCGCCTGACGAACTCACCGGCTCCTCGTGGCCGAAAACACGTGGTGGCGCTCAACGAACCTAGTTAGCACAAAACCATTAATATCACAGCCTCGGTGTGCAAAGTTTTTTTGATCTCTTCCTCGAAACACGGGGATCGAAAATTCATTGTCACATTCTTGGCGCCCAACGTGGGACATGGCGAAACAAAACCCCATAGAAAAGAAAGATTTTAACGTAGAATTAGTCAAAAGTAGTCATAGAAAATATTCAAAATCTAGCCAGGACGGTTAAATCGAACAAAGAAAGTTCGAGAACCATCCCAACAGAATAACCTTATTATTTGCTTCGAAATTCGACCTCAAAACAAACACCCAACGCTTCACAGAACGGCGTATGCTTACAAATACATACAAAGTGGACAGCACGATAATACGGCATCACCACGTGACGTCACACCACGTAGCAACAGCCATTCTAACGGCTCCTTGCGAAACCCGAATATAATGAGAATTTCTTCCCAAATAATAAGAAGAGAAATCAAAATCGGTGAATTCAACAAAGGCACCTCCTAAAAGGAGGAGAAAATAATCTCGAATTCACCGATAATACGAATAAGTAGAGAATAAATAATAGTCGTGTCAACATGCGAGTAAGATATAACCCTAGGACAGTAAATTCCTTACTTACCGACAGTACTCAAAGATCGCCTTAGAGTAGATCGATATCGACCAAGGCCACCAATATCAATACTCGGCAATACCGACCTACCCGGCTAACATTACCGACCAATCACTACTTATGCAATTATCTTTCAAGTAACTATGCCAACCTACTCACGTGTTGACAACCACTACAGTATAACCTCAAAATAAACAGGGACTCATTCTTCACCTAATAGTAAATAAGCTAAGAATAACGTATAGAAATATAAGTATAACAATCGTAAAATAGAAAGGTAGAACGTACGCTGGACCGTTCATTTAAAATAAATTCTCTATGATATGGAGAATTCTAATCCCAACGGGAAATCAATACCCGCTACCAATGGAAACCTGCAATTACCTATGCTAAACTTACAGATGAACGATAGACCTGATTCCCAATCAATTCTCCCGGATTCCCGAGAACAGCGTGAACAACATTCACTTTCACTCCCGCCAATACCGGATCCGCGCTACGAATGGTCAACGGATAACAGTCACTTGAAAGAATTGCAGGCGCTCGTAGACGAAACGGCCACATTGAGGCAGGATCGCTCTAGATTACCAGGCTATTTAGGGTTGCCCGACGAAACACCATACTTGACAGGTGACGTACGCCAAAATCGCTTTATCCTAAACCAAGCTATAGGGAACACGGCTCGGGCCCTCACTCCAACAATCCCACTAGACATGTCGATACGGAGACCCCCTAATACAGGTAGTACTTCCGCGAGAGATGATCAGCCGGAAACCCACGGTCAACACGCGTCCGCTCAAGGCACTACCGCCTCCGCTGGACTAACTCAAATAAACCCACACGTAGACATAGCAAACTCTTGCGAATACTTATCTTATTTAAACGATTACATGAGTCGAATGATAATTGAGGCGCAAGCCAAAGGCTTTAATTTTGAGACAGTACCAATCCCAGCGATAATAGAAACACTACTATCACCCCCTCGACAATTGAGACCAACCTCAACTACTAGTACCGGAACAGCTACCACCGCTGCCTTTCCAAACTTCAACTTAACCACTCATTGTCCCAACCCTCAAACGTCTCAGAACCACCTAACGCATTCTAGTTCATCTCAAAATCCTACTAGTAATGATCCACCGAACAGTCGAGTGAGATTTAACCCTACTCCCATGATATTTAATAACCCACCAAATAATCACCACTCATTAATCTCCAGAAGTCTAAGCCAAACCTATGGTTATCAGGAACCTAGACCTTCCGGTAATCAACAAACTCAACAGAACGACCACTGAACGCGCGTGGGATCAATTTTTTAATATTATTTTTTTTGAAAGCCGGTCTAAAATTACGTAGGTGGGGGAAAAGATGACTCGGAAATTTGGAAGGAATAAGAAATTAAAAACGTAGTCTACAAATAAAGTTCAAAAATTATTTTATTGTCTATAGATCGTTTCGTGATCACCCGGAAAGTTAAGTTAAGGAAAAACTGAGGCACTTTGAAAGTTAACGTGAAGGATTCGCGATTTTATTCAATCGTAAGCTCGAACGCGAAGTAAGTTTCGACTTTGACCGGTGCGACCATACTGAAATTTTGGAGAGCCTGGAAGACCTGCGGAAGGCGAGGACAGGCGGGGTATTAGGATCTGTTTTCAAACAGACTCAGGTGTTTACTCCGAGGCAGGCTAATTCGGAACATACCGCCCGCCTCGTTCTGATTGGAACGAAAAGGTCGCATCTTGCTACGTTTGGTTTGAGTTTTCCGGGTGATCAGTCTTGGATTACTAACAACTAAATTTACATGCTTAACCCGACAATGAGTGCGAGTACTTAATAACTAATTTTACATAGGAAACCCGACAGAAAATCGGAGGCTTACTTATTACGATTTAAGCTAAGAAGAGTTTGGCTGCTCGCAAGGGAGTGGACAGACCTTCGTGATCGGACGCTTAAGGGTTGTTTTCGCGGTACGTAATGTAACGACTCGCACAAGACCGTCGCGACCTGGATGAGTACTTATCACGCGCGCGAGTTCCCAACGCGTAGGGGGAAGCGATTCGTTCTTAAGGAGTACCAGGGATTCGATGTTCAGTGAATTTGAGGGGGTTTGCCATTTTGTACGCTGGTGCAGGGTATGTAAATAATCGTGCGTCCAAGCTTTCCATATGTGTTCGCGCATCGCCTGAACCTTTTGCCAGCGAGACAGGCGATTTTCGTTTAGTCCGAGTAACGAGGGCTCGGGAACACTGAGAAGGGGGCGACCGATTAAGAAGTGCCCTGGGGTTAGTGCTTCAAAGCAGTCTGGATCATCACGGAGAGGAGACAAGGGGCGCGAATTTAGGCAAGCTTCGATTTGACACAATAGAGTTGAGAGCTCCAATTGCGACAACGTGTGAGTGCCGACTACTCTCTTCATATGGTGCTTGAAGCTTTTCACGCCCGCTTCCCAGAGTCCGCCGAAATGAGGCGCGGAAGCCGGGATAAAGTGCCAACGAATGCCGTCGTTGGCGAGTTGTTCCTGCAATTTGGAATTTTTGAGTGTAGCGATGAACGTGCGACGAAGTTCATTGTCGGCGCCTTGAAAATTCGTGCCGTTATCACTGTAAACATCGGTTGGCAGGCCGCGCCTGCTAACAAAACGTTGAAAAGCGGCCAAAAATCCGGAAGTCGCGTGGTCGTCGACGTATTCTAAGTGAATAGCGCGGGTGGCTAGGCAAACGAAAAGAGCCACATAATACTTTCGAGATCGTTGACCGCGACCTACGTACGGGATCACCTGGAAGGGACCGGCGTAGTCCACTCCGCTATGTGAGAATGGAGGCGACGGGTTTACTCTCGGGGAGGGTAGGTCTCCCATTAGCTAACTCGCAGTTCTCGCGCGTTCTCGGACGCAGGTAATGCATCGATTGATTCTTGTTTTGACGAGGGATCTCGCGCCGAGAATCCAATAATTTTGACGAAGAAGGCGGAGCGTCAGCTCGGTTCCTCCATGCAGTGATCGGGCATGGGCTTGATCAGTTATGAGTTCACTGATATGATGACGGGGTAAAATTCGCGGAAAACGTTCGTCGTAAGAGAGAAACGACTGGCTCAACCGCCCGCCAAGACGCAACTGATCCTTCCCATCGAGGAAGGGATTGAGGGGTCTGAGCGGGCTCGAGCGCGGGAGAGGTGTTTTTGATCGAATCGCTTGAATTCCCGCGCTGAAGCTAATTTCTTGAATTCGACGGACCCAAAAGTCGCGGGCTTCCTGGATATGTTCGGCGGACCGTGCGTGTAAGGTTATTGAGGCATTACGTTGACGAGCTCGGAACTTCCGCAGCCAGTGGAAAAGCACAACTGTGACTCGGAGGAGTCTTCCCCAACTTGAGAAACGAGAGGGAAAGTCCCATTCCTCGTTCTCTTGAGCGACGTGTGTAGTCGCCTCTGAGCGCTGTTCGTCCAGAGCGGCCTGTGGCTTGGCAAGGAGGTCCTGTGACGCACCGGGTTGTGAGGTTGGCCAGAAAACCGAGTTCTGACTGAGCCACGAAGGCCCGGACCACCAGAGGGGGTGGTCGATGAATTCTTCGACCGAAATGCCTCGAGACGCGCAATCTGCGGGATTAGCGTGCGTTGGAACGTGACGCCATTTTACTTCAGGCATCTTTGTTTGAATTTCAGAGACACGATTTGCGACGTAGGGCTTCCAGCGCGAAGGGTGTCCGTCCAACCGTACACCGGGATTGCGTCGTATCGCAAAACTTGTTTGACGTACTCCAGGAGACGCACTAACAACACTATACCATTCAGCTCTAATCGCGGAATCGAGACCGTTTGAAGTGGGGCGACTTTAGACTTTGCGGCTAATAGCGATATGGAGACGTTGGTTGGCGAGTTCAATACGCGTAAATACACTACGGCGGAAAATGCGCGTTGCGAAGCGTCTGCGAAACCGTGCAGCTCAAAGGGGGACTGTGATGTTGTAAGGCCCATCCAGCGCGGGATGCGTAACGTGGCCAAATTTGGTAGTTCGCGACAATAATTTTCCCACTTTTCCAGAATGGACTGAGGGACGTCGTCATCCCAATCAACCTTGGTTAGCCACAGATCTTGCATGAGTAATTTAGCATTGATAATAATGGGAGAGGCCCATCCGAGTGGGTCGAATAAGCGCGCGATAAGCGATAAGACTGTGCGCTTAGTACTTCGAGCTTTCGGAATTTCCTCAACTTGAAAAGTGAAGGCGTCTTCTTTAGGGAGCCACGTGATACCGAGTACCTTCAATACGGCGGAATCATTGGCCGAAAGATCGACCGCGAGGTCATGACCCACTAACGGAAGATTTGAGATTAATTCGACGTCATTCGCGGCCCATTTTCGCAAATGGAAACCACCACGCGCTAAAAGCGAGGTGAGTTGTGAACGAATAGTGCGTGCGCTGGCGTGATCGTCGGCACCGAATAAGACATCGTCGACATAGGTCGAGTGCTTTATGACATACGCGGCTTCGGGAAAAGACGAACGTTCGTCATCGGCCAGTTGAAGCAATACGCGGTTCGCCAGATAAGGTGCGCATGCTGTACCGTAAGTTACGGTCAGAAGCCGATAGGGAAGTACCGGACCGTCTTGTTCAGGTCTGAATAAAATACGCTGATAATCAGTGTCGTCCGCATGCACTTGAATTTGTCGGAACATTTTTTCTATGTCCGCCATATAAACGAAACGGTGTTGACGCCAGTTAGTGAGAATGCCACCTATGTCGCGTTGTAGTTTCGGTCCGATAAGCAGGTGGTCATTCAGTGACGAACCGTTGGACGTTGCGCTTGATGCGTTGAAAACCACACGAAGTCTGGTCGTGGAGCTACTTTCGCGAATAACTGGATGATGCGGAATATATAATGGAACGTTTGAGCTCACTTCGGGCGCGAGAACTTTTTTCATATGGCCCATGGATTCGTACTCGATTAGGAAATTGGAATACGAGCTTGTGAGTTCCGGGTTTTTTTGGAGACGGGCTTCTTGCTGCTTTTATCTTGAAAGAGCGATTTGGTGACTGGTGCCAAGATCGGGAGGGGATTCGCCGCGGAAAGGCAAACGTACGATGTACCGACCGGAGATATCGCGTGAATAGGTTTTGACGAAATGTTTTTCACATTCTTCTTCGTCAGGTGAAAGGAAGGATTTGGTCGGAATTTCCTCTATTTCCCAGAAACGACGAATTGCCGCGTCAGTGCTTGACGCGATTCCACAGTGTGTCGTGGAGGTACCTGAAGGATGTGAAGCGCGGCGTTTATCGGTGGGTCCGGAAATTATCCAGCCCAACGACGTGAGTTGTGCAGTTGGTGATCCAACCGGACCTTGTCGAAGTGGACCCACTAAGAGGTAACCGTAAAGATCGGCTCCGATTAACGCGTTAATTGACTCTTTACTGGACGGCGAGGGGTCAGCTAGTACTAATCCTTGTAGATGCGGCCACGAGGCGATGTGTCGCGACTGGTTTGCGGCATAAGACGTTATTTTTTGATAGACATATGCGACCATAGGCAGTCGGGCGCTTCGGTCGAAGCATGACTCGAGCGTGAGTTTTACGTATGACGTAGAACGTCCGGAATAAGTGTCTCCGAAGGACGTGACGTTGAGGTCCGCTCGTTGACGCGGAGTGCGTAATTTTTGAACTAGAGACTCCGTAACGAAGCTATGCGTCGAGCCTTGATCAAGTAAGGCTCGTACTTTGATAACTCGATCTTCTGGGGTTCGTAACTGTACCCAGGCGGTAGCGAGTAACACCGGCGAACTGGCACCGTGTCCCGTATTACTTGTAGCGGTTTTTTCTATGTGATTTTGTAACGAAGGAGTAACTCCGAACTGAGCTGAGGGCGATAGATTAGACGGAAGAAGATTAACGCTCGCTGAGGTACTTGAAGCTTCAGCGGCTGGATCAACCGTCGAAGAGCTTGTAGATCCTTGAGGGTTTGCGTTCGTACGGTGCAACGACGTGTGATGTAGCTTTTGGCATTTTTTGCAACGATTTGAGCTTGGACATTGTAGCGGGAGATGTCCTGGTTTCAAACAATTGAAGCAGACTCGTACTCTTTTCGCGAGCGCATAACGTTC
This sequence comes from Tenthredo notha, assembly GCA_914767705.2. Classification (NCBI taxonomy): domain Eukaryota; kingdom Metazoa; phylum Arthropoda; class Insecta; order Hymenoptera; family Tenthredinidae; genus Tenthredo; species Tenthredo notha. Next base: position 5,501,847 of record OU611924.1, read on the forward strand.
GTCGATGGATTTCTTATTCCAAACCGGACAAAACCCGAGAGCATGATTGCCAGAACAGTCGGAACATTGCCATGGCGTAGTATTGTGTACGTTAGCCTTGCCCTTAGATGTATGATGTTGTTCCGTCGAGCGCGAGGACTCTGGATTTTCGATTTGAACCGGCGCTGCTATGCCGCGAATTCTTTCAATTGAAAAATCTTGAAGGACTCGAAACGAAGGGAAATCATTTGACGCGCCGAGGCTTAAATTCCATTCAGTTCGAGTACGCGGACTGAATTTTTGAGTAATTACATAGACTAACAAATCATCCCAGTGGCCTACTGAACGATTCAAATTCCTCAGAGCTGCTAGTGAGGAGTTAACTGTGTCGCGTAAACGTTTTAACTCAGTCTCGGATTCCGACTTCATCACTGGTAAGCTCACGAACGCGTGAATATGAGCAAGGACTAAGGCCCGCGTGTTATCGTACTCGTCTTCGAGCATTTTCCACGCACCTTCGTAATTCGCATCCGAGACGGGCACGTGTTCGAGCATCAGAGCAGCATTGCCCTCTAGGAAAGATTTTAAAAAATACAATTTTTGACCTGCAGTTAACAATACGTTCTCACTAACTAGCGCCTTAAAGGAATCTCGAAAACTCTCCCACCGGGTAGGCTCGCCGCTGAATTTTGGAATAGTGATGCGCGGGAGCCGAAGGTAGATGTGCCGGAAGTTTCTCCATTCATCGTAGAGTTTGAAATTCCGGTCGGAGGGGGAGGGTGATCTCGTCTCTCCAGCTGATCTGCGATCTCGGTGAGCAAGTCCAAAGATTCTTCGAAATCAGCTTCAGCTACTAGGAATTCCGAATCGGTGAAGTATGAATGCTGCCGCTGAGCATCGGTAGCTTTCTGATGGATTTTCACTTCTATGGCACGACAGGAGGACCATAATTCCTGAAGTGAGTGTATGCGCGCTCGTGTTTTGCTGATTGAAAAGTTATCTTTGCCGATTTTTCGATAATTCGGTACAATCCTGCGAATCTGATTCATATTCACGCGCTGCTCGATGACGAGCTCTTCGAAAGAAGGCATTGTAAAGTTTTTTTTTTTTGAATTTAAGATCAACTGACACTGCCTTTTAACAAAATGTGAATAACGTCTGTATGTTATTCGTTGAATGCCGAGGAAGGCGCTTGGTTAGTCACTTAGCTCTATGAGAGCGACTGAGACAACGATTTTGTGTATACTATGCGCTCTAGAAGAGCAAGTGTAAAAACATTGGGTGGTCGCTCTGCGAGGCGAGAGAGAGAGCAACAGCTAAGAGTCTCTCACACACTGTAAAGTTCTAGAGTGACCCACACTACTAAGGAACGAGAGTCGTTGAGCACAAGAATCACTCACTGCTTCAGAGCACCGTTCGAATTTCACACATCTCACTATTGAGATCGTTTATTTTGCATACACGCTTCAGCACTACGAAACGAAAACAGAGTTGCCCTTGCCGTATAGGCTTTATGAATCGTATCGTTCACTGACTGCGTTGATAATTAGGAATTATGAATTGTCACTCACTATTTCCATTTATTTAAACTTTTTAGATCCGGCTCGAAGGACCATAAATATGAACGCGCGTGGGATCAATTTTTTAATACTATTTTTTTTGAAGGCCGGTCTAAAATTACGTAGGTGGGGAAAAGATGACTCGGAAATTTGGAAGGAATAAGAAATTAAAAACGTAGTCTACAAATAAAGTTCAAAAATTATTTTATTGTCTATAGATCGTTTCGTGATTACCCGGAAAGTTAAGTTAAGGAAAAACTGAGGCACTTTGAAAGTTAACGTGAAGGATTCGCGATTTTATTCAATCGTAAGCTCGAACGCGAAGTAGGTTTCGACTTTGACCGGTGCGACCATACTGAAATTTTGGAGAGCCTGGAAGACCTGCGGAAGGCGAGGACAGGCGGGGTATTAGGATCTGTTTTCAAACAGACTCAGGTGTTTACTCCGAGGCAGGCTAATTCGGAACAACTACGATATAACCATTCCAGTTAGCGAGTCCCAACCACAATTCTATAATATGCCGATCGTCACGGAAAATACGTTTGTTCCAGGAAACATCCCCTACGCGAGTCTAGTATCCCCACCGGGAATACCCCTGCATCAAACCGGTTCCGAATCTGCACCGTACTCAGTACCCCCTAGGAATAGAACACCAGTATACTCCGGGAATGCCTACGTACCATATAGGACACCACTAGTTAGACCTAGTAACCCCGATAGGCCTGCCTCGTCTCGTGGAACAGAACACTCCATCCACTACGGATTAGCCAAACGCGTACAGTTTTGGAAACTGAAATTCCCGACCGATAAAGGTCCACACGCTTTTCTGAAAAGTCTAGAACAGAAATGTCTCCAAGAAGGAATATCCGGGGAAGATAGACTATTAGTGCTCGGTGAATGTTTTACTGGTTCCGCACTAACCTGGCTAGAATCTCGTAGGGAAAATTGGCAAACTTGGCCACAATTTGTAGAAGAATTCTCTATCGCGTTCGGAATAGAAGAATCAGATATAGAGATCCTCCGAAAGATTAACCTGCGTCAACAGGGACCTACCGAAATCGGATTTGACTATATCACTAAAATGATGGAACTATACTCCACTATGAATCATCCTCCTCCAAAGGAGGAACAGATAAAACTTATACAGAAACAATTAAATTCACGTTATCAAGAATTTTACTCTCATAGAGGTCACTTGGGAACCTACTTAGAACTCCTTAGGGTAACGCGTGAATATGATGACTTGCTAACACATAGGCGACAAAACCGAACCGTCAACACCGATGACAGACGTGCCATACCATCGCGGAAATCGCGTATCGCAGCTATCAATCCAACTAACCAAACAGACGATGGAGATAGTGACCAATCCCTAGACTCATACCCTGAAAACGAAACAACCAATTGCCAAGTAATAAACCAAACCGACACTAACACGTCATTAATTAACACTATAAAAGAATTAACGGAACAATTACGAAGTTTTAAGAATCATAAGGAACCTCATAATAAACCCAATGTCAATAATGGCACCACAAAACGAACAATAGAGAGTAACAATAAAAAGACAAAAACAAATACCGGGTCTAACCCTAACCCCATAGTATACGCGAATAAAGACATGACAACCGCGTTCTGCATGAACTGTGGAGGATACGGGCATATCCCACGCACCTGTATAAAAGCTCGTCGGACAGTATGTTGTGTTTGCCGTGCGATAGGACACACAAATACTGAATGTCCAAGCGTGAATATCCCAGATGTAGGAAATAAACCCTCGACATCGAACCAATCCCCCAACGGTCCTAACACCGTCAAGATACAAAACCTTGCTCGCGACGCTGCAAAAACAAATAAAACACATACCACCACAATTAACGCAATATCCGATTTTCAAGCAGAAGAGGAACCAGAAAGCGACTCTACCCCTGTTGAAGAATTAGAATTTTATAATTCCGAAGAGGAATCGGATAGTCTCATTGACCTCCTTCTGGAAACGCAGTTAACCACGGATCCCGGTTATACTAACGCGATCTCAGAACCAATACCAAGCGAAATCAATTCAGAATATTCCACTAACGAGTTATATATAGTAACCGACGGAGAAAACGCGCCCCTTGCTTCGACTCAAAATAGCGACATCTCTCGCGCATTAATCCGTAAATACCACGTACCCAACCGACTACAGGCCCGTCTAGACGACCCCGAAATTCAAGACCGTATGGAGCAGAGACGCGTATATACAGCGGGAACGGGAAACGCACCTCCTGAGAAAACAGCCAAGCTACCGGTAACCGTATGGATCTATGGAGAAAACTTAACTGGCATAATCGATAGCGGGAGCGAACGTTCTTATATTAGCGAATCCACTTTCGAGCGTATACGTGATTTTTGCCTTGATACTCCTCGTCCAGATAACACCGCGACCACCGGAGTTAGGTTAGCAGATGGCACAACACTAAAAACAAAATTCGGTGCTCCATTCTTAATAGATGTAGGAGACAAATACGGTGAACAATGGCTTACGGTATTAAGTGGTTTATCCACCGATATTTTACTCGGAATGGATTTCTGGATAAATTTCATGGTAAACGTCGATATCGAGAATGACAGGCAGTGATATGACCTATCCCATAAAAATCAAACGCTGTGAACCCCGTAGTTCTACCTACACTCTATTCTCACTCCACGACGTAAACACAACCGAAAAATTAGAATTAGACAATTTCCTAGATCGCGAATTCCAAAAAGAAAAAGAAACCACATCAGGCTGTACCCAACTGATAACACATAAAATCGATCTGATAGATACAACCCCAGTACGACTTAAACCTTATAGGCGTAGTCCCACCATAAATCAATTGATGAAAACTGAAGTAGAAAGGCTCATCGCCAAAGGTTATGTTACAGTAAGCGAAGGTAGTACCTGGGCCAGTCCCCCAGTATTAGTTTTAAAGTCAAACGGCAAATATCGGTTTTGCATTGACTATCGCCGATTAAATAAACAGACCGCGAAATCCGCCCATCCAATACCTAACATGAACCGAATACTCTCAGCCCTACACGAGGCATGTTTCATATCAACCATCGACCTTAGTGAAGCATTCCACCAGATTCCGATGAAGGAAACTAGTAAAGAATATACCACTTTTGTCCTGGAAGATGGCGGATTGTACCAATGGGAACGAATGCCCTTCGGCTTAACCGGAGTACCCAGTACATTCCAAATGTTAATGGATGCTCTCAAACGCCAGCTCGTAATCAAACTAAGGGACAATCAATTACCACGTCATTGGGAAAATTGCGCGTTCGCTTATCTCGACGATTGGGTGGTCGTTTCCAAAACCTTCGAAGATCACTTAAAATTGCTAACACTAATATTCGAAGTAATCCGCGAAGCAGGTCTCACGATCAACCGCGAGAAAAGCAAGTTTGCTAGATCCGAAGTTAAATTCCTCGGACACCTAATCGATAAAGATAGTCTTCGTCCCGATCCAGAAAAACTACAAGCTATTCGCGACTTTAAACGTCCTACCACTCGTAAACAACTAAGGAGCCTTAACGGATTAGTAAATTGGTACCATCGCCACATGAAAAATATCGCTAGGGTACAAGGACCGCTAAATAAACTAACCAGCCCAAACACCCCGTGGAAATGGACAGAAGTAGAAGAAAAGGCTTTCCTAGAAACCAAACAGCGAGTACTAGAGGCACCCCTCCTTCACACTCCTAACCCTAACCTACCATACATGTTATACACAGACGCTAGTGACACCGGGTTAGGCGCAGTACTTACCCAAATAGACAAAACTAATGACAATCGGGAATATTTCATCCAATGTCTTAGTAGACCCGTACTACCGGCCGAAAAGAACTACACCACATCGGAAAAAGAATGTCTCGCGATCGTCTGGGCTGTAGAAAAACTCCGCTGTTACCTAGAAGGCGCACCCTTCACCGTCGTAACTGATCACTCCGCGCTAACGTGGCTATACTCACATAAGGACCCGACAAGTCGACTCGCTCGTTGGTCCATGAAGCTGTTAGCGCATGACATAACCGTTATCTACCGCAAAGGTTCGGAGAATGAGGCACCGGACGCCCTGTCACGACTACACGACGAGCCAACCAAACCCGATTGCATAAGAATAGTGGAAAACGTAAACGCGGAACCCCCGAATATTTACGATCTATGGTATCAAAAGAAATATCAAACCACGCGCAAACACGCGAATATCTTAGTAGATTAGAAGATAGAAGACGAGAAACTATATCACTACCGACCCGACCCGGGAAAACAAGATATCGGTGACGAGAATGCTTGGAAACTCGTCCCCAAATATTCAGAAATAACTAACATCATACGAACAAATCATGATTCAACCCAAGCAGGACACCTAGGAACCAACAAAACTTGCGACCGCGTGCGACAGCAATATTACTGGCCGGGGATACACGAAAATATCCAACAATACGTTGCTAACTGTAAAACATGCCGCCTCGTTAAGTTTAACCAACATAAAGTTCAACATCAGATGAACATAAGACCTCCTATAGCGCCTTGGGCCATTATTTCAGCAGACACAGTAGGACCCTTGACCCGTTCCACCGAAGGAATGTCTAGGATCTCTACTCCAAATACATTGAATTAATCCCACTGCGCACCCAAACCGGAAGTCTAGTGGCGCGCGAGTTAAGGCGAATTTATAACCGATGGGGTACACCTAGTAGTATAATCACAGATAACGGAACCGAGTTCATAAATCAACACGTCAAGCGGTTAAATGCTGAATTCCAAGTAAAACACCAGACCACTTCATTAGCACATCCTTGCGCAAATCCAGTGGAACGACTAAATCGAACCATCAAACTCATGTTAGCTGCTTTCACATCGCCAAAACAGACCGACTGGTCTCATTATGTGTCAGATTTACAATACGCTTGCAATTCTTCCAAGAGTTCGGCTTCGAATTACACACCCCATTTCCTAAATTTCGGTCGTGAAACCCGTGCAAGCTACGATCCAAGACACACCCCCGACACAACTCAGCTGGAGCAACAAGAGCCTTGGGCTCGGAGAATGGCTTTACTAGACTCTGTCCGGCATTTAGCTGAAAAACACATCTTAAAAACCCAATTTAGACAAGTATCAAAACACAACGCTGGGATTCCGTCCGCACCCCCAGACATCAAAATAGGCGATGAAGTTTATTACCCACGAAAACGCTTAAGTAAAAAGAGTGACCAGTATAGTGCCAAACTAGCACCCAAGTACGACGGACCAGCGTACGTACATAAATATTACCCACCTACTACAGTAGAAATAACTCATAAAGATAAGACTTATATAGGGAAATACGACATACAAGACTTGAAATTTCCACGTCGTAGCACCCGACACCCCACTAACTAAACTATTGTTAACCCCACAGAAACCTTGAGTGTCATCCCATGGGGAACAAAAAAAAAGAACAAACATGCAAACCTCCAGGAAAAGAACTCGACCAAGCAACACTGCGCAGCAAATGATACCGGTCGTGCGCTTGTTACGGCTTACCGACTCCGACGTAGATGCCGCGCACCTTTTATCTCGCCTTACGAACTTTAGGTCACAAAAATCGGTTCGCGATGTGACCCCGCGTCAAACTAACAGCCCGTCGAGTCGAAAACCGTCGACGACTCCGGCAACCGCGCCCGAATCAGAACTAGACAAACCACTGGACTTGACCAAATACCATTCAACACCCGGATGTAGCACAGCGAAACGCCCCATTACTCCACCGGGACCACCGCCGCTACTCCGACTCGACTCTCTAAAGAGACGACGACCTTCAACTTCCTCCAGCTCAACAACTGATACTATCACGACGTCACGAACAATTAACGTGAAATCCTCCAGCTCAGAAACCTCCAGCGAAGATGAGCCAGAAGACAATCGTAGACCGATAATAAAAGAAGAAAAGAAACACACAATTATATCACCAAAAAGGGAACAAGAACCTTTTTTCCCTTCCCTTGGAGAAGAAAAACCTGAAGATCTTCCGAGACCCGGACCTATCCATATTAACCGCACACGGCTAATCAAGGAATGGGACGCCACGCCGAATGAAATCAGAAGTGTCGAACCACACGTCATCTCTAAGACCTGTACTTTCAATAGCTATGCCTCAGCCTTACTGGGTCCCCAGTTCTCACCTCCCCAAAGGAAAACGCCACTGATAGAGCGCCTCCTGGCCGCACCTATCGCTACTCGAATGAACAACAACACCATAATCATTGGGTTTGCCAATATGACACCCCGAGCCATAACTCTTGACACTTGGCAACGCACCATTGACGGATACATACGCGACCAATCGCAAGTAGGTGTACGCGCCGAATTGAGGAACAGCGGCACCAACACTTTCCTAACACACCGCCCAAAGATCTTAACTAAAGGGTGCATAAACTGCAGAGCGAGGGATCACCACTTTCAAAACTGCCGATCACCATACCGAAGCGGATTCTGCCACGTCTGCGGAGCCGATGGGTTCCACTCAGCTACCCGCCCGTTCCCTCATGGCTGGGAAAACGAAATAATGAAAGGTCGCTGCCACAAATGCGGAACTGACATCCGATTGTTAAATGTAAATTGCACAAGCTGCCAAGAGAGATTCCCGGAGCAACACGCCTGGAGAAACAACTACAAAGGAACCCCTCCACACCAGGAGGCGACCTCGGCCTCAACCTCTACACAAACTCAAAACCAGGTCATGACCTCGGCCAATCGACAGCTGACTGGACTACCAGACCAGTGGCGTACACCATTGGGGGAACTATACCCCGGAGATGAAGAGACCTCTCGGAACCGTGTACCAAAAACCGAGGATACTCGTCCACCCGGTCGGAACCGCGACTTACGACACCGACTACCCCCGAGGGTTCGCGACGCGAAAAACTAACCACGAGTGATAAGCCGTAACTTCGCCACGCTACCCAATACAAAAAAAAAAAAAAACTGACCAAAAAGATATCTACACGTACCTTTATTTCGATGTTCCTATTATACCATATACCTTAACCTACTTAGATTGAGTTCATTATAACTTAGACTGATAGATTAAACAGGTCACCGTAATGTATAAGACCAACCCTGGATTAAGATATTTAATCGGCATTAGGCCAAGGATCCAAGTTAATCACATTATTCTCAAAATCAAGATTCGCGGCAGCGAATCGCCGCCAAGTACCCGTAGGCAGGCGAGCGCTAGCCGGGACTCTATTTTCTCGGGGGAACTCTTTATACCTGTAAGCAGGAGGTCATAACTTCGGAACGCGTGAATATTTTTCGATCAAATTCACAGAACAGATATTCCCCCACCACACGACTTCGCTCTATAAATTTGATCGGAATCGGTACACTGGTTTCTGATATATCGGTCACGAAAGTTGATGAAAAAGCATCTTCTTCTTCTTCTTCTTCCACTTCTTCCTGGTCATCAGATTTTCGCTAGACGCTTGCTTGTCCTCACGTTTCTGAACGAACGGTGAAACGGATCGACTTGATCTTTGAAACGTGGGTACAAGCCATCGAAATCTCGCCCCCTATTGATTTTGGCATGAATCTGAATCCGCACTTGGTCGATATGTGATAATGAAGTTACTAAGTGAGCCACAGAGGGACGACGAAATCAAAATGGCTGTCGGATGGCTGACGGATCGCGGTATTGACAGTTGAAATATTCATAATTTATATATAATCGTATTATATAGTTATATATTCATATTATATAAGATATTATCGGTTAAGCTAATGGTTTTATTTCAGTAAATCAGTGAAACAGTGAATCAGTGAACAATGATCAGAGTGAAAAGTGCGCCGACCGTGGTTTCACGCCGATGACCGTTATTATTTAATAAATCTGCATGATGGCCTGTTGTAAGTGCACGGAACAGATCCTCTAAGCTGGGTTCAAATATTTAGATAAAGAATAAATCAACGATCCTGGCAAAATATTATTTCACTTCGATCCGGAACAAGTGAAAATAAGGTTACGATGACTTACATTAAACGGTATGTACGGACATTGCTTTTCACTAGATTTTACATATAATAATACTAGATGAATAGACCAACCTCAACTTCTTTGTTTCCACTGAATTTCCACAGTCATCTGGACCATTCCTATCCTATTATCAATCCATTGGAATAGACGAACACTCCGACAAAACGACGTCCCAAAAACAAAGGCTGCAATTACCAATTCGTTGGAATAGACGAAGATAACATTTCGGCGAAACATCGTCCCAAAACAAAGGTAGCCGACAGCTCATAGCTCCAATGTAATAACAATGTTAGGAAAATTAGTAGCGATACGAAACCTCTCATTTAATCCTTTGTCATTTTATATGTTTCGCAGTTACTTGGCCTTTTCCTATCCTATCATCGATCCATTGGAATAGTCGGAGATGATGCTTTAACAAAACGACGTCCCAAAATAAAGGTTGCGATTACCAATCAGTTGAAATAGAGGAAGATAACATGTCGGCGAAACATCCTCCCAAAACGAAGGTAGCCTACAACTCATAGCTCCAACGTGATAACAATATTAGGAAAATTAGTAGCGATACGAAACCTCTCATTTAATCCGTCGTCATTTTCTATGTTTCACAGTCACCTGGACCTTTCCTATCCTATCATCGATCCATTGGAATAGTTGAATATAATGCTTTGACAAAACGACGTCCCAAAAAAAAGGTTGCGATTACCAATCAGTTGAAATAGAGGAAGATAACATGTCGGCGAAACATCTTCCCAAAACGAAAGTAGCCTACAACTCATAGCTCCAACGTGATAACAATATTAGGAAAATTAGTAGCGATACGAAACCTCTCATTTAATCCTTAGTCATTTTCTATGTTTCACAGTCACCTGGACCTTTCCTATCCTATCATCGATCCATTGGAATAGTTGAATATAATGCTTTGACAAAACGACGTCCCAAAAAAAAGGTTGCGATTACCAATCAGTTGAAATAGAGGAAGATAACATGTCGGCGAAACATCCTCCCAAAACGAAAGTAGCCTACAACTCATAGCTCCAACGTGATAACAATATTAGGAAAATTAGTAGCGATACGAAACCTCTCATTTAATCCTTCGTCATTTTCTATGTTTCAGAGTCACCTGGACCTTTCCTATCCGATCATCGATCCATTGGAATAGTTGGATATAATGCTTTGACAAAACGACGCGACGTCCCAAAAAAAAGGTTGCGATTACCAATCAGTTGAAATAGAGGAAGATAACATGTCGGCGAAACATCCTACCAAAACGAAAGTAGCCTACAACTCATAGCTCCAACGTGATAACAATATTAGGAAAATTAGTAGCGATACGAAACCTCTCATTTAATCCTTTGTCATTTTCTATGATTCGCAGTCACCTGGACCTTTCCTATCCTATCATCGATCCATTGGAATAGTTGAATATAATGCTTTGACAAAACGATGTCCCAAAAAAAAAGGTTGCGATTACCAATCAGTTGAAATAGACGAAGATAACATGTCGGCGAAACATCGTCCCAGAACAAAGATAGCCTACAACTCATAGCTCCAACGTAATAACAACGTTAGGAAAATTAGTAGTAATACCAAACCTCTCATTCAATCCTTTGTCATTTTCTATGTTTCACAGTCACTTAGCCTTTTCCTATCCTATCATCGATCCATTGGAATAGGCGGAGATAATGCTTTGACAAAACGACGTCCCAAACGAAGGTTCCGATTATCAATCCGTTGAGATAGACGAACATAACACTTCGGCAAAACAGCGTCCCAAGACAAAGGTAGCCCACAGTTCATGGTTCCGAAATGATAACAATGCTAGGAAAATTAATACTGATATATTAAAATCTTTCCTTCAATACTTTGTTATTTTATATCTTTTACAGTCATTTGGACCATTGCTATCCTATTATTAATTCATCGGAACAGAAGAGCGCAACATTTCGGCAAGATGATGTCCCATAACAGAAGTAGTTCACAGCTGCTCCAAAGTTATAACAGTCTACGTATCTTCTTCAGATGAACCAATTTCGACCAGCCTACCAACCACTTACTTCACCTACCTGTACATCAGCACCACAAACTAGTTATCAAACAGACTAATATATTTGAAATTACTGATCATTCAAAGTGTTATAATAGTACAGCACGATACAGGTAGCATACACGTGCCATATACTATTTTGTTTAACTCAGTGTGCGAAATTCTTTACCTGTAAAAACTCTAAAAAATGAGTATAGTATATATTGGAATATTAGTGAGAGCGGCCGGGTGGGAACAAGGTCCAAAGGCAGAGCGCCCGGTCAGGGTGCAGGGGGCAAAGCCCCCGCTGGGGGGTTGGAAAGCCCCCCCATTAAAAACAAAATACTTCCAAATATGATTTTCAATAGCATCAATTTTTATTAGTCTTCGAAACTAAAGAAATGAGGAAATCAAAGACAAAAACAACTGTTTTTCTTCCACTTCTATATATCCCTTTTCGTGGTCTATCGATAGAAACGCAAATTCGAGATACAAGTTATCTTGATCAGAAAAGTAAGGCTCATTTGATTTTGATAGAATTATATTATGTTTCACATGAATTTTATTTTATTTATAAATAACATGTAATGTTAATTTGATATATTAGTAACACTATTATTTAATCAGTAAATATGTATGTCTCAACACAATTTGACACAAAATTGAGAAAGTTGAATGGAAGAAAAATATTTTAGAAATTATTAGTTTCAAACAGAGAGAAATGAATTAGTTTTACATATGGAAGTATGTGAATCGGACACTTTACACACTATCAACAGGCATAAGAAATCAAGTATCACACACTGAGTTGAAAATAGTACAGTATGATATGAGAGTGATGAAACTTTTTCTGACGAGTGTGAAATTGCAGCACGAGCCGAAGGCGAGTGTTGCAATCACACAAGGTCAGGAAAAGTTTTTCCGTCGAGTATTATACAAAATTTGACTTTATGACGTATGAAATTCTCACACACGCGGAGCGTGCGTAAAACATCCAAGGTGTGTTGCGCAAAGTTTTAATGGTTTCGAAAAATGGTGTAGCCAAGTGCTTTCGTCTTTCCTCGGTAGCTTCTACTATCAAAAAGAAAACCTTCAGATTTTCCCTGAACGATTCTTGTTGAGATTCGTTTCTAATACATAGAAGAGGGCTGATTTTTTGATAACTGCCCAATTTCAAGCCTTGGCTCTTACGTTTCGCAGCAAAATCAACAACCCGTCTAATAAGTGTCAAACTGAATGTATAAAATCTTCGGTAATTCATTGACCTTTAGATGATCGTGTGGAAAAATTACTGATTAAATACTAAATTTAAGTTAAAACTGTATATTAAGGTTGAAGTTCGTAACGTTAACGTAATAACAGAATATTCGTCGAAGAAATGCAATATTTCGTGATCCTAATATTGTTAGAATTACAAAATATGCTAGATAAACGTGTTTCACACGATTTGAGGAATTATACATCTTTCTTGATCCATTTGAAATTCGAGCCTTGAATTTGAGAATTTTTTGGCGAATATTTTGTTGAAGTAACGCTACGAACTTCAACCTGATACTGTATAAGACAAAATTAAGTTCTGCCTAATAAATTATTTATGTTTGTCACAGTTGACAATTGAAGTAAATGCGTTTGTCTTTCGCTGAATGTTTCTTCCCTTGTCCAAATTCCGAATGTATTTCTTATGGTGATCAAACTATAATAACGTATAACCCTGCTGGAATGAAATGAGCAATCTTTCTCAGTTCTGGTACTTGCAAAAAGAAGTGAAATCCCACGAAAAACATCCAAAGATGTAAAAAAAGCCGCCAAGTACTCACACGAAAATCACAATTGCTTTATAAGCAAAACGGTTTGCCAGTCTCTGTCGTGAAATCAAGAAAAAAGCCAAGCACCGAACGTACTACAACTGCGATCTCTTAGCAATTTGTTAAAAAAAAATAAAAAAACTCAAACTCAAACTCAAGCCTACGTCGTGAAGTCGGAGTTTCGTGTGACGATATCGAAGCATCATTCCAAGAGCTACGTACTTGGCGGGCACATTCGGTTCCTTAGAGCTATACGGACAACCCGCTTCGTTTTATGCAAAAATTGAGTTTTTAATGCGACAGCAATTAAATACAATGAAAAACTAGTTATTAAAACCAATAATCGTTTCAGACAATACTTCTACGTGTCTTCAACTATGTGTATGACTTGACAGACATAAATACTTGTATAATCAATAAAAATCTTGGTCGTTCCCACTGTCATTGAATTATCAAATCAGACTTGGAACTCTGGAATCACATACCTCACTAGGTAGTATTAATTATGGAAGAATAAACTTATTCACTTGCAAAACGATCGAATCAAGAAAACTCTACTCTGCTATTGCGGCATGCAACCTAAAACATACAGCTACGGATATACGTATATGCTATAAGTAGCATAGAGTATGACAGTTTGATATAATGATAAATATAAAATTCAGTTGATGATTGCTTAATTGGTGTACCTATACTATGTCATACAATCTTGCTCACGATGCATGCGTATATGCAAGTGCACGAGCGTATACACGTAGTGGGGAGGATCAATTTCAATACCTGAAACCCATCTTCGTAACAGTTCGGCCTCACTTGAGTGCAAAAATATTTTTTACCCGACTAAGATAAAACTACTATACTCCATCCCTGCAACGCGGGCGGAAAGTAATCAATTTCTGATCAGAGGGAAGAAAAAGTGAATTTTGCGGTAGAAAAAGTAAATTTGAAGGGCAGAAAAAAACTCTAAATTTGACCGATTCTAAGTTTGATTGATTGAATTGCTGTGTTTGACTAGTGGATGCAATATGGACATTTCATCTAGTCGGGTAAAAAGTGGAGGAGCGAACTTTCACCTCGTGCTCGTGCTGAACATCGCACTCAGCAAAAACCACACACTTTCCTCCCTAGTAGCATAATGTACTATATTGTTGTTCATTTTGTTGCTCATTCGTTTGTGGAGAATAATCATTTGCAACTACACAATCGTGGCAGTTGAAGGATTAGCGCTTGCGAGCTCACGGTAGTGCGTAGTGCGGGCGCTTTTGGCGCCCGCACTACGCACTCCCGTGAACTCGCAAGCGCTAATCCTTCAACTGCCACGATATAGTCGTCCGACAAGATCGGAAGATGCATTTTAAATAAATTTATACCTATAGAACCAATGTTATCTGCGAATCTAACATTCGTCAGTCGATGCAAAGTTCATGACATGTTTATAACCAGCGACCGAAAACATAGTACTTTGAGACTGGTTCGCAAAATACGATAAGGTCATATCAATTCAACGTGAGAACAACAAACACAAAGAAGAAAAACCGAATGTGCCCGCCAAGTACGTAGCTCTTGGAATGATGCTTCGATATCGTCACACGAAACTCCGACTTCACGACGTAGGCTTGAGTTTGAGTTTGAGTTTTTTTATTTTTTTTTAACAAATTGCTAAGAGATCGCAGTTGTAGTACGTTCGGTGCTTGGCTTTTTTCTTGATTTCACGACAGAGACTGGCAAACCGTTTTGCTTATAAAGCAATTGTGATTTTCGTGTGAGTACTTGGCGGCTTTTTTTACATCTTTGGATGTTTTTCGTGGGTTTTGTTCTTTTCCGCAGACAATGTCTACCTCTATTCATTAATACTCTATAACTCAAAAGTAAAAAGAAAACGGGGATTCCTCACATATATAGAAACCCTATACTATTGGCACCGTCCAATGTCTTATCGACAGATCATTCCACCGACCGTTGTCGGACAATATTATTAAGCAAATAACTAACCTACCTTATAAACACATTATGTTTAACACCTTAACGATAGTATATTAACTAAAGTTAAGATCACCTAGTGAGTTAATGTCCTATACAAAACAACACAACCATTTATGATTTTCTTCTTTTTGCCAGGATGGCTATTCAATGTTAATGTTTTTGATTTCTGTATCTTTTGTTTACGAGATTAACTCTATACTTCATCAGTTTAGTATTAGGTTCCAAACCAAACCACAAATAAGGACTCTAATGAGTCGGCAGTCGCCACTAAAATTCTCTACCGGTAACCTTCGGCTAGCGGGGGAAAATGTAACATAGCATGACCGTATGGAACTCCGCCGTGCGGATACGATTAGAATTTCAAAAAAGTAACTGCCGCCTCAAACTACGGCTAAATTGGCAGCGCCAAGTCGGCCAACAACCGAACTTTGCGCTGTGAAGTAGTCAGTAGGGAACGAGCCTGAACAGAAGAAAGTGGTGTCGTTTGGCTAATGGCCTACAACCAAGTTGTATCTACTCAAATATTTCACGTTAGCAATAGTAGTGATCCAGAGTATTGTAAAACTGAGAAGTGAAAATAAAAATAAGTGTTTAAGTAAACTCAACTCATTATTTGAAGACCTAACTCGTCCACGCCGAAGCTTCATCAGGGATCTTCTACTACCAGCTTAGTATAAATTATAAGAAACTTCTAATAATAAGCTATCTTGAGGGAAGAAATTCTCACTTATTTGGAACGAGGTATCGAGGACCTCCTCATTCGCCTGACGAACTCACCGGCTCCTCGTGGCCGAAAACACGTGGTGGCGCTCAACGAACCTAGCTAGCACAAAACCATTAATATCACAGCCTCGGTGTGCAAAGTTTTTTTGATCTCTTCCTCGAAATACGGGGATCGAAAATTCATTGTCACAATGCCGAAAATGAGCGAATTTATGGAGTTTCTATCAAGTCGTTGCCATACTTGGGAGATGATCGAACGCGGAAAATCCAAGCCTGAAACCTCTAAATTTGCTTATAATAAACAGAACGATAAGAAAGTGACATAAGCGTCAACCTTTCAACCAAATTGCGTATACTGCAAAGGTGCTCACACGATTTCAAAATGTGACGAAATAACAAAACTATCCGTAGCAGCTCGACAGGAGGAAATACGGAAAAATAAATTATGTTCAAACTGTCTGAAACGCAATCACGAAAGTAAAGATTGCAATTCACCTTACTCGTGTCGACACTGTGGTCAGAAACACCACTCGTTATTGCATCCATCGACAGAATCGACCACGTAGATGAACGCGCATAAATCTGGTCATTTGAACTCAAATTCAGCGATAGTTACATGCTGCGCACAAGAAAATGACGATAGCAGCGAACAAGTTCAATCAACAGAAGCAGAAATGAATATAATTTTGAGTTCACAAGATTCGTCAAAAAGGAAAACCACTTCAGTCATTCTATCAACAGCTAAGGTCTTTGTTTATGACAGAGACGGAAATCAAGTAACTTGTAGAGCTTTACTTGACCCAGGATCGCAGTCAAACATCATTACAACGGAACTCGCACAGGAGCTCCGCTTAAGCCAGAGGAAAATAAACTTGCCTATTAGCGGCATAAATAAAGCTAAAACAGTGGTTAAGAATCAACTGACTATTAAAATCAAATCACAACACTCTAGGTACGAAACTGAACTAGATTGTCTAGTCCTTCCAACAATTACCGGGATACTTCCTCAAGCTAAAATAGATACTTCAACTTCGAGTTTACCTCGACACATACAATTAGCCGATCCCGAGTTCCATCAACCGGGAAAAATTGACTTGTTAATAGGAGCTGTGTGCTTTTGGAAATTGTTGAATGAAAATAGGACTGAACTAGCACACGATCAACCCATTCTCCAAAACACGCTATTAGGTTGAATAATAGGGGGCGAGAATACAAACGACTCATTAGAATATACGACCTGTCACCTTGTAGTCTCAAGATTAGAGGAACAACTGAATAATTTCTTCAGAACTGAAAATTTAGCCGAAGAAAAAAGACGTCTTACTAAAGACGAAAGCTGGTGCGAAGCGCAATTCAGCGAGACAGTTCAACGACCACAGAAAAGATATATAGTATCTTCGCCCAAAAATTCTGCCGTAATTCTAGGGAAATCTCGCAAATCAGCCGTAGCAAGACTCATGTCTTTAGAAAGAAGATTGAAAAGACAACCAAAACTAAAAGACGAATACTTGAAGTTCATGAGAGACTACGAATCTACAGGTCATATGACACAACAAATTTACAACAAGATCCTCTCAGATGGCGAACAGTTCTTCCTACCACATCCTGTTGTAAGAGAATCTAGTATCACCACAAAGGTTAGAGTGGTGTTCGATGGTTCAGCTAAGACAAGCTTAGGGACATCTCTCAACGATAAGCTATTTGTTGGCCCAAATCTTCAAGAAGATCTTGTAGAAATACTCATGCGATTCAGAACTCACGAATATGTAATAACTGCCGATATAGAAAAAATGTTTAGGCAAATTGACGTATTACCAGCAGATAGACCTTTACAACAAATTCTATGGCGGGAGGATCCGTCACATGAAATAAAAGCATACACGTTGAATACTGTTACGTACGGAACTACGTGTGCCCCCTTTTTGGCGATGCGTTGTTTAAGACAGCTTGCCCAAGATGAAGGCCCCAATTTTCTACTAGCAGCCGAAGCCTTGAGGAAAGACTTCTACATGGATGACGTCTTGACAGGAGCGAGAACGTTGAAAGAAATAATCCAGAAGCAAATACAATTATATAAATTGTTAGAGGAAGGGAGCTTCAGACTAAGAAAATGGAGGTGTAATCACGAGCAAATTTTATCTCACCTAGCAGATGATAGAAAGGCGGATAACCTTCTGGTATTAGACGACTCCGACGCAGTAAAGACACTGGGATTACTTTGGAATTCAAAAACAGACGTACTACAGTACAGTATACATATATCAGAAGAGGAAAAATACACCAAACGAAACATTCTCTCCAAAATAGCTCAGATCTACGACCCTTTAGGTCCAGTCGGTCCCATTCTTCTCAATGCGAAAATTCTGATGCAGCAGCTATGGAAACTAGACATTGGATGGGATTGCGAAGTACCTCAAGATATCGACGAATCTTGGCGGATATATTACCGTTCTCTTTTACTAATAAATAAGCTAAAAATAGACAGGAATGTAAACCCTAAGAAAGTTCGAATCAAGTCGATTTACATGGTTTTACCGATGCTTCCGAAAAGGGTTATGGTGCATGCGTATATGAGTCAATCCACGTCAAGCGGGACGGATTTAGCCAAAAATATTCGTCGATGTTTCGGATTCTTTTTTAATTTTTTTTACACATTCTCTGGGTGAAATTAACAAATGAAACATTTTTTTTTTTTTTTTTACTCAAAGGGTTAAGCAGCTGCAAGGGGTTGAATTTTCGAAAAAAACACCAAAATTCGGGATCGCGCTCTTCTTTAAACGTTAATATCTCCGGTTCCCTTTGTCGTACAGACATCGTCAAAAACTCATTTTGAAGCTCTTGAATTGCACTTTCATGTTATGAATTTTTAATTCATGTAATAAATGATTTTCTATTTGTGATTAACAATTATACTTTTCAAACGCGATTTTCGAGATGATTACCACCTTCGAAAATTCTGAAAAAAATACGAGCGTGTTCCTTGATTCATTCTCTACGAAATCTGTAAGTTTAAAAATGGAACTCCGATGGAAACTATATTTCCAAAGCGGTTGATTCATGCGGGACGTCGCGCACGGCCGGGTACACGAGCGTTGGGGCGGCAAGACCCTGTTCGCGCGTCGTTACATACTTGGAATTGAACTCGAAGGTGAGAAACTAATTCCGCGTAATGCAATAAATATGCCCATTATTTGAACACCTGTGTGTCGACCCTCAGGTATTTAAAATACCCTCTTTTCACCCTTCCATGGCCTCCCTAGAATGGAACTTCTTTGCTACTTCACACGGAAAAGGGCCTTGTGATGGCATTGGGGGTGCCCTCAAAAGATTAGCCGCGAAAAGCAGTCTAGAACCATCACAAGAACCGATAAATAGTCCCCAAAAATTTTTTTCCTGGGCTAAGAATAATCAGAATATTAAAAATATCTACGTCGATTTTTTCACAAATGATGAGTACAAAAAAGAAGCTGTTGCATTACAATTTCGATTTGAAAAAGCGAAGGTAGTCCGTGGAACATTGACATTCCATTGCATGAAGCCTATTTCAAAAAAAAAAATTGTTGCTAAAAGATATTCGTATGCACAGAAGTCAGTAGAAGCATTGGTTTCCAAGTAATTGAACCATTAATATATAAATTTAAACTCGCCGTTTACTTCAAGATTTTATTTGAATATATATATTATATACAGAGATGTTCTGTGGAAAGTGGTCAGTCTAATGGCGGCACGATTATTTTTTTTCGCGAATGACAACGCTGCCACTCGATCACAGACAATCGATCTACTGATATTTTATATGTCTGTGACTGATAATAGACGACGTAGCGGTAGCTGTCACGTCGTAGGTTAAAATGAACTGTCATATTACAATATTGCGTAATTAAATTGTAATATCGTTCATAATACGACGGTATACGATACTATTTCATAAATAAGTAGTACTGACTTGTTAAATTAATTACAGATGTCAATTTCTGTTTATTTATAACATTAGGTTATAAATAACTGTCTTGGTGAAATTTACGCATCTCGGAGTGATAAAGTTAATTAGGGCAATAGCATACGAAATTGATTCTTTATGAATTCATTGCAGGTGTGGATTTCTGTTTATTTGCTACATTATTTACAACCGTGCATTTCGTCGGTGACTGACTGATCCGCTGCATCCCTTGGACAAGGAGGGTTACGAACATAGCGATGTGAAAATCATTCATCGAGCAATATAATATACAATATTGTGTAATTGAATTGTGATATCGTTCCTAATACAACAGTTATCTATTTCATAAATAAGTAGTCATGAATTTTTGCTTTATTCTACACAGCAATCAAATACACAATTAAATAGATTCACAATAAGAACAATAATTTCAATTAATTTATTACTCGATGAAACTTGAACACGCATTGATGGACTAACACATCACTTACGCAGGACTATTTTCGTACTTATTAGGCTGAGAAGACATGTAGAGTATTTTTTTATTCATCAAAGATGCCTCGTAGGATGGAACACTTTCACTGAATCAAGGCGAATATTGCTCATTGAATGATATTCACATCGCTTTGTTCGTAACCCTACTTGTCGAAGAGATGCAACGGGTCAGTCAGTCATCGAAGAAATTCACGGATGTAAATAGTGTAGCAAATAAACAGAAATTCACACCTGAAATGAATTTATAAAGAATCAATTTCGTATGCTATTGCCTAATTAACTTTATCACTCCGAGATGCCCAAATTTCACCAAGACAGTTATTTATAACCTAATGTTATAAATAAACAGAAATTGACATCTGTAATTAATTTAACAAGTCAGTACTACTTATTTATGAAATAGTATCGTATACCGTCGTATTATGAACGATATTACAATTTAATTACGCAATATGGTAATATGACAGTTCATTTTAACCTACGACGTGACAGCTACCGCTACGTCGTCTATTATCAGTCACAGACATATAAAATATCAGTAGATCGATTGTCTGTGATCGAGCGGCAGCGTTGTCATTCGCGAAAAGAAATAATTGTGCCGCCATTAGACTGACCACTTTCCACAGAACATCTCTGTATAGTATCAGAGTTTAGATTAAATATTTTTCAGTTTGTTAATTTAGTACGTAATTGATTAAATAACACTGTGATGTATTCTATTTGATGGACTCAAAAAGTACATTATATTTACCACTTATTTTCGATGACCAGGAGCTTCAGTTTCGAATTTGTGATATGTTTTAAGATTTTAGTTAAGTGTTTTATTTCTATATTTGTATTTTTGTTGTTTTAATTCGAATATTCAGTATGAAATGAAATAAATAGTTAATAATTTCGTGAATTAATGGACTGATGAATTTGAACGTATAACAGCCCCCCCTGTATTCCTTGCATGCAAAGCGAACAAGCCTCGGTCTCGGCGCACTCCCGTGTGGAAATTCTGTCAGGGCTGTGATCAGGGCCTGATTATTTAGCCTGATTACAAATCAGGCCCTGGTCAGGAGAAAATTATCGGGCCCCGACTAGAAATGTAACGCTTCGCAAGGCAGGCCCTGGTTGGGCTAGTTCATCAGGCCCTGATCGGGCTAGTTTATCAGGCCCTGATCGGGCTAGTTTATCAGGCCCTGGTTGGGCTAGTTTATCAGGCCCTGACTAGGAAAATTCATCAGAATCCGATCAGAAATAGTACGACGAGCCCTGATCTGGTTAAATTATTAGGGCCCGACTGGGAATGTCACATTTCGCCCTTCCGTTTAAAATCGGGACAATATATCAGGCCCTGATCGAGAGAATTGATGAGGATCCGATCAGAAATACAATATGGGTCCTGATTAGGTTAGTTTATCAGACCCCGACCAGAGGAATTCTTCAGGACCTGGTAAGGAATTGTGGTAGCTGGTGTAGATGACGCCCTGTGGATGCGTCATTTTTTTTTTTTACAATAAAAGAGGAAATTATATTCCATTTGAAAATTAAAATTATTCATTTTCATGAAAACTAAAAAAAAAATTGATGGCACATTTTTTCATATTTTTGTTATACAACAAGAATATGTTTTTTTATTATTCAAATAAAACACTATCGATTATACTATAGAGATACTATAGATTTTAATATACGTATGTATAGATGAGATCATTATATATAGACTATAATAATTTTATGTTAACGAGAATGAGAATAAAGTACAGCTTTCTTAAGTATACATATGCGTATATACATACACACAATTACTCGTGGTCTAATTGTCTAATTGTAAAACTTTTTGAACGAAAGACGTTCCAGTCAAATAACACATTCATGAGCTCTCTTTTTATCGAAACAACAAATTTTGCCGGTCTTTGTGTGAGTGGAAAAACTTTACGTTATGGTTTTGGATTAAGAGTGATTAGTGTTTCTTACCTACTGCTTACGCGATTAAAATACTAATCAGTCTTAATCCAAAACCTTGATGTAAAGTTTTTCCACTCACACAAGAACCGGCCAAATCTGTTAAATTTCGATAAAAAAATAGTCTTATGTATAAATGTATTGTACTTGAAACGTCTTTCTTTCAAACAGTTTTGCAATTAGACAATCAGACCACGAGTAATCACGTACAAAAAAGTGTTGAACCTATCTAACCAATAAAGCTTTAAGCGGAAAATCCAGTTTTTTGAAAAAAAATGGTGACAGCAAAAACAATTGAAAACAAAAAAAAAAAAAATAACCTCTGGAGTTCACTTAAATATATTCTATTTTATCATCAACTGTAGAGAAAAAAAGAAAAGAGAATATTTCTCAAATAAGGGAGAGTAAATAATGGTATTACTTTAGCGTTAATAAAGAAAAAAAAAAGAAAAACAATTACTATTGTGAGTTGAAATTGTTCACTGAGGTGTCTAATTGTATAACGATATGAAAGAAAGAATGGGATACCAAAGTATTTTGTACCCTATTCTTTCTTTCATATAGTTCTACAATTAGATACCTCAGCGAACAGTTTCAACTCACGATAGTAATTGTTGAAGATCACTCGATTAATCGGCTTCGCCTTATTCTTCTTCATCTTGACCCGCTACAATTTCGACTAACAGAGGTCTGATTGGTACTTCCACTACGGCAGGTGCCGCAGGAAGTATGGCGGGCGCCGCAGGAGGTATGTCAGGCTTTTTCCGTGCGTTCCTATGACCATCCCAGTCCTTTGCATTGTATAGCACACTTGCCAAAGCTTTTCTATACTCCAGTTCAGAAACCACGTCGTTTGTCGCCCCGCTATGACGGGCACACACTAAGGTGGTGGGCCCAGTAATCGTCACATTAAGCGAAACGCTTGACTTTGAAAACTTATATCACCCTTATTGAGGAATGAATTATTGTTATTTTAAGTTATTCTGAATGGGATTTCGATCACGAATAAGAGCGTCACTATAAAATTCTCGTCTCATTTTTGTTGGCAAGAAAATCCTTCGTAAAGGTCAGAAGGTGCCAAGGTACGAGTCATCGCCATGCCGCTGTTACGGCTGGCCCAGTATTCGCCATAGATACATACCAGTCATCGTCATACGTGTTTGAATATCATTCACGAATGATGGAAAGGAACGGATGATTTTTGTAAGCATCGAAGTTCCTTATAACCGTTTAAAGAACTGCAGAATGGTTGTGTTTTTATTGATCCAGTATGATAATTTTGGGTTTTTATTGGAAAAACTTTTAGAATTCGTTCGGCATATATAAATTTATTCCAAATAAGTACGATAATTAAGTATTACATTCTTTTCATAAAAATATTGGAAACAGTTTGTTAGAAAAATTTCTGTTACATACGAATTAACAACCATAAATTATATTTGTATCATAGGAATTAATAATTACGCGTTAAGCCTTAATGTCTATTTTTATACCATTTTTGGTGTCTATTTTTTATATCAATTTTGGTGGTTCTTTTTATTCTTTGGTTCTTTGCGCGCGCATGCATTCTTTTTTCTACTCTCCTGTTTTGAAGATTTTTGAGATTCAGCCTTCTGAGTGTTTTTGGTTTTTGGTTTTTGCGCATCCTTCGCTTCTTTGGCAATACGCCGCCTTTCTTCTTTGGCTTCTTGCTTCTGTCTTTTGACTTCTAAAGCTATTCTTGTTTTTTCTTCTCGCTTCCGTTTTCTTTCTTCTTTTTGGAGTAATGCTTCTTGTTTCCTATTTTCCTTTTCTTTATAATACTGTTGCCATTGCAATGAGCTAACAACAGCAGGAACTTTCTCCTTAGGCTTACGAAGACTATTAGTTTCCTTTATATTAGATTCATGGAGAGCTGGTGGCCAAAATAAGGTTTCCTTGAATGCTGGAGATATACATGGCACCACCGTCTCTGTTTTTAGCCGTTTGAAGCATTTTTTTCTGCCTGTTTCTGTAATACCAGTGTCGCTGGTATTGGCAGAAGATTCAAGATCGTTTTTTTGGCTATCTCCAATTTCTGTAGTGACGCGTTCTGCATGTGGTGACTTTACTGGATGAGCTTCTCCTTCAGCCACTTCGTTGGCAGCTCTTTCAGTATAGTTTACTGTGGCAACAGTGGTCTCTCTGACTGCAGTTGGCGACGAAATATTCACGTCGTGGACATCGCCGATTTCTTCACCACCGTCTACTGGACTCTGCGATTTTTGAGGAAATGCTGCTTCCTGAACCACTACTTTGGGAATCTCTTCAGGAACGACTGGTGTGGCTATGGTGTTCTCTTTGGTTGTATTTGAAGACTGACTGTTCTTATCATGGACATCCCCAATTTCTTGATCAGCAGCTTCTGGACTCTGGGAGTTGTCACAAGGAGTCGGTAGTTCGTATACTACATGTTCCACGATGTTGAGACACTGTACGATGTCATCATTTTTCGAGTTGGGTATGTCTACGGAGTTTGAAATCTCGATCTCTTGAATGTTTTGAGAATTGAACGGTTCGAAGCTCTCGCTTCCATCGAGGAGAAACAGGTCGATGTCTTGACGTAAATTGGGAATATCATCTTGCAGAGTCGTTGTCGTGTTGTCGCACATAACCGGAGAGGTTGGAAAATTTATGCTCGAGTGTGCATCGTGGTCGTAGATATTTAGTATCTCGCCGGTTCTTTCGCGGGATGACGGAACGCTGTTTTTTTGTCCGACTTTCCGCTTTAACGAGAGCCAGTAATTAAAGAGACTGAGATCTTCGGCAATTCCTTTCCATGTTTCACCGGATTGCTCGAATGTCTTAATCTTTTCCGTAGATTGTTGGCTCTCGAAGTACCGCAAATGTTCCTTGGCTTGATGTAGCTCTTCATCATCACTCTCGTCTCTAGCCGATCGTTTTGTGTCAATTTGGAGCAATTTGGAATAATTCACGGCGTTCGGATCGAATGGAAAAAGACCGCACGTTCGGAAACCGCTTTGCAGATTTTTTCCTGAATCAATGGAGTCAATGGCCTTTTTCAACAGAGGAGGGAAATTTTCTCGTTTCAACACCGCTGCATTATGTTTCATTCGCCAACTGTGAATTACATTCTTCCACGCTTGCTTTAGGGGACGGAACATTGCCACGTCCATCGGCTGAAGTATGTGGGTCGAGTTCGGATACAGAGCCACTAAAACGATCTGATTAGCACGGCAGAAGTCACTGAGAGCCATGGTTATGTGAGAGCTGTGGCCGTCGACATACAAAACGATTGGCAAGGGAATCCCTTTTTCTACCAACCAGGGATGAAAGATATTAGCAACAAACTCGTAAAAACTCTCCGCCGTCATCCAACCGTTGTCAGATTTGCCCAGCCCCCATGATTCGGGCATAGCAGCTACTATAGGTGCGGGCATTCGCTTGCAGGCAATCATTATCATCGGTGGGGCTAATTCGCCGGCTGCGTTTCCTGTCACCAGCGTCGTAATGCACTCTTTTTCATTGCTGTTAATGAAGTTGTATACTGCTTTTTGACCTTTCTTAACCAAAACCTGATTCCCCTTTGGACTAAGGAAAAATGCGGTTTCGTCGCAATTAAAGATTCGTTGTGGATCTTCTATAACGCGAGTAAGGTTGTTTTCTGTATAATGGAGTTGTATTTCCGTAAACCAGTTCCTTATCTTCGCTTCTGTTACTGAAGCTCTAGCTTTAGATAGGTTCTGGGCTGTTCGTGATCGTGCAATGTCAGGATGCCGTCTCATAAATGCTTCGTACCAGTGCTTCCCAGGTCTGTTGTTGGTGAAAGGAGTTACTTTTCCTGCTTTGGTCGTAAGCATTCTTACACTGTCCAGCAATTGATCCTTTGTAACTGGAAATCCAGCTTCCCCCAGTAGAAAGATCCATCTGACTAGTTGCTCTTCTTCGAAAACTGACAGAACACTTTGTGGTCCCATTTTGCGTTCCTCTGGGACTTTTTTTTTCAGTTTGTCCGACAAAGTAGTCCGAGGTACGTTGTACTTCTTGCTGGCAGAGTTTACGGATATGCCATCCTCTCTAACCGCCTTCAATGCGGCTCTCATCTGGTCCTCTGCGTATTTAAAACTTGGAGCCATAGCTGTTGATAAAAAATTTTTCTTCATTATTATAAATTTGAGATGAGGAATGAGGACCCCTTGAATTCAACCCCATTTTCAATACTTGCTCGCTGTAATAATGGTGAGTAACAGCTGTAGGAGAAAAGATCATTGATCGAAAAAAAAAAAAAATATGACAATTGTGTTAAAACTAGCATTATTGTTAATGTTCAGCAATTATTAAAAGCTATTTCATCGGAAAAGAATTTTAAATGGTTATTCATTAGACCTCGTCTTAGTTCTAGGCGTGCCCTACCCAGTTATCGACATGGTACCAACCCAGTGTTCGACATACTTTATTTGTTTGTGTATCTATTCATTAAGTGGAATATACCTATGACGATTACTGGTCCGTTGAATGTTCAGATTGCATTAATTACAGACGTCATATTTTGAATTCAATTTTTTTCTGAATTAATACTCGATTCACAAGTTTTTTTTCTGCCCACCCAACCCCAGTTATCGGCAGGTATGGCGATTACTACAGTAACCACGTGATTCGATGAACCAGTGCTCGTCATATCAAAGAAATTCAATAAACATTGCATATTGAAATAATTCACGATACTATACGTAAAACTGAGACCTCCATCATAACTCGAAGCTTGACTTACCTCATTTGAGAAGCGAAATATTTCAAAATCGCAACTAATGTAGGATGGGAGATCCTAACCTCCAACTTAAGCCTGCGGCCGAAATCTTTCATCGGCTCCGTAGCTGTACGTATTCGATTTAATTAGTATTGATTTTATGTATTCACGAATTTCACAATGTGATACAAAATTATACATACCTCTTCGAGACTGAAAAAAATATCAGGGGGCTACACGATTCACACAGTAGCTTATATTCAGTCGTTAACGCGGAAACATGACGATTACCGGTACCTTGACGATTACTGGGCCCACCACCTTAATTCTGAAATTTATAAGAAAAGACCTGCTTATCAGAAATTTTATAATAGAAATTCCAAGATGATAACAATTGAATTCAAGTTTCGGCGAACATTTTAAATACAATTGTTATCTTAGAGATCTTTCAAACATTATATGCACCGAACAGAATGGTATATAATTTTGTATTTTTCAGAAGAAACTTTCCAGGTACTTGTTTCACTGCGGTACACTCCATTGCGAGTAACCTATCCAATAATTTTTTCAAAATCAAGGACACGGTTTTAACTACATCACTTTCAACAAAATGCTGTAGAACATCCACCTGTAAGATAATATCGTTTTATATTATACTATAACCATAACTCATCACTAACTAGGAGACGATCAGGCTTCCGGGTCATGGATCTTGACCAAACTTGTAAGGGTGTTTCGTTGACCCAAAATATAAAGTACCTGCTGAATAACTCTCCGGAATGGGCCTTTACTCTGTCAATTTACCTAAATGTACATTAGAAATCAGCGTAACCTGGATTTGGCAAATTGCCATGAAATAATTAGTTTTTGTGCTGCGCTATGAGATTCTACATTGCACTGGATATTTATACATTGAATGCAGTCATTATTGTACATCAAATTGTTAAAATTCAACATCCCAGCTATGAAAAATCACTTTATTCTGCGCCTATTGACACATTGCTTCTTGTCGGTTATCGCTCGTACAACATTCATTTGGTGAATTTGAAGACTTCTTCCCACTTGAAAGATGTTGAATATATAGTCAGTTTCAATACTAATACTGGCAGCTTACAAATCCTGTAAATTACAACATAATATTAATTTCACCATAATACTATAGTTATTATTTCAGAAGGCTATATTATATACTTATCTAATGAAATGGCATTATGTCACCATAAGTGAGGTTAAATTGTCCGGCCGATAAAACCATCATAGGCAACTGTCCGATTTGAAAAGATTCTGCTGCAACAAAACTCTTCCCTAGTACGAATTGGGAGCTCCTCTTTACTAGATATGACTCTCTATCATTATTCATTCTTTTTTTCGGCATAGGCATTGAAAAGTCACTTTATACGGCACATTTCAGAGCAGCCGTATAAAATCTTTATACGGCAGTCTGGATGCGCAGTTCAAAGTGCGCGACAGATCGCACCATAACCTCACTCTCTACGCCTGTGGATCTCAACTGGCGTCAAAGTGACTTTCCATGCCTATTTCGAAAAAAGAGACGACGCGTGTCATTCTTTCCCGGCAGGAAGTCATCCGTCGAATATATCAACAAACGATTGAGACCGAGAAAGCACATAACGGAGAAACCCAGATGATGATATGTATTGAAAAATATTTGCCAAGCCCAAGTCTTGTTATGGACGACTTTTTCTGTAGCAGTTTGATTCTAAATGGGGCAGTAGTCTGAAAATGTCTCATCTTACTTACCCTGACCTAACGTTGTTTTATTAGATGAGTATAATATACTACATACATATTCTTCTGAAATAATAACTATAGTATTATGGTGAAATTAATATTATGTTGTAATTTACAGGATTTGTAAGCTGCCAGTATTAGTATTGAAACTGACTATATATTCAACATCTTTCAAGTGGGAAGAAGTCTTCAAATTCACCAAATGAATGTTGTACGAGCGATAACCGACAAGAAGCAATGTGTCAATAGGCGCAGAATAAAGTGATTTTTCATAGCTAGGATGTTGAATTTTAACAATTTGATGTACAATAATGACTGTATTCAATGTATAAATATCCAGTGCAATGTAGAATCTCATAGCGCAGCACAAAAACTAATTATTTCATGGCAATTTGCCAAATCCAGGTTACGCTGATTTCTAATGTACATTTAGGTAAATTGACAGAGTAAAGGCCCATTCCGGAGAGTTATTCAGCAGGTACTTTATATTTTGGCTCAACGAAACACCCTTACAAGTTTGGTCAAGATCCATGACCCGGAAGCCTGATCGTCTCCAGTAAGATCTAAAATGTTGTACTTACGAACTCTGTGCAGAATTGTGGATCATCATCCAGTTTTTTGATAAAACTCTTTAGTTGAGTTTGATCTTTTAGAGGTAACTGCGGTATTGCTCTTTTTTCTACAACTGCGTCAATTGCTACTGTAGAAATCTTGCTTTTTGTGACAATTTGTATGGCTTGTCGTAGGCTTTTGATTTCATCAGAGTTTTTTTGGACGTCTGCAGCTAAGCTTTTAATTGCCATATAAAGCAGCTGAGTTTCTGAAGACACAAAAAAAATGTCATTAATATTATCATTTCATAGTCGTGTAACAAGAGTGAAACCTATTACAATTCGACTCTCCATGTAGACACACCCAGGCAAAGGGGAATATTATTTTGTAATGGTTAATTGTTTTTTTTTTTTACTGTCCAGATTTAATTGACGGTACTCAATTTTTGAGTACTTCGTTCTCTCTGATATACCCTACAGCTACACACTATAATATATGCTTACCTATGGAAAAAGCTGGAGGTACCCTTTTTTTATTGGAGGAGTTCGATTTCTGATCTTCAAGTTTCTTTCGGCAAGGTGAGGGTTTTTTTTCGTTTCGCCCCGCGCAGATGTTTGAGTCACTGAGTCCATCCTCGCTGTAGTCTGAAAATATTAACACCAATGCATGTATTAAGCTGTGAGCAATAGATATCAATTCCAAATTAGTGAACAACTTACGACCACTAGACACCGAACTGGAGTCACTCTCGATAGTGGAAGATATATCTTTTAGCGACTGTTTCGATTTCGCTGGCTGGGGTTCATCAACTGTAATTTATACAAGAGTTATTACGTCATATGAATTTATAGAGCATTATTATATTTCACCATGGGTATCGTGATGAAAATGACTCAGGTGTTCTCAAGATATTGAAAAACGTGCTATTCTGATTGAAGAGTAAGCAAATTTTATCAACACCATTAATTTATACCTTTCTTGTTGGTTAAGACTTTCTGAAACTCTCTGCGCACCACTCTTCGGTCACTTTTAACAGAAGGGTTATTTTTTTTGGAACCCGCCTTTGTTGTGCGATCAGCTATAGGCTTTGTGCCTCCCAATACCTTTTTTTTGGTGAAGGACTTCGATTTTTGTGACTGGAGTTTCTTTCGACAAGATGAGGTTTTTTTGTTGCTTTGGCTCGCGTTGACATCAGCGTTCAAGTCACTGAGTCCATCGTCACTGTGGACTGAGAATATCACCAACACACGTATCAATCTGTAAACAGTATGTACAGTCGGATCCTGACTGAACCACCCAGGAGCAAATCCCCACTGTTCCGCT
The DNA here is from genome assembly GCA_914767705.2 of Tenthredo notha. Classification (NCBI taxonomy): domain Eukaryota; kingdom Metazoa; phylum Arthropoda; class Insecta; order Hymenoptera; family Tenthredinidae; genus Tenthredo; species Tenthredo notha. The sequence goes on from OU611924.1 coordinate 5,532,702, forward strand.
CGATTAGCGCACAGTGGAGGCTCCGGTGCCGGAAGCATACATAGGAATATCTAGTCAAAGAGGTTCCTATGCGAAGGTCGAGACTATGCAGGTACGGCATTGGAATCAGGCTGTTTGGTCGAGAGGCAGGTCCTACACTACCTCGATTCAAGAGCACTCAGTCTCAACTGCGCTCTTAAATCGGGGTCCAACTGTATTCATTTCGGATAAATGCCAAACTTACCATCATCAGACGCCGAACCAGAGTCATTTTCTTCAAAACTCATGATATCTTCCAGCAGCTTTCCCACTTTTTTCTTACTTTTGGCCTTGTAGATTTTTACTACAGCATCAGACTTCTGTTTAGCGTGTTCCTCATTCTCAGTCGAATACGCGTACTCAGCGTTGTTGAGCAATTCAGCTTTTTTTATAGCTTCGGCGACAGTATCTGAGAGTGAAAATCAAAGAGGTCAAACTATTCTCCGGTTAATGAAGTCGAGCAACAAAATACATTGATGATACTCTACTGACGAAGTCCAGGGTAGATGAATGTCTAGATACGCTATTATCTTATTATTAAATCCGTCACTCACTTGCTTCACCTCTCAGGACCACGGGATACCAGGACCAACTCTCTGGTGCATCTGATTCAGCTATTCTGAGGTCATCCATTCATTCGCAATCATCTGGAGTGTCTAGGGACTCCATAAATTTAACGACACATTTGCCGAGTTTAGAATCAAATTTGATCCAACCAGCTGGAACGTAATCGAACGATTTTTTGGTTCCACGCCGTTCCTCTATAAATTTCACCACTTGGTAGCGAACGATTTCCTCTTCCGCCACCGATTTTGGGGAGACCTATAAATTTGTGAATAATTGATGTAATAGAAGGCATATACAAAGGTATATGTGATTACCCTAAAAAACTGAGCGGTAAAAACTGAGCTCAGAAATTGTACTACATTTTAATACTTCAAGGCTCACTATTCACAAGAAAAATAATAATCTATTTTCTTAATTGAGACAGACTGAACAATGAATGAAAGCTGTCGATCTATTTTCATTTTCAAACCATAATACAAGTAAATATATATTTTCTAGAATCGTAAAATGAGGCATGCTGAGATTTCGAAATCCTAAAATTCAGTTACCACTTTATGCATCAGCTAAATCCAAGAACATGAGTGGTTTATCAATTTTTATTGTATTATGGGATGCATATATATTTTCATACTCAATTTCATGTTTATCATGTACGCGAACAGGTCAATTATGGTACTCTAACATGAAATGAGTATAATAAAGTATCAGCTTCAGCGTACGATTTGGTTTTGGTATTCTAATGATAGTAATAGTGAAGTATAAAATGTCTGTTCTGTCTTTCGTGATTGTCCTGTCTGTCTTGATAAATATAGCTGCTCGTATTGGTCGGATAAGCGAGCAAAGACATGGGCACAGCATCAGTTAGTTATTTCACGGATATATATTTGAAAAACTATCGAGAACCAAGTGAGCGTAGCGAGCGAGGAATAATCCTTCATCAATTGAGTAGGTGGAGGTAGCGAGCGAATAACCACAGTACTAGCTATCATGTATCGTTGAATTTTTTACATTAATTTTTTCACTGTGGCTATTCGTACGGAAGAGTGAATGCAATAAAGTCACGCAAGGTTCACGGAGGCCACGCAAAGTTCACGCACCGACTCTACAACTGCATACATTTCGCTGTTGTGATGGTTTTCCTTAACCCCTGGACTCGTACGCGCGCGTAGCGCGTGAGTCCAGCGACATATTTAAGTTACGGGTTTGTCGCAGAACTAAATGTGTTACGCGCGCGAGTCCAGGGGTTAAGGAAAACTATCACAACAGCCAAATGTATAGAGTTGTAGATTCGGTCTGTGCTGCAGCACTCAACAACCCAAGAACCTTGCGTGACTTTTGCGTGGCTTTTGCGTGACTCTATGAGAGATACTCTTCCGTGCGAATAGCCACGGCGTGATTTTTCTCAATATTCATCTTAGAATAAAAATAGGATAAAGATCAACATTTCATACTGGACCAGGAATCCGGTCCTTTCGTCGTGACGTAGCATCTGGTGTTGACTACTCAGCGACCTAGCGCTGCTAATTGGGGATCGCGAATTCGGACGCCAACTAGTGAACATTGGATGCTACAACACAATGAATGAACTAGAATTCTGATCCTGGAATACCTCTTAGAAAAACAAATTAGGTGGCCTTGAAATAATAATACTGAACCGCTACGTAACGCTCAAAAGACGAAGGAAAATCCAACTACACTCAGTGACAAAATTAACGGGCCACTCAAGTTTTCCGGAAAAAACATCGTTTTTCGAAACGGTATTACTCAATGAAAAAATATTTGTAAAAAATGGTCAGGGAAGCATTTTACAGGTTGAAACGTCATCTTCGAGCTCGTTTCCGAAAATTTCACCTGCGATTGTTTTTCACCTGTTGGCACAGGTTTGAATGAAGAGCTGCAAAATAAAAAAAAAACCGACATTTTCAAACTTGGCTGCGGGGGTGAAGAAAAATCGCACAAAATTTTCACGATGATGGTTGGGTAGCCTCAGGTCTGCTCTTCAAAACTGTTCTCGAAATTTTTGTCTACGACTTTTTTTCACCAGGTTATTGAATTTTTAGTAAGGACAGACCGTCTTGGCGTCACCCAGGATGCATTACGTGGAGGTACGTTCTTCAAGCACCCCATGTGTTTGTGTGTGTGTTGTGTATATTTGTGTGAGCAGGCAGTGAACAGGACCCCCAGGTGCGTAACTTCCTAGGTATTCATGACTCTAAACCCTCAATGCACTTGCTGCACTGCATGTGTTTGCTGTTTGTGTGCGTACGTGTGAGTATTAGCAAGTGTGAATTGGTGGTTCTCTTAAAATCTTGTGTTACCACCCCTCTTTTGAATCACCGCATCACGCTCGAATTTTGATCTGGCGAATTGCGTTCCATGCTTCGACGAGCATTACCCTCAACTCATGAAGATTGGCTGGCTGTACGCGTCGACTACGCAATTCAGGATTCAGCATATCCCGAATATGCTCGATTTGATTTAAATCAGGACACATTGAGGGTTTGGAGTCATGAATACCTAGGAAGTGACGCACCTGGGGGTTCTGATCACTGCCTGCACACACAAACATATACACAGACATACTCAAACACATGGGGTGCTTCAAGACCGTACCTCCACGTGGTGCATCCTGGGTAACGCCAAAACGGTCTGTACTTACTAAAAATTCAATAACCTGGTGAAAAAAAGTCGTAGACAAAAATTTCGAGAACAGTTTTGAAGAGCAGACCTGAGGCTACACAACTATCATCGTGAAAATTTTGTGCGATTGTTCTTCACCCCCGCAGCCAAGTTTGAACATGTCGGATTTTTTTTTATTTTGCAGCTCTTCATTCAAACCTGTGCCAACAGGTGAAAAACAATCGCAGGTGAAATTTTCGGAAACGAGCTCGAAGATGACGTTTCAACCTGTAAAATGCTTCCCTGACCATTTTTTACAAATATTTTTTCATTGAGTAATACTGTTTCGAAAAACGATGTTTTTCCGGAAAACTTGAGTGGCCCGTTAATTTTGTCACTGAGTGTATATACGCAGTGGCTAGACTTGCCACAAGTACCCATTCCACGTGTTGTAGAGAGAAAATATTGAAGACCTTTCATGAAAATCGTACGGACAAATACGCGATTTATCCACGTGGTGGGTAGACCTTGCCACGTGAGAAAAAGGGGTTAGTATTCCGGGTTGATTGAGAGTTTATTTGCTACGTTGCCCGATTATATTGCAACGTTCCGGCTGTGCTGGCCTAGCCAGTACAGTCGGATCGCGTACATAGCGCATCCCGCGACGCGCATCACGCGATTCCGCGGATCACGCAGATTTCGCTATAAAAGGGGGGCCGCTGCGCCGTGCGGTACCGATTGTGTGGAAAAGCGCCCGTCGAGTCACTTCTGTTTATTTCTCTATTAGGCACGTAGCTAAAATAGTGCGTGACCTTTCTTGCTCTTAATTCGTATTTCTTCACTTGCTAAAATTGAAGTAGATAGAATCGCGAATTTTGATATTGAAATAATAAGTCTAATAAACTCACAATCTCACTCTTGAAAGTTTTACTAATTTTGAATTTACTTAAAAAATTAGACTGCAAGCATAAAAGTCGTCTTAATTAATTTAACGGCGCAATTTAATCGAATCACGGCGGAAAACCGCGATTCATCAAATATAACGAATTACTGGACATAACGAATTTTCTAATCGGAAACATTGATTAAACTTTAAGAAATTTAGAATTTAAATAACTCTACTCTATCTTACTATCTTTTCTTGTATTCTTTAATTTCATTGGCGCCCGCACCATGCACTCCCGTGAACTCGCAAGCGCTAATCCTTCATTTGCCACGATTGTGTAGTTGCAAATGATTATTCTCCACAAACGAATGAGCAACAATATAGTACATTATGCTACTAGGGAGGAAAGTGTGTGGTTTTTGCTGAGTGCGATGTTCAGCACGAGCACGAGGTGAAAGTTCGCTCCTCCCGTGTGGCATATATCACTTTTTAGCCGACTAGATAAAATGTCCATATTGAATCCACTAGTCAAACACAGCAATTCAATCAATCAAACTTAGAATCGGTCAAATTTAGAGTTTTTTTCTGCCCTTCAAATTTACTTTTTCGACTGCAAAATTCACTTCTTCTTCCCTCTGATCAGAAATTGATTACTTTCCGCCCGCGTTGCAGGGATGGAGTATAGTAATTTTATCGTAGTCGGGTAAAAAATATTTTTGCACTCACGTGAGGCCGAACTGTTACGAAGATGGGTTTCAGGTATTGAAATTGATCCTCCCCACTACGTGTTGTAACGAGCAAGTTTCCTACCCGGAGGAAATGAATAGGAAAGTAAATCCCGCACAAAGAAGCGCCAACGGTTCTCACGCGAAAAGCTACGAACGGTACGATACAAAAAGGAACTAAACGAGAGAGACTGTTGGGCGCCAGGCACACGAATGTGCCAGATAAAGATAGCTAAACGCAGCAAATAATAACCAAATCCAAGAAATCGCACAGATAACCGACTAGTTAGACGGAGAGGGGAACGTGGGGGCGGTGAAATAACACACTTAGCTCAATACAAGTAGACGTAACGAAAATATAATTTCAAATCAAATGCGGCGATACAAAAAAAAAATAATAAATAAAGAAACAGGCCGGCAGGACCAGTGAGGTCACACGTATAATTTTTAAACGTAGAAGTAGGTAAAACCCAAAAGAATGCGCACCAAAAAAAATACAAAAAAGTTTGCGGCGGAATTTGATTCCGGCGTCGCAGCAAAAGTTATATGGCGGTTAGGCCGCAAAAGAGAAAGATAGCAAAACAAAAGATATCCAAATAAACCTGCTAATTATTATCTAGCTAAAATTAAACGCACGCAAAAGAAAAGATATTTGTAGGCAACGTAGGCGATACTGCACGGCACCGGGATTCTTCCCCGAGCAGCGCAAGTCCAAAAGAAAAAAATAGCAAAGAAACTTAATTATGCTAAAATAGCCTAAAGAAAATACAGATCACGACTACTCGTCTGTAGCGGGAGGTAGAAGATAAACCGTTACTCGGCAGGTTGCAAAATCGCTAGTCGAGTGGTCGAGATCTGTGCGGAAAGAAAAGCCTACCTTTAAGCGGGACGTAACCCAGGCGGCTCCAAAACAAGGCACACACTCAAAAATAAAGCAAACCCCAAGAAAAGAAAACTAAAGAAAACAAAAGCCCAAAAGAAAAGATAAAGATAATGCTAAGACAAACTATGAAAAACCCCCAAAAGCTAATGCAAAGAAAAACGTATCGGTAACTTAAACTAAACGCAAACGATATCTCGACGTTTCCTATTTGCTGGTCGGCAACGGAGTGACTTGCAAAATCCTTGGTCGAAAACGAAAAGTGGTGGGGGAAGCCTTTCCGCACACGGCATGTTCGCCGCACCTAACGGCTGGCTTTTCGAAATTTTGGCCGGGAGGAATAATACACGGCGTTATCAGGCTGGGAGGTGCAGCCCTCTCCCGGCTGGCAGGTGACGAGGCTGCTGAGACGGAGGCGATGACCTAGGTGCGGGTACTAATGCCGAGGCTTCCAGAACATCCCCCAGATGCTCCAGCGATGAAAATGCGTCCCTCGATGTCCTTGTACCTGTGTTTTACAATAAAAAAAAAACTTACAGCAGACAAGTGTTCTAAAAAATATACGTAGGACTTGCGCTTCGGTGAAGAATTTGCGGTACGGCAGCGGTACGGTCGCTCACATTCGCGGGTGGAGGCACGGTCAGTGGCAGATATAAAATCTGCCACGTTACAGTGTATACGCTCGTGCACTTGCATATACGCATGCATCGTGAGCAAGATTGTATGACATAGTATAGGTACACCAATTAAGCAATCATCAACTGAATTTTATATTTATCATTATATCAAACTGTCATACTCTATGCTAATTATAGCATATACGTATATCCGTAGCTGTATGTTTTAGGTTGCATGCCGCAATAGCAGAGTAGAGTTTTCTTGATTCGATCGTTTTGCAAGTGAATAAGTTTATTCTTCCATAATTAATACTACCTAGTGAGGTATGTGATTCCAGAGTTCCGAGTCTGATTTGATAATTCAATGACAGTGGGAACGACCAAGATTTTTATTGATTATACAAGTATTTATGTCTGTCAAGTCATACACATAGTTAAAGACACGTAGAAGTATTGTCTGAAACGATTATCAAGAGACTCGGTAGAGTCTCGCGCCAAGTACATTGAAAAAAAAAAAAAATTTCAAGCGCGAGACTCAACGAGTCTATATACCCGAGAGGCAACTACCCTAACCTATACCGCGAATTAGTATCTTCGTTTTCTTTCACCTCACAATATACACGAATTGAAACTAATTTTATCCAAGATGTGGGCATGAAAAGCTTTCATTTGAGCCCTAAATCGATTAAATCGGTGTCCGGAGTGCTGAGATATAATTAATTACAGATTCTGATACCTCGTTTCCTCGTACAATGTTTCTCTTTAGTCTTCTTCAGACCAAGATTCTGCCAACTCAAACCATTCCCATGAAATCACATTTCGTCGCTAAACGCAGGACGTATGTTCTACGCTTATACACAGAACATACGTCCTTACGGATCTGGGAACAGACATAGAAGGGAAACTCCACACAAAAATTAAGACCAAGATTCATCCCATTAAAACCATTCCCATAAAATCACATCGCGTCGCTAAACGCAGGACGTATGTCCTATGCTCATACACAGAACATACGTCCTTACGCATCTGGGAACATGACATAGAAGGGATAAATCTACACAAAAGTTGTATAGAGTGGCGTGAGTACGATAGTCACGACGTAGTCAGCGCTAGTTCGCAAACAAAAATCGTCTGCAACACTAGCAGACGCGTGTTGTCATTTCATGTCTTTAAATCCAAATAAAGGAAATAAAATAAAGTACGAGCAATGATTGATATAAAATTTGAAGGTACGAAAACTAGTGAATACCCACTAAAAGCACCTCAGGTACGAAAACCTTATGCCAAGTACATTAATGTGATAGTCACCAACAAAAATGTTTCGATAGGTTAATTTTGAATCCTACGATATTGAGCTTTTGAGGTTATTTATGAATGCAATTATCGGAGGAAATGGTTTTTTGGGGTTTAATTATTTAGCAAGTTACCGCCTGAGGAAGTCTGATGATAGAAAATCAAGAGCAAATGTTGAAGTCGAAAAATATCAGGATATCATGATTTGATATAAGGAACGGCCAGGAGCCAGACCAATAAAGCCGAGTTCAAGCGTCGGATTGCAGCGAATTCCACTTCAAGCTCTATGTTAATTTCATCTCCGAAGGCCCGTCTGCTCAGACTCAAATTGTGAGTCGACGTTATACGTAGGATTCCGACGAGTTTTATGATCTATATCCTCTAGTCAAAACGAGACTGTAAGTCGACTTGTGTGTTAGACTCCGATAGGCTTTATTCTACACTCCACGTCAACGTAGTGCTTTGACCTTCGGTGGAGATAATTTTTAATCCATGTTTTACTAACAGCTTACATTCTTTGTTCAGAGCGATCTCAAAATCTGTATAAATATCTATGATTACATGTAAATTGATCGTACAAACTATATATTCATAATTTACTGTCAAATTTCAATACATAAATTTATTAGATTTTGGTATGCAACCTGTGTCTGTATGTTCAAGTCTCTTAAGCTTTCTTCAAATTCAGATTAGTGCTATCACGACAAATTGAATGAAAATACTTATTCGTTATGAAAGAAATGATCGATCGTCGCCCTCTTTGTCAGATGATAAAGATTCTCATCTATATTTATTTATTCGTTTTAGACTCGGCGCAATTTCATTTATGAATGTAATTATTGGAGAACATCTAGTCTTGCATTAATAGGCTCAATTCTAGGTATATATTTCGATACCTTCGGTTCAGACCCGAAGTTGAAGTTGACGTTATGAGTACAGGACGCGTACATGTTCTTTTTGCAGAGGACCTAGCTGCATTAAAAAAAAAAAACTACCTAAGAATTGCAATACATATATCTAATATTTATATATATTTAATCATGAGCTGCAACTATAACCCTGCGTGCAAGTAACTCCGCCATTGCCGGTCCCAAGCCCAGATGAGACAGGAGAAGGGCTGCGCGCTGGGTTACACGTTGCAGGCATACAGAATTATACCGGATTCTAACGAAACAATTCGTAGAACTTAATGAAAGAACACATGTTACGTCTGTCCACAGAAATTTAAGGCTTACAGAAAAGTATGAGCATACGTGTATATTATAACATTATTTTCATTCATTTAAATTATACTACCACATTTAACATTGCTGCTTTTTGAGGGATTCGGATGATATAAAATGCATCACCGTACATGCATTGAGATGTTCATAGGAACAATTGGCAGAATGCTGACAACTAAGCAAGCCTCGCAAGCGAGGATATAGGAAAACCCAATCGAGCGAGCGTAGCGAGCGAGCACAATTATTAGGTAGTCAAGCAAAATTGTACAAAAAGTGGTGATATCAACCCCAAAAAGCACCCCTGGTGCAAAAACTTTTCGCCAAGTACATTAATGTGGTCACTACCCCCAAAAAAATTCACCAACAAAAATTCTTCCTCGACAAAAGTGGTACTATAGAAATGTCTACTTACAAAAGAATTGAAATCAGATACAATTGCCAAGTACATGTCTTCTGTATAACAAAAGTTTACAACAGAAGAACAGAAAACTGAATAGTCTTGTATCGTTCACTCGCTACGCTCGCTCACTCGATCGGCTCTTGATAATTACAGGGAAAAAATCAGGAAAAAAAATTTAGGAAGTGGTACTTGGCGGGCCATTATAGCAATATGTATCAAACAAATGATACATAGACCTAAGTAAATACTCTTGCACTTACTCATAAATGGCCCGCAAGTACCACGTACTAAATTTTTTTTCCTGATTTTTTCCCTGTAATTATCAAGAGCCGATCGAGTGAGCGAGCGTAGCGAGTGAACGATACAAGACTATTCAGTTTTCTGTTCTTCTGTTGTAAACTTTTGTTATACAGAAGACATGTACTTGGCAATTGTATCTGATTTCAATTCTTTTGTAAGTAGACATTTCTATAGTACCACTTTTGTCGAGGAAGAATTTTTGTTGGTGAATTTTTTTGGGGGTAGTGACCACATTAATGTACTTGGCGAAAAGTTTTTGCACCAGGGGTGCTTTTTGGGGTTTTGGTTTTAATAACTAGTTTTTCGTTGTATTTAATTGCTGTCGCATTAAAAACTCAATTTTCGCGTAAAATGAAGCGGGTTGTCCGTATAGCTCTAAGGAACCGCATGTACCCGCCAAGTACGTAGCTTTTGGAATGATGCTTCGATATCGTCACACGAAACTCCGACTTCACGATGTAGGCTTGAGTTTGAGTTTGAGTTTTTTTATTTTTTTTTAACAAATTGCTGAGAGATCGCAGTTGTACGTTCGGTGCTTGGCTTCTTTCTTGATTTCACGACAGAGAGTGGCGAACCGTTTTGCTTATAAAGCAATTGTGATTTTCGTGTGAGTATCTTGGCGGCTTTTTTTACATCTTTGGATGTTTTTCGTGGGATTTCACTTCGTTTTGCAAGCACCAGAATTGAGAAGGATTGCTCATATAATTTCAGCAGGGTTATACGTTATTATAGTTTGATCACGATAAGAAATACATTCGGAATTTGGACGAGGGAAGAAACATTCAGCGAAAGACAAACACATTTACTTCAATTGTCAACTATGACAAATATAAATAATTTATTAGGCAGAACTTAATTTTGTCTTATACAGTATCAGGTTGAAGTTCGTAACGTTACTTCAATAAAATATTCGCCAAAAAATTCTCAAATTCAAGGCTCAAATTTCAAATGGATCAAGAAAGATGTATAATTCCTCAAATCGTGTGAAACACGTTCATCTAGCATATTTTGTAATTCAAACAATATTAGGATCACGAAATATTGCATTTCTTCAACGAATATTCTGTTCTTACGTTAACTTTACGAACTTCAACCTCAATATACAGTTTTAACTTAAATTTAGTATTTAATCAGTAATTTTTCCACACGATCATCTAAAGGTCAATGAATTACCGAAGATTTTATACATTCAGTTTGACACTTATTGGACGGGTTGTTGATTTTGCTGCCAAACATAAGAGCCAAGGCTTGAAATTGGGCAGTTATCAAGAAATCAGCCCTCTTCTATGTATTGAAAATGAATCTCAACAAGCATCGTTCAGGGAAAATCTGAAGAATTTCTTTTTGATAATAGAAGCTACCAAGGAAAAACGAAAGCACTTGGCTACACCATTTTTCGAAACCATTGAAACTTTGCGCCACACCTTGGATGTTTTACGCACGCTCCGCGTGTGTGAGAATTTCATACGTCATAAAGTAAAATTTTGTATAATACTCGACGGAAAAACTTTTCCTGACCTTGTGTGATTGCAACACTCGCCTTCGGCTCGTGCTGCAATTTCACACTCGTCAGAAAAAGTTTCATCACTCTCATATCATACTGTACTATTTTCAACTCAGTGTGTGACTTGATTTCTTATGCCTGTTGATAGTGTGTAAAGTGTCCGATTCACATACTTCCATATGTAAAACTAATTAATTTCTCTCCGTTTGAAAATAATAATTTCTAAAATATTTTTCTTCCATTCAACTTTCTCAATTTTGTGTCAAATTGTGTTGAGACATACATATTTACTGATTGAATAATAGTGTTACTAATATATCAAATTAACATTACATGTTATTTATAAATAAAATAAAATTCATGTGAAACGTAATATGATTCTATCAAAATCAAATGAGCCTTACTTTTCTGATCAAGATAACTTGTATCTCGAATTTGCGTTTCTATCAATAGACTACGAAAAGGGATATATAGAAGTGGAAGAAAAAGAGTTGTTTTTGTCTTTGATTTCCTCATTTCTTTAGTTTCAAAGACTAATAAAATTTTATGCTATTGAAAATCATATTTGGAAGTATTTTGTTTTTAATGGGGGGCTTTGCCCCCTGCACCCTGACCAGGTGCTCTGCCTTTGGACCTTGTTCGCACCCGGCCGCTCTCACTAATATTCCAATATATACTATACTTTCCTATTTTTTTTTAGAGTTTTCACAGGTAAAGAATTTCGCACACTGAGTTAAAAAAAATAGTATATGACACGTGTGTGCTACCCGTATCGTGCTGTACCATTATAACACTTTGAATGATCAGTAATTTCTAATATATTAGTCTGTTTGATAATTAGTTTATGGTGCTGATGTATACAGCGTGATTCCCTTTGCGCGCACCACCTGGTAAGGGCGGATTCCTTGTGAAATTCTAAGACTAATTTTCCTTTACCAAAAAGTCCTGGGACTAATGGTTCTCGGGCTACAGAAGGTCTTAGTTGACCAATCACAGAGCCTACAGCTGCTCAAGTTAGGGCCGGGTCAAAAGTAATAAAACTAGCAGTGCCCGTGGCGTGTCGATTTTCAGTGAGATAAAAATAAATGATTAAATCTAGTGACAAATTCTTTCACCATATGGCATTTAAGTTACAGGTAATAGTGAGTGTTAACGACGTCGTCGCCGGGAGTTGTCTTCGCACAACATACGCTTTCGGTATCATTGACCAGGACCACCGCTACGTGATATTGTCCTCTAGGTCCACCACTACGTAGTTTCCGTCCCCCAGGTCGACCGCTACGTAGTTTTCGTCCTCTGGGTTCACCGCACCGTAGTTTCCGTCCCCCAAGTCGACCGCTACGTAGTTTTTATCCTCTAGGTCCACCGCACCGTAGTTTCCGTCCTCCAGGACCACCGCACCGTAGTTTCCGTCCTCCAGGACTACCGCACCGTAGTTTCTGTCCCCCAGGTCGACCGCTACGTAGTTTTCGTCCTCTGGGTTCACCGCACCGTAGCTTCCGTCCCCCAAGTCGACCGCTACGTAGTTTTTATCCTCTAGGTCCACCGCACCGTAGTTTCCGTCCTCCAGGACCACCGCACCGTAGCTTCCGTCCCCCAGGTCGACCACTACGTAGTTTTCGTCCTGCAGGTCCAGCGCTACGTATTTTTCGTCCCCCAGTCCACCGCTCCTCCAGGACGGAAACCTCCTAGCGGTCGACCTAGAAGACAAAAACTACGTAGCGGTGGTCCTATCCTGGAGGACGGAAACTACGGTGCGATGGAGCTAGAGGACGAAAACTATGTAGCGGTAGACCTGCATGACGGAAACAACGTAGCTGTCGACCTGTTGGTAGGCTGGTCGAAGTTGGTTCATTTGAAGAAGATGCGTAGAGTGTTATAACTTTGGAGCAGCTGTGAACTACTTCTGTTATGGGACATCGTCTTGCCGAAATGTTATGCTCTTCTGTTCCGATGGATTGATAATAGGATAGGAATGGTCCAGATGACTGTCTCTCTCTCTCTCTCCATTAACGACTTATCGCCATTATAGACATGTAGTCAAATCCAGATGACTGTAAAAGATATAGAATAACAAAGAATTGAAGGAAAGATTTTAGTATATTAGTATTAATTTTCCTAGCATTGTTATCATTTCGGAACCATGAACTGTGGGCTACCTTTGTCTTGGGACGCTGTTTTGCCAAAGTGTTATGTTCGTCTATCTCAACGGATTGATAATCGGAACCTTCGTTTGGGATGTCGTTTTGTCGAAGCATTATCTCCGACTATTGCAATGAATCGATGATAGAATAGGAAAAGGTCAAGTGACTGTGAAACATAGAAAATGACAAAGGATTGAATGAGAGGTTTCGTATCGCTACTAATTTTCCTAATATTGTTATTACGTTGGAGCTATTAGTTGTAGGGTACCTTCGTTCTGGGATGACGTTTCGCCGACATGTTATCTTCGTCTATTCCAAAGGATTGATAATAGGATAGGAATGGTCCAGATGACTGTGGAAATTTAGTGGAAATAAAGAAGTTGAGGTTGGTCTATTCATCTAGTATTATTATATGTAAAATCTAGTGAAAATCAATGTCCGTACATACCGTTTGATGTAAGTCATTCGTAACCTTATTTTCACTTGTTCCGGATCGAAGTGAAATAATATTTTGCCAGGATCGTTGATTTATTCTTTATCTAAATATTTGAACCCAGCTTAGAGGATCTGTTCCGTGCACTTACAACAGGCCATCATGCAGATTTATTAAATAATAACGGTCATCGGCGTGAAACCACGGTCGGCGCACTTTTCACTCTGATCATTGTTCACTGATTCACTGTTTCACTGGTTTACTGAAATAAAACCATTAGCTTAACCGATAACATCTTATATAATATGAATATATAACTATATAATATGATTATATATAAATTATGAATATTTTAACTGTCAATACCGCGATCCGTCAGCCATCCGACAGCCATTTTGATTTCGTCGTCCCTCTGTGGCTCACTTAGTAACTTCATTATCACATATCGACCGAATGCGGATTCAGATTCATGCCAAAATCAATAGGGGGCGAGATTTCGATGGCTTGTACCCACGTTTCAAAGATCAAGTCGATCCGTTTCACCGTTTGTTCAGAAACGTGAGGACAAGCAAGCGTCTAGCGAAAATTTGATGACCAGGAAGAAGAAGAAGAAGAAGATGCTTTTTCATCAACTTTCGTGACCGATATATCAGAAACCAGTGTACCGATTCCGATCAAATTTATACAGCGAAGTCGTGTGGTGGGGGAATATCTATTCTGTGAATTTGATCGAAAAATGTTCACGCGTTCCGAAGTTATGACCTCCTGCTTACAGGTATAAAGAGTTCCCCCGAGAAAATAGAGTCCCGGCTAGCGCTCGCCTGCCTACGGGTACTTGGCGGCGATTCGCTGCCGCGAATCTTGATTTAGTTTAATTTTATACAATCTTATAAAATTTGACTAAATAAAATAAAATTTGATAAAATCATACAAAATTAAAAAAATATATAATTTTAGATAATGTCATAAACTAAAATAAAATTCACTAAAAAGATTATATACAATTACATAAAATTATGTACAACATTTCACCCTAGACGGGTACACTGAGGTTATACAGAAGCCCAGAAGCTATGTATTTCTTATGGGATGAAAAAGAAGTGTATCATGTATACGTATGAAAAACGTTGTGCTCTGTGTGACTGCGCCTTTATTCGATGTCCATGTACATGAAATCCTTCTTTTGTCAATTTTATTCATCCTCATTGTTTTTGATCATAGTATACACACTACTTATTCCATTTTGTATGTATTATTATATTTTAGTTGCTTCGAAAAATGACAACGCTGAGAAAGTTTCTGCTGTTGGTGACACTGGTGATACAGAGAAGACCGCACTACATATAGAGGAAGCTTTGCAAGGAGCAGATGTCCACGGCTGATCTGCCATTAGCGTTGCCACTGAGATGATTGGTACAGAGATGAGGATAAACACCCACGATGAAGATGTCCACGATGAATCTGATATCAGCACTGCTACTGATATTGATCAAGAGGGTATAAACATACATCAGGAAGCTGAAATTACGTATCCTCAGAGTCAAGCAGAACCGACTTCTAACTCTAACGAATCAGCAGAGTCAGAAGAAGACGTGATCGATGAACTACGTCATTGGGCAATTGTAGCGAACATCCAACAAAATCATCTGGATAAATTACTGAAAATTTTACGCAGAAAGTTGATTCCAAGTTCGCCAAAATCGTCTAAAACATTATTAGAAACATCCTCAGCTTCTTATTGTATCACAGAGATGGAGGACGCTGGAATTGCGAATAGCCCTGGACAATTTGCATACTTAGGTATAGAAGAGGGCCTTAAGCATTGTATAAATTCTAAAATTCATCAAGGTACTATTGAATTAATATTCAATGTTGATGGCCTACCGATATCCAATTCTTCGGGGAAATGTTTTTGGCCAATACTTTGCAAGCCTCATTATATACCAGATATCTACCATCCTTTTCCAGTTGCAATTTATCTTGGTATGAGCAAACCGAAAAACTTGGAAAATTATTTGAAGCAGTTCATACAAGAAATTAATAATTTGCAAGAACACGGTGTGGTTATATCTGGAAAAAGATACGAACTCAAACTCAAATGCTTTGTCGCTGATACGCCGGCTCGAGCCTTCTTAAAATGTTGTAAGTGCCATGGGGGATATAGTGCCTGTGAAAGGTGTGTTGTTCGCGGTAAATCAGAACGCACAGGAAGGGGATTGACGGTATCGTACTCAGGGGTCCATCATCAACGGCGTACGAATGAGTCGTTTCGACGACAGGAAGACCCAGATCATCACACTGGTATTTCGCCACTGTTAGAGATAAAACCTCATCCAGATATGGTCACACTATTTTTGTTAGATCTGATGCATTTAATCTTGGGCATAGCCAAAAAGATGATTGGATTTTGGATGTACGGTCCGTTGGACGTACGCCTGAGTCCGAGTCAAAAACAAGAACTGTCTCGTAGACTACTATCTTTGCAAAGACAAGTCCCATCTGAATTCCAGCGTAAGCCTAGATCCATTTTCGAATTTTCAAAGTGGAAGGCAACTGAATTTCGCTTTTTCGTACTGTATTGTGGTCCTGTTGTCTTGAAATCTATCCTCCCATCGAATCTTTACAAGCATTTTTTGTTATTGCACGTTGCTTTAAGGACACTGTCTAGCGATGAACTTTGTCTAACTCATAACGCTGTAGCTAAAAGATGTTTGAGGAAATTTGTGCTCGCTTTACCATTATTGTACGGCCCAGCTTCCATAGTGATAAACATGCACAATTTAGTACATTTGGCTGACGATGCTATAAATATGGGATGCAGTTTAACCAGACTTAACTGTTTCCCATTTGAGAGTGCGCTCGGAGCATTAAAAAAAAAAACTGCACACACCAAACAAACCTTTGGCACAAATATGCCGCCGATATCAGGAGAAAAATTCACTTAAACGAGACCCACAGCTGTCTCTTCCGCCTGTTATCCAAGTTCATAAGAGCTGCCGAGAAAACGAAATTACAATTGTACATTCTCTCAAATTTCACTCGATGCTTTTGTCGAATTCAACGCCTAACAATTTGGTATTGTTGGAAAATGGAATAGTGATGCAGATTAATAAAATCTGAAATAAGGGTCCTGCGCTGTCATCTATAATAATTCAAGGCAAAATTTGGCTAGGCAAAAAACCATTGTATGACTATCCAGCCAACTCACAAGACTTTGGAATGTGGGAATTGCAAAAACCTCTCGCGCTTTCTGTAACATACCCATTAACTAAGGTGAAACAAAAATTAGTAAGGTTGGACCTATCCTTTCGACGGTCTGGAATCAGAAGATTATTTGTGGCTTCAATGCTCCACACTTGAAGAAATTTCCGGTTTTTGTTACCATAACTCGTTGCCTTAGTGTTTGTTTGCCCTACAGACCATTGAGATTTAACCAAAATTTTCAACTTTCAAGTTGATAACACATTCCTGAAGTTTTTTTCATTAGCTAGTCTAATTTTTCTATTGTCATGTATTCTTACAACAGCTTTTCAATTTGAATTGAACAATTTGAATCTTAATTCGAAGTTATTTGACAAAACTCGAAGTCGTTACGAAATTGTCCGTAGGGCAAGCAAACACTAAAGCGACGAAATAATGAAAAGAAAGAATAGAGAAACAATACAGCGGATAGGATGTTGACTGGCGGATAATGTGTTTTCTGTCTTATTTGGAGAATTATTATTTTATGACTATTGTTTTAAGTTCGTACATTAGTGTTAATATTACTTTTGTTTTTGTATATATTGATTTTTGGTATCTATAGCTTCGTAGTTATAAGTTAACATAAGCACTTTGTAGTGTTTCCGCGGCGGGAATTGTGCTATATGATTTTCATTATAGCCTCAATTCTCTGTACTAGTTATGCTTATGGGTTAATAAATAAAAAATTAATACATTTATTGTGATGTTTTAAAACTTAAAATAAATAGAATTAAAATTTGTTATTGTGTTTGTGCGTTATTGTTAATTTTCGTAAGAAACTTGGGGTCTTGCGCCAAGTACAGTGATGTTATTTCTGGCCATCTCGTGACAGGTCGTTTTTGATCTTTGGTTAGAAACCAGTCAGCCAGAAATGTGAAAGTATACCTGAATATTACTACATACATTGATCTTCATCCGACCAACCCTCGAAAAACCACTAGATTTATTTTTGAGGTTGGTCGATTAATGCTTGATGCGGCCCTGATCCTCCAGCCTCGTCGAATCCTGAAGATTTATTTCCGAAAACAGCCTATCCTCGCCAGACCTGGCCCTGATTTACCAGCCCTGGATGAATCTCAAGTTTTATTTTTGAGGTTGGTCGATCAATGGTCGATCAATACCCGATCAGGCCCTGATCTTCCAGCCTTGTCGAATCCTAAAGATGTGTTACCGAAAACAGCCTATTCTCGCCCGACCTAGCCCTGGTTTACCAGCCCTGGATGAATCTCAAGTTTTATTTTTGAGGTTGGTCGATCAATGGTCGATCAATACCCGATCAGGCCCTGATCTTCCAGCCTTGTCGAATCCTAAAGATGTGTTACCGAAAACAGCCTATTCTCGCCCGACCTAGCCCTGGTTTACCAGCCCTGGATGAATCTCAAGTTTTATTTTTGAGGTTGGTCGATCAACGCCCGATCAGGCCCTGATCTTCCAGCCTCGTAGAATCCTGAAGATTTATTTCCGAAAACAGCCTATCCTCACCCGACCTGGCCCTGGTTTACCAGCCCTGGATGAATCTCAAGTTTTATTTTTGAGGTTGGTCGATCAATGCCCGATCAGGCCCTGATCTTCCAGCCTCGTCGAATCCTGAAGATTTATTTCCGAAAACAGCCTCACCCGACCTGGCCCTGGTTTACCAGCCCTGGATGAATCTCAAGTTTTATTTTTGAGGTTGGTCGATCAATGCCCGATCAGGCCCTGATCTTCCAGCCTCGTTGAATCCTAAAGATGTGTTTCCGAAAACAGCCTATCCTCGCCCGACCTGGCCCTGGTTTACTAGCCCTGGATGAATCTCAAGTTTTATTTTTGAGGTTGGTCGATCAATGCCCGATCAGGCCCTGATCTTCCAGCCTCGTTGAATCCTAAAGATGTGTTTCCGAAAACAGCCTATCCTCGCCCGACCTGGCCCTGGTTTACTAGCCCTGGATGAATCTCAAGTTTTATTTTTGAGGTTGGTCGATCAATGCCCGATCAGGCCCTGATCTTCCAGCCTCGTCGAATCCTGAAGATTTATTTCCGAAAACAGCCTATCCTCACCCGACCTGGCCCTGGTTTACCAGCCCTGGATGAATTTGAAGTTTTATTTTTGAGGTTGGTCGATCAATGCCCGATCAGGCCCTGATCTTCCAGCCTCGTCGAATCCTGAAGATTTATTTCCGAAAACAGCCTATCCTCACCCGACCTGGCCCTGGTTTACCAGCCCTGGATGAATCTCAAGTTTTATTTTTGAGGTTGGTCGATCAATGCCCGATCAGGCCCTGATCTTCCAGCCTCGTTGAATCCTAAAGATGTGTTTCCGAAAACAGCCTATCCTCGCCCGACCTGGCCCTGGTTTACTAGCCCTGGATGAATCTCAAGTCTTATTTTTGAGGTTGGTCGATCAATGCCCGATCAGGCCCTGATCTTCCAGCCTCGTCGAATCCTAAAGATGTGTTTCCGAAAACAGCCTATCCTCGCCCGACCTGGCCCTGGTTTACTAGCCCTGGATGATCTCAAGTTTTATTTTTGAGGTTGGTCGATCAATGCCCGGTCAGGCCCTGATCTTCCAGCCTCGTCGAATCCTAAAGATCTGTTTTTTGAGGCAACCTTATAGATATCAGACAAGGTCCGAGTCGACAAGCCTTAACAGAATCCGAAGACTGCTTTTTAGGGCAGCCTGACTTACACCTGAGCAGGTCCTGATCCAGTGGCATTATGAAAGCCCTAACATTTATTTTCTAAGGACACCTGATCGATACCCGATGGGGCCCTGGTCAGACTGGGACAGGGATGTCTAGTTATGGAAGCCTCAACTTAAATCTATCGGGGCCCCAACGTTGTTCAGGCCTTCCCTAACAAATTTCTGCACGGGTGGTATATAGAGGGTCTGATCCATGTACGAGCACGTGAGTCTTCAATTCTCTGCACTAGTGAAGTGAAGTGTCAAAGTAAGTGATCAGGATTTACTCTAATATTCTGAAGCATTGAATACTACTACAAATTTATTTTTTCATTGTTCAACTTGAACAAAATAGTATACTTACCTGCAGTAGAGTTTTTCGTATTATTTGTAAAATTCCGCAACTTTCCGTGTGAAAATCAAAATGATTTTTCAGTGAACTTTGTTATGCGTTTTTCTACTGATTACGCATAAGAACAACTCTATCCAAAATTATATTTCAATTGCATTCTCTTACTCTGTTCAGCCTTCCACTGACGGGTTACCATCCTCACTCGCAGTACTGTCTTTCGATAATTACCAACATCGCAAATAAAATGGGTGAGCGAGTGATGTATTCATAAATTTCTCATACTACTTGTATACTATAGCAACTAGATACGACTTATTGAAAGGAGAGTCACATGTTATCACTAATAATTGAGTGAAATTTTGAATCAAAATAATAGTTTGTTGTATATCGTAATGTATATGTATTTGAACTTCTTTTGCAGATTTTACAATAACTTTACCCAGGGAATGGGTGGGCCCCTCAGCGGCCGAAACAGAGGAGATTATGGATGCCGCTGAGGCGGCTGTGGAGATGTTCCTAGAGCATCCTGACTCCAACGTCTTCATTGCATACAAGGGTGTCCTGGCGCAGTTGCGTCAGGGCGCCCAGGGTTACATGTTCGAGAGATGTTAAGGACGTTCCCGAGAAAAATGATTATACAGAAACATATATGATCATATACCGCGAGGACCAGGTGAAAGAGAATGGTCCGTCCGCCCAGACGGCTTATATTTCGTATTTTCATGGGGATAGCCACTCGTTGCTCGGAAAAAATCCCTAGGCTGATTTTGACGCGCGGTCGATGCAAATCGGCGGCCATTGTTGATACAACGGCTGACTGTCAATACATCGCGGAAGCTAAACATGTGTGGTTATGTTCGTTTATTTGAAGCAAATGATTGATAAAGTGAATAAAGCCTATGTGAATAAGCTACGAATATTTATCAAAAATCGATTAATCCGTTTTAAATAATATCTTAATGCAATCAACGAATTAACCTAAGCTATAACTGGAAATTAATCAGCATCGAAGAGTGCATCGAGAAGAACCAATTTGAATGAAATTATTAATCGTATCTTGGTGTTGAAACTTCAATAAATTGAACTAGGTAAGTGAGACAAACTTTATTGAAGCTTACTAAAAGTTTATCCAATGGATAACAAGGATAATTGTCATGTTGTAATAAATTAGTCCTCGTTACAGTCACTAGCGCAGTTTAAACCGCGACGTCTCCGAGTCTTCGAGAAATGCACGAATCCTAGACTGGACATCATGCCTGCGCCTGTAATTTCAAGGTAAAAATTATCACACATTCATTGCACCATATTGTATTTATAACAAGCTCAACTAACCCTAAACATCACCATTCAAGGATGATTACGAACTGCTGTCATGTAGTCGTTACGACAGGCTATTGCCGGAGAGCCACAAACAGCTGCCAATTCCTTTGACAAAAAATAAGTGCTGTTTAATGGAATTAAGTTATTGAAAAACATGGATGTTGAAAAGTACGTCCCAGTCACACTAAACAGGTCGTCGGATGAGTTATAATTGACAACAAGCGATGCAACATGTAGCAGGCCGCACATGCTTGTATGCTTTTAATCTGTTACCTTCGCGTTTGGGCACTCAAGTTTTTAAAAATAAGGGTAAATAAATTTGACTTCCCGTGACGAAACCGTCTGCACTCTGGAGCTTTATCAAAGCCCACACCGCTTCCAAGGCTTCTTGTACCAACGTAGATGGAGCTACCAAACATGTTCCGCACCCTCACTGATCATCGAGTTGTCCACGACGATTGACCTCAAAGTGTCCGCCCTGCATCCTGATACAGTCGCCTAAGCGATTGTAGAACCCTTCGGTTATGTTTACGAGCATCTCAGGACTCATGTCCGCGAAGATATTATAAATACAATATGGTGCAATGAATGTGTGATAATTTTTACCTTGAAATTACAGGCGCGGGCATAATGTCCAGTCTAGGATTCGTGCATTTCTCGAAGACTCGAAGACGTCGCGGTTTAAACTGCGCTAGTGACTGTAACGAGGACTAATTTATTACAACATCACAATTATCCTTGTTATTCATTGAATAAACTTTTAGTAAGCTTCAATAAAGTTTGTCTCACTTACCTAGTTCAATTTATTGAAGTTTCAACACCAAGATACGATTAATAATTTCATTCAAATTGGTTCTTCTCGATGAACTCTTCGATGCTGATTAATTTCCAGTTATAGCTTAGGTTAATTCGTTGATTGCATTAAGATATTATTTAAAACGGATGAATCGATTTTTGATAAATATTCGTAGCTTATTCACATAGGTTTTATTCACTTTATCAATCATTTGCTTCAAATAAACGAACATAACCGCAAATGTCAAGAATCCGCGATGTATTGGCAGTCAGCCGGCGTCTATCAACAATGGCTGCCGAGTTGCATCGACCGCGCGCTGAAATCAACCTAGGGATTTTCAGTGCAACGAGTGGCTATCCCCATGAAAATACGAAATATTAGTTGCCTGCGCCTATGGTCCATTCTCTTTCACCTGGTCCTCGCGGTATAACCATATATTTGTATACATAATCGCTTTCGACTTCACACTATATATGCCATTTTATATATATACGTATAAAGGGAGTCAGTACAATACGTCAACATACTATAACACACTATAATATACAGGGTGGTCCATTTAAGTTGACACAGCAGGATATCTTGAAAACCACCCATTTTAGAGAAAGATGTTTGAAATGAAAATTTCTTGACATGAAGGGGGCAAAACAGTGTACTATCGTACTTTTCATTTGGTGGAGGTTTACATGGTCATTTGGAGGTCAACATCGTTTTTTTCAATGGGAACATGTATTTTTTTTTACAGATTGGCAACTTATACAAAAAAATAAAACACTTTCATCTCAAATTGTTTTTTATACGACATCAATTTTTCAAGATATCTTAAAATTAACAAAATAGGTATTAGGAAGATCTGGTGACCTAGCAGGCACAATCGCTGGATTGGCAGGGGTGGACAAGTACATTGGCCTGCTAGGTCACCAGATCTTACAAGCCCTGATTTTTTTTTATGGGGCTACATCAAAGAAAAAGTTTATAGCACCGTACCAACTACTCCAGAGAATGTGAAGGAGCGAATCCGAAATGCTTGTAGGGACATCGAAAGAGAAACTTTGCTACGCTGTCACGCATCTTTGATAAAACGTATCGCAAAGTGTATTGAAGTTGACGGACATAATTTTGAGCATCTATTAAAATGATAGTTTTTTGGAAATTATAATTCGTAATTTACTGATAGATTGGATAGCTATTTTGTTCATTTTAGGATATCTTAAAAAATTGATGTCGTATAAAAAACAATTTAAGATGAAAGTGTTTTATTTTTTTGTATAAGTTGCCAATCTGTACAAAAAAATACATGTTCCCATTGAAAAAAACGATGTTGACCTCCAAATGACCATGTAAACCTCCACCAAATGAAAAGTACGATAGTACACTGTTTTGCCCCCTTCACGTCAAGAAATTTTCATTTCAAACATCTTTCTCTAAAATGGGTGGTTTTCAAGATATCCTGCTGTGCCAACTTAAATGGACCACCCTGTATATACTACCATAGTATCGTACAAAATATGAACCGAATACTATACAGCGTGATTCCCTTTGCGCGCACCACCTGGTAAGGGCGGATTCCTTAAGAAATTCTAAGACTAATTTTCCTTTACCAAAAAGTCCTGGGACTAATGGTTCTCGGGCTACAGAAGGTCTTAGTTGACCAATCACAGAGCCTACAGCTGCTCAAGTTAGGACCGGCTCAAAAGTAATAAAACTAGCTGTGCCCGTGGCGTGTGGATTTTCAGTGAAATAAAAATAAATGATTAAATCTAGTGACAAATTCTTTCACCATATGGTATTTAAGTTACAGGTAATTGTGAGTGTTAACGACGTCGTCGCCGGGAGTTGTCTTCGCACAACATACGCTTTCGGTATCATTGACCAGGACCACCGCTACGTGGTATTGTCCTCTAGATCCACCACCACGTCGTCTCCGTCCCCCAGGTCGACCGCTACGTAGTTTTCGTCCTCTAGGTCCACCTCTACGTATTTTTCGTCCTCCAGGACCACCGCACCGTAGTTTCCGTTCCTCAGGTCGACCGCTACGTAGTTTTCGTCCTCTAGGTCCACCGCACCGTAGTTTCCGTCCTCCAGGACCACCGCTACATAGTTTTCGTCCTCTAGCTCCATCGCACCGTAGTCTCCGTCCTCCAGGACCACCGCTACGTAGTTTTTGTCTTCTAGGTCGACCGCTAGGTAGTTTCCGTCCTGGAGGAGCGGTGGACTGGAGGACGAAAAATACGTAGCGCTGGACCTGCAGGACGAAAACTACGTAGCGGTCGACCTGGGGGACGGAAACTACGGTGCGGTGGTCCTAGAGGACGAAAACTACGTAGCGGTCGACCTGGGAGATAGAAACTACGGTGCGGTGGTCCTGGAGGACGGAAACTACGGTGCGGTGGACCTAGAGGATGAAAACTACGTAGCGGTCGACCTGGGGGACGGAAACTACGGTGCGGTGGACCTAAAGGACGAAAACTACGTAGCGGTCGACCTGGGGGACGGAAACTACGTGGTGGTGGACCTAGAGGACAATACCACGTAGCGGTGGTCCTGGTCAATGATACCGAAAGCGTATGTTGTGCGAAGACAACTCCCGGCGACGACGTCGTTAATACTCACTATTACCTGTAACTTAAATGCCATATGGTGAAAGAATTTGTCACTAGATTTAATCATTTATTTTTATTTCACTGAAAATCCACACGCCACGGGCACTGCTAGTTTTATTACTTTCGACCCGGCCCTAACTTGAGCAGCTGTAGGCTCTGTGATTGGTCAACTAAGACCTTCTGTAGCCCGAGAACCATTAGTCCCAGGACTTTTTGGTAAAGGAAAATTAGTCTTAGAATTTCACAAGGAATCCGCCCTTACCAGGTGGTGCGCGCAAAGGGAATCACGCTGTATTTAACAGATATACCTGTATGAGAAACAGATGTATAGTATATTTACACTAGTAACCATAATAAATATCAAACTGTATTAATAAATCAAATAAAGTTCCTAACTATCAGATCGATAAAGGGTATTGAATTTTGAAAGCCAGAGAACTACATGATTAACAAGAAATGTATATCAGTATAAAGTAATTTTTGACGTACGTTTCTTTTACCACATGTTGAACCACCTAAACATTCATATTTCACCTATCCTAAAAGTCCTATCGTCCAAATTCATCTTACGAGAAAAAATCGAAGATATCAAAATAATTAAAATCATTGATATAAGTCTTGAAGGATAAAGTAAATTAATCCTTATTTAACCCTCGCATGCCCCACTGGGGTCTGAGAAACCCGAACAAAATTTTCTCACCCTTGCGTAGGTAGAATTTGGCAATGAGGGGGATGAGACCTGTGCGTAAAAAAACTTTAGTGTCTCCTCTAGCGGTAACGGCCTAAATGTGCGCAAATGGTTGCTTAATTGTTGAGCAGCGCGCAGCGAAAGTAAGGTTGGGGTCTGCGAAACCCGAGTGTGGCGTCCGTGTAACTTTTTTCGACGTAAGTACATCTCATAATTTACTTAATTTTCAGTTTGAATGTTGATTACCTTTCAGTATTTCCATTTTCAATTTCAAATGTCATATTCATAAACGATGTATTATATTTTAAAAAAGTTAATAAAAAGGTATGCCCCACATATCGACTGACATAATCATTTCTCTTCCTTCCTATGCGCATTTCAATGGTTATGTGAATTATTCAATGTTTGCTATACATACTTGTGTTGTTTCATGTCTATATAATGTGTCAAGAGTCCAACCAGAAAGTGAAAAAAATTGATCAACAAGAAATTCTAAGCGCGAATGTTCAATATTTCACACCATTCCGCAAAACACGAGAACAATGAAAGGTTGAAAATTCGCCATTTTTACCGCTTGCAGTTTTGTTTATAACTTTCGAATATTTCATCGCCAAATTTTTTTCTCATGATTTCGAATGTGTTCTTCCAGAATTATCAAGAATTTTTGAATTCGGTCGATCAGGAAAGAAGATATGAATTTTTGAAAAAAAAAAGTAAAATCAAAATTTTTTCGCTTTTCTCGAGAGAAAATCTTTTTCAAACTAGTATATCTCAGAAGTTATTAACTTTTACGAATCGGTCAATGCATAGACAAATTCTTCGACTAATTGGCTAGCGATTAAAGAAAAAACCATCGAAATACGACTATTTTCCTCGGAGTTATGATTGAAAATCTGAATGGGGTCCCACAAACCCGAGTGTGGCAAGTATGTCCCAAAAAAATAAGTGTGGCATGCTAGGGTTAATGAAAATCTCTAACAATAAAATAAAAAATTCACAAGTAAATTGACGCCTTATACTATAAGATATATAGGTGAAGGGTTTATATTAAAATGATAGTAGACAGGTTTTGAGGAGGTGGTGCTTGACTTACTCTTTAAATAATGAACGTATAGTTTTTAAATAATTTGTTTATTAAATCATATTCACATGATAATCGTAGACAATGATAAACATTTGGTACGAAAAATTTGAAATACAGTTAAAGTTTATAATGATAATCAAATAATACATGCATCTTATAATGAAGATTTACAACAACTACATATGATTGAATTCAATTTGGTTATACGGTCCACCAAGATAACGCATCTGCAACCGATTTTCATCACTGGCCACCACCATTTTCTGGAAGAGATCCTCGTCATCCTTGAAAATTCTCATCATTCGTGCTGGTAAAAACACAGAGAACGAGTTGTCCAGATCTACCGTTACCCTCTCTCCAAATTTAGTCTGTACTTTTTTGAGGTTGGTGATTTGATAGTTTTCATACACCTCCAGCTCTGTCAATTTCTTTGTTGGGAGGAAATCCTCCAAGCGGCCCACTTTGTTGATTTTTGAAAGGTCCATCTTGTAGTTTTAATACAAATTTATGTTTTCGAATTTTCTAGTTAAACGATTGAGGTCTGACTTAATCTGGATCAATTTTTTTACTTCTTGGATGTCTTTCAGCAGCAGCTCTATCCTCACTTTTAAATTTCGTTGCTTCTGCGTCAGGATGCTTCGCATCACTTCAAGAGTGGTATGAAGACTAATATTCAGCTCTAAATTTTTCTCTCTTTTATAGTCCTCAACCCTCCCTCTAATCAAAACATATATGCACATTTCTAGAACGTTCCATCTGCGATTCGACAGATTTTTCCAGGGTTCTGAGAATCGTTAGGCTAATCATGTTTTTGCATTCCATACGCAAAAGTAATTTGATGTGTTC
Source organism: Tenthredo notha (assembly GCA_914767705.2). NCBI lineage: Eukaryota > Metazoa > Arthropoda > Insecta > Hymenoptera > Tenthredinidae > Tenthredo > Tenthredo notha. The sequence goes on from OU611924.1 coordinate 5,559,902, forward strand.
CAATTATCTTGGTGATGTTTCCATGAACCGGTTCACGACTCATTAGTTATCAAAGAATGGACTCGCATGTTCGTCGTACAAGGGTATTAAAGTCTCACAGGGTGCCGAATAATTCTATGAACTGCGAAACTTCCAGGGGAATCAAATTCTCACAGGGTGCCGAATAATTCCGAGAACTGATTGTCCGCCCGAATGACCCTGGAGAAGCTTCCAGAAGACGCAGGGGTGGAATTATATATCGTGTGTGAGGTCATATTAAGGGTGTGTGACGTCATATTAAGGGTAGACGACACCATTTTGAGGGTGACGTCATCGTCAGGGGTCCCCCTCTACCACCCTCACACGGACACGGGAGCGTGCGTGTGTGTGCGTACGTGTACGTGTGCACTAACACGCGTTGGTCCAGAACCCGCCTTGTATATCTACTGCCTCTCACTTTCGGGGTGCTTGTTTCACGTGAGTCCCCTTGCCTCTCACGTGCGCGATAAGATGTCTTCTAAAACCGCGTGTTACCTCCGCGGTTTCTCACGACTTCTTGAAGTCTTTCGCGCATGTTAATGCACCGTCGTATGCGTGCCTGTGATATGATGTTCCACGCATTTACCACCGCGTCTCGTAATTCATCAAAAGTCCTGATCGGTACAGGACGTATACGGGCAATTCCACCTCAAATCGGCCAATTTTAGGTGTTTTTTGACCTCGTATTTTTTGAATCGCTTGAAACTTTTTTTACGTGAATTCTACGTCAAAATAATAGACCCGTATTTTTTTGTTGGTCCAAAAAAATTTTTTTACGCTAGTTATGAATTATCGCATTTGACTGTAAAAGTGGCGCGCGGGCGTCTTTGAGAATTAATATCTCGGGTCCCCTTCACCGTAGAGAGATCTTCCAAAACGCGTTTAAAAGGCGATGAAAGACACTTTTTGATAAAAATTTTCAACTTTTCAAAAAATATAGTTTAGTTGTTTTTATAAGCAATCAAAATGTTTATAGATTTTTTTCGCAGTCTGAGGCCATTTTTGAAATTCTGAAAAAATACGATCGCATTCCTCATTCAATTCTGAAGCTGGCGAATTTTTGAAATTGATGGAGCGATTCTTCCAAGTATTTTTTTTACAATTATTTGTCCGGCGCTGTGTCAGGTTGCCGCGCCGCGTGCTTTGCTACTACGGCGTCATTCCATGTATGGGAAGCCGGGCGCCACGCCATTGGCCGAGCCCCGCACGACGCGGTAGTCACAAGGCGCGCGGCGCGGCAACCTGACGCAGCGCCGGACAAATAATTGTAAAAAAAATACTTAGAAAAATCGCTCCATCAATTTCAAAAATTCGCCAGCTTCAGAATTAAATGAGGAATGCGATCGTATTTTTTTCAGAATTTTAAAAATGGCCTTAGACTGCGAAAAAAATCTATAAACATTTTGATTGCTTATAAAAACAACTAAACTATATTTTTTGAAAAGTTGAAAATTTTTATCAAAAAGTGTCTTTCATCGCCTTTTAAACGCGTTTTGGAAGATCTCTCTACGGTGAAGGGGACCCGAGATATTAATTCTCAAAGACGCCCGCGCGCCACTTTTACAGTCAAATGCGATAATTCATAACTAGCGTAAAAAAATTTTTTTGGACCAACAAAAAAATACGGGTCTATTATTTTGACGTAGAATTCACGTGAAAAAAGTTTCAAGCGATTCAAAAAATACGAGGTCATTTCTCGGCCGATTTGAGGTGGAATTGCCCATACGTATTCTACGCTCTATCAGGTAACACGCGGTTTTAGCGGACATCTTATCGCGCACGTGAGAGGCAAGGGGACTCACGTGAAACAAGCACCCCGAAAGTGAGAGGCAAGGGGGCTCACTTGAAGCAAGCACCCCAAAAGTGAGAGGCAAGGGGAATCACTGAAAACAAACACCCCGAAGGGATCAGATTCCTGCTACGTCCACGTCGTTGATCCTGGGTGACGCCAAAAGCGGGAAGCATTCATACACAGGTCGGAAGGAGTTTCAAATTTTTGGAAATTTCGAATTAAAGTTTGATCTGATGATAAAGCACCTTGTAACGATATTTTGGGGTCCAATAGACTATTCTCGCTACAAATTATTAATCTAATTAGGATTGGTAAAATTTTAATAATGATAAGCAGACAAATATGTTATAGCTTTGGAATATGATTCTTTTTATTGAATAATGACGGCAATTAATAAAGTTGCGGTTGAAATAGCCGCGTGCGTTATCCAAATAGGATTATAGAGAGGCCCAATTAAACATTTTGTTTTGTTATTAAAATTAGAGAACATTCATACTACCATTCATACATACTAAAATTACGCCGAGACTTTGATTCAAGTGTTCAAATTGTTTCTTTGTTTCATAATGATACATTGACTCTGGAATTTGACGTTAAGTTATATGCAAATTGATCGAAAAGAAATTGTATATTACAAAAATGAAGTTACGCTCAACTCATTCATCGGTAAACGAATAGTGGCACAGTACACCAAAAATTCGCTACTTAGCTGGATCTTATTTGCTCGTGGATGTGTGGCTTCAATGGCTCCGAAGTTTGTCTCCATAGACCATGTGGCGATGCTTCGAGTGATAAACGGTCGTCACCGAATTATCAATGCTTCTGAGTAGTAGATGTTGTGCAAATTGGATCTTCTGGATCGTTGATGATGATTTCGATATTAATGGATGCCGTAGCTTTCCTTATATGAGTTGGCGTAAATTGAAATTGAAACTGAACGTGTACAATGAAATTTATAATAATACGAGGGAAATTTAAGTGATCTGATCGCCTCGGCGTCTTCCCGTAGATAGACTCGATCGATTCTTCTTCGTTACCATACTCATTTTGAGACACCTGTCGTGAAGCGTTTGAATTGCAAACATGAAGCGTTTGACAACGCTTCATCTTTGCTTATCGCGCGTAATTTTAAAGCTCTTATACGTATATTTATATTTATCCGTCACAACCTGGAGCACGTCCAAAATGGTCCGCAAGAAATTGTTCTACCATAAAATGTTCAGAAGTTATAGCAGATTGAAGATCTTTTGCAGTAGTCTACTTCAAACTGTCGTAACTCGGCGAAAAAAAATCGCACGGAAATCGACAGCTAGAGAATTTGAAAGAGAAGAGCTTGAGCTTTTTGAAAATCATAGCCGTTTTCAATTTCCGATAAGTTTGAATAGAGTTTTAGGGGTCGGATTTAACCCTAATTTTCAATGCATTTTAACCTATGCACTTCTGTGGTAAAAGTGAGCTGAACCCTTTAAAATTGAGAGAGAAATTAATTTGATACGAGCATCTTGAAGGAGATGAAATTACCTAAAAATCGGTGTGTAGAATATTGTTCTACCATGACTCTGTCGGAAGTTATGGTGATTTGAACATTTTTTCGGGTAGTTTGCTTGAAATGGACGTAGCTCTGCGAAAAAAAATCGTACGAAGATTTTGAAAAAAGGGTTTTGAAGCCAAGAAAATTTCCTAACTTTGACACGGAATGGATTTTTTGACGAAAAATTCCTGCTCCCCGTGTGCTACGTTGAAGTTTGCGTTAAGACGTCAATTTGCGCACCGATTGCTTCAGAGAGATGCAACTCAACAATGAAACGGAATAAAAAATATCGATTCAACAGGCGTAAAAGAAGACACTCCAAGCTTCAATTTGAACCCCACAAATTCCGAATATGATATCCAGATCAAAAGTTACAGTCGTTTTAAAATTCATCATTTTTCGACTCGTGATCAGGTGCTGCTTTAATTCTTTTGAGGAGTGTATTTTGACCTTTTCAGAAATTATTCAACAAGCATGTTGCTAAGTCCACAACATTTCACAAACCCCTACCCTCAAAATGTTGTATAACATCACCATATTAATTGAATTTTTTTTTTATTTCGTTTTATTTCGCTTCCTCGTTTTTTTATGAATTTATTGAAAATAGAATAATTTTCTAAACGAGTTAAAAATTCTTAAATATTGTCTCCATCTTTGCGTCTGGATTATTTTTTAGCTATTCACTCACAATTTGTGAAATTAACTGTTTTTGTTGTTCGTTCCGTGTGAGTATTCCATTGTAATCGGTGAACACTGTTCACACTGTAAATACTGAAGTAAAAAATAAAATTAAAAAATACAAAATACAAAAACAAGTCTTCATTATGGTGATGTTCTAGAATATTGTATATGAATATTTTTGATTCGGCCTAGGAGGAAGCTAGGCTGCGTGCAGTAAGAGGGAGACCGGCAAACGATGACGGAGATGACGATCCTTCTGAAGCTGAAGCTGCGCCAGTTGTTGTTCGGAGGCTTGATGAGGAAAGCGACGAAGAAGCTCAAGCTGCGCCGGTTGTTCTTCGGAGGCTTGAGGAGGAAGGCGAAGAAGAAGCTGAAGCTGTGCCGTTGTATAATGTGAACGGTCTGGAAGACGACATAAGGCGGAACGACGAAGGAGCTGGGGTTGATCAGATGCGCGTAGAATGTGACGAGGTAGTACGAATTACATTAGCAGGATCGTAGCCAATTCTCTCTGATTTCTTATAAATTTCGAGATTGGTTCTACATATTAGAATTACGTATAACGACAAGTGCACTCCGGTTATTGTTTGTTTATGAATCTTTTGGTGTTCATCGGGTGCTTGTTATTACTGAGTCGCCTGAGATTTGAACGTATACTGGAAGTATGCTTTAATGCACTCAAGTATGACGGTCATTGATTGTTCTTGTGTGATGTTTACTGACGAAATAACGTTGCAGGTGGAAGATGAACAGGTTATCGATGAATACGATTCGACGGATATGCATGACGCAGGTCAAGATTTGCCGCTGCGAAGTTTCGCCACGCTCAACGAGGCCATACGAAGTGGGGTGTTGGAACGACCAATTGCAGCGTCTTCGTCCATGACCGTTGGCGGATTGCTTTTAATAGCTGTAAAGTACATCGTGACGCATTCGTTGTCGTCGATTGAGACCGTGCATTTCTTTCGTGCGTTAAATATCACGCTAGGTGAACGGGTTCTCCCAGATTCACGTCATTTCGTAGACAAGTTGTTTTTCCGGCAAGAGCAGGTGCACCTGTTCGCAATATGTCCCAATTGCGAGGATGTCGTTGGCGAGTTCGCGAAATCGGATCGTGCCAAGACTTGCGTGAGATGCGACAGGGTTGTAGACCTTATTAATTACTCTCGTAAAGACTTTTTTGTAAATCTTGATATTGGGACTCCTGTTTCGAGATTGATTGAACTTAATGCGGAATATTACAAACGCATCGTCGGTCGGCAAGGACGCTTGCGTGACGTAATTGGCGACATTTACGACGGTGATAAATACATCGACTTTGTGAAATCTTTGCCAGACGCAGACGCTCTCAGCTACGCCACGCTAACATTCAATACCGACGGTGCTCCATTGTTCGAGAGCTCCGCTAATTCCATTCGGCCTATATTCGTTATGGTAAATGAAATACCGTTACGTGTTAGATGTAGGGAGTTGGTTCTAGCGGGTCTGTGGTTCGGTAAATCCAAGCCGAACATGAACGCCTTCCTTTATCCGTTCGTAAACGATATGAAGAAGCTTTCAAGAATCGGTGTACCGTGTAAAATCGATGGGGTTGTAAAACGCGTCAAGGTGTTTGCTTTGGTTTGCTGTGTTAATGCGGTGGCTCGCGCTCCGATACAGGGAATGACGCAATTCAATGGCAAGTACGGCTGCGAAGTCTGTCTCCACCCAGGGGAATGGGTGAGGAACGACGAAGGTTATAGGCGCGGTGGATCGATGAAGTATCCTTTCCGGGATCCCATTTCTGCACACAGAACTCCGGATGATACAATACAGCACATGCGAGAGGCGGTTAGGTCGGGTAGACCGATTTTTGGGGTTCGAAAAGCGTCTCAATTGATAAATTTACCGGGGTACCATATAATCGACGGAAACGTGGTAGATTCGTTGCATTGCGGAGAGGGCGTTGCTGAGCAGATGGGGAAGGAGGGGTTCGGTACTAAAAAAAAGGTCGGATCGCTGCCTCGCCAGTGTGTGAAGATCGTTGACGCTCGAATGAAAGATTTGAAAACGCCGCTTCAGATTGGAAGACAGGTGCGTCCGTTGTCCGACAGAGAGTTCTGGAAGGCGAAAGAGTGGGAAAACTGGACGCTGTATTACAGTTTGGCTGTACTCAAAGACATTTTGCGGCCCGAGTTGTTGATGCATTGGGCGTTGTTTGTGGAAGCTTTTTATATTTTATCGAAGGACGTTGTCACGAAAAGGGAAGTTGTGTCGGCTGGTTCACTGTTACAAAAGTTCATGCGCGATACTGAACGCCTGTACGGAAAGAAGGCAATGACATTCAATGTGCATTCTCTCGGACACTTGGCGAAAAATGTCTCCAATTGGGGTCCTCTGTGGGCTCACAGTAATCATGCGTTCGAATCAGGGAACGGTGAATTATTGAAGGTTATAAATGCAGCGAAGGGAGTACAGAGTCAGATCTGCAGGAGAATTGGCTTGAGATACAGTTATCTCGATTTGAAAAATCATGTTTATCCATCGGCTCAGTTGAACGTCGTTGATTATTGCGAAACGGTTGGCTTGAAGGCCGCCAAACGATCGTTTCAACAAAATCAAATAAGATATTTTGGTCATACATCGGGGGTTAACGATGATATTCTGCGCCGTCTAAACCTTGGCGAACACTGCGTTTCGTACGATAGAATGGTTAAAGATTCGTGTTTGTACGTATCTGCGACGCGGGTCACTAAACGGTCAAACAATTCTTTTGCTATATTAACCGACGGTAGTTACGTGCAGCTTTTGCGTTTCGTGGCGGATGGTGTAAATGAACAAGAGTATACGGTGGTATCGAGGGTTCTTATGACAAATGCATATGGCGAGGCGTATTCGGCGATGAAAAAGATTGAATACATAACCACCCAAGAATCGGTCATACCGACGCATACAATTGTAAAAGTATGCGTACACATGACTGTTGGAAATATCACATACCTGTGCGCTGTTCCTAACCTGCATCATTATTGAAAGACTGCGGATTCAATCAATGAGCTGTACGGTAGTGTGCCGATGTGGACAATACAGATATTTCGTGTAAATACTTTAAAGTTACGAAGAAGTTAATAAGACGAAGGACTTGCTGAGTAAATTGTACGTTTTTGGTTATAATTGTGCTATATTGTATAATTACTACGTACTGATAGTTGTAATGTAATTGTGAGCGATATTTCATATTGTTGTTCGTTAATGTATGTAAGCTTTGTGTATGGTATGCACGCTTGACGACAATTACATGTCGACAGAGGTCGCCACGATAGGCAGGAGAAGAAAAACGACACGACGCGAGTCGATCTACAAAATAAAAAAATGATGTCATTTTTACGTATGAATGACGTAAAACGACTACGTCCTAGGACGTCCACATTTTTGACTGGGGTATCTGTAGAGGGATGTCCTGTCGAACGGTTTTTGAGATTCATACCAAACTGTGGACATAAAGCGGAAGACCTGGCTAACGTGGTTCTCGAGACGTTGAAAAATCACGATTTGGATATCGCCAATTGTCGCAGACAGTCTTATGACAACGCAAGCAACATGTCGGGTGTATATTCGGGTCTTCAAACAAGAATAAAGAAAATGAATCCTCTGGCAGTTTTCGTCGCGTGTTCAGCGCACTCGCTAAATCTTGTCGGATCGTGTGCTGCCGAGTGTTGTGACGCTGCTATATCTTTCTTCGGTACTTTACAAGCATTGTACAATTTTTTCTCGGTCTCGACACACAGATGGGAAGTTTTGTTATCAAAACTAAAGCCAAATGCAACAGTTGTGAAGAGCCTTTTTCAGACAAGATGGTCTGCACGAGGTGACGCCTGCCGAAGTCTTTGTGGCTCCTGGAATGAGATCATGGCAAGTCTTCAAATAATCGCCAGTGACACAAGTCAAAAACCATCTACGCGTTCTGAGGCTTCGGGTCTTCGTAAATCGCTTGACTCTCTGGAAATGTGTTTCTTGACCATGCTGTGGAATGACATCTTAGAAAGATTCAATAAAACTAATAAATGTTTGCAATCTGTGAACATCGAGCTTAATACGATCGCCGAACTTTATCAGTCGTTGGTTACATACCTGGAAGATATAAGGAAAGTCGATACCTTTGATTGTTATGAGTTGAAAGCTGTGGAAACAAGCGGTGAACATAACTACGCATACGATATGAAGAGGAAACGTGAACGAAAAGTCCAGTTTGACGAAGTAGAAGAAACCGAGATTTAAGTCGCACGATCCGGCAGGGACGAATTCAGAGTTACCGTTTTCAACGTCATTATCGACAGGTTGGTTGCAGAACTACAAAGACGTGGATCGAGGGGCGAAGCCCCCGAAGGCCCCCCCGACTTGAAACAGAAACTGAAATCACTTGAAAAAAAAAAATGAATTCGTTGTTAGAATATGCGGTAGTATAAAATGACCATCGTCGCTACCGTCAGATTCATCACTAGATATCATTAATGAGAGAGATTAAACTGAGGGAATGGAATTTAAAAAAAATGCATTGTAGCGAAGAAAAAACTGAAATTAATTGGTCTTTTCTATTCAAGGGATCTAGAAAATTAAACAATTGATATATTTATAAACTTTTTACTCAATAAGAAAACTAGGTAATAGATAATATAGTACGATATACTAATCTTTGTCACATAGCCACATTGCTAAAAATATAGGTATCATATAAAATATCATATTATAGAAAAATCACAATCAATTCTTATCACTTTTACTTAAATGTTAATATATCATTTTTTATCTTTTATATTTTAATGACTTATTGCTTATTTTTAGAGGAGTATCACTTGAAAAATTATATTACTTATATGGATACGTATATTGTAACTTATTGCATATGTTTCACCAGCTGAAGGCTGGTGAAATTATGCTAGTTCGCGTGTATTCTTTGTCACGGGTGATGTTTTGGAGCTCCTCTGGGGAAAGTTGAAAAAACCCTTAATTTACCCTAATACAGACTCGGATAGATATTTCACTAACAGAGCTGCGTCCCTACGGATCTGGGATATGTTGAATTCTTCAGACTAGGATAGGTGCTATAGAGCTACCATAGCTGTTGAGGTCGACGCACCGATACTGATATCTAGCTATAAATGATTTTAAATTGACTGAAAAGTAAAGTTTTAATTATGAAACAAGGTTATAAGAAAAATAAGTTGATAAAGATCAGATTCTTGATAATTATTTGAATGATCATTTGATCATTCCTTATTTTTATTTAGTAAGGAAAATGTGTTGTTCATTTCGAACTTGCTATTTACAAAAATTATAAGTGAAAAATGGAGAACATAAAATAATAATTGTGAGTGAATGAATGTTTTTTTTTGATTTTGATACTTAACCTATCTTATTTCCTACGCGCGCTTGCTCAATGGCCGGACTTTGATATGCTATTTAGCATTGCTAGTTTTAGCTTGTTTTTGTGACTTGATTTGTTTTATTCGAATGCTCGATTTGAGTTTGGATATTTGATTTTGATGCTGCTTTAGCTGGTTTGAAATAATTTGGATTCTAATAGATGCCGCTTTGGCTATCTAAGAAATGAAATTTTAAATTTTATAAAAACGTGGCCGCTTTGGCTCTTGAACTATTTAAGTGAGAATTTATTCAAGTGAAGTAATGAGTCGGTAGGCCGCTTTGGCTCGAGTCCGCTAACTAGGCATCGTCTGCCTGCCTTTTATACTTTTCGTGACGTCATAACAGGTGATCTGTTATGCGTGAGGTATGTTGCGCGCTACGACGCTACTCTACTACATGATGTATCGTTGTATGAGTGGATCGCCTATCGGCAATACTATGAATACGTTACAATATATTATATTTATGTATATACAGGGTGTATCATCTCAAGTATCGAGAATGGGAGGGACTTAGTTGACGCGAAGTCACGCCCCATTAACCAATCAACAAAGAGAAAAGAATCGTTTCTGTTAGGGTCGAAGTAAATGAATACGTGACATCCTGATTCAAGTCGTTGTTATTATTTTTTCCACACACCAAGAAATTGTATTCACTTTTTTTCGTAAGAATTTCAGTCTACGAAATTCTTCGCTTTCTTTATTGGTCGATGGGGCGTCAATTTGCGTCAACCAAGTCCCTCCCATTCTCGATACTTGAGGTGATACACCCTGTATATATCACCTAATCTTTTTTTCCATCAAAAGTAAATGACCCGATTGATGCAATGTTAAAATGATAATGAATTTGTGTTGGCGGCGCTGTTGCTGGTACCCCTGCATTCTCTTTTCCTACTGCAGATGATGTGAGGTTCTTGGACAACAATCCATCAAAGTTTATTTGCTCTACGTTGTTTGTTTCATTTTTGGATTCGGAAGTGATTGTAGAGGATGGATTCGAATTTATCACTTCTGTTATTTGATTTGACCTTTTGCGTTTATTTTGAACCGAATCCTCGATATAGCCTTCTGCGACACGATCAGACTTCCAGCCACCCAGCCGCTTGATAGCTAATAAATCTGCGCCAGCATCGGCAAGTATTGTTGCTGATGTTCGGCGAAATGTATGCCCGGTTCAAGCGTTTGCATTTGGCAGATTTAAGTATGCAGCGATTACAGATGGCATACCACTCAGTTTATTTTTACCAATGGGCTGATTTGTACATTTTCCCGACCGATACTTTAGAAAGAAACGATTGATCTTTGTGTCTTGTGGTCGCAGATTCATGTACTTCTTTACAATATTGTAAAATTCACCGTCAATAACAAAAGTCCTCGGCAAGTGAGTTTTTGTATCTGGTAGCGTGACATGGAGTATTGAGTTTTTGTCAATCACCTTATTAATCATTAAGTGGCACAATTCGCCCCCTCGACAGGCCCCATACACTCCGATGATCAAAGCAGCCTGAAAATAACATAATAAATGTAGTTCCATATCACACTGATATTTGCCAATATAGCATGTATGTTCCAGGTTTTTTACCTTTGTGGCCAAATATTCATCGTCTGGTGCCTCGTGAAGAAATTTGTCAACTTCCTCAGATGTCAAAATTTTTGATTTCTTACTTTGAAATCCAATGCTTTGTTTTTTCACAAAACGATGCAGTTGGGTCTATTTGGTTATATCGATGCCTTGATTGTTATCGATTGTGGTCTTCAGCATGGAATGGATTGACCATATAGCCGAAGGTTTTAACTTTTTTGATAGATTTTCAAAATAGGCTAGCAACACAGGTTCGCTAAACGAAGTTGTGCCTTGTTGTTTTTGCCAGACAAAAAAGTTTTCATAAGCGTCGATATATTTTCCCTTTGATTTTTCGGGTAGCGCAGTATCGATCATTCGTTTAGCTGTTGCCAAAATATGTGGCGGTACGAACTGATCGTCATTTGTCGTCATCTTGTTTGTTTTATTAGTCTACTTTGAACAGAAATTTCCACGGCACACGACACTATTCACGTATATAACCCATATATCACGTCGGTGGGCGGCAGAAGATTGAGGTTAAGTTAGATGGCTCTTGTCAGTTGACGATTCGTACCGTCCGATGGCGTTGTTTGTAGGTCACATGACTGGGAGAAAAGACTTTCAGGGAGAAAAGACTTTGCGGGAAGAAAGATTTCGCGGGAGGAAAGACTTCCCGGTCGGTAAAATCGCTTTTTGCTCCCCGAAAACAGGTAGCAAAATCGGCCTTTCCGTTCATGAATGAAAAAAACAATTATCGGCCCTGGAGTTATACAAGTACATCGTGGAAAAGGGCTTTTTGGACATTTATCCAAATGTGGAAATAGCGCTCCGGATGTTGTTGTGTACACCGGGGTCAAACTGCTCGGCAGAACGGTCGTTTTCAGCGCTAAAACGAGTGAAGAACTATTTGAGATCCACCACAGAGGAGATTAGGCTTAATTCACCCTCTGTGCTGTACATAGAGTCAGAAATAATGCAGTCTGTGGACTATACTGACGTAATCCGTACCTTTGCAGAGAAGAAGGTTCGTCGCATAGCAATATAAGCGTATGCTTACACGCAACGAACCTTCCTTGCATATAATTTTGTACTTATTTGTGACATTTCTAAGTCTGCTTGTTTATTTTCTAAGGTCGATGTACGTTAAATAAATGAAAAATGAATAACATTTTTGTTTTATTCAATTATTTAAAAAAAGGGCCCTGACTCTGTTAACCGCCTGGGGGCCCTAGGTTTCCATGTCCGGGCCTGGTCAACAAGCTGAGGTCGCCATGCAACTGCCCGAGAATCAACAATTGAACCGAAGGAAAACCCGGCTCTGTGATGAAGCTCTCGCGATCAAGTGCTATCTCATCGGTATAGTTAGCGAGGGCTGTGAGAGTGTTGTTACAGCAGGTGATAAAAATTCGTCAAGATAGCACTCGACCGCGGGAGCTTCATCACAGAGCCGAGTTGTCCTTGGGTTCAATTGTTGATTCTCGGGCAGTTGCATGGCGACCTCCGCTTATTGACACCCGAAAAACCGAGCATATGGACGCTACCGGGGGTGAACGGGTGCTAGCGGGGAGGCACATTGGCTCAGAGCGGGGAAAAAAGTTAACGACATCGCTAAGTTAGCGACAGAGTTACAGAATCGCCCCTCAGAACTTAACTTTATTCTTTGGTTCATTGAAACGGATCTTGCATGGGATATACCAATGTCATTTCTGACGAGTACCAATGACATCTTCCATCGACTGTGATCATCATCCTTCCCCCACGGAAAAAATATATATGTAAAAATACATGCTCGGAATATATGCCAGCATATATGAAAATATATATCCAGAGATATATGCAGCATATACTCAGATTCGTCAAAAAATATATGACCAGATATATCCCGGATCATATATCCTAGGTTATATGCCAGCATATATCTCAGTATATATCCTAGGTTATATGCCAGCATATATCTCAGTATATATCCTAGGAATTGACATTTTAGGTTTTATTTTTCAAATTACGCGTCAAAAATGACAAGTGAGAAAGAAATGATCATCATTTTTGAAAGATTCAGAAAATTTGCGATCTTACAAATAAAAACGACGAAAAAAAATGAAATAATTTTTTTTCCGAAAATGAATTTTTTTTTGTATGAAAACGGATTTCTTTACGAACGAAATGATTCCAGGATCAGTCCGCTCCGGTGAATACTTTCGGAGATATGAAGTTTCAAACATAGCGGTGCAACAGCGGTTTACAAAAAATCACATAGCTCTAACTCCGCAATTTTTGAAAAATTTTCAGTGTACGGCAAAACCAACACAGGCGCGCACCGCGTGCGTGAGGCTCCTTCGGAGGGGACAAGCGGCCAGTGGTGCTTCTACCGAATCTTCCGCGCCAGGCCGAATCCGTATTGCCCATCCGCGCGAAATTGATGAATACTCAACTTAAAAAGCAATCATTACACTGAACGCGGGAAAGAATGAACGCGAATAAAATGAATTCGCCTGATGTGAACATTTATTTTCAAAATTTATCAACGAATTACAACTAAATATCTATCAATAAGATATGATTATTAATCATCAGTGTTTATGAGCGATATTTGAGACAAAGTGGAGCGGGTAAGTGGAGAATAAATTATTGAATACAACATCCTCAAACATTGGTTTATTTATTTATTTATTTATTCATTCATTTATTTTCAGAACTCGATTTTATTCGAAACATCTAGTATTGAATCTACTGAAAATTAAGAATTCGTGAGAAAGTTTTCAGTGTTTGTATCAACTTTGGTTCCATAATAACATAACGAAACATTTAATCAGAGTACAATGCAGAGAATGAAGTCATCGAGGATAAGGCTGCCATCCACAGGCCACGTCCTTAGATCTTAAACAGAAAAATAAAATTCATCAACGATTATTGTTTCATCGAGGGATTCATTGCTGTTGACTTATGGTGTACGCACAAACTTATCATAGATTTAATACTTGGGAATCGAAGAAAGGCTACCGATGAGCCACTGTCGAGGGTAGTACACTTTTACTCAAACCATTTTCGTCTCTCAACGATTACTTCTATCGGAGACCCGAGTGCTCATGTGACATGTACCTCAGCGAGGCTTCATAGCGTGTGGAGGGGCTTTGTCGCAGGGGTTTGTAGTGCGATGAGGCAGCGTACGAGGACCTTCCTGGCGAAGCTTTGCCGCACAAAAATTGAATAGATGCTCGCCGACGCGCTGTAAACTCTTACAAGAAAGCTCCTCCGTGTGCTACCAACGCACTACAAACACCTGTGACGGTGCTCCTCCGCACGATGTGAAACATGAACGTTGAATGCTCGTCAGACAGGTAAGAAATGTTCAATGAATATTGTTGATGTGCTACGAACCCTTGCAACGAAGCTTTCGTACGCTGCCTCATCGCACTACAAACTCCTGCGACAAAGCCCCTCCGCATGCTATGAAGCCTCGCTGAGGTACATGTCAGCACTCGGGTCTCCGATAGGAGTAATCGTTGAGAGACGAAAATGGTTTGAGTAAAAGTGTACTACGTTCGACAGTGGCTCATCGGTAGCCTTTCTTCGATTCCCAAGCATTTAATCTCCGATATCTTTTGCGTACACCATAATTCAACAGCAATGGATCCCTCGATGAACCAATAATCGTTGATAAATTTCATTTGTCTGTTCCAGATCTAAGGACGTGGTCTGTGGGTGGCAGCCTTATCCTCGATGACTTCATTCTCTGCATTGCACTCTGATTGAATGATTCATTATGTTATTATTAAACTGAAGTTGACACAAACACTGGAAACTTTCTCACGAATTCATAATTTTCATGAGATTGAATACAAGATGTTTCCAATAAAATCGAGCCTTGATAATGAATGAATAAATAAAGAAATGAATAAATAAACCAATGTTTGAGGATGTTGTCTTCAATAATTTATTCTCCACTTACCCCGCTCCCCTTTGTTTCAAATATCGCTCATAAACACTGATAATTAATAATCATATCTTATTGATAAATATTTAGTTGTAATTCGTTGATAAATTTTGAAAATAAATGTCCACATCAGGCGAATTCATTTTATTTGCGTTTATTCCTTTCCGTGTTCAGTGTGGTGATTGCTTTTTGAGTATTCATTGAATTAGCGCGGATGGGCTGTACGGATTCGGCCTGGCGCGGAAGATTCGGTAGAAGCACTACTGGCCGCCTGTCCCCTCCGAAGGAGCCTCACGCACGCGGTGCGCGCCTGTGTTGGTTTTGCCGTACACTGAAAAGTCTCTGGTGCAGTCAGCAATATAGTCGAGAGTGGTAGCCGCTCTAAGGCCAGCGCAGCTAGCGCGCCGCCAGCACAGCTAGCGCGCTTGCGAGTACAGCTACTATACTCGAATCGAGTTTAGTCGCTACGCTCAACTCCCGGCGCTGTAGGCAATTCACCTGAGCGCGCTAGCTACTCTCCCGGTGCCAGCTACTACTCTCAAACTTGCATTAGCTACTATAACAAGACTCAGCCTAATAGCTGCACCGCGTTATTGCTGGCTGCACGAGAGACTTTTCAGTGTAGGAAGGGGATCGTGTAGTCTCACCGAATATTCACGGTATATGAGCGGATCCACGTCACCTCACTCGAAAAGAACACGTCAAGTCACGGATCTGTGCGCCATCCAAAATATCTTTGGTACACGGAGAGAAATTTTGGCTTATTTTACCTCGATCGAAATTGACACAAAATATTCCGAATGCTACTCGAGGTATTCTAAGTCGTAGATTGAGGTGTTGTGAGTCAAAAATCGATTTTTGTCTTAAAATATACCAATTTCTCAACTCTTATTACCTCGACAAAGTTTCGATGTATTATAGCTCGAAGTACCCTACTCAAAATACGCCAAAATTTCTCTCCGTGTACTATGGATAAAAAAAAATAGAGCTTGAAGGATTTTGAAAATTTTTCAAAAATTGTGGAGTTAGAGCTATGTGATTTTTTGTAAACCGCTGTTGCACCGCTATGTTTGAAACTTCATATCTCCGAAAGTATTCACCGGAGCGGACTGATCCTGGAATCATTTCGTTCGTGAAGAAATCCGTTTTCATACGAAAAAAATTCATTTTCGGCAAAAAAATTATTTAATTTTTTTTCGTCGTTTTTATTTCTAAGATCGCAAATTTTCTGAATCTTTCAAAAATGATGATTATTTTTTTCTCACTTGTCATTTTTGACGCGTAATTTGAAAAATAAAACCTAAAATGTCAATTCCTAGGATGTATTTTGAGATATATGCTGGCATATATTCTAGGATATATACTGAGATATATGCTGGCATATAACCTAGGATATATACTGAAATATATGCTGGCATATAACCTAGGATATATACTGAAATATATGCTGGCATATAACCTAGGATATATACTGAGATATATGCTGGCATATAACCTAGGATATATGATCCGGGATATATCTGGTCATATATTTTTTGACGAATCTGAGTATATGCTGCATATATCTCTGGATATATATTTTCATATATGCTGGCATATATTCCGAGCATGTATTTTTACATATATATTTTTTCCGTGGGGGTTAACAACTAAAATACATAGAGTGCACCACCTGAGAGATACGGATTGCAAATTTTTCTTTCTTCATGTTGATAAAATAAAGTATTACTGGAGTACTGATATTACTTTCGCTTTTTCGCTCGTTATGCCATCATGATCCACTGAAAAATCCTGCATATACTTAAGGGGCGATATACACCTAGGAGCCGGAAAAAAGGTCATTTTTGTGAATTTTTTCAAGGAAAACTATTTTGAGTCGAATTTTGAGTCGAATTGTTTTTAGCCGAATTGTAGTAGTAAAGTGTTTTTATTGCCTGTCTTTCGACCTTACAATCTATTCATTACATCTGTCTTTATCTGCATGTTATTTTATGATATTTTTAACTCTAAATATATTTCTCCTATACTCTCCATACAATGTCTCTTATTTCTATCCTTACTATTTATTTATTTATTTTCTTATATACAGGGCGAGTCATCCCTGGTATCGAATGGGGGAGGGGCTCATCATCGCAGAAGCTCCGCCCCTTTCTATTGATACTTGTTATCGTCGTATCGAAAAACCCCACTTTTATGATAACAGAGTGAGGTTTCTGGTAGTGTTGACGGTACGTGAAAATGAAAGTGGGGTTTCTCGGTACGACGATAACAAGTATGAATGGAAAAAGGCGGGGGGTCTGCGATGATAAGCCCCTCCCTCATTCGATACCAGGGAAGACTCGCCCTGTATATATATATTAGGGTTAATAATTTTGAGGTCATGTTTTTTAATTTGACCTCGCACCCCTCAAAATGCAAGTGTATGAGGTCAGTATTACCACCTATCAATATAACCATCGTGCGATTTTTTTTGGTATGGCCCATTGCAAAAGAATTTTTCCCATTTGATTAACATGGGATCATCGCTTTTCTTAACTTTGATCTGATATCACAGCTTGGAAAATTGATGGATTCTTGCAAAGTCATGTGGAATATATCGAATAGATGTCAATGAACGAGTAGCAAAAAAAAAAAATTTTTTATCAAATGCCGGTGAACGAGAATAGTGACGAAGGTTCTGAGTAGTTTTATTTTCCACAATGAATGCTTTAAATGATTAGGAAAAATCTGAGGAAATTCCGTGATGGTTGAAAGAGGAAAAAAAAAATTTTCATGATTTTCAAAATTTTCGAAAATTTTTTTTTTTTGCTACTCGTTCATTGACATCTATTCGATATATTCCACATGACTTTGCAAGAATCCATCAATTTTCCAAGCTGTGATATCAGATCAAAGTTAAGAAAAGCGATGATCCCATGTTAATCAAATGGGAAAAATTCTTTTGCAATGGGCCATTCCAAAAAAAAATCGCACGATGGTTATATTGATAGGTGGTAATACTGACCTCATACACTTGCATTTTGAGGGGTGCGAGGTCAAATTAAAAAACATGACCTCAAAATTATTAACCCTAATGTATATACATTCATATTATTTTTATATGTTGGATATATGAAGCGGATACTTTTGTGCGACTATAAAATGGATACATAAAACTTACATATTGTTTATTTAGCTGAATATATCCTAAATACATGCACTAAACACATCAGCAATAGTATTTGGTATTGTAGCATACATATATGCAAAATGTAGTTACAATACATTTCGAATATATAATAAATATATCCTAACATACATTTTCAGAAAGTGCACAATAATCTTAAGTATTGTAACGGGTTTTTCCTGGGCTCGGGTACCGAGGAATTGAAGCCGAATACAAACCTGGCCCAACTTGTAGGTAGGGGTTGTTGTTGGGCGCCAGACTTCGTTGGAAGTCCTCTCTCTCTCTCTCTCTCTGGCTACTTGACAGTCTGCTGTCACTGTAGCGAGATTGCGTGTCTCTCTCGATGTCTCTCGGAGGACTGCTGCGGCTCGCTGTGAAGCGGCGGCGGTGAGGTGGTGGGGATGGCTGGGGAAGCGCCGGTACTCTGACACGCAGTAGCTGAGTGCGGTGCGTGACGTCAGCAGTCCGTAGCGATATGGCGTCGGCGCGATCTCGGTGAATATCGGCGCAGCGGTTACCAATCCTGGCACGGCTCTACGCACGACAAACAACACGTGACGCTGTTCTTGTCGTTTGAATCCAACGGTTCGCTGGAACGATTGAATTCTAACACGTGAACGGCTCGAGGCTTCTAGGGGTTCTAGGGTGATCCACGGGTGCAGGACTAGTATTCAGATGGATCCTACCTTACTGTACGGCGCTCTAGCGTGGCTCGGTTCGGTCTCGATCACGCGACGACGGAGGTCCGAGTACAGACACGGGTCGTAGGTTGTCCGGTAGTCCAAATGTCTAGTCGAGGTCCGGTGGATGCAGGGGTCTCACTCACACACTAACACTCACTTAAAAACTACGCTCACTTTCTCTCTCTCTCTCTCTCTCTCTCTCTCTCTCTCTCTCTCTCACATCACATCACATCATTGCCATGAAGCGGACCAAGTCCACATTAGCGGTGAACGAGGTCTTTCCGCTAAATCCAGGTACGGGCAAAATCTATGTTAACGAATTTCTCTCACCCGCAACTCATGCACTGCTCCTTCGAACCAAGGCTAAGGCTGCTGAGGTGAATTACAAATATGTATGGGTCAGATCAGGCGTTATACGTGTTCGGAGAGCTGACGGTGCGCCGGTCTTGGTCGTGAAATCCGATGGTGATTTGGCCAAACTCGCATAACTCTGCCTCCTCCTATTAATGTTCTACGGATATTTTATACACGCCACTTGTATTCCGGCTGCTCCATCTTTCTAATGTGCTGTATTCGTATTTATGTCGCGCATCTGTTATTTTACTTATACCTATTTATTTTTATTTACTTTTACACTCGCTACTTTTGCTGTGTTCGCATGTACGTTGCATCCGGCTTTACTTTTATCATCTATTTTTACTTACTTTACACCATTTTATTTGCTGTATTCACTTGCGTAACTCTCTGTAATTTTACCTATAGCCACTTAGTTTTTACTACTTTTATACCTATTTCACTTTGTTACTTTCTGTCATTTTACCTACAACCATTTTTTTTACTTATTTTACATTTATTTTATTCTGCTGTAATCGCATGTAACTTTCTGTCATCTTACTTTCAACCATTATTTTTTACTTATTTTATACTTATTTTACTCTGCTGTATTCGCATGCAACTTTCTGTTACTTTACTTACAGCCATTATTTTTACTTATTTTACACTTATTTTACTGCTGTATTCGCATCCATGTCGCTTATTGCAATTATTTCTACTACTGTTGCACTTATTTTATTTGCTGTCGCTTTTCTGTCTTACGTTAGCCATGTATTTTTACTACTTTTCTATTATTGCTCTTCTCTGCTATTTTGCTTGCTTACTACTATATTCTAGTATGTCCCTACTGTAACTCTACTTTTTAGTTATTACCTACTTATTTTTGCGTTATTTTAATTATTTCCACGCTGATGTCACACATTTGCCCATAGGTATTCCAGGGCATAATAATAAAGAATCAATCAATCTCTCGTCCTTCTTGCCAAGCTACTTGCGCTGGGCTTCTCGCAGCATGCTTTGCGTTGGGTTGCCTCCTATTTGGGGGGTAGGTCGCAGGCAGTTGTTGGTCCCGATGGTCAACTTTCTTCTTGGGTTGCTCTGGACCTTGGGGTTCCCCAGGGGTCAGTTCTTGGGCCTCTTCTCTTCTCCATGTTCGCCAACGACATCTCGCGCAACCTGCGCCACTCAGCCCATCTGCTCTATGCAGATGATCTCCAGATTTACTGCCATTGCGCTGTGGAGGAGCTACCTGTCGCGGTGGCCAGGATTAATGAGGATGTTGCGGCTATCTCGGGCTGGTCCAGGCAATGCGGCCTTCAGCTAAACGCGGCCAAATCTCAAGCGATTGTCTTGGGAAGTTCGGCTTATGTCTCCAGGTTGGACCTCTCGAGCGTTCCCTCCATTGACCTGGATGGGGTGTCCATACC
The DNA here is from genome assembly GCA_914767705.2 of Tenthredo notha. Classification (NCBI taxonomy): domain Eukaryota; kingdom Metazoa; phylum Arthropoda; class Insecta; order Hymenoptera; family Tenthredinidae; genus Tenthredo; species Tenthredo notha. Next base: position 5,580,433 of record OU611924.1, read on the forward strand.
GTACTCCGACTCGGTGCGGGACCTCGGAGTCATAATTGATAATAAGCTTTCTTGGGCTGCGCAGGTTAGTTCCATCTCGGTCCGTGTGCACCGTACGCTGCGTCAGCTATCCGCATCCAGGCGCTTTCTCTCCCAGCCGATTCGCAAGATGCTGGTGACCGCTTTAATCTTCCCGTTGCTGGATTATTGCAGCATGGTGTGCTGTGACATCTCTGGTGTGCTTAACACCAGGCTCCAACGGCTCTCGAACTCCTGTGTCCGCTTCGTATGCGGTGTTGCTCGGGATGATCACATCACGCCTTATCGCCAAAGACTTGGCTGGCTATCGGTTTCTGATAGAAGGACTTATTTCCTCCTATCCTTGCTCTTCGTCGTCTTGAGCTCAAACCGGCCTTCGTATCTGAGGGAACTTTTTGTAGTCCGGGCTCCGGAAACAGCGGAGAACTCCACGAGGCGGCCTCGCAGTCATTTTATTCCACCGAATGTTCGCACTGAGGCGTTCAGGAGATCCTTCTCGGTTGCTGCGATCCGCCTTTGGGATTCGTTGCCGTCGCAGGTGAAAGAGGCGCGTACTCTCTCCGCGTTTAAACATAGGCTATTCGGGGCTATTCTCTCGGGTGAGCTTCGCTTTCCTTAACTCGCCGGACTGACTTTTCCCTGCTTTACCTGTCTTCTCGCTCTTGGCTCTTTCGCTTTCTCGCTCGCTCTATTGCTCGCTCCTATTCTTTCTCGCTTCTCGCTTCCATCTCTCTCTTTCTTGCTATCTTTGCTGCTAGCTCTATGTTTTCTTCCGCTCTCTCACTCTACTCGCTTTTTTTTTCAGCTAGCTCTAAGTCTTTTCTATTTTTATTCTTATTTGTTACTATCTCTGCTACTGTACTCATTGTTATTTTGCTCTCTATGTCACTCTACTTTCTCTGTTACTTTTGCTGTCTATTCTACTAATTGTCCAATATTGTCATGGTCATGAATAAAGCATCTATCTATCTATCTATCTATCTCTCTCTCTCGCGAACTCGCACTCGGCCAACTTTTTACACACGAGGTGTCTCTTTTAGTAGGCGGAGTGGGAATGGCGATTTTTCCGCTAGGGGTGGTTCACCTCATTACCACCTGTCCGGCGGGCGCTGACGGTCGCCGGTCGGCTGTTAGCAGACGCGCACAGTCAATATGGCTCCGCGAGATAAGGCGGCAAGGGTTTGAACCGCGGAAATCGGTTTTTGGGCACTCGGTACGCGCGTAAGGCTGGGAAGGAGGAGGTCTTAACGTTTTGCCACGTTACAACACCCCTCCGCCAAACGGAACGTACGGGTTCCACTCGGACGCTTCCGCAACCTCCGACTCAACCAGCCTCGGTGGTTTCGTTAACCACCCTGTCTCGTCTTTGCGGACGGTTTCTTGGCGGGGAGGCGGGTGCGGGGTCTCGAGGTGTCGGCGGGGAACTGGTTGCAGTGTTCCGGTGCGCGGGGCAGGTACTCGTCGAGTACCCGCGCCAGCCGCACTCTGAACAGTGCTCGTGTAGGGGTCTGGGGCATTCGGGGTGTCTGTGACCGGGTTGGTCGCAGGACCAGCACCGGGTGCTGTTGAGGCGCGGTGGCCTCGTAGCGCGGTTCACGGGGGTAGGGACTGGGGACTCTCTCTCGGGGTTGTTCCGGAACTCACTCTGGGGTTCGGTACGAGCTTTAGGCGCTCCCTCGGGACTCAACTCCCAGGTACCGCGGCTAAAGTCTACCTTCAACCCGAAGGCCGTCATTACGTCCATGCCTATGATGCACTGGTACTGGAATGAGGGCGCTACACGGACGACGATGGGGCAGGTTCGCCTGCCGATGCGCACAGGCATCTCCATCTCGCCGGTGACTGAGTCGAGCGTTCCGTCGGGGTACACGATTCCGCCCTCTGCGAGGGGGGTCAATCGTGATTGTATGTCGCGAAACCGATGCATCGCAGGTCCACCGATGTAGGTTCGACTAGACCCGGGGTCGAATAACGCGTGGAGGGGTCTACCGGCTATCTCTACCCGTAGATAATAGCGGGGATCGCTCCTATTCTCCCGAAACGGCGTGTGGTTTGCCGTGACGGCTTCCGGAGGGGAGGTGTTTGGGCAGGTAGTGGTTTTCGCCTTTGTTTTACCGCCGCGATTTCGCCGTCGCGACTTCTGTGTCGGTGGCCGCCGTCGGCGCAGCGCTGTACGCGGGTGCCGGTTCCGCATCAGACCTCTGTGTCTGTGGAGTACCGGGGTTCGGCGTAGCTGCGGCGAGGCTTTCGGCCACGGGGTACGCGTTCTCGCGGGGCAAGGCGCTCTCGGGGGTAGAGGTGGGTACGTAGACCTGGTTCAACGCCCGGGCCGCTTCTACGCGTCTTCTGGCGTACTCGAGGGTCTCGTCTGAGACTAGCTCGGTGCGCGAGGTTGCGTAGCGGTACGGGGGTTGACGGATCTCGTAGCCGTGGTAGTAGGGAACGGGAATTTGGGGTGGATATGGGGGGTTACCCGGGGTACTTTGCAGGTACCCGAAGTAGTAGGGTTGGGGTGCGGGGTAGGGAGGGGTAGGGCGGGGATGTCCTGATCCAGGGCCGGTGACGGTGGCGGTTCGGTGTTCCGGCTTCCGCTGTTCTGCGTCTTCGGTCCCCCAGATGACATGCCGGTCCCGTGATAGCTGGTACTCCAGCAGGAGCCTCCAACGTCCTTCGCAGGCCGTGCCGTTGTGATGCACGTGTAGTCGCGTGAGCTGCGTTCTCACCGCATCATCTGATAGGCTCCACAGCCAAGTGGTTACGGCGTTGAAGTCGTCGGGCTCGGTTCCTGGGTAGGGGGATTTCTCACGACCGTGAGCGGGGGAGAGGTTTTCCCGGGTCGGAGCGTATCCGCGCGGTACCCCAGGCTCAGGGACGGCGGGGTGACATGTCGTAAGCCATGCTAGGCGTACGAGGCTCACTAGGGGGTGCAAAAGCAATTGGTATAAAAAGATAATTATCCTAGGTAGCAGGGGTGGATTCGGCCTTGCCCGAAGTGTCATTATTCTGGGCCCCACGTTGGGCGCCAATTTTGTAACGGGTTTTTCCTGGGCTCGGGTACCGAGGAATTGAAGCCGAATACAAACCTGGCCCAACTTGTAGGTAGGGGTTGTTGTTGGGCGCCAGACTTCGTTGGAAGTCCTCTCTCTCTCTCTCTCTCTGGGACCCCCCGGCTAGCTACTAGTGGTAGAGGGATTTCGTGGGGGCGAGAAATAACGACACCAGTGATCTTAGTTTACTCAGATTTATTAAAAAAAAGAAAAAAAAGAAAAGGTCGCGAATTTGGTTCACGCCCGCTACCTGGCGTATTACGATTTATAATAGTGACTCTAATCTATCTGAAATATTTCGAACAACTATTTCCAAAGCTAATGCAAAGGCGACGATCGTTCTCGACGGTCGCAGTCTCTCCCTCTCTGGCTACTTGACAGTCTGCTGTCACTGTAGCGAGATTGCGTGTCTCTCTCGATGTCTCTCGGAGGACTGCTGCGGCTCGCTGTGAAGCGGCGGCGGTGAGGTGGTGGGGATGGCTGGGGAAGCGCCGGTACTCTGACACGCAGCAGCTGAGTGCGGTGCGTGACGTCAGCAGTCCGTAGCGATATGGCGTCGGCGCGATCTCGGTGAATATCGGCGCAGCGGTTACCAATCCTGGCACGGCTCTACGCACGACAAACAACACGTGACGCTGTTCTTGTCGTTTGAATCCAACGGTTCGCTGGAACGATTGAATTCTAACACGTGAACGGCTCGAGGCTTCTAGGGGTTCTAGGGTGATCCACGGGTGCAGGACTAGTATTCAGATGGATCCTACCTTACTGTACGGCGCTCTAGCGTGGCTCGGTTCGGTCTCGATCACGCGACGACGGAGGTCCGAGTACAGACACGGGTCGTAGGTTGTCCGGTAGTCCAAATGTCTAGTCGAGGTCCGGTGGATGCAGGGGTCTCACTCACACACTAACACTCACTTAAAAACTACGCTCACTTTCTCTCTCTCTCTCTCTCTCTCTCTCTCTCTCTCTCTCTCTCTCTCTCTCTCGCGAACTCGCACTCGGCCAACTTTTTACACACGAGGTGTCTCTTTTAGTAGGCGGAGTGGGAATGGCGATTTTTCCGCTAGGGGTGGTTCACCTCATTACCACCTGTCCGGCGGGCGCTGACGGTCGCCGGTCGGCTGTTAGCAGACGCGCACAGTCAATATGGCTCCGCGAGATAAGGCGGCAAGGGTTTGAACCGCGGAAAGCGGTTTTTGGGCACTCGGTACGCGCGTAAGGCTGGGAAGGAGGAGGTCTTAACGTTTTGCCACGTTACAGTATGTATTTTTCATATTCAAGACACATATTTTTGTTATATCCCTCTGTATATTTTGGTTATATTTGCTGCATACTTTTGTACAACTATGAGATGAACATAGCGAACGTACATGTTATATCTAAATATAATATGTTTAATATCAACGGGTCGCATTGAAAAATTAACGCACAACCTTCCGGTATCAGATGATAAAACACGTACCTCTTGTGTACAAGCGAAAGAGATAATTGTTTTTCATTATCTTCTACCGTAAAGTTACGTGTTTTTCAATTGGAGGCTCATCGACATACAGGGTGTCTCGAAATTCGCGCACCAGAAGCATACCGGCGGATTCCTTCCGAAATATTAAGACGAAAGTTATCTATACAAAAAAGTCCGCGGGGACTTAGTTCTTCCGTAAAAAGGACTTAATAACGAACCAATTAGCGTTCGTCGATAGGAAAGACTGTCTAAAATCCACAAGAATCCGCATCGCCTTACTAGGGAGAATAAGACAATAATGTGTGGTGTTCCCCGCTCCGCCCGCCGCGCTTGAAGCCGTGGTGAGCGATTGACATCAGACAGTCGGTGCACGCAATGAAAATTCCAAAGTGCGGATTCTTGTGGATTTTGGACAGTCTTTCCTATCGAAGAACGCTAATTGGTTCGTTATTAAGCCCTTTTTACGGAAGAACTAAGTCCCCGCGGACTTTTTTGTATAGGCAACTTTCGTCTTAATATTTCGCAAGGAATCCGCCGGTATGCTTCTGGTGCGCGAATTTCGAGACACCCTGTATATACACCAAATATACCACATGAGAAGTATTTGACGTCAGGGCAATTAATACTTAATATTTAAAATGGACCTATGATAAATTATGAATAATGAATACAAGCTAAATTTTACGACAGTCGGTCAGAAATTGTAATTTTATGCGTGTATCTACGTCACATTCGAGATTAAGATATAATATGAGATATAGTTTGAGATATACCTATATATGTTTGGTATATCTTCCTATATAAATAATACATTTAGTATGTTACATCTCCCTCCTCACTTTCATTCAAATGATCGACAATATGAGCTCACATCAATATACGTATGTGATGTTGATCATTTTTGCGACACAAATTCTTTACTTTCTTGCACACAAGAGTGATAGAGAATACAATTGACTAAGTAATATGTTTTTCAAACACCAGTCACATATTTGCAGCATATGTATAATATATTCAACATCCATATACACATAATATGTGTATAAACTTCTTACACATGTAATCCAAACTTTTTCATCTCAAGAATTCTATTCGGCTTGGTTGAGTCGAGGCAACTATAACTTTGGAAACTGTATTTTCAATAACAGTTACCTTTCCTTGTATAATTGAAGCAGGAACTGTAGCTAAATTAGGAATCATTCGTTCCAAAAAGATCATGTGCTCTAACTTTCTACCAGGGAAGAGACAATTTTTTTTTCGTTGAAAATATTTTCCAAATGCATAGCATTGCAATTTATGGTTTAGTGAAAAAACTACAAATGTTAAAATTTGAAAAATTTCACCATCTTCCAACAAAACAAAGTAACTCGCTCTTTTCAGTACTCGTGAATAATTTTTTGTATGTATCAATTCATGATTGATGTAAGCTCGCTTGTAATATTGCACATGGCACGACTGATCAACATGAATATTCAGTCGTTTGAGTGCCAGAAAATGCTCACGACATAATTTCTTCGTTTCAGGATCTCCTATCAGGTGTACATCATCCAATGATAAATGTACTTTCGGCCGTGGTTGTTTATTTAGTAGCTCATCCAAATATATTCTCTGGTGTTGGGTCAAATCACTTTTACACATCTCCATCATTTTCGCAATTGTATTTTCGAGGCGCAAGTTGTCACAAATTTGTATTGGGACACCTTGAGAGCTTTTCACACTGTTCCGAATTTCTTGATTGAAGTCTTCGAAAATAAAAGCGCTATGGCTCCAAAGCGGTCCCCAATCTAAAACACTTTGTGCTAAGTGTGTAAGGAGATGAACATTATATGATACATGCTCTCTTCCATACAGTTCCTCGACACCTTTCACGAATTCCAACAAACAGTTTTGAGCATAATAAATTTCTGATTTGAGGATTGTCTTTTTCAATAGAATTGAAATCCCATCGACTAATAAGCTCCAATCCTGGACATATTTCATGGGAAAAATTTTGATCAAGGTACCCAGACTATAATTTAACAACCAAACCGCTAATTCATGAGCTTTCAAATGTCTATAATCAGAGATTTTTCGTGGGGTTCGACTGATATCTAATGATGGTTTATACGACAGGAGTAGTTCGTCTATGATTTTAATGAATTCTCGAAAACAAAAATGCGTGCTACGATCTACGGTATCGAACCACAATTTAGCAAATTGGCGACAGATGCCAAGAAGAACAGCATGCATCCAATCTGCAACTGAGCCCGAAACTACGTCAAATTCCAGGATATCATACAATATGGACCGACCTTTCAGTCCTTTTTGCTTGTTCCGCGCATGCAACAGAGTTTGCTGTTTGGTTCGCAGGCCTTCTCCATACGCATTGCTATCCGATGCTAATGGATATACTCTGACCGTACCCCGATCTTTCGCGACTTGCTCTCCAGGATGTAGACACAGTCCACAACCGTACTTCCCGTTGAATTGTGTTGAGTTCTGAACCATTGGTCGAGCTACGGAATCACACACTCCAACTAATACTCTACACTTCTTATTATATTTTCGTCCTTCATGGATATAATCAAAACCATGCGTGCTCAATTTTATAGCTTCTTCCAAAAACGGTTTCAAATACTCATTCATATCGGGTTTTCCATTCCCGCACCATATACTTGTGAGCATGACATTATTTCTTCGGTCTTTTGGGGATAATTCATTTATTGTACACAGTACTGGATGGGCTGAATAATTAGAACTCTCAAAAATTGGAACCCCATCCACGTTAAAATTTAGGCTAATGGTGTCATCGTCTGCATCTTTTTTATACAGTTTACCATCGACTATTGCGTATAAATTTGCTTTTTGACGTTTCCGATAACGCAAAGTTGGGTCTCCTGCTATTTCGAATTTGAATCTGAGTTGATCGCTCAATGATATGTATAAGAAAATATTACCCAATTTTGAATTATCTGTTACGTTAATAGATTTGTTGCAATTTTCGCACTCCAAAAATTCTAAGCTATTCTCTTCAGTAGTACTATTTTCCTGGTCAGGTTCAACTCTAAATGTAGGTTGTTTGCCCGCATACTTATTGCAATACGTGCAGACATGATGAATGGATACCTGCGCAGAGAGATCTGCTATTAGTTGCTTCAATTTGTGTTTTGACATTTTTTTTAATCTTTCATTTTCCATAGTCAGTAGCTTCGAAACATCGGCTGTTGCAGCATATGTTAAATTATGACGTAATTTAACAGCCGAAAGCAAAAGTGCATGTATAACTGTGTGTGTATCGTATTTTTTTGACAGTGAATCGAATAAAAATTGACTCGTGTTCATCGATTCCTGTGGATTTTCTTCACGTGCACAAGGCGTTTGTGGATTCGGATCTTCCGTTTCCGGCGAGGGTAACATCTCTTCAATCTCGCCGTGGGTGACTAGATCGACCGGTCGCTCGTCAATAACATTCGAATCTGTTCGTTGCACCGGCTCATTTGACTGCGCATACAAACGACAATTGAAGTCTCAGAAAACAAATAACAAAATTTCAATTAAACTAGCTGATAATTTTGCTCGTTCGCTCGCTTCGCTCGCTCACTCGTTTGGTTTTGCGCTGTCCCTCACTCGCTACGCTCGCTCGGTTATCAGTGGTTCTTCCGTTGTTCCTCACTCGCTATGCTCGCTCGGTTATGAGTGGATTTTGCGTTGTTCAATTCAAAACGGATAGCACACTAAGAAGAAATGTCATCACACTCTTAACCGATAGTACTTCTTCATACTTGATGAAATCGGTAATGTGCCATGCTCGCACGATTTATTCGAAATAATTATAATTGAAATGAAATTCGTCTTACTAATAAAATAGATACACTGACGGAATCAGTCATTTCATGGAGATAATTTTTTTTATTACGATGAAACGAATGCTCATCAGCAACAAATTTCGTAGCGCTCAGCCACATGAGACTTCAGCGGCTAATTTTGTAGCGCTTAGCCATAGAAGACTTCAGCAGCTAATTCTGAGCGCTGGACCACAAGAGCCTTCAGCAGCTAATAACTTTTGTAGCGCTTAGCGACACAAAGTGTCAAGCAGCTAATAATTTTTGTAGCGCCCAGCTGAACAAGTCATTGGCAGCTCATATTTTTAGCGCCTTTACCTACATGAAGCATAAGCAGCTAATCGTTCTCACCGTTAGACTGACATGTAAGCAACTGAATTTTTGGAAAAGTGAGTAACATTGAATATTGCATTTCCGAAAGAATATTATTAAGATAGCGGTTGATTATCACAGTTTCACAGTATCCGGTAGAATTGGAAGTGCCAATGTGAATGTAACAGTTCATGTACTGTAATATTTTTTATAATTTTTTTTTTTTTTTTTATTTGGATAGGTGATAATTAATAAATATTCCTTTTATATACGTGTAAAAAAACTTTCAATTTGCTAATTTTATTATAGTGTAAATCATGAATTATATTGTGCCGATAAACAATATACCGCGAGGACCAGGTGAAAGAGAATGGACCATAGGCGCAGGCAACTAATATTTCGTATTTTCATGGGGATAGCCACTCGTTGCACTGAAAATCCCTAGGTTGATTTCAGCGCGCGGTCGATGCAACTCGGCAGCCATTGTTGATAGACGCCGGCTGACTGCCAATACATCGCGGATTCTTGACATTTGCGGTTATGTTCGTTTATTTGAAGCAAATGATTGATAAAGTGAATAAAACCTATGTGAATAAGCTACGAATATTTATCAAAAATCGATTAATCCGTTTTAAATAATATCTTAATGCAATCAACGAATTAACCTAAGCTATAACTGGAAATTAATCAGCATCGAAGAGTGCATCGAGAAGAACCAATTTGAATGAAATTATTAATCGTATCTTGGTGTTGAAACTTCAATAAATTGAACTAGGTAAGTGAGACAAACTTTATTGAAGCTTACTAAAAGTTTATCCAATGGATAACAAGGATAATTGTCATGTTGTAATAAATTAGTCCTCGTTACAGTCACTAGCGCAGTTTAAACCGCGACGTCTCCGAGTCTTCGAGAAATGCACGAATCCTAGACTGGACATCATGCCTGCGCCTGTAATTTCAAGGTAAAAATTATCACACATTCATTGCACCATATTGTATTTATAATATCTTCGCGGACATGAGTCCTGAGATGCTCGTAAACATAACCGAAGGGTTCTACAATCGCTTAGGCGACTGTATCAGGATGCAGGGCGGACACTTTGAGGTCAATCGTCGTGGACAACTCGATGATCAGTGAGGGTGCGGAACATGTTTGGTAGCTCCATCTACGTTGGTACAAGAAGCCTTGGAAGCGGTGTGGGCTTTGATAAAGCTCCAGAGTGCAGACGGTTTCGTCACGGGAAGTCAAATTTATTTACCCTTATTTTTAAAAACTTGAGTGCCCAAACGCGAAGGTAACAGATTAAAAGCATACAAGCATGTGCGGCCTGCTACATGTTGCATCGCTTGTTGTCAATTATAACTCATCCGACGACCTGTTTAGTGTGACTGGGACGTACTTTTCAACATCCATGTTTTTCAATAACTTAATTCCATTAAACAGCACTTATTTTTTGTCAAAGGAATTGGCAGCTGTTTGTGGCTCTCCGGCAATAGCCTGTCGTAACGACTACATGACAGCAGTTCGTAATCATCCTTGAATGGTGATGTTTAGGGTTAGTTGAGCTTGTTATAAATACAATATGGTGCAATGAATGTGTGATAATTTTTACCTTGAAATTACAGGCGCAGGCATGATGTCCAGTCTAGGATTCGTGCATTTCTCGAAGACTCGGAGACGTCGCGGTTTAAACTGCGCTAGTGACTGTAACGAGGACTAATTTATTACAACATGACAATTATCCTTGTTATCCATTGGATAAACTTTTAGTAAGCTTCAATAAAGTTTGTCTCACTTACCTAGTTCAATTTATTGAAGTTTCAACACCAAGATACGATTAATAATTTCATTCAAATTGGTTCTTCTCGATGCACTCTTCGATGCTGATTAATTTCCAGTTATAGCTTAGGTTAATTCGTTGATTGCATTAAGATATTATTTAAAACGGATTAATCGATTTTTGATAAATATTCGTAGCTTATTCACATAGGCTTTATTCACTTTATCAATCATTTCCTTCAAATAAACGAACATAACCACACATGTTTAGCTTCCGCGATATATTGACAGTCAGCCGTTGTATCAACAATGGCCGCCGATTTGCATCGACCGCGCGTCAAAATCAGCCTAGGGATTTTTTCCGAGCAACGAGTGGCTATCCCCATGAAAATACGAAATATAAGCCGTCTGGGCGGACGGACCATTCTCTTTCACCTGGTCCTCGCGGTATATAGTTGTATTTCATTCATTCGTCCATCCTCATTCATTCCACATAAAATAGATAATATCTAATCGTCGTCATTTTATAAAAACCAAAAAACATAATTATGTATTCGAAATTGTCTTTTTCCTATTATTTATTTAGCTCTAATTTCCTCTCCTTTTGTATATTAAATTTACACAGTTTTATATTGGTTTTATAATGTCCTTTCTTCAATATTGTTGATTATTTTATGATTGTTACTTATCTTCAATTATTTCACCAAAAAAAATGTCGTTGGATTTTCGTTGTCGCCTTTGTTCTTCAATTCTTTTTATATTTGTCGTTTAAATGTTTCGTATTATGTCAAAATCATAAATTACAAAAATACGATTATAAATACTTGGTATTAGTGATCACTTGTTCATGTTGGTTAAATTCAATTTTAATAAATTATACGAAGAAAATTGCTGAAACGTCTGGCTTCGACGACAGTTGAGAAGGAAAAGAGAGCGAGTCCTGGTATCGAGTGACCTCCTTCTATTTCGACAATAGTCAAATGTATGATCTATTTGACTTACGTATTCGGCGCGTAATTCAACTTGTTACAACACTCCCCCTTTTGTGTAAATTGAGGATTTTCAATTTTTACAAACACTTGGTTTTCTTTTTTTTTTTTTTATGTGTAAAAAAACTTCTGTATTTCTCTAATATTACTTCTTCATACATTCAACACACATCCTTCCACACAATAATCCAATCGTTTTTTTTTTTTTTTTTTTTTTTTTTTTTTTTTATATCAACTTCGTCAAGTTATTTGCATACTTCCTTAAATCTAAATCACATCAAATGCTTGTCCTTATTCTATGTTGAGTCCAAAGTTAATGATGAATTGAAATCAATCAAGATTGATATTAACAAAGTTTTCATTTGCAGTTATACCATTATAGTGCTTTCGGTATATTAGGAGGTTTGATATTTGCGTAAATTGATTCTATTATATGTGCCTTTGATATCATTTTCATTTTCTGGATTACATAACACAAATGCATTTTTTCCAATTGTTTTAATAATCTTATACGGTCCTTGATATATATGAAAAAATTTATGAGTCACTCGATCAGATGCATTAGATGGTAGTGGTACTTTTAATAAAACTAAATCGTTAACATTAAGAATAATTTTTGTCTTAATTTTTTGTTGTTTTTGTCTATTACGAAAATTTTTTATCAATTTTTCTTTAGCTAACATAATCTTTGTATCATGACTAATTTCTATATTATTTGGGAATGAAATAAGTTTTTGAATTACATCTCTAGGTTTTTTATTAAAATGAAGTTCCACAGGAGTATAACCAGTACTGAAATGTGTAGTTATATTTAACCAATCTTGAATTTTTGAAATGTAACTTCCCCACTTAGTATGTTGATCCGAACATAACGTCCTAAAAAGTCTCCCTAATTCTCTCATAACTCTTTCGGTCGGATTCGATTGAGGATGTCGTATACTTGAAAAACACGTTTTGATACCTGCATTATTCAAAGTATTTTTCCAATTATGTGCAGTAAATTGTGTACCATTGTCGGCAAGAATTCTCTGAGGTTTTCCCATTTTTGGTATATAAAGGTCTAAAATTTTTTTTAAACTAATGCTAGTCGTTGCTCTTTTAACCGGATATAAATTAACATATTTTGAAAAATTATCTATCATCACAAAAATATATTGCACACCGCCGACAGATCGTGGCAAGGGACCGTAATAATCCACCGTTACTAATTCTTCAGGTCTATCAGATTGTACCATTTCATATTCACCTTCCATGCTTTTCGATAAAACTTTAACTCTCTGGCATAAATCGCATGAATTTACGTATATTTTAGTATCTTTTGACATACCTTTCCAATAATAGTTCTGTTTCAAATACTGTAAAGTTTTGTATTGACCCGGGTGTCCTAATTTTGTGTGAGTATAATGTATCAATCGATTCACTAACACAGATGGTACTACTATTCGCCATTGATCATTTTCGATATTATGTTGAAAAAGTATTTCGTTATGAAGTTTAAAATGTAAATCAGGCAAATTATTTAATAAATTATTTAACTTTTTTGATATCCATGTGTCATTTTCTTGTAGTTTTTTTATATTCTTAAAATCTTTTATCAAAGTTTTATCCAAAGTCATGTCATAAATTACATTGTGATTCTTATTCCTATGATCTACATTTGATATATCCGATTGCGATTCCAAACTTGATATTATGAGTTTTTCAGGTTTTTCTGATTCGGGTGTAAATTTTCCTTCAGGATTTCTACTAAAAAAGTCAGCCACTATATTATCTTTTCCTTTACAATATTCCACGTCAAATGAATATTCTTGAAGTAATAAACTCCAACGTATCAATCTTCCGTTTTGAAATATAGTGTTTTTCAAAAAAATCAGACTTTTATGATCGGTAACTATTGTAAAAGTTGTTCCTATCAAATACATTCTTAATTTCCATACTGCATAAATCACTGCTAGCAATTCTTTTTCAGTAGTTGTGTAGTGTATTTCTGGATTAGTAAGACATCTACTAATCACTGCTATGAGACAATGATTTCCCTCGTCATCGATTTGATATAAAATCCCTGAAATTCCCTTATCACTTGCGTCTGTTTGCAATTTAAAAGGTTTTCCTGGCAAGATGTAATTCAAAACAACATTTTTCGTAAAATTATTTTTTAATTCTTGATATGCTTTCGCCATTTTTTCTGTCCATTCAAAAGATATATTCTTTTTTAACAAATGTCTCAAAGGTTCCATAAACTCCGAATGTTTAATACTGAATTGACGATAAAAATTACACACGCCTAAAAATCTCTGTAATTGCTCTTTGTTTGATGGTTCTGCAAAGTTTTTTATTATATCTAACTTGTTTGGATCTGGTCTAACTCCATCAGGTGACAAAATAAATCCCAAAAACTTCACCGATTGTTGACAAAATTTAGATTTTCCAAGTTTTAAAGTAAAATTATGTTGGAGTAGTTTATTAAAAACCATATCCAAATGTGCTATGTGTTCTTCAAACGAAGGTGAAGTTATTAATAAATCATCAATATAGCATGTTAGAAACTGAGAATAATCATTTCCAATTGCCAAATTGAGAGCCCTTATAAATCCACTTCCTGACGTTTTAAGTCCAAATGGAACTCTACAAAAATGGTATAATTGTGATCCATGTAAAAATGCGGTATATGGCCTTGACTCTTCAGCTAATGGTATTTGCCAATATCCATGAGTAAGATCTATTGTTGTCATAAATTTCGCACCGCGATGCTGTTGTAATAATTCAAACATTAGTGGTGGTGATTCCTGATCTGATTCAATGACTTCATTTAAAAATCTTGCATCTAAACATATTCTGATTTTATTTTCTGTTTTTTTTACTATTCTCAAAGGATTACAATGTGGACTGATAGATCTTTCAATTATTCCCATTTTTAACATAATTTTAATTTCTTCTTCCACCAATTCCCTCAATGCTAAAGGAACGGGATAAGACTTTCGTACAATTGTATTAGGTGTTTTGACTTTAATTTTGTGCTGATATACTTGAGTACATCCGGGTTTATTAGAAAACAAAGCTTGATACTTTCTTAGAAGTGTACAAACAGTTTCAATCTGTGTCTTACTTAGCATCGTTAGACTACGCACGATGTTTGGTAACTCTTCAAAGAAATTATGATCCTCCCCCTGCGCTAGAAACTTTTCATCTTCATCCGATTCTTGATATTCTTCTTTTTCAACTACTTCTTCTATTTGACTATCAATATTATTAAATTCAATCGATTCTACAATATTAACAACATCTTTTCCATTAAACAAATCATTTTCTCCTATATCAAAATTCAAATGTTTTGGTTCAGTCTCTTCAACATAAAAAATATTACATTCATTATTATTTAACTCAATATCATTCTCAATATGGCAGTTTACCTGTCGTTCATCTCGCACAGTTACCTCCACTCCGCAATTTTTTTTAATAATTTTATCAATATGAATAATTTCCTCGATTTTGTTTTCTAAATCTAAGCTCATATTATTTACATTTATGATTTGAATCAAAGTTACTTCATTATCAATTGAGGATATCAATTTATCTGAAGACTCCAAATCAAACAACACCGTTGGGACACAGATATGAATACCGTTTACTTCTATACTACGATCTTTATAATTCAATATCACATTGTTTCTCAATAACCAGTCATTACCCAGTATAATACGATTAGCTAATTTCGGAATGACAAGGCAAGTATATTCTATCACTTGGTTATCTAAATTTAATTGCAAGAAAACTTGTTTTTTAACATTAATAGTTTTTTGTCCAATAGCTGGAATTACAACAACTTTAGTAACCGGCAAAGTAGGCAAATTCATTATTTTCATTAATTGATCAAAAAAATCTTCGGATATACATGTCACCTGACTACCCGTATCCAAAAGAGCATATACTTGAATTTTTAAAACTGTAATCAAAATATGTGGACATTTTGGCACAGTTAATCTAGCATTTTTGTGAGTATCTCTATAATTACCAGTTACGTCATACGATAGGTCCTTAACATAATGAAAAGGATCACGACACGTTATCGGACCTCGAGTCAACGCGCCGTTTGTCAGTTTAAATTTTGTTGATGATTATCGCTACCATCATTATTACTATTAACCGTTGGTTGAGCATTATAGCTATTATACATTTGATTTTGACCGTAATATGTAGGTGGTGGAAATCTCGTGTTTGGTAAACAAAAATTAACCGCTTGAGATGTTGTGCTTTGAGAATTCGTGTAATTATTAGATACTCCGTCAATTTGACCGTTCTGTTGTTGATAAGTCACATTTGACTGCGTATTATTCTTCTGAAACGTGTCGTTATTCTTGTACGAGTTGCTATGCGAATTTCTTTGTTTTTCACGTTCTCTTTCTTCATGTGTTAAATCTAACTGAGCTAATGCAGCTTCAACTACATTATTATCCGACAAATTAATTGTAACTAACGTTTCTTTCACTCTAACTGGCATTTGTTGAATAATACTATAATTTACTTCATAGTCAGTCAATTTTGGTTCAAAATATTGAGCCTCTTTAGTTTGCTTTAAAAAAAAAGTTTGTAAATTGTTCTCGCTCGGCTTAAATCTACGCATAGACCATCGATTCTTTTCTCTAATTCTTATTGCTACAGAATAAAATTCCTCTAAAAATGCGATTTTAAAATTTTCGTAATCAATAAATCTACTTCTTCTCCCGTCTAACCAAATCCTAGCTCTACCCTCCAATGCACTGTAAATGACTAATAATTTTTGTTCAGATGGCACATGCTTTACAACAAAATATCTGTCTAAATCATTTAAAAATTCTCTAGGATTCATGTTATTTTCTCCAGAAAATTTAGGTACTTTTAATTCTATATGAAACGATTGCAAATGATTTATCAAACCTCCTACTAACCTTCCTTCAATCTGATTTTGTTGATTTGGTTCTGCAGCTAATAATCTTTCCACCTCTTCCCGTTGTCTTTCGTTTTCTGCTGTTAAACGTCGAATTTCTGCACTCATTTCATCTCGATTTCGTCTTTCTTGAATCGCTTGTGCTAATTGATCTTCTAGTCTTTGTCGTTCTAGTCTCAATCGATTCAATTCATCATTTCCTTCGCCTCCAGACGCATTTTCATCACGATCTGAATTCGATTCTCTCGAATTTGGGTCCACCATGGTTACGTATTTTATTTCTCTACCACTACGAGTCGTTTTCGGCCTACTGGAAACAGGTGTTTTTTTTATTTCTACCCATACAAAATATCTTAAACCTAACTTTTATATTAACATTCACTCATGCACACTCTTACTAGTTTTTCGAACCGATAACACGTTGGGCGCCAAATTGTAATATTTTTTATAATTTTTTTTTTTTTTTATTTTTATTTGGATAGGTGATAATTAATAAATATTCCTTTTATATATGTGTAAAAAAACTTTCAATTTGCTAATTTTATTATAGTGTAAATCATGAATTATATTGTGCCGATAAACAATATATATAGTTGTATTTCATTCATTCGTCCATCCTCATTCATTCCACATAAAATAGATTATATCTAATCGTCGTCATTTTATAAAAACCAAAAAACATAATTATGTATTCGAAATTGTCTTTTTCCTATTATTTATTTAGCTCTAATTTCCTCTCCTTTTGTATATTAAATTTACACAGTTTTATATTAGTTTTATAATGTCCTTTCTTCAATATTGTTGATTATTTTATGATTGTTACTTATCTTCAATTATTTCACCAAAAAAAATGTCGTTGGATTTTCGTTGTCGCCTTTGTTCTTCAATTCTTTTTATATTTGTCGTTTAAATGTTTCGTATTATGTCAAAATCATAAATTACAAAAATACGATTATAAATACTTGGTATTAGTGATTACTTGTTCATGTTGGTTAAATTCAATTTTAATAAATTATACGAAGAAAATTGCTGAAACGTCTGGCTTCGACGACAGTTGAGAAGGAAAAGAGAGCGAGTCCTGGTATCGAGTGACCTCCTTCTATTTCGACAATAGTCAAATGTATGATCTATTTGACTTACGTATTCGGCGCGTAATTCAACTTGTTACAGTACATTGTACATGTATTGTGAACTCTGCATTTTCAACAGAGTATATTTTTCCTAGCGCCGACATGGATATAAAATAGTAGCTATGGATCGATTAATCCACGCAGAACCTAGTATTTCCTTGTAGACAATATTTCTGGTATACAATTTATGGTCCAAACTTTTACTGTTAGTGAAGACAGATTTGTCAGTTAACAAAACTTTCAAATTGATTTTGGACTTAACTCTAGACAAAGCAACATACAGTTGACCATGACTAAACACTGGATTTGGTAAATACACACTGACGCTATCGAAAGATTGACCTTGCGACTTGTTAATTGTCATCGCGCAACCTAATCTGACTGGAAATTGTCTTCTAACCATCTTGAGTGGTATCTCCTCTTCGGACGGTGATAAGTCTATCCGGGGTAACAATACTGTTTCTCCAGCGCAATTTCCACCGATGATTTCAGTGCAAATCAGAAACTGGTTCAACTTTTTAACAACCAGTCTGGTACCATTACATAGTCCTTGTGATAAATTTAGATTACGTAACAGGATGACAATGCTTCCTACTTTTAACGTTAATTTATGCGGTGGAGGACCGTTCGGCGTCAATGAATTCATGAATTCCATTGGAAGTATATTTTTGATGTCTATATTATCTTCATCCTCACCTGAATCTACACTTAGATAATCTACACCGACACCTTTAATTTTCGACAGCATTTCGTCATTAAGGGGGGCCTATACTGAAAACGAAAACTTCTACAATTCTAATTCAAATGAATTGCTATTTACACAGAATGTTCACTATTGTAATCGGAAATATTGTACCAAATATAAACTCATTCCAAATGATAATGCCAAAGTTACGCTGGCTTACTCATATTTATCGAGCGAAGAATACCAAATTTCAAAATGCTCCTTGCGTTACAAATATGAAGTTATCCAACTCAAACTTCCTTGGCTTATTGATGGACACTACCTCAAGAAAATAACGTAGGGTTTTTGAAATCCGATTACTATTAGTCATAGTACACAATTTTTTTTTTTTTATATTTATTTTCTCAGGGATTTGGTCAATTTTGTGCGAAAAATAGACTACAGTTCCAGTTTCTCTCGCTCTAGAGTAAAAACCCTACGTTATTTTGTGGGTAAGGTATCTGTGAATGTGCTCACCAAATTCCAAGTCAATCCGACTCAAGTTGTAACGCAAGGGACTTTTTCAAGAAGTAAAAATGTAGTTTTGAGATAACAGCACTTTTGTGAAAACTTGAAAAATATTTAGTTCTGCATGTTTGAATAACTTCTGGATGGTTCAGGAAGTGATGGAAAAGTGGAGGAAGGGGGGGCCACCCACTTCCCCCTTTCCTCCAAGGGTCTGCTCGATGCGTGGTCGTCTCGTCATTACTTGTCGAGTCAGTTAGGATACAGTTGGATATTATTATGAAATACCATTATAATTTCAGGATGTCAAGATAGTTTAATATTCTACAACAAGGTCAATTTGCATCATATACATTGAATTAAAAATAAATTACAAAAACACAAGGTAACAAATATTGACTGTAAAAATAATTTCCTTGTCTGTAGCTTTGGCTATCGTTGCCAGCATCTTCAAGTATGCGTTATGTGTTTTAGGAGTTATCAAATTGACCCCCATAGTCATGCAGAAATTTTCCATCGCAGCGTGTCCTGTTCCGATACCAATAAATGAATCCACTATTCTTCGGTTGACCTGAAATGGAGACTTGTTACTTTTTTAATCCGTATGTGGACTGCTGTAAGCTTCACCATATCAGAGGTCGCAGCACTCGCATTCCAAAACTAATTTGACAGCGAACCCTTTCCTGTTTCTCATCTGGACCCGAATAGCCTTTTCACCGCAGTCACTACAGGACAAATTTTTCATTAAATCTTGCATCGCTTTGCAATGTATCAAAATATAATCCGGATCATAGTTTGCATTACTCGGGGACATTGGTACCTGAAAAGCACTGAACTTTCTATCAGTGGCTGATGATGGTCGCTCCGGGACATCCATAGGGAGTGGCAATGCTCGTTGTAGTCTGGATGGACCTTTTCTTTAGGGGCCGCCAACGACCAGAAAATTTATCCATGACTTACCTGTATCAAGTAGCAAACTGAAACACAATCGAAAACTAACCTCTAAATGCAGATACTAGTATTTTACATAAAGTTACACAGACGCACTTGTTGACACTACTCTCAGATTTTGTTCTGAAAAATACGAGTCCGTCAGATTTCTGCGAAAATGAATACTACTCAGGAGCTCCGAGCTCCAAGCTCCGAAGCTGTGGCCACGTAAAAATATTCGCAAACAGGCTAGAATAAAAACAAACGTATAAACAACAGTATTGTTCTGATAAGAACAGGTATTTTTTTAAATGAAGCTTTTTAGATATAGTAATAAAGTGTTCTAATAAGAACAGGTTTTCAAACTCAAGAAAAAAGTGTGCACAGGCAAAGTTTTGATCTTCCGTAAGCCAAGCGTCAAAGCAATTGTCGTTTGATGTGATTTGTCGTCTGCTAACATGTGTGCGTAAAGTTGATGGCGCGGTTTGCATATGCCGGCATAGATAGCGCTGCCAAACCTCCAAAAATGATCAGACGGGCAAATCACTTCACCAAAAGTTGCGGAACTTTTTGAAGTATTATTTAAGACAAAAAACCAAAAATCGATTTATTTTATGTTTTTGATTAAATCATCTGTATAGGCCCCCCTTAATGGCGATAACCTCGACGTTTGTCGGAGCTAATATAACTTTGCCATAAATCGACGGATCTTGAGGATCGACACTTGCTCCAAATATCTCTTGTACAATATTTCCATTCGAGAGAATATCGGAAGGAATGGTTACAACTTCGTTATGACGTTCAAAGGAATCAGAGAATTCCCCGTCGCCAACCTTCAGAAGCCATTGCTTGAAATCCGTTTGTCCATCACAAACACGAATATTACCCTTCAATGACATATATATGTGAATTGACTCCATAGGCTGCTTCTTTTGACACACGCTTCTAAAATTTGTGTTCTACTGCCATGTCGTACAACTGGTGAAGTTTGCCGAAAATCACCGGAAACTATGACAATTTTACCACCAAATGGCTCGTTACAATGACACAAGTCTCTTAACATACGATCAACAGCCTCTAGTGCATATTTAGATGCCATTGTTATTTCATCCCAAATTATGACTTTCGCGTCACGAATATGTGATCCATGTTTAGAATTTGGACTAATATTACAAGTTGATCTTTCATTCAGAAGGAACGGTAATTTAAATGTGGAATGTGCAGTTCTACCTCCTTTCAATAAATTCGCTGCAATTCCTGTCCACGCTACAGGCAGCACCGTCATATCTAAACTCTTCAATGTAGTTATGACAGTGTTGTGTAAATAACTTTTTCCACTGCCACCGGGACCATCTAAATGAATACATTTCTCGGCAGATTCAGCACGAACCGCAGCCATGACCGCATGAAATATATTTCGTTGGTGTTCCGTTAAACTATTTACTGATGTTATCACCGCCGGTTTTAACGTAATCATATTTTCATGCTGCACGTCATCATTCTTCGTATCACCCAGAAATGTACCAATATCTTTGATATCCGGTAAATTGAAGTTCTGCAAACTGAATCCATGAAATATAAGTATGTCATTTATTACTTGCAAAGCCTTTTGTTCACTTTCTTCGGTATCTTCTGCAGTTTGATCAACAAACTCATTTTTGTATTTTTTAAATAATTGGCGGGCATTAATCGGCATGCCGAACACACATATGTATGCAAACAACCGACACATCTCTCTGGGGAATCTAAGGCCTGATCCTTCTGCAAGACATATATCCCATTCTGCGTCATCAGCGACTAACTTCCGCTGTACGGCTGCTTCAAAAAAGGATGGGTATACTATACCATCATAAGTTCGCACATCTTGGAATGATTGTGCTCCTCGGACATGCAATAGCAACAATCTTAAATAACAGCGCTCAGTTTCCTTCGGACTCACGAAATACATTCTACTCAAAACAGGTTTGACAAATTTTTTTCGTTCCGTCCACTGTGTATCTTGCTTATTAAATACATAATGATTCGGAATTTCACAGTACAAATACTTACGTGCTTCAATATCATTCCTATTCAAATTGAATCACGCGAGCAATGTTGATTCCTTATTTTTATCTATGGCTGCTTTTTCACGACCCTCTTCAAAGTGCACTAATTGTTCGTTTTCCACATGAACTGCTAATCTGTATATAGCGTGTGACTGTTCATTCATTGGATATTCGAATAAACGATGCATTGCCTCGGGTGGGCAGACGTATCGCGTGGATATATATTCATCAAATCAACTTCGTTGTATTTGATGCAATTTTCCTCCTGTACATTTGTTATTTCTACGATTGCGCAATCATGTCCTTTATAGCAGTACTTGAATAAATACTTGATACATAGCACCGTCGAACATACTTCCACATTGATGTGACAGTTGAATTTCAACAACAAATACGCATTATAGGGTACAATGTATCTATTGTCAGCAATTTTACACGTCCCATCTCTCTTAGACTTGAAAACAATCACGTTACCATCGTCTCTTCGACGATATAACGGATAACCCGCTGAATGATAATTTGTTTTCGAAACATAATCCCTCGGAAATCGTTTGGTGCATAGATTAGTTTTGCTATCCATGCAAGGCGAATTTATATTTTGTTGACCACAAGGACCGTGAATCATGCATTGCTTGACTATGTCATGAACACCAGATACTTCGTTTTATCTGGTATCTCTGCAGAGACTACTTTGTCTACGTCATCTGCATCCCAGATTTTGTTGTCTTCTTCCAGCAAAAACAGCATATGCACATGCGGTAACCCTCTTTTTTGAAATTCGACAACATAAACATAAGCAGCACACTTTCCAAATATCGAGTTATTGATCAATTCCACCTTTAACTCCTTAACTTTATGATGAAAAACCCTTGATACGAGGTCTGGTCGGTCCATTGCAGTTTGACCGGGCTTCAAATTTTCCACAATTTCCTGCCATTTAGGATTGCAGGTTATGGTTATGAATAAATCGGGTTTTCCATATTTTTGCAATATGCTCATTGCATCAATGAAACTTTGCTGCAAGGCTCGCGGACTTCCGCTGAACGACGATGGTAATATAACCATTTTCCCGATTCTCGCATTATCCTCTCCAGCTTTGTTATGTAGATAATCGATCACTCCTTGATACATTTCCGCTCGTAATTTGCTTTGTTGATTTCTTATGAAATGCAGTCGATGGCTTTCAACTTTCGTCCACATATCAACAATGTATTGTTGAGTCAATTTCCCCATGTTCAGACGCGGATTGAATTTCCCTCTATCGCTCAATTTATAACTATAATATTGCAACGCGGTTATCATGCGCTTTCCTGCCATTTGCTCCATCCCGGGCGTCCAGCCGGTTTCACCGGAGGGAAACATCAGAGGATAAGTCATAGGGTCGACGTGTTTACTTAGACTTGGTATACTTATAGCACCTTCGCTCCTAGAATACACGCATAAGTCTCTATGTACTGGAGGATCTCCGTCGTCCGCGACAAATACAACCGCTACTTCGTTGCATTTTGGTAGGTTGAAACGATTCTGGTCAACATCATCATGCCACTTCAACCACATTCTTACTTCGCGGGCGGGATGGCCGGCTGTATTCGCCAGTTTTCGTTCTTCTTCTTCCATCTCGTGCATCCTTTTGAAAGCCTTCGCGTATGGATTCGTTCTCCGTATAATATCATCCAATTCGCTCAGTAGTTCTGGTAAACGATCATTATTGCCGGGATGCTGCATACGTATTCTAGTGGCGATTTCGGTATCGATGATATACAATTGTCCATATTTAGGTGTTTCATGGACATCTGGGTGAAGCGCGTATGTATTATGATACGTTTGTCCACAGATGCGGATACAAAAGGACCCCGACTTCCATTCATTGAATCCAATTTCTCACCAAAACTTGCGAATGCCAAAGAATTATTATAACTCCTTACGTTGCGCATGAAATTTTTACTACTTTTATCGGTACCGTTGATTAACTGTTCGATCGCTTCAGGATAAGTACTATCTTCAAAAATACGTACTTTACCTTTGTGACAACAAATGCTTTACTTTTTATCGGTTGGTAATTCAAAAACGAAATGTTTAGCATTACAGAATTCACATATATTATTCATTTCTCCCAAATAATTAAGTTTTACCTCATCTTCTTTGTAATCTGAGTTCGCTATCAGCGCGCTTCCTCTGAAAATCATATGATTATCAGTTTTAATTTTTTTCGTCCTAGATGACACTGAAAATTCTTTGCAAATATTTTTTCTTTTATTTGAATTGACCATACGAATAGATTCTCTTTGTTTCTTTTTGTATTTTGCAGCGGCTCCAAGTCTGCTAGACCGTTGTTCCTCAGATTCCTTAGCACGACTGTGTTTTTTTCTATCCAGTGACGGCAAAAAATCAAAATTCAGTTTTTTCACGAATTTTTCTTCGTACTTACTCATCGATAATAAGTAGCGACAATTGAAATTTTTTTCTATTCATAACCCTTTGATCACACACCTATTCGAAAGCCTGAGTTTCACACGCCGGTGCGAATTCGCACCAGCTGACTGCAACGCTTCACATCTCTGACTCCAACCAACCATTTTCATTCATTACCTGTATTATTCGAAGCTCAGAATATGCCCAATGAAATGGCGATGATGATCTAGAAAAAAATCTAAATCAAGAGACTCGGTAGAGTCTCGCGCCAAGTACATTAAAAAAAAAATTTTTTCAAGCGCGAGACTCAACGAGTCTATATACCCGAGAGGCCACTACCCTAACCTATACCGCGAATTAGTATCTTCGTTTTCTTTCACCTCACACCATACACGAATTGAAACTAATTTTATTTAAGATGTGGGCATAAAAAGCTTTCATTTGAGCCCTAAATCGATTAAATCGGTGTCCGGAGTGCTGAGATATAATTAATTACAGATTCTGATACCTCGTTTCCTCGTATCAAATTTTCTCTTTCCTGTTCTTCAGACCAAGATTCTGCCAACTCAAACCATTCCCATGAAATCACATTTCGTCGCTAAACGCAGGACGTATGTCCTATGCTCATACACAGAACATACGTCCTTACGGGTCTGGGAACAGACATAGAAGGGAAAGTCCACACAAAAATTCAGACCAAGATTCATCCCATTAAAACCATTCCCATAAAATCACATCGCGTCGCTAAACTCAGGACGTATGTCCTACGCTCATACACAGAACATACGTCCTTACGCATCTGGGAACATGACATAGAAGGGATAAATCCACACAAAAGTTGTATAGAGTGGCGTGAGTACGATAGTCACAACGTAGTCGGCGCTAGTATCGCAAACAAAAATCGTCTGCAACACTAGCAGACGCGTGTTGTCATTTCATCTTTTTAAATCCAAATGAAGGAAATAAAAGAAAGTACGAGCAATGATTAATAGAAAATTTGACGGTACAAAAACTAGTGAATACCCACCAAAAGCTCCTCAGGTACGAAAACCTTACGCCAAGTACATTAATGTGATAGTCACCAGCAAAAATGTTTCGATAGGTTAATCTTGAATCTTACGATATTGAGCTTTTGAGGTTATTTATGAATGCAATTATTGGAGGAAACGGTTTTTTGGGGATTTAATTATTTAGCAAGTTACCGCCTGAGGAAGTCTGATGATGGTAAATCAAGAGCAAATGTTGAAGTCGAAAAATATCAGGATATCATGATTTGATATAAGGAACGGCAAGGAGCCAGACCAATAAAGCCGATTTCAAGCGTTGGTTTGCAGCGAATTCCACTTCAAGCTCTATGTTAAGCTCATCTCCGAAGGCCCGTCTGCTCAGACTCAAATTGTGAGTCCACGTTATACGTAGGATTCCGACGAGTTTTATGATCTATATCCTCTAGTCAAAACGAGACTGTAAGTCGACTTGTGTGTTGGACTCCGATAGGCTTTATTCTACACTCCACGTCAACGTAGTGCCTTGACCTTCGGTGGAGATAATTTTTAATCCATGTTTTACAAACAGCTTAGATTCTTCGTTCAGCGCGATCTCAAAGTCTGTATAAATATCTATGATTACATGTAAATTAATCGTACAAACTATATATTCATAATTTACTGTCAAATTTCAATACATAAATTTCTTAGATTTTGGTATGCAACCTGTGTCTGTATGTTCAAGTCTCTTAAGCTTTCTTCAAATTCAGATTAGTGCTATCACGACAAATTCAATGAAAATACTCATTCGCTATGAAAGAAATGATCGATCGACGCCCTCTTTGTCAGGTGATAGAGATTCTCATCTATATTTATTTATTCGTTTTAGACTCGGCGTAATTTCATGTATGAATGTGATTATTGGAGAACAACCTTTTTTATGGATTGTTCAATTTTGTAGCGGGTCATCGCTTCAGAAGAGAGGATGATGAGAGAAAACGCTAAAGTTGCAAGACATCGGGATAGTGTGATTTGATACAAGAAATGGGTAGAGTCGAACGAATAGAGCAGAATGCAATTGTTTGACTTCAGAAACTTCCATTTTATGCTCTACGCTAGTCCTGCATCAATAGGCTCAATTCTATATATTTCGATACCTTCGGTTCAGACCCGAAGTTGAAGTTGACGTTATGAGTACAGGACGCGTACATGTTCTTTTTGCAGACGACCTAGCTGCATTAAAAAAAAAAAAAAAAAACTACCTAAGAATTGCAATACATTTATCTAATATTCATATATATTTAATCATGAGCTGCAACTATAACCCTGCGTTCAAGTAACTCCGCCATTGCCGGTCCCAAGCCCAGATGAGACAGGAGGAGGGCTGCGCGCTGGGTTACACGTTGCAGGCATATAGAATTATACCGGATTCTAACGAAACAATTCGTAGAATTTAATGAAAGAACACATGTTACGTCTGTCCACAGAAATTTAAGGCTTACAGAAAAGTATGAGCATACGTGTATATTATAACATTATTCTCATTTATTTAAAATTATACTACCACATTTAACATTGCTGCTTTTTGAGGGATTCGGATGATATAAAATGCATCACCGTACATGCATTGAGATGTTCATAGGAACAATTGGCAGAATGCTGACAACTAAGCAAGCCTCGCAAGCGAGGATATAGGCAAACCCAATCGAGCGAGCGTAGCGAGCGAGCACAATTATTAGGTAGTCAAGCAAAATTGTACAAAAAGTGGTGATATCAACCCCAAAAAGCACCCCTGGTGCAAAAACTTTTCGCCAAGTACATTAATGTGGTCACTACCCCCAAAAAAATTCACCAACAAAAATTCTTCCTCGACAAAAGTGGTACTATAGAAATGTCTACTTACAAAAGAATTGAAATCAGATACAATTGCCAAGTACATGTCTTCTGTATCACAAAAGTTTACAACAGAAGAACAGAAAACTGAATAGTCTTGTATCGTTCACTCGCTACGCTCGCTCACTCGATCGGCTCTTGATCATCACAGGGAAAAAATCAGAAAAAAAAATTTAGGAAGTGGTACTTGGCGGGCCATTATAGCAATATGTATCGAACAAATGATACATAGACCTAAGTAAATACTCTTGTACTTACTCATAAATGGCCCGCAAGTACCACGTACTAAATTTTTTTTCCTGATTTTTTCCCTGTGATGATCAAGAGCCGATCGAGTGAGCGAGCGTAGCGAGTGAACGATACAAGACTATTCAGTTTTCTGTTCTTCTGTTGTAAACTTTTGTGATACAGAAGACATGTACTTGGCAATTGTATCTGATTTCAATTCTTTTGTAAGTAGACATTTCTATAGTACCACTTTTGTCGAGGAAGAATTTTTGTTGGTGAATTTTTTTGGGGGTACAAATTACAAACATTGTAAAAACTGTAATGGTGAAGGTACTATTTTTTTCCAAATAAATACCATTTTTTCCATTGAAGGAAATCAAAAATTCGAACCCGACATCCAACGGGAATATTCATAATTTGAGGGTATACAGGTTTATTTATTCGACATTCCAGGAAAAGATTGATTCATTGAGCACTGAACCTCATATCTCAGTTCTAACTTCAAGATCCTAAGTCTTGCGGAACGTCGCAATAGAGCAAACGATACGTTAACTACCAATCCTTACTTCAATTTCCCGTTTTCGTTACCTGTCTCATTATAGTTTAGACTCAGTTTTTGTTTCATTCATTGTTCGCTCTTCTTCGTCATACATGGATCAATTGTCTGTTATACAATGAGGATATTTCGGTCATTTTTATGTCATATTTTTCAATCTTCATCAGTTCTACAATCATATTTTTTAGGGGGCTTGACCACTAACAGCCCTGTTATCAGAGTATATATAGTAAATATATTTGATTCCTCAATCGCAAAAAACTCGTTTATCAGTCGGGAGTTGCACGCGGGTAAAAATTCGCACCGAAAATGAATTTACGTCCGTCTCCTCCGATGGCCAAAATATAATTGAATGTTGGTCCGGGGCCATCTGCTGGAAAAACTGTTCGACTTTTTTTTTCGTGGTGGGGAAAACACCGTACTTCCCGATATCGAAAAGATACAGGCGAAATGAGAAACCCTTGGTGTGAATTCGCACCTATATGTAATCGCAAGGTCAATTCTCAATAATTCTGGCTATGTTGTTTTGTAGAATATTTATTCGAATATTTGATTTTTTAACAGCGTACAGAGGGAGGAGGGCCGGCAGCAGTGCCAAAGAGTGGCGGCAAAGGCTCCAGCAGCGGCAGGAGGAGCGGTCGCGGAAGGAGGCCGTGGCCAAGACTTTTGCGATATTTTTGAAAACCCTCATGAAAAAATAATAAATAATTAAAATATCGCGAGAACAGGTGTTATTATTACTGTCCCTACTATACTTTTTTTATAATCTAGAAAAACTCATGCATTAATCCTGGAACGTTCTTGATAATAATATCGCATCATATGTAACAGCGAAGTCCGAGGTCAGATAGCATGACAGTGAGAAGCACGCAGACATGTACAGTCAAGCTATAGTGCTCTGAAAAAAAAGTGTGACATCCGGACATCCGATTTCGAACTTTAATATTATATATGATATGATGATATATGATTATTGAAACCAATTTTGAGCATATCGGCAAAAACCAAAAATTCAGCGCTTACGACTTCATGGCATTAGTCACGCGATGTCCATCTGTTTTTGTGACGATTGGCATTCATACGTAACAAGTATGGGCAGAATAAGCCCCTCCCAGCTTATTCTGACCCGGAGAAAACTCACCCAGTATATACAGGGTGATTCATTTTAATCGCCCAGGGCTGATATTTCCGAAATTAAGCAAGATACGAAAATGAGATCGGTACAAAATATTTAGGGTTCAGAGGGGAACAAACCTTGGTGGTATCAGTATTTCCGTAATTGGAGCCGCCGAGGTTGGATGAAGGTCAACTCGGTTTTTTCAAATGGAATGACATTTTTTTTTTCAGAATCTGAAAGAGCGTCAGATTCTGCACCCAAAAGTACCCACATACATATGGCCTAAGATCAATGAGTAACGAGGTAGAGCCGGTCAAAACAGTACACATGCGACCGCGGTGCAGCGCCCGCCAGCGTACCAATCTACAGATATCTTATCAGTATCGTGAGGAGACTTGAGTATCCATGTTTTGAGGGATATTTTGAGGGTCAGATTATTTTTCACGTTGAGTTGCTAAAGATGAATAAAGTGCAGCTAGTTGGTTTTGATTTTGTTTCGTTTATTATTCAAACAGCAAATTTTTGTTCAGATTTATTAAAAAAAAGAAATAAACATTACAAATTTGAGGTAAAAATGAAAAATGAGAAACAAAAAACGCAATGAAATAATTCCGAACAAAAACTTGTTGTTTGATTGATAAAGGAAACAAAATCAAAATCAACTAATCTATGTATTAAAGTACGTGACGGATGTTCGGATGTCCCAAATTTTTGAAATTTAGTTCGTTATTTTGAATTTTGATTCGTTATATGTGTGCTACTACATTCTCTGATTTCAATTTCGAGGCTTCGCTACTTTCCAGGTCATTTTCCTCGGGGATTACGATGCTCGGGAGTCGTGTTACGTGCGTAGATTTTAAAGATTTCGGTATATATTTTTCCTTTTGGGAAGTCAACCAGGATAGTTCCTAGAACTTCGGGTTTACCCTAATCCTGCTGACTTCTTTCTTTTACACATATATATATATATCCCGGAATCCTAAATTCCTTTTTCTTTCTTTGATTTTATAAATTCTTTGAACCTCAACGACTTGTTGTTTCATTTTTCGAACGTGACTTAGAGTATAAAAAGTAACCACATCGAAATATAATATTATTTCTATCGGATGTTTATTCCCTTCTTAAAACGGCTATAAGTCACGTAGGTGCAGATAACGGCGAAGCAACACTGGAACCCCAGTCTTGCTGACCCCTCGATCTCACACTACTATAGGTTAGCGCGTAGATGTAATTTTTGCTCTCTCTCTAATTTCCAAAGAAATAAGGAAATTAAGCTAACTAGAAGTAGAATAATAAGATTTCAAAAGCAAGAATGATGGAAAACTAAAGAGCCATTTAACGGTTCATAATTCAAATATAAGTTCGGATTATTAACATAGTTTGAAGATATTCAAAATATGAGCTAGTGTGAGTAGACTATAGGTGAGGCATGGAGTAGCATGGGACCGCGTGACGTCACAAGCGACCAACGCCTACGCTAACTGCAAGTAGTCCCTCAAACCAATCAGGCGACAATTAGCCACTAAGCAAGGCCCTAATTGGCTAAGCCACGCGCGCAGTAATACATACATTGTTGCAACCGCGGGGACCTCGTCGCCTTTGAACAAAAATCAGCGTCTTTCTTCTGTTAAATCGCGAGGTGCGTGGACGTAAAGAACCGTGTGCTAAATAGAGCCAAGAGTTACACTCAATCTTTTCTTTTTATAATTAAAGTGGTAGTGTAAGGGACTCAGTACTCGTCAACAAAATTCAAACCGTAAATCTCTTCAAGATTTATGCATTCGCTTTAACTTCATTATTTTAAACTATTTACTTTATACAACTACAAACGTTCTTTCTTCTGGTAAATCGCGAGGTGCGTGGACGTAAAGAACCGTGTGCTAAATAGAGCCAAGAGTTACACTCAATCTTTTCTTTTTTAATTAAAGTGGTAGTGTAAAGGACTCAGTACTCGTCAACCCTAAGTAATAATCGTGACATAATCCACAGGGTGGTGGTCTGATTATTTAATACTAAACTCAGTGCAGAGACACAATTTAATTATTATAATAACCGCTTTTGGACTTTTAACAAGAATAACTTCATTTTTCCGCCTTATACTCATTTAGAGTATTTGTAATATCTAAGACAACTAAAAATCTTTCTATTCCAACTTTAAGTTAACAATCAATATCGACTATTTCGAATCAGTGAACATTAACAATTAATTATTAGCTTCAGTTCCGAACACTATACGTGATAAACCAATCTAAATTCTACGCTAATCAAAGGCTTCGAGGTTCTCAAGGTGAGGGAGGCTTGTACCTAAATATCGAAAGTAGCCCCATGCTACGCCAACTCAGCCAAAGATAAGTAATCACGATCGCTCACACAAATTCGCTCATTTATAATCATATATCATATATTCAAAATCGTTAGACTGTTTTCCAGAATTCTTTAAATTTAATCATTTGCATGTTATAATATAATTTAATCACATGAGTAGTATATCCACGGGAATATCGTAATTAGTCAATACAAGAGGTATTTCGGGGTAAACCCTAACTAGTAACGAGATCACCCGGCGAGCTTGAACTGCTACTCATACAATCTGCATTATTTTCCTATTTTAATATAAATCGAGATTGGTATGAATATAAATTTTCAAAACCAAACAGGATAATTCGCAGAATTTCGGGTTCCACCCTAATCCTGTTGGGTTACCTTTCTATTATAAAAGAGTTATCAAGATTCCACTATTAACCTCGATTTATATTACCATATTATTTTTAAACATATATAACTAAAGACATACGAAAATTAGTGGCATACACATTATAAATATAAATTCCTATATTGGGGAATTTTATCATTTACCATTATAGTGAATGAATCAAGATCGGGACAATTCTTGACCTGACGAGCCGAGCGGGGTAATTCGCAGAATTTCGGGATTCACCCTAACCCCAGTACGAGGCTCCTCTGAACAATATAAACTAAACACATAGTTACTGATCTCGATTCATTAACCATATGCATTTAAGTTATAAAAGCCATACATGATTTCTTTTATTTGTTGAATACGATTCAGTATTATCACTAAGGAGAGAGAGATAGTAAAGCTTTTTCATAGAGAGTTCCAGTAGTTCCTTTTTGATTATTTCAGTATTTCATATTATATTCATTTCATCAACGCGTGTGAATCGTGAAGAGCCTTTATTAAATTCATTACTAATTTTTCATTAATAATAAATCTTATATAGTAACAAGCCTTCACGATCCCCACGTCGGAGATCATTATATTACCTCGTTATTTCATTACTTT
This sequence comes from Tenthredo notha, assembly GCA_914767705.2. NCBI lineage: Eukaryota > Metazoa > Arthropoda > Insecta > Hymenoptera > Tenthredinidae > Tenthredo > Tenthredo notha. The sequence continues at coordinate 5,612,576 of OU611924.1, forward strand.
GTGAATTAATATTTTATGTTATTCATTTGTTCAACCGGCAATCATTTGTTAGCCGCTTGAATCATATATTTCATATTCATTATCGTTCAAGAATATATATTTGATTTTACCAGTTAATTCTCATGGTCATTGAATCACCTTTTATTTTATTATTTTAATCATCCTAATATTCATTAGCCTCAACCATAGTTTAAACATTTCAATTGAGCCCTGTATAGGACTAGGCGGCAACGATCCTATTTACCGGTCTATCCCAGGATAGATTTTTTCTTTTAATTTTATTATTTTCGCGCATGTGACGGGTATCCTAATAGTCGACAGGTCCTCGCTTGTCAATAGAACCGTTCAGATAATTAACCACTCTACCCACACCGTCCGTCACAGTCGCGACACGTGGTTCTCGCGCCCCAGGTTGTTTTCCTCGGGGATTACGACGTCCAGGACTCGCGATCCGTGGTTCTCGCGTCCCAGGTCGTTTTCCTCGGGGATCGCGATGTCCGGGAGTCGCGACACGTGGTTCTCGCGCTCCAGGTCGGTTTTCTCGGGGATGACCACCCCCGGGAGTCCCCAACCACGTGGATTTCGTAATTGTTTTTTTTTTTTTTTATTTTCTTTCGGTACGCGGTTTGTGCTTTTCGCGTCTCAGATCGGTTTCCTCGGGGATGACCATCTCTAGGAGTCCAACCACGTGGTTTGCGCAATTATTATTATTATATTTTTTTTTCCTGTACGCAGTTCGTGGTTCCTGTGTCTCAGGTCGGTTTCTTCCGGGATGACCACCACCGGGAGTCCCCAACCACGTGGTTTTTGCAACGGTTTTTTTTCCCCGGTACGCGGTTCGTTCGTTGGGGTCGGTTTCCTCGGGGATGGCAATGATGATATGTAAATACCGGATGATTCCTCGCTTACATCTCAGTAATGTGGGTTGCGGACCGTCAGTTGTTAGATATCATATACAGGGTGTCTCGAAATTCGCGCACCAGAAGCATACCGGCGGATTCCTTGCGAAATATTAAGACGAAAGTTGCCTATACAAAAAAGTCCGCGGGGACTTAGTTCTTCCGTAAAAAGGGCTTAATAACGAACCAATTAGCGTTCTTCGATAGGAAAGACTGTCCAAAATCCACAAGAATCCGCACTTTGGAATTTTCATTGCGTGAACCGACTGTCTGATGTCAATCGCTCACCACGGCTTCAAGCGCGGCGGGCTGAGCGGGGAACACCACACATTATTGTCTTATTCTCCCTAGTAAGGCGATGCGGATTCTTGTGGATTTTAGACAGTCTTTCCTATCGACGAACGCTAATTGGTTCGTTATTAAGTCCTTTTTACGGAAGAACTAAGTCCCCGCGGACTTTTTTGTAAAGATAACTTTCGTCCTAATATTTCGCAAGGAATCCGCCGGTATGCTTCTGGTGCGCGAATTTCGAGACACCCTGTATATAGATATACAACTCTAACAACTGACGGTCCGCTACCCACATTACCGAGATGTAAGCGAGGAATCGCCCAGTACACGTTCGGAAAATGCGAATTGCATGGTTATCGATATTGTGATTAAACGTTAATTAGCGACTACTACTCGCGTGCGTGGGTTATACATATACTTATAAATGTTTTATTATATAGTTTACATATTACATACAACTAACAAAAAATGATTATCGAAACAATCGTCGCTGAAGCATTAGTTATTTCTACCGTGCTTATTATTCTCTTTTACGTTACTAAATCACCATCGGAATTATATTATTTTTCCAGATGAAGGAAAGAATCAATACTGCGCACAAATGTATAATGATTCGCTGGGTATTGAAGGAATAGTATAGTCAAATAAGAACAGGTATTATTATGTTAAATGAAGTTTATTTTTATTCTTTTTTTTCTTTGAATAAAGCGTCCAAAAAAACAGAAAAATTGTTGGCAATTCTGCGCTTTCGGAAATATTCGGCCTGACGCGTGCGCCAGCCTCTGGCCTGCCGTCCGGCGCGGGTTCCTCGGTACTTGGGTCGCCCTGAAAAGCAGAATGATTAGACAAAAAATTACTGACACAAAATTAAAAACATCAGACAGGCCGGCCGTCGGCGCGAAATAACGTATCCACAGTTAAAAATTTCTAACAATATCACTTTTGCCCTGAATTTTTACATTGCGTTACTGTCAACCACCGCTTGCTGTGAACTCGGTTGCCTATAAAGCGGCGTTCGACGTGATTGTTTAACTGGTCATATCTCGCGACCGCGCAAACTTCGGTGACCATACGTTCTTTGGGATAATTTACTTAGGTAGACCATTTCTATTACCTCCATCATTCAATTTATAATCAAGCCTGATAACTTCCTGGGATTATTTATGTAACACGCGATGAAACGACTTTACATGATACGCGTATGAAAATCAGGAAAATTCCTTAAAGCAAACTGCGAAATAATGTTTGATAACTTCTTGGGATGAGATATGTTACACGCGATGAAACGACTCTACATGATACGAGCATAAAAATGAGGGTAATTGATTGAAGAATCTACTTTACATGTTATTACGTCACTCAGTGTGATAAATACGATCTCAATCGCTTTCTAATATGTCTAACGATGATGTACCCGTTATGATAGAAAAATATGATTACAAACTACTTACATTTCTCTGCGCGTGACTCACCGGTATTCGTCGAATATTGCTGACGCTCCGCTCCGGAGGCGTCGTCGTCGAGCTGCCACTCCTCGTCAGCAACCGGAGGGCTACCGGTCGCCGGCTTTTCCGTCGTGTCCATACGTTCTGAAATGAAACCAAGTTACTAAAATCTCAACTCGCATTCAATTGTCGCATACGCTCACACATATGAATGTACGCTATTACATGGACAATTTCCGACGCCTTCGGAAACAGTTCAGGCTTTCCGTATTAATTGAATAACAATACAATTTCAAACTACTCACCTTCAATCGTGCCAGGCGCCGTAGATTTTTGAGTCGAAGTAGATGGCTTCGACGCGTCCATTGCAAGCTGTGAACGAATAATGTGCAAATATTGTTTATAAAATAATGAAGAATCAATCTGTAGTCAAATCTGGTTATAATATTGGACATTAGCCAGAAATTTACAGCAATCTATGAACTTACGTCTGTTTTGTTCGACGGATCCAGGTACAATAACTCTTAGCGCGAATATCACGTAGCCAGGTCATCATTTCTACGTAAACGCTTCTCATCACCATCTTGACACCGGTTTATCTTGAAATCGATAATATTGGTACTGTCGACTCGCTCTAAATATTATCTGTCTCGCAATCCTTCTTTTCTCCATACCGATATTTTGCACCCACACCTACTGTAATCCTCTTCGTAATCCATCTGTCTCGTAATCCCTCTTTTCACTATACCGATACTTCGTACCCACATCTGTAATTCTCTTCGTAATCCTCTTTCTTTCCACTTCCGAGAATATTCGCAATATCGACTACTTCTATCTTTCTTCGCGGAACGAATGCGTAGGTATTAACGATCAATATTATTAATTTTAATATCACGAAGTGCCGGTCCGAGGCAAAGTAGAGCCAAGCGAACCGTCACTTCGCCCGAATTCATCGTGGAAACACCATCATGACGAAGACAAACAATAAGTCAGAGAAATCAGGTGAGTGAATTTACTATGTATGCACGCATAATGAAAAAAAATGATCTTGACTTTCCAGTATGTGCGACATTGTTCATGTAATCAATACGACATGAAATCGTGTATTTTCAGACATAAATAGCGCCGTCGTGCCGACGGTGCCGGATGCACCGGTCCCGCCCCCGGAAAAATCAACCGGTTAGTATTCTTTTATACCATCCAAGTTCATCTCGGATTATCCGATACACGAAAACGTTATTATTTCGCACCGCTTCGGCGTTATTGTTCATGTGAACGAGGTAATTACAAATCATGGTGTTTCAGCGCCAAAGACTGCTGTCGCGGTGCCGCCTGCAAACATCAGGGAAAATGTGCCGACTCCGGGCGGATCGACCGGAAAAATCACCAGTAAATAAATATATGTTAATTGACTCTCCGTAAAAAATTCTTGCCGTCGGCGAGCTTATATCCTCAATTCAAAAACATAATACCGCGAGGACCAGGTGAAAGAGAATGGACCATAGGCGCAGGCAACTAATATTTCGTATTTTCATGGGGATAGCCACTCGTTGCACTGAAAATCCCTAGGTTGATTTCAGCGCGCGGTCGATGCAACTCGGCAGCCATTGTTGATAGACGCCGGCTGACTGCCAATACATCGCGGATTCTTGACATTTGCGGTTATGTTCGTTTATTTGAAGCAAATGATTGATAAAGTGAATAAAACCTATGTGAATAAGCTACGAATATTTATCAAAAATCGATTAATCCGTTTTAAATAATATCTTAATGCAATCAACGAATTAACCTAAGCTATAACTGGAAATTAATCAGCATCGAAGAGTGCATCGAGAAGAACCAATTTGAATGAAATTATTAATCGTATCTTGGTGTTGAAACTTCAATAAATTGAACTAGGTAAGTGAGACAAACTTTATTGAAGCTTACTAAAAGTTTATTCAATGAATAACAAGGATAATTGTCATGTTGTAATAAATTAGTCCTCGTTACAGTCACTAGCGCAGTTTAAACCGCGACGTCTTCGAGTCTTCGAGAAATGCACGAATCCTAGACTGGACATCATGCCTGCGCCTGTAATTTCAAGGTAAAAATTATCACACATTCATTGCACCATATTGTATTTATAACAAGCTCAACTAACCCTAAACATCACCATTCAAGGATGATTACGAACCGCTGTCATGTAGTCGTTACGACAGGCTATTGCCGGAGAGCCACAAACAGTTGCCAATTCCTTTGACAAAAAATAAGTGCTGTTTAATGGAATTAAGTTATTGAAAAACATGGATGTTGAAAAGTACGCCCCAGTCACACTAAACAGGTCGTCGGATGAGTTATAATTGACAACAAGCGATGCAACATGTAGCAGGCCGCACATGCTTGTATGCTTTTAATCTGTTACCTTCGCGTTTGGGCCCTCAAGTTTTTAAAAATAAGGGTAAATAAATTTGACTTCCCGTGACGAAACCGTCTGCACTCTGGAGCTTTATCAAAGTCCACACCGCTTCCAAGGCTTCTTGTACCAACGTAGATGGAGCTACCAAACATGTTCCGCACCCTCACTGATCATCGAGTTGTCCACGACGATTGACCTCAAAGTGTCCGCCCTGCATCCTGATACAGTCGCCTAAGCGATTGTAGAACCCTTCGGTTATGTTTACGAGCATCTCAGGACTCATGTCCGCGAAGATCTCCATAACCCGAGCTCGCAGTTCGGCGAGGTTGGCGATGCGGTTTTCCGTGTACAAGGTGTTTTTCATACACGGCCACAGTCCAAAATCCAGCGGAGTGAGGTCAGGTGATCGAGGAGGCCATAAGACTGGACCGAGTCTACCAATCCACCGATCGGGAAACTCTTGGTCCAGATAAGCCCTGACGTCGAGGCGGTAGTGCGCAGGTGCTCCATCCTGTTGATACCAGATGGGGGGGCCCTGATAGGTAAAGGAAGCAATGTTTATTTCACGAAACCCCAATTAAAATGATTCAGTATTCGCGACAACAATTGTTGAACTTCAACGTATAAAATCTCCTCACATCCCCTTCGATGGCTCTCAAAGCAGGGACAACGTGGTCACGCAACAAGACTAGGTACTTGTCGCCGTTGAGATTCCCCTCGATGAAGTACGGACCAACGAGCCGGTTGTAGCACAAGCCGAGCCACACATTCAGCTTTAGTTGATATTGCGTCTGGGACTCGACCTGGATATGAGGGTTCTTCCAAGCCCACACTCGCGTATTCTGCCTATTCGGCGCAGAAACGAGTACAACCGTGGATTCGTCTGTGAAACAGATCCTGTTCAGAAGACCCCTGTCTGCGTTGAAGCGGTCCATCATCTCCCTACAAAAAATCAAACGGGACTCGGGGTCCCCAGCCCTAAGCTCTTGGTGTTGTTCAAGTTTAAATGGGTGACACTTATCCTCGTTGAGAACCCGGAGGACTGACGACTTGGATATGTCCAGTTCTTGAGCCATGATCCTCGCTGGCTTTCTTCCGGGTTCTGAAACCTTGAGGAAGATCTGATACTTGATCTCCTCAGTCAGCCGTTTCGACGGTTGGCAGACAACGTTTTTCTTCGGGTCCACGTTACCCGTCGTCCGAAATTTCTTCACCATCTTGAAGATCGTCGAAGGTGATGGAATTGGCCGATCCGGATTCTCCGCCGCGAAATGGTCCGAAACTTGTTGGTAAGTAGTACCCTGCTCGCACTGCTGAACCATTCTCACCCTTCCTTCTACCGTATACTTGATATTCGGCATTTTGAAAAAATTTGGAAGCTGGTGTTGTCTGTTCGGTACGTAATATCGAACAGATAGTTCATCACCGGGAACGGTGACGCCTTTTGTTTATTGTCTCGGAAGTGTGGGTGCCAGCCAATCACGAGTCGTCTGAGCAACATTTTTCGCGCCAAAAATAGTTCGTTACCGGGAACGTGGGGCGCCTATTGTTTATTGCCTCAGAATTGTGGGTGTCATCCAATCACGAGTCGTCTGAGCATAATTTTTCGCGCGTAAAAGTATCTAACAGAAAGTTTGTTGCCGGGAGCAATATCAATTTTTCGCGCGTAATAATATCCAACAGAAAGTTCGTTAACAGACTGATAATTTTTTGCGCCTACCGGAAAATTTAGAAATCACAATTTCAGGTATGACTAGTGATTAAATACATCGTGATGAGCTGAAATCAAAATCTTGGAAATTCCAGATACTTGTTTACAGTGGTAACAGAAATAACAAAGATCGACACACAACAGTATCGGCAAATCCGAGTGATAGGCTTTTTCAATTTTGCAGGTTATAAACACGATTGTGAAATTTCCCGAAAACGAAAACCTTGTTGTTTATTTCGTTGAAATCTTCTAGCAATTGGATTGTAGTGATTTGACTCGGAGATGAGGCAATGTAATGTGCGAAACTTCGCTACGAAAATTGTGTAGGAGGTTGTAATCGCCGATACGTAGTTTTCGAACTTTCTCCAATCAGCAATCACGAAGACCAAGATAAGGTTCTGCCATGATGTTTTCTCCAAATGATTTACAGCCAGACCATTGTAGCTTATGATCAACTGGCTAAACACAGTTCTCGGTAACATCTGCTTTGTGGCCAAATACATGGTTTTGCTCGTTACTGGCGTAACAATGCAAAAACTGGTAGTCTCATTCTGTTGGAACTTTGTATGATTGCAAATGTCGATGAGAATGTCCGGCCGATTTAAAAAATAGCATCTGGGCATCGTAGAAGACCGACTGTCGGTGCCTTGAGAGCAATCAAAGTTATCGAAAGAGACGTACGTGCATTTTATTGATTGAAAACCACCTGTTCTTCGTTCGCAAGTACAACACGATTTTAGTTAGTAATGATTGAAATATGCGTCCCTCTAAATGACGCAAGATTCTATCCTCTGGTATTTACAGCGTGTACTGCCTTGTATTCTGCTGTTGCTGTCCAGGTTTGACTACCATGAGTTCGTTTGTGTTTGAATCTTTACAGATTGAGAAGTAGGCTGATCTAGTGTTCTGTTCCTTCACCTGATGCATGGCTGCTCAATCACACTCTGTAGGCCAGCGCACATGCCGCAGGCAGGATTGAGAACCTTTCACAGCTGCGAGCCACCATTTGAAACATTGAATCCTCAAGCTATACTCATCATAATCAGAGAGTTCTATGATTGCCTGGTTTACTATTCGGCAGCCATCGAATGTTAACTTGAGCATTTGTACAGGCATCGTAGGTCTGTAGTTCACCATGTAACAGTAACTTGTACTGCGACACTCGCACAAGATCCTGGACCATTGATGTCTGCCTGCGTCGACTGTAGTCCTCAAACTATTGAGCCTAGCTAGGGTAATTCATTGCAGAATGCTTAAACAGCTGTAGGCTTATGTAGCAGATCTGGCGTCATTCAAATAACTGTTTTGAATCAATTCATTTTTATTTTTTTTAATTATGAAAGGGTTCGGATCACTTTGGCTTTCTTAATTATGTTTATGATAATCTTTATTTCAAATAGGAAATCCAAAGCTGTGTCGAATAAAAAGATTGTGGAACACTCGAAGCTTTATTTTACTTGTGGTTGGATGTTCACTACAAGTTCCGAATGTTAGAAAGCAAATCGAATTAATTCAAAGTAAAACACAGAATCTCACCTGTGTTTTTGTTTGAACCATGATGACTTCCAACCCTGCTCCGCAGACTTCGTTTGACCGTTGATAATGAAATAATATTTCTCAATACTGTGACTGGCACGCACCGTTTCAACATTGGTAATTATCGTCAATCTTATAGGACAATTGATATCGCTTTTTCATCAATTACTTTGGTCGCTGTATGCTACAGCTCTCATACGGCATATTTCCTTGACTTGACTTCATGCGCACAAGTGCAGCCCGAGGAAATATGCCAATTGCTTGTCTTAACGGCTTCTTGACAGCGGTTTGCAATCATCCTCGAATGGTGATGTTTAGGGTTAGTTGAGCTTGTTATAAATACAATATGGTGCAATGAATGTGTGATAATTTTTACCTTGAAATTACAGGCGCAGGCATGATGTCCAGTCTAGGATTCGTGCATTTCTCGAAGACTCGAAGACGTCGCGGTTTAAACTGCGCTAGTGACTGTAACGAGGACTAATTTATTACAACATGACAATTATCCTTGTTATTCATTGAATAAACTTTTAGTAAGCTTCAATAAAGTTTGTCTCACTTACCTAGTTCAATTTATTGAAGTTTCAACACCAAGATACGATTAATAATTTCATTCAAATTGGTTCTTCTCGATGCACTCTTCGATGCTGATTAATTTCCAGTTATAGCTTAGGTTAATTCGTTGATTGCATTAAGATATTATTTAAAACGGATTAATCGATTTTTGATAAATATTCGTAGCTTATTCACATAGGCTTTATTCACTTTATCAATCATTTGCTTCAAATAAACGAACATAACCACACATGTTTAGCTTCCGCGATGTATTGACAGTCAGCCGTTGTATCAACAATGGCCGCCGATTTGCATCGACCGCGCGTCAAAATCAGCCTAGGGATTTTTTCCGAGCAACGAGTGGCTATCCCCATGAAAATACGAAATATAAGCCGTCTGGGCGGACGGACCATTCTCTTTCACCTGGTCCTCGCGGTAGTTATTCCTATTCGCAATTGTTTTTATTTCCAGAACGACGCCAACGCAGACTGGTCCTCGACCTCAAGATGCGCCGCATAATCCTCCTCTTCCAAGAAGGTAAAAAGTTTCGTTAATATTATAGTCATAACATTACAATAATTATTCAGAATACAACAGAATCTACCGGGAATTCCATGCCATGTCGAGCTGTTTATGAATCTTTACCTCCCAGATGTCGCCCGCAATTTTCTATACGATTCTTCTCATTTCGCGAGGCAGTCAGTTTTTTCGGATTATTTTCTTTACTTCATCTGAATCTTCTTCAAATTTCTAAAACGATCACATCGATCAATGCGATTAAAAAATTCGCAAATATTCTGAAAAACGTGTTTGAAATATCAATATTGTGGAGGCACTCGTCACAGGAAAATTCGTTATTAGCAATATCGAATATAAAGCATATTTATGTACACAATATGTTGACGAAGCTGCTTCCTACTCTCTTATAATGACTCGGTGGAATTTCACTGATTCATTTTAAGAAAGTACTGGGTGATTCCTCGCTTACATCTCAGTAATTATATGATATATATATATATATCATATATATGTATATCATATATATTGTAACATTGCATGTTACAGCAGACTCCTTACCCCTTAAACGACCTTAGCGGGATGTATGATTATGAATAAATGAGTAGAGTGACCCCGAGGTCTGACCATACTTCCGAGAGGCGACCGTGACCGACTAAAAACTATAGAGCATATTATTTATTCTTTTGTTTTGTTTTACGACTTTTCTCTAACATGTGGGGAGCCGAGACCTATCCGGCGGCTTGTTACTCAGACCAATACGCCACTCGACGGACGCATGACGCCTAAAAATCGACTGTTGAGGTCCTGTTTCGACGAACGCCACCTAAAAAGCTCGGGAGGATAATAGTGGCCATGCTACCTCCACCAACGAGGCCGAGAGGACACGGGGGAGTGCCGAGGGCACTCTACAACGCGGGATATCGGTGGTGGAAGAGATTCCCACCACCAAGAAGAGCCTGCAACCCGTGTTCCTCCGATTTGAGATCACCGTAGCGAATTTCAAAATTTCGCGCGTTGCGACAATGGGTCGCCATATTTCAGGATCTTGCGCTCGATACAAAAATCAATATTTCAGCGCATAATGAGGGCGCTGAGTACCGGCGCCATGCGGTCTCGTCACTCTGCGTTAGACTAGTGTCCCGAGCACACGAGTGCCAAATTCTGTTTTGTTCTGAAAAAGTATTAGCGTTTTTGCGTTCGAGCCCCGTGGGGCAATTACCGTATTTTCTTATTTTTGGTTGAGTGTGAGTGTGACGTGGGAGGCGACTCATGGATTTCGGGGGCGAGAGAGGCCTCTTCATGAGATGGCTGGAAAGCGGTAAGCGTTAGCCATTCTTACTCATAATAATTCGAATTCGGCAACGGCCGTCTGCCATCTTGCCTTGATTCAGCCACGAGGCTCTTTAGTATTTTTGAGATTCGAATTAAGCCGATCTCCGAAGGGTAGGCCGTCACCAGTGTCCCACTGCATCTGAGTTAGAGTTCGAGTCAATATTTTATAGTAAAGTATTTTGTGATCTAGAGATAACCGGGTCGATACTCGTCGTACCTGAGTGCGACAGAGATAGACAGTCGGTCACCGTCGCTCTCTCTTCCTCCTGCGGGGAGAGACGTAGCTCGAGGCTTATCCGAGAGCCTCTATTTATTTCGGGTTCGAGTTAATTTTTCATATTTGTTTTTCGGGTAACTATTTAAATTATTGATTGCGTTAGGCGCAGAGTTAGGTTAAGTTAGTTTTAGTAAAAATTGTAAATAATAATTTATTAAACGGGAGGTTTCGTCTCACGGAGGCGAACCAGCCGTCTTCAACGGCTGGTGACGTCATAGGCTACGCTTTTCATTATTACATTGTATTGTTGAGATAGGCCGCGAGCCTCCCGAAGTTTGTTATTCTATTTATTGTGTTGAGTCAGAGACTGTACTTTCGTTAGTTGTAAGATTGTTGTTAATTATTTGTAAATTTATTTTCCTCGTGGAAGTAATTAGTGTTTTAGCTAATTTATTGTCCCGCGAGGACTTGATTTGTCGAGTTCTTTCTTTTTGAATTATTTTTCCTTGTTATTGCTCTCCTACGTGGAAGCTAGTAGTTTATTTAGTATTGTAAAACTCGCAAATCGCGGCCAGGTCGCCTTTACACGACCTGTAGCCGTTTTATACCCGCGGGGAAGTACCCCCGGGTACACGATTTGTTATTTCTATTTTTCATATTTCGTTTATTGAATAAATTCTATTTTTCATTATTAAATTCAAAACTTCGCGTCGTTAATTAACGCCCAGCTAATCCTTCACTCAATCCCGACCCCTCTCCGCGGTACTGTTGTTAGCCGACGCCTCAGTATAGTTTGTTTAGATTTTTGAAATAGGCGGTTATCCGCCAGGCGCCCAACATCTTGTTTAAATTTCCAGGTTGTAGCTAATTGTCGACTGGGTTGACCTCGGATGCTGGCTATCCGGTCCAGATCCGAGGATCAATAAAAATCCACGTCACAAATTGGCGCCCAACGTGGGGCTCGAGAAAATTAAATTGTATTTCAGTTAAATAAATTATCGTTCGTGCTTAGTAACGGCTTCACTGTTGCTGAGAGAAAGAGAGGTCAGTTGTCTATTTTCTCCATCAACCGGAGAAGGATTAGCAGCGTGTACGCTCGAAGCTACTTTGTATCGTAGCCGTGCGGCGCCGACTCTTTTGTTTATTTCGAGTTTGAATTCTTTTGTCGCGCGGCTTTCGAAGTCTTTCTTTTTGTGTTCGGGTCCTTATCGAAGGAATACCGAGTATTTTACTTCGGTGCATTTGGATTTTAGTATTTTTTTTTAGCCGTGGTTTTCCCCGCTAGAGTAAAGAACTCAGCTATAGCCGTGCTAACGCACGTGGTATGCGCCGGGACACTGGACACGGTTCACCAATCTCAGTTATAAGATATAATTACTATTGAATATCATATGCCTGCTATTGAATTGTTTTTTTGTGTAATATTTCCCTGTGCATGAATTGTGGTGGAGGATATATTGTGCTATAGGTGATCGGATAGCGACATACCGCTGTAAACAGTCGTACCGAGTACCAGCGGAGTCCTACCACGACACTTGCCAGGTGGACAACATTTAATTCGCGAAAAAACAATAATAGCTAGCTAGCGAGGTTATTATCCAGAGTCTAACGGCTAAATAATATTCTATTTCGGGTTTCGGGAAGATATCCTCTAGTCGGTGGGAAAAACATAGTCCATATTACGACGGACTTTTAGTCTACCCCCGCACCGAGGGGAATATTTATGTTTCGTTCGCAACAGTCAATTCGAAACTAATAGATGTCGCGTACATTCGGGATGTGAATTTCGTATTTGTCAGTGGTGCTCAGGCGTGGGTTCTGAGTATCGCACGAGATCCAACAGTGGTTCTCAATTCAAGGCGATATCGACGAGATAGACTCGTCGAGAAGATAGGGTACTACTTCGGTAGTATGTTTTGAGCTTTACGTGTATTTTTTCGGGTTCGGGTTCGGGTTCGGGTTAGAATTCGAGTTCGAGTTCGGGTTAAAGTTCAAGTTTACGTTCATCCTTACGTTCGGGTTGCACTTGAAGTGAGAACTTTCTGCGTGCACTTCCAAATACTGATTGGAAACACTCGCGTGTGTGAAAATCATTTTTTGTGCGTGGTCATACGTGACTACGTGAGTTCAAGTTTCGGGTTAGATTGTGCTTTCTTACGAGCGAGCGCGTGACTTTTACACCCTTCCGGTAAAAACCAGCCGAAGGAAAAAGTGTCGCGATAGCGTTTCGGATTTCTTCGGGAATTTTATTCGCGCGTTCGTGTTTTAGGACAGTTTTTTCTTTGTGGTGTCGACTGAGTCCTAGCTTTCGTATCGAGTCATGGCGTCGATGGATACCCCCTACGGAGGCGGTCTTTGGGACTTAAATCACGGGGAGTTATCACGCTTGCTGCGCTCACTACACGTTAGCGACACAGGCTCAATCGCAGAGCTGCGAGATCGATACGTGCGATATTGGCGACGAAGTCAGGGTGAAGTGACGATCCCATGGGAGGCCGAAGACGAACCAGCGGTCGCATCGGGCGACAGCTCGCGACCGGGTTGTAGCCAACCATATCAGCCGAACCCCTCGCCACCTCGAGTCTCGTTCGCGACTAATTTAGGATCGCACCCGGTGACTACGACGACTGCAAGCATCGTATATTCGGTGGCTCAGTCAGTCATGTCAAACATGGCAGAAACAAGGCCAGTGGCTAGCGTACCGAGCTCACCAGTAAGGCCAGCTCAAATTCGCGAAATCCCAGACGCGAACGACGCGTATGGAGACTTCTATCGAGATTATGTGGCGCTCCGGGAAATCTTAGGCGAAGATGCACCCGCGGTGATGCCTCGCCGATCGACGGCTTACCCGCGCGTATTAGAAGAATACGGCCGAGAGTACCAGCGAGTGTCTCAAAACGAGGCCTTACAGCGAGCGCCTCAAAACGAGGCCATACAGCACGCGATACCCGAGTCGGTGCGCGAAATAGAGGACCACTACTTCAGACTTGGAGTATTAGCCTCTAGACGGGCCATGGGAATCCCGGAAGTAGTAGAAATTAATAATAGACCGGAACAACCTGCACCACGCGTAGGAACGGGACAGACGTTAGGCCGCATACGCCAAGACGCGGACGCCGCACGAGAGCGTAGTCTATCGCCTAGTAACCTCGCGCAGCGTAATCACCCGCCGATAAGTCATCCACCGTTCAATCAACAGCCAATGCTGCAACTAGTGAATACCCACCCGCCCTCCCAGCATACACAACATAGTGGAGATGGCGGAATAGTACCCGTGCGGTCACAATTCAGGGATAGGGCTAAAGAAGTAGTCGAGGCGTTACGTCGGTGGAATCTAAAATTCGGAGGGGGTAGCGAGCAGAGCGCCGAGGATTTTTTGAGTCGTTTAGACGACTGCAGAAAATTTACCCCGTTAACCGGTGAGGAGGTGATACAATCTCTACCAATAATTTTTACGGGATTCGCCTCAGAATGGCTTAGACTCGAGCGAGACAACTGGTCCAGTTACGAGGACTTTCAACGGGCATTTAGAGGATGGTTCGGCGACTCAACCGTGAACAAACGTTTCCGTCAGCAAGCCGCGACGCGTACACAGGGTGAAAACGAGTCAGCGGTGGAATATATCACCTGCATTCGCGGGTTATTAAGCCGTATGACACGACCGTACGCGTTAGAAGACCAACTCGATCTAGCCTTCGAAAACCTCCGTCCGAATATTCGCGAGACGTTAGACAGATCACTTATTAGGAATTTTCAGGAGTTAGCCCGAGCCGCAACCGCGAGGGAGACAAATTTAAGGCTTTCGCGTTCGTATAGACCACCCCCATCCCCCGAGGATTCGTACATGGCCGAGTTAGCCTGCAGGAAGGAACTAAAACAAACAAAAAAATCTCCTGCACTTGCGGCAATCAAAGATGTACCAGTAACGACCGAAGCCCCGAGGGCTGAAACTACCCCGAACTCGCGGAAGAAGGGTGGCAAAGGTCAAGGGGGGGGGAGGATGTCCTTTGAGAAGTCCATAACAGAACAATTAGCGGCGATCGAGCAAAAATTAGACAAGAAAATAGATTCAGTAGTCGCGAACACGCAGCAGCGACAGACTAGGCCAAGCGCTCCGAGGCGACCAAATAACGTGAGTATAGCCACAACAGCGGCTAACTCACAGGCACAGACAACGTCGTATACCACGCCAACGAGGGATGGGGGACCGACAATTGTTTGTTTTAATTGTGAGCGCCGAGGTCATATATGGAGAGAGTGCCCAGCGCCTAGAACCCGGTTCTGCTACCACTGCGGTAGAAGAGGGGAAATCGCGACGACGTGTTCCCGATGTAATCCGGGAAACGAACAGGGGGAGTCTCGAACAGGGACAACGAGTCACCCACGATAAAAAACCCGAGTCCCAATAATCTAACCGAGCCAGATGCAGAATGCTTACCAATGCAGACTCTCGAGTTACAACCACGCTGGTTTTTAACCGTAAAAATCGGAGAGTCGGAAATTCGCGCACTAGTAGACACCGGGTCTTCCAGAAGTTTCTTAGGAGCTTCAGGTAGGAAAATCGCCGAGGAAAATGGTCGGTCACTGAGTCAACCAGCCTTTGGAAGAGTCATACTGGCCAACGGCGAAACCGAAGCCGTAGTAGGTGAATTTATCGTACCTATAGAGCTGGCAGGAAGAACCCACAATCTCGCGATTCGAATTCTTCCGTCATTAGCGTGGGAGTGCATCCTCGGTATGGATTTTATTAGATTGTTCGGGTTAGAAATGTTTGGCGGAGACGACGCGTGGCGATTAAAAGATGGACCAGACGGCACAAAATCGTTTTGCGAATCAACCGCAACGACCACGGGGTCAGCTGACGCGTGTTATGGAATAGCCGAGCTAACATCAGCAGAAAAAACGGTACTGGAGAAGTTTCTTGAGGAAGAACTACCTGCGGTCACGGGCCCACTAGGACTAACAAGCCTAGCCGAGCACACCTTAGATACGCAGGGAAATTCTCCGATTAAAC
This sequence comes from Tenthredo notha, assembly GCA_914767705.2. Lineage (NCBI taxonomy): Eukaryota > Metazoa > Arthropoda > Insecta > Hymenoptera > Tenthredinidae > Tenthredo > Tenthredo notha. The sequence continues at coordinate 5,628,493 of OU611924.1, forward strand.
AAAGATACTACTTAGTATCGCCAGTAGTTCAAGCCGCGATTCATGCTGAAGTCGATCGTATGTTAGCCGAAGGTGTAATCGAGCCTTCACAGAGCGCGTGGTCAAGCCCTATTGTAATGGTCAAAAAGCCGAATGGAAGTTACCGTTTTTGTTTAGATTTTCGTAAAGTGAATAGCGTCACGAAGAAAGACGCCTATCCGATTCCGTATATTAACGGGATTTTAGATAAATTACGTGCCGCGAGGTATATTTCAACGATTGATCTGAGTCAAGCATATCATCAGATTCCCTTGCACCCAGACAGTCGGGAAGTCACTGCGTTCACTGCACCGGGCAGAGGCCTATTTCATTTTACGAGAATGCCATACGGACTCACCGGAGCCCCCGCGACGTTTCAAAGATTAGTCGACAGATTAATTACACCGGATATGGAACCGCATGTTTTCGCGTACTTGGATGATATTATTGTAGTCACGGATAATTTTGTGAAACATATGGATTGGCTCAAACGCGTATTTGATCAAATAGCTAGAGCTGGGTTAACGTTAAATCCGGATAAGTGTGAATTTTGTAGGGACGAGGTAAGATATCTGGGGTTTAGAGTTAACAGCGAGGGACTACAAATCGACCCCGACAAGATCGAACCAATTGTTAGTTATCCGGCACCCCGGAACTTGAAACAATTGCGACGGTTTTTAGGGATGGCCTCGTGGTACCGCCGATTTATTCCAGCGTTCGCGGGCTCCTCGGAGCCATTAACGCGGCTTTTACGCAAAGATAGACGGTGGGAATGGGGTGAAGAACAAGAACAAGCTTTTAACGAATTAAAGTCCGCGTTAACAACCGCCCCAGTATTATCGTGTCCAGATTTTAGCGTACCTTTTGTAGTGCAGACGGATGCCAGCGACTTTGGAATAGGCACCGTCTTGACTCAGACGATCGACGAGGTCGAACGAGTCATAGCATATGCGAGCCGTACTCTCTCGGAAGCCGAGAGAAAATACTCCGTAACCGAAAAAGAATGTTTGGCTGTAATTTGGGCTATAAAAAAGTTTCGCGCTTATCTCGAGGGGTACCATTTTACGGTAATAACGGATCATAGCAGCCTCCGATGGTTGCATAACTTGCATAATCCGACCGGTCGGCTTGCTAGGTGGGCATTAGAGCTCCTGGAGTATGACTTCGAGGTCGTACACCGGAAGGGAGCTATGCATCATGTCCCCGATGCATTGTCGCGAATGTACGAAGACGAGGTCGAAAACCTCTCAGCCGTACATTTAGCTGCAATTAATGAGGCACAAGATCCGTGGTACACCCGTAGAGTACGAGAGGTGCTTGAAGCACCAAAGAAATATAGAGGGTGGTCGGTCTTCGAGGGCCGACTATATTATTTTCGACCGAATCCGGTGACCGAGCCAATAATCGACGAACTTAATCCGTGGAAATTAGTATTACCAGCAGAGCACCGAGCTCGAGCGTTTACTGAGGCACACGAGGACCCTCAGGCCGGACATCTCGGCATCGAGAAAACGTATGCTAGAATCCGCGAGGAATATTATTGGCCGGGAATGTTTAGGGATATTGTAGTCGCAGTGCGTAAATGCCAACAGTGCCAACAGTGCAAAGTCGACCAAGCTCCGCCAGCTGGTTTAATGGGAGATCGCGTAGTCGATCAACCGTGGGCAGTTGTCGCAGCTGACGTAATGGGTCCGTTTCCGCGTAGTCGATCAGGCTTTGAGTATTTGCTAGTCTTCGAGGACTTATTTACCAAGTGGGTAGAGTGCATTCCGTTGCGTAAAGCTAACGGGAAAAATATTATCGCGGCGTTTGAGGATTTAATTTTGTCAAGGTGGGGTACCCCGGAGGTATTCCTCACCGACAACGGAACCGAATTCGCGAACAAAGCCGTAGATGACATGTGCGCCGAGTACAACATCGTACACGCTCACGTACCCCCTTATCATGCGCAGGCGAATCCTGTAGAGAGGGTAAATCGGGTCCTGAAAACTATGATAACGGCCTATATCGAGAAAGATCATCGCGAGTGGGACGTCCACTTACACGAATTTCGATTCGCATACAATTCCGCAGTGCATAGTTCGCTCAAAGTAAGTCCGGCGTTTTTGAACTTAGGTCGCGAACCGCGGCCTCGAGTACAATTCCGACGCGCGGAGGAAGGTCCAGCCACGATTCCGGAACCACGTCCCGAAAAGTGGGCCGAGCGAATGACACGCCTGCGGGAGTTAAGAGATCTCGCGACTCATCATTTACAGAATGCACGCACGAGGCAAGCGCAATATTATAATAGACGTCACCGAGACGGTCATTATAAAGTAGGAGATCGGGTCTGGAAGCGCAAGCGAGTATTATCGTCCGCTGCGAATTTCGTCGCTGCGAAATTAGCTCCAAAGTTCGAGGGGCCTTATATCGTAACGCGAGTCGTATCGCCAGTCGTGTACGAGCTAGAAGACGACACCGGTAGGACCCTCGGCCGACACCACATTAAAGATTTTAAGCCATACGTCGCTCCTGAGGTCGATGTTAACCTCAGCGAATCGGAGGAGGAAGACTTATCTTCCGACGAGGCGTGAGATCAACTTTTTCGCGTCCGTTCTTTTTGTCTTTTTTGTTTTTGTTGCAAATATTCCAGTTTTAATGATTGTTCGTTGCGTATAGGAAATAAACTCCGGTACTAGAACTAGGGAAGTAGGGTTTAGGTAGCGTTGCGAGACTAATCGGTCAGTGCGACGAATTAGTTTTTTTTTTTGTTATTTTCTTTTGAGTCGACTGCGCCAGTCATTTCGTAGTGAGTCATTGTTTCCAGTGGTATATAGTTTATGAAAAGATGTTTTCCCCAGTTCAAGGGAGGGCGTACCGCGACGTAGATATACGCGCCGCCTGCCGGGACCTGATGGCCTTGCAAACACCCAACCCCGAGGCAACGGCCGAGTTCCGAATTCCCCCGTGGGAGATCCCGAGGGTACCGCCAACCCCGGACCTGGAGAGAAGGGCTGCGTTTGGGATGCACCCCAACCCGGGCGTCGGAGACCCCGAAGTAATCCCAAGTCCAGAAGCCAAACCGGCAGCGCCTACTCCACCGGAGGCCACCCCGCGCCCCCGGACGCCTGTAGAGCCAGTAGAACTAGTACCGAGGGACCCGAGGTATTTGCCCGTGGGCCAACCCCACTGCCTGCCGCGACAACTCACCGAGATCGAACGGTTGGAGAGAGAGGTCCGAGAGGCCGATCGTCGGGCCCTAGAGGCCCAACGGGTGGTCCAAGAAGCGGCGAGGCTAGCGAACGAAGCCAAAACCGAGGCCATGATGGCCAGACAAGCCTTCGAGGCCGCAGTGAGAGCCCACCGGACTCACGAGGAGAGCGAACGGGAGCGAAGAAGGGTGGAAGCACGTGAGGCCGCCCGACTAGAGTACCGACGTAGCCAGATTAATTGCTGGAATTGTGGTCGGGCGGGACACACATCGCGCTACTGCGATAGGCCGAAGCGAGACTTTTGTAACTTGTGCTCCATGACCGGGGTAATCGCCGAGACCTGTCCGTGTCGGGACCAAAGGTGGCACATAGAGCTGGCCCAACAGAGACAGATGGAGAAAGCACGTAGGTCCCGTTACCCCGGCGCGCTCCAAGGAACATCGACAAGACGCTGGCCGTAGTCCCTCCTCCCAGAAGCAGGCGCAAGATTGATGCCTTATTTCCGAGTAGTTTTTTTTGTTGTTTCGATCGTTCTTGTTCCTCCCTCTTGTTTTTTTTTTGTTTTGTTCTTCAGTATTGTTCATTTTTTTTTTTGGGGACTTTTGCGGATGTTTGTTTGACTTGTTTTTTTTTCTCTTTCCTTTTTTTGAGTTGGCTTCGGGCCAATGGAGCCAGTATAAGTTACGTGGGGAAGTTCCCCGATATTCTGTTTCGATTCACCCCGAGGGGTTAGATAAAATATAGTTTCATTGGTGTCCTTTGGGCACCAAACCGGCATAGACGCTCTGTATTTGGTTTTCGTTTTGTTTTGTTGGTTCGTAGTCTCTTATGTTATTTGTTTTTTTTTGCATCCTAATCACCATCCGTTTTCCTGAAATAGTCATTTTTGTTATGTTTTTTTTTTGTTGTTGTGTTAAGTATAAGATCTTTCGCGGGTGATGTTAAGAATAGTCTATTATTTTGATTTTGTTTTCAGTAATCGCAGGAAGTCGAACCCTTCCTCACGTTTTATTTGGTCTTTCTGCCTTCTGCAGGGGGAAAGTAGCGGGTGACGACTTAGAAATTGAACCGGGGGTTTTCTGATAATAATATTTTTGGTTATTCCCTCCCCGGGGGAAAGTTTAGCTTACTAAAGAATTACGTTTAAGCCATCAGATCCGAACGGATCTATAGATGTAAGACGCGGTGTGCGGCCGCCACTCGGAGTTCGGTCCATGGGTCAGTTTTGCTAGCGTTTTCCGCCCCAGTGGTCCGTCTAAGGGGGGGGGAGTTGTAACATTGCATGTTACAGCAGACTCCTTACCCCTTAAACGACCTTAGCGGGATGTATGATTATGAATAAATGAGTAGAGTGACCCCGAGGTCTGACCATACTTCCGAGAGGCGACCGTGACCGACTAAAAACTATAGAGCATATTATTTATTCTTTTGTTTTGTTTTACGACTTTTCTCTAACATGTGGGGAGCCGAGACCTATCCGGCGGCTTGTTACTCAGACCAATACGCCACTCGACGGACGCATGACGCCTAAAAATCGACTGTTGAGGTCCTGTTTCGACGAACGCCACCTAAAAAGCTCGGGAGGATAATAGTGGCCATGCTACCTCCACCAACGAGGCCGAGAGGACACGGGGGAGTGCCGAGGGCACTCTACAACGCGGGATATCGGTGGTGGAAGAGATTCCCACCACCAAGAAGAGCCTGCAACCCGTGTTCCTCCGATTTGAGATCACCGTAGCGAATTTCAAAATTTCGCGCGTTGCGACAATGGGTCGCCATATTTCAGGATCTTGCGCTCGATACAAAAATCAATATTTCAGCGCATAATGAGGGCGCTGAGTACCGGCGCCATGCGGTCTCGTCACTCTGCGTTAGACTAGTGTCCCGAGCACACGAGTGCCAAATTCTGTTTTGTTCTGAAAAAGTATTAGCGTTTTTGCGTTCGAGCCCCGTGGGGCAATTACCGTATTTTCTTATTTTTGGTTGAGTGTGAGTGTGACGTGGGAGGCGACTCATGGATTTCGGGGGCGAGAGAGGCCTCTTCATGAGATGGCTGGAAAGCGGTAAGCGTTAGCCATTCTTACTCATAATAATTCGAATTCGGCAACGGCCGTCTGCCATCTTGCCTTGATTCAGCCACGAGGCTCTTTAGTATTTTTGAGATTCGAATTAAGCCGATCTCCGAAGGGTAGGCCGTCACCAGTGTCCCACTGCATCTGAGTTAGAGTTCGAGTCAATATTTTATAGTAAAGTATTTTGTGATCTAGAGATAACCGGGTCGATACTCGTCGTACCTGAGTGCGACAGAGATAGACAGTCGGTCACCGTCGCTCTCTCTTCCTCCTGCGGGGAGAGACGTAGCTCGAGGCTTATCCGAGAGCCTCTATTTATTTCGGGTTCGAGTTAATTTTTCATATTTGTTTTTCGGGTAACTATTTAAATTATTGATTGCGTTAGGCGCAGAGTTAGGTTAAGTTAGTTTTAGTAAAAATTGTAAATAATAATTTATTAAACGGGAGGTTTCGTCTCACGGAGGCGAACCAGCCGTCTTCAACGGCTGGTGACGTCATAGGCTACGCTTTTCATTATTACATTGTATTGTTGAGATAGGCCGCGAGCCTCCCGAAGTTTGTTATTCTATTTATTGTGTTGAGTCAGAGACTGTACTTTCGTTAGTTGTAAGATTGTTGTTAATTATTTGTAAATTTATTTTCCTCGTGGAAGTAATTAGTGTTTTAGCTAATTTATTGTCCCGCGAGGACTTGATTTGTCGAGTTCTTTCTTTTTGAATTATTTTTCCTTGTTATTGCTCTCCTACGTGGAAGCTAGTAGTTTATTTAGTATTGTAAAACTCGCAAATCGCGGCCAGGTCGCCTTTACACGACCTGTAGCCGTTTTATACCCGCGGGGAAGTACCCCCGGGTACACGATTTGTTATTTCTATTTTTCATATTTCGTTTATTGAATAAATTCTATTTTTCATTATTAAATTCAAAACTTCGCGTCGTTAATTAACGCCCAGCTAATCCTTCACTCAATCCCGACCCCTCTCCGCGGTACTGTTGTTAGCCGACGCCTCAGTATAGTTTGTTTAGATTTTTGAAATAGGCGGTTATCCGCCAGGCGCCCAACATCTTGTTTAAATTTCCAGGTTGTAGCTAATTGTCGACTGGGTTGACCTCGGATGCTGGCTATCCGGTCCAGATCCGAGGATCAATAAAAATCCACGTCACAATATATATATATCATATACCGCGAGGACCAGGTGAAAGAGAATGGTCCGACCGCCCAGACACCTAATATTTTGTATTTTCATGGGGATAGCCACTCGTTGCGCAGAAAATCCTTAGGGTGATTTTGGCGCGTGGTCGATAGCTTCGACCCCAGGATATATTTTTCAGCGCAACGAGCGGCTATCCCCATGAAAATACGAAATATAAGGTGTCTGGGCGGACCGACCATTCTCTTTCACCTGGTCCTCGCGGTATATAGATATACAACTCTAACAACTGACGGTCTGCTACCCAGATTACTGAGATGTAAGCGAGGAATCATCCGGTATGTCTCTCGCACACTGTAGAGAAAAGACCTTTTTTGTAGCGAATAATATGCCACCGAGTAACATGATCCTTCTTTCCGTAACGAGTACACCTTGGAGAAATATAACGTTCGTGCGTGCTGAAATATTGATAATACTTCAAAACGTGCACTATGTTACTTTGTTTGCAGGAGATGAATGGGATGCAGTGATGGCTACAGCCGATATCGCTGGTATCGACGAGTAGCAACGCTGTCTACAAAATTTATAATATAATTTAGAGTTTATGGAAAATCCACCAAAAAAATTATTATTTTCTTTCTTATAATAAATAGCGAAACATACATAAGTATACGTGTATAAAGCGTAGTGCCTATCATTTATCTCACGTTCTTTTACCAATTCCTGATATCACTTGTTAGCACAAACTTATCCGACTTTGGCGTTTTGTTTTCGTTACCACATAGTATTAACCCATGTACGTGAGTAGTCGACAATCAACGTATAATCACAATTTGGGGGGGGGGGGGGGGGGGGGGCGCAATATGATGTAGTATTCCTAAAAGCACCCGACTCATACCTATTAATTAACGTATATTTATAAAGAACCCGGAAATTTTTTTTTTATCATCATACATAATATGTATGATATTATCATATCTATAATCATTAGGGTGGTCGTCGATATACAAAAACTGTAGAGAATGACAAAACAAGAGGTACTGCCAAATCTGAAGTCTTTCAATTGAAGGGAACCCACGCCTATTCGCGTTCAAAGTTTCAAAATTCGCTTTATTTTACTTTTCATTATTAGCTGTATCGGCGGTTTTTTTCGCATTTGGTCTATTTATAAACATATTTGATGACGTTACAATATTCTATGCTGTTATTACTACCTATTGCTATGAACAAAGATTTCGAATTACACGCCAAGTTCCCAAAAAAAAAACGAATTTTAATGGAATGATATTTTTGCAGGATATCTTTCATTGAATGATATACAAACAACTATTATCTTAACTATATCAGTCAAATAATCAGTAATTACAAAGTAACGAATGTTCTTTAAAAACTTAAGCATCGTAAATGACGTAGCAGAGAGAGGTGTGCATTTGATGCAAGAGTATAATAATTTATTCACGAAGAATGAAGAACAAAAACAATTTATTCTACAAATTGTAACCGAGTATCGAAAAAAATATCCCACAAGCACAAAAGAAAATTCGCTTAAGCCGCTGGATTTAGAAAATAACGACTGAAGTAACAAAATAGGTCATTTTTCAATTGAAAGACTTCAGATTTGGCAGTACCTCTTTTTATGTCATTCACTACAGTTTGAGGATGCGGCGTGCAATTTTTGTTTTTTAACGACCACCCTAATAATCATATACGCGTGAATTCCTATCTTTTAGACAGGTGAACTTGGGCTGAATTGATCTGAGTTTCGAATTGCACATCGAGCGCAGGCAAATTTGCTGTGCGGCTAACTTCATTCATTGCTGACAGATAACCGCGATGTGTATAACCCCCCAATATTTTGACAGTTCGACTCGGTATGAAGTTGGCCGCACTGAAAATTTGCAAAATTTGGGTGCGCTCCGAGCTTGCTCGGAAATTCAGCTCAATTTCACCTGTCTAATAGATTGGAATTCACGCTGTATAATTATGTATAAGTTGAATAATTTTTAACATTGTTTTAAGGAGATTGGCTACCCAAATGCATATGTCGAGAAGTCTTTGAAAATTTTATCATCGAAAAATAGACGAATGAAATGCTTTCTGCCGAAATCTCAAATCGATTCATCACCCTGTTTTTGACAAATTAATTTTTGAATTTTGTTCTTATACACGTAGAGGTATCGGGAGCCGGTAAGGTGAGTTGAAATCTACTCTTACCTAGCGAGCGATACTAAAGATTTCAACTAACCTTACCGGCTCCCTATGTGTATAAGAAGAAAACTCTCACCTCTACGTGTATAAGAAGAAAATTCAACAATCAATTTGTCAAAAACAGGGTGATGAATCGACTTGAGATTTTGGCAGGAAGCATTTCATTCGTCTATCTTTCGATGATAAAATTTTCAAATATTTCTCCACATATGCATTCGGGTAGCCAACCTCCTTATATGATAATTGTTACAGAAAATTCTTCTTTGAAAAAATGTACTTCTAGGAAATTAAAAAAATCATTGGTGCATGATTTTCATTTTTATTTTTATTAATATAATTGATAATTAACACGTCAGATGTAAAATTTTGTGTAATAAGAATTTGAATGTATGACATTCGTATATTTGATATTCATTCAAGTTCTTAATTTCAATAACAGATCTTAGGTGAGTTGGTTGCGGGCAGAGTTGGCGAGCGCATGATTCACGGATCGATCCCCGGTCGGGACGAAGTTTTTTTTTTCAAACTAAACTACTTTTGTAAATTATATAAGAAAAAAAATTTCGGGAATATAGTTTCCTTTTGTGAAAGTGCATGCGATGCGCATAGGTATATCAGCGCGCCAAAACTGATCTAAAGTGATAGTTTCTCACATTCTACCAAACATTATTATTTAAACGCCGCGCGGCTGTCATTAGCTCCGCACGCTTTGTTATCCATGTTGTGACAATGCGCACCCCAACCGCATCGAATACCACCGACAAGAACCAGCGAAAATAACGAACTTCATTCATTCCTATCTTAATCTCATCATATTCTTATTCTTATTCGTGTATGAGATTTGCATCATCATCACAAACGTATGTATACACAGATGTACGTCAATATACCTTGTCAAATCGCGACAAATCGAAATATATGAAACATGGGCAGGCCATCCCCACTCTCAATCTACTCTAGCAAGAGCTACATCACGCGCGTTTAACTAGACGAATCGTCTCAGTCGTATAAACAGTAATATTGTGTCTCATTTGCGGATGAACATCGAACGAAGCGAAGAAATTATAAGACCAGAACAGGAATCGCGATGAGTGTACCGAGGATTATGGGATTAAGTGCTGCAGACTGGGCAATCATGGAAAGGACAGGACGAGACGGCATGCTGTTGGACACTCATATGGCTAAGTTTATAGATATACTAGAACATTACGATACTTTATATCGCATGCAAAGTACTCTGTTATTACAAATACCGCGAACGATCAGTAGCGCTTCACGAGACGAACCTTGTTTACAAATATTGTTTCGAGGCCCTAATGACGATGGTCATTGGATTTGTGTTTGGTATGATACTGAAGTACTGCACGTGTATGATAGCGCGAACACGAGAACACTGCACAAGGATCATAAGATATTCTTACGTAGATTGCTGCCGTACGATAACATACCCGTTGTATTCGAGAAGGTTCAGCAGCAACCTAATGAATACGATTGTGGTGTGTTTTCTATTGCTTTCGCGATTTGTATAGTTTCTGGTATCAACCCCTGCAGCGTTCAGTATGACACAGTGCGGATGAGACCACATTTAATTGACATGTTTCATTCCAATAGCCTCAGAAATTTTCCAATAATACACGAAAATTCGGTCAGCACCGAGGGCGTTTTCGGTAATCTTAGGTATTGTAGTCAACGCCTAATCGCAACTGTAGACGAAGGATCTCGTGGTCTGGAGTCAGCAAATACAAAATGTAGAGATTCGCGAAGGGTGACAACAAAACGGACGTACACGAAAGAACTGAATGGTCACACGTATGAAGGAACAGCTACTGTTTCACGTCAAGAAGCCGTAGATGTACAAGGTAGGTATCGAGTTCAAGAATCGGTCGGAAAAATGAGTAAACGATTAAAGTCCGGAGAAATACATGCATGGGCCGACACAGAATCCACTGCAAACGCGGATGATATACCGGCGGCCATGGCACGTAAAAGAGCGGCGTATAGAAAGAAACAAACACGAGCTAACGAATCGGCGGAACAGCGGATTAATAGACTCAAGGCCGCTGCAACATTCAAAAAGAAGAAAAGAGAGTCTGTTTCAAAAATCGACGAAACCGCGACAGCTATGATGCGTAGAGAAGCTGCAGATAGGATGCAACAAATGCGTTCCAAGGAATCTAAGGCACAACGTACTGACAGACTTAAGGCCGCTGCAATATTTAAAAGGGAAAAGAAAGCACATCAGATAATTGACGGATCAAATAAAAGAAGATATTCTGGAAATGAAGTATCATCTAGGACCAAAAAAGGAAAACCTGATATTACAATAGATTCGCGCAAAAGGGAGTTGAAAGTAAATTTAGATTTGGCGGAGGATGAAGTAGAATCAAACTATTTGGGAGAAATGAATTATCTATGCCAATTCTGTAGCGCAAGACATTTCATTTCTGAATTACCATGCGATAAGAAGTACAACATGTGTTGTCACAAAGGTAAAGTAAGTATCGCGGAAGAGCGAACCTATCCAGAAGCAATCAAACAGCTGATCGACGGCACTGACGTAAATAGCAGAAATTTTAGACGAAACGCGAGAAGTTATAATAATTCGCTGGCATTTGCAAGTTTTGGAGCTAAATTTGATTCCATCAAAGACGGTCGGGGCCCGTTTGTATTCCGTATATGAGCCGTTCGCTCAAAGAATAGCCTAACTCAAATTTAGTCATTCCGAGATAAAGCGATCTGAAAGTTCAGCATCGAATTGATAATCGTTAAATATAATTAGTTATATTTATTTGGATTCATTTGAAACACACACTATCAAATAATGGTTTCAGAGCATAGAAACTTGATTAAAAATATTTTAACATTTTTAAAAACGCAGGTTAATGCAAAATGACTTAGGTCGTTTTTTCGGCGACTACAATACGAATGTGTTGAAATGTTTTATTACCTTTAAAAAACAAGAAAAATCCATACATAATACGTGTCTTGATAGTTAATATTTTGCTTAATCATATAAAAAACAAAAAAATATTGAAATTAGTCATAAGTTCACCTTCAATATCGAAAAAAAAGAATTTATTCACTCTCATCAGCAGTTGCCGAATCCGGATCATCGTTCGCAACATTTTTACAGGCTTAAAAAGTTTCATGGTAGAAGTTCCTATTGGTTGGCTTAAGAAAACGCAATAAAAATGATAAATCTTTTTTTTTAGCCTCGTTGATACCAACTGCAGCTAATTTCCGAACTCTTAAGTTTTCTTCAGTATTGGCCTTGTTTTTGAAATAGGTGAAACACTCACCGCTACCACCGTATTTTCTGTAAGCAATTACAACTTTCGTTGGTTTGAACTCCAATTTAACGTATTTCTGAATTGAAAAAATCGAAGTTCGCGATTTAGGCACTCTCAAAAATAGTGGATCAAGTGCTAATTCCCAATTCTTTAGTAAAGAGCCAGCCATTTCAGCTTTGAAAGGGCTTGGTTTCACTCTGGCTGATCTCATAATTTCGAGATATTCGTTTGGCGTTTCAACAATCTCTTTTTTCTCAATTTCAACTTGAAAATCTATTTAACGGAAAGTCAAGTCTAATAGCGAGCGACGCGGGCGGGCAACTGCGCGGACGGAAGACAGCGCGAACAGTCATATTCTAAAAGCGCACAGGTTTAACCACTTACGAAAAGGTCAAAAGTTGATAAAATGTTACGAAATTTTACATACATGTTTCTAGGGGTAATGTCTACGAATTGACAAGTGAATCCAAAAAACGACCTAAGTCGACTTAGGTTATTCTTTGAGCGAACGGCTCATATGTGGACAAACGTATCACAACACACATGCACTACACCCCGACGCTAATGAAGCACGTAAATACGGACAATTGTACATAATCGACAATGAAATTGCCACCAGAGTACGTATGCAGCATCCCGGCAATAAAAATTGTTTGCCAGAGATTCTAGGCGAATCGGATGATGTCATACGAAAGATCAATCTGTATGCGGAAGCTTTCAAAATGATGCACGAGATGGAAGCGGAAGAAAGACAGTTGTCAAAAACAACCGGAGGATCCGTGCGCGAAATAAGGATGTGGCTGAAGAGAGACGACAAAGCCGATAAAAATCGCTTCAACCTGCCAACGTGCAATGAAGTGGCTATTGTGTTTGTTGCAGAAGACGGAGATCCTCCGGTTCAGAGAGACGTATGTGTGTACTCTAAAAGTGGAGGCCCTATAAGCATTCCAAGTTTGAGCAAGCACGTCGACCCTATGATATATCCTCTCATGTTTCTCTCGGGCGAAACAGGATGGTCGCCGAGGATGAAGCAAACCATAGGAAATCGTGAAATAACCGCGCTGCAATATTACAGTTACAAGTTGAGCGATAGAGGGGGATTCAATCCATGTCTGTGTATGGGAGGATTGTCTCAACAGTACATCGTTGATATGTGGACGAAAGTCGAAAGTCATCGTTTATACTACATAAAAAATCAACAAAGCAAATTACGAGCAGAATTGTATAAGGGAGTCATTGATTACCTACATAACAAAGCTGGACAAGATAACGCTTGGATTGGTAAAATGGTGATATTGCCATCGTCGTTCAGCGGCAGTCCACGTGCCTTACAACAAAGTTTTATTGATGCGATGACTCTATTGCAAAAATACGGGAAACCCGACCTATTTATAACAATGACTTGCAATCCAAAGTGGAAAGAAATAGTAACAAATTTGGAGCCTGGTCAAACTGCTGTGGATCGACCAGATCTTGTAGCTAGAGTTTTTGATCAAAAAGTTAAGGCATTGAAAGTCGAGCTAATTGACAATGCTATATTTGGTAAGTGTGCCGCTTATACCTATGTCATCGAATTTCAAAAAAGAGGCTTACCACATGTTCATATGCTGTTTTGGTTGGAGGAAAGCAGCAAAATCCGTGATGCAGATGATGTTGATGATATAGTATCCGCCGAGATACCGGACAAAACGCGTCACCCATTACTGTATGAAATAGTCAAACAATGTATGATTCACGGGCCTTGTGGTCAACAAAACATGAATTCCCCATGCATGGATAGCAAAACAAACCGATGTACAAAACGTTATCCGAAAGACTACATATCCGAAACAAACTATATGTCAACGGGTTATCCATCATATCGGAGACGAGACGACGGAAGCGTGATTGTTTTTGATTCGAATAAAGGAAGGGTACGAAGAATCGCAGATAACAGAAGTGTCGTGCCGTATAATGCGTATTTATTATTGTAATTTGATTGTCATCTTAACATGGAAATATGCACAACGGTGCAATGTATAAAGTACTTATTCAAGTACTGTTATAAAGGGCATGATTGCGCGAACGTTGAAATGAAGGACGCACACGTAGAAAGTAGCGTGCAATACGATGAAGTTGACGAATATATATCGACGCGATACGTGTGTCCACCAGAGGCAATCCATCGGTTATACCAATTTCCGATGAACGAACAATCCCACGCTATATATAGGTTAGCTGTTCACGTAGAAAACGAACAAATGGTATACTTCGAAGAGGGGCGCGAAAACGCAGCCGTACACACAAATAAAGAATCAACATTGCTTGCGTGGCTTAATCTCAACAAGACCGACGTGGAAGCACGTAATTACTTGTACAGCGAAATTCCGAATTATTACGTGTTTAATAAAAAAAATACGGAGTGGACGAAACGAAAAAAATTTGTGAAACCTGTGTTGAGCAGAATGTATTTTGTGAGTCCCAGGGAAAAAGAGCGATATTATCTGAGATTGCTGTTATTACATGTTCGGGGGGCACAGTCATATGATAATATGCGAACTTATAAGGGTACAATACACTCATCTTTTTTCGAAGCAGCCGTCGCGCGAAAGTTAGTTAGTGATGACGAAGAATGGGACAAATGTCTAGCTGAAGCATCAAGTCTCAAATTTCCGAAAGAGATGTGCAGGTTGTTCGCGTATATATGCGTATTCGGTATGCCAATCAACGCAAACCAATTATTCGAAAAATACAAAAACGAGTTGGTCGATCGAAATGAATACAATGAACAAAACGAACAGAAAGCCTTGCGGGTGATCAATGAAATACTAATGTTTCATGGATTCACGTTGCGAAACTTCAATTTACCGGATATAATAGAAGGTTACATATTTCCGTCCGACACAGACAACGACGAAGACATAACTCGTACGAAACAGACAGTGATAATATCAGTCAATAGTTTAACGAAACATCAACGTACTGTATATGACACAGTCATGAGTGCTGTACGTGGCGAAGGCTGCAATAAGTGTATTTATGTGGACGGCCCCGGTGGTAGTGGAAAAAGTTATCTACATAATATCATTATAACTACATTACAAAGTATGGGCTTGATAGTGTTGCCTGTAGCATGGACCGGAATCGCAGCGAATTTATTGAAAGGAGGAAGAACCGCGCATTCAACTTTTAAACTACCGTTACAATTAAACGAATGCTCAACGTGTAATATTAAACCGAATTCCAGACAAGGCTTGCACATTCGAAACGCGAAAGTTATAATCTGGGATGAAATAACAATGGCCTCCAAGCATGCACTAGAGGCTGTTGAACGTATGTTAAGAGATACATGTGAATGTAACGAACCATTCGGCGGTAAAATAGTTATAGTCTGGTGACTTTCGGCAAACTTTACCAGTTGTGCGACATGGAAGTCGCACCCAAATTTTAGAAGCCTGCGTTAAGAGAAGCAGCTTATGGAATCAATTCATGCACATGTCATTGAAGGGCAACATTCGTGTCTCCGATGGGCAAATAGACTTCAAACAATGGCTTCTGCGAGTCGGCGATGCTGTTTTTGGCGATTCTTTTGAACGTAACAACGAAGTTGTAAGCATTCCTACGGAAATACGTTCGAATGGTGATATTGTGCGAGAAATATTCGGAGAAAGTGTAGATCCACAAGATCCTTCGAATTATGGTAAGGTTATATTAGCTCCAACCAATGTTGATGTCATTGACATAAATACAAAAATAATGTCAAAAATCCAAGGAATTGGAGTGGAGTATCTGAGTGTTGACACAGGTGAACATGGGGATAATACAGATATGAGCAACATACTTCCGATCGAATTCATGAATTCATTGACACCTAATGGTCTTCCACCTCATAACCTAACGTTGAAAGTAGGAAGTATCGTTATTCTGTTACGTAACCTAAATCTCTCACAAGGTCTATGCAACGGCACTAGACTGGTTGTCAAGAAGCTAAATCAGCATCTGATCTGTAGCGAAATTATAAGCGGAAATTCTGCCGGAGAAACTGTACTGATACCACGAATAGATTTATCACCGAGCGAAGAGGATGTACCGTTCAAGATGGTGAGAAGACAGTTTCCAGTGGGATTAGGGTTTGCGATGACAATTAATAAGTCACAAGGCCAATCTTTCGATAGCGTTGGAGTGTATTTACCAAATCCCGTGTTCAGTCATGGTCAACTATACGTTGCTTTGTCCAGAGTTAGGTCAAAAAACAATTTGAAAGTGTTGCTGACGAAGAAATCGATTGAAAAATCGAATGGTAAGGTGTATACAAGAAATATTGTGTACAAAGAAATCCTCTGAATTCGTCCCGGGGACTATGCAATGGCACTAGATTGGTTGTAACAAAATTGAACCCGTACTTAATAATTCGCATATACAACAATAATGATAACGAAATGTCGAACACGACTAGCTGCTAATCCTTTTCATCTGGACATGAGCGCTACAAAAATTAGCTGCTTAAACCTCGTCTGGGTATGAGCGCTACAAAAATTGGCTGCTAAAACCTCGTCTGGGCATGAGCGCTACAAAAATTAGCTGCTAAAACCTCGTCCGGGCATGAGCGCTACAAAAATTAGCTGCTAAAACCTCGTCTGGGTATGAGCGCTACAAAAATCGGCTGCTAAAACCTCG
Source organism: Tenthredo notha (assembly GCA_914767705.2). Lineage (NCBI taxonomy): Eukaryota > Metazoa > Arthropoda > Insecta > Hymenoptera > Tenthredinidae > Tenthredo > Tenthredo notha. The sequence goes on from OU611924.1 coordinate 5,645,076, forward strand.
TCTGGGCATGAGCGCTACAGAAATTAGCTGCTAAAACCTCGTCTGGGTATGAGCGCTACAAAAACTGGCTGCTAAAACCTCGTCTGGGTATGAGCGCTACTAGGATTGGCTTAACAATGTATCTCAGCAATTGTAGTATTCAAGTGAAATAGTAGTTATAGGAATGCAGCATGTCACATTACCAATTTGACTCCGGAGCAAATTTTTACTCGCTCAAGATAGTTTGATATTGGAATAGTTTGAGAACATGAGTCTATCCACACATATCATTAATCATTCCCCTCCTAATTCCTGACTTCCCGATGGAAGAAATCGCACCACCTTTTCGTTGGTTTCCATTAAGCGATAGTACTTCTATAACCGATGATACGTTTATCGATAATTCGGATTTGAGTTGGAAAACCTTTTATATCAAGCATGGAGAAGTACTAGCGGCTAAGAGTGGGATGACATCTCTCCTTAGCGTGCTATTCGTTTTTAATTCAGCAACGCAAAAACCACTGATAACCGAGCGAGCGTAGCGAGTGAGGAACAACGGAAAAAACACTGATAACCGAGCGAGCGTAGCGAGTGAGGGAAAGCGCAAAACCCAACGTGTGAGCGAGCGAAGCGAGCGAACGAGCAAAATTATCAGCTAGTTACACTTAATTACCCTTAGCAACTCCACGTGAAAAGTAATCTGACAGTTCCATATCCCTCAAGACATGAATACTCAAGTCACCTCACAATACCGACAAGATATCTGTAGATTGGTACGCTGGCGTTTAAAAAAAACAGAGTTGACCTTCACCCAACCTCGGCGGCCCCACTTACGGAAATACTGATACCACCAAGTTTTGTTCCCCTCTGAACCCTGAATATTTTATACCAAACTTTTTTTCGTATCCTGCTTAGTTTCGGAAATATCGATCCTGGGCGACTAAAATGAATCACCCTGTATATAGGTGTATATATATACCTATATATTTTACTTACGTTTCTTGGCAAATTACTTCCATAACAACCATCAGTAGAAATGGAATCATCAGAATTTTCCACTCGTATATTTGAGTCACTATTAAATCAGATTCAGAAGTGTCAAAAAAATTTGAATCGAGAATCAAGAAACGCCATAAAACTCAAAACGGACCAAGATATGAATCAAGTTATTATGCTTACTCCGGTACTGAGAGACTGATCACATTATCTTCTGGGCTGTCAGAACTATCTGATCTGAAATTGTTAGGAAATTCGCTCGGAAATTCATTTTCGCGATCAGTTTTTCGATTATCAGGGCCTCTGTTAGTCATCTCATTGTAATAAAGGTTTAGAAAATCAGGATTATTTTTCTTCTATACTTTCTACATTTGAAAAAGTGAAAAATATTTCACAATTTACTTTTCAGTTTTTTGACGTTTCAATTTCCAATATCGTCGAGTTCGTTCGGGAATAACCGAAGTGGATCTGTGATGGGTATACTCTTTATATATCCGTTTTTTCATCACACCTGAGGGTTCCATTATACATACTACTCAAGTAACGTAGTGCAGATGAATAATACCAAGCTGATGAAACAAACAATTGTCATTCTATTAAAGATACTTAATTTAAAAGTTTGCCAACTGATATTAAAAATATCCAATCTTCCATGGATGAATAATCAGAATACAATACTTTTGTTCACAAAGTTCGGTGAAATATTTTATTGTTGAAAGGTTGAAATACAATCAACGCTAGCTCGTTTATGAATACAGTATGCGTGATGTCAAAAAAAAAATTTACCTCGATGTAACAGTGTGACGTTCTCACCGACTTACCACAACACCCACACAAATACCGACGACCGACAGTAAAAATTTCCTTCTTTACCCTTTTATGATAACTAATATTAAGATATGATTTACCGACAGAAGTAGGAGTAAAAGAGAGTAACTCTTCTACTCAAACTTCTGAATACATTTAATATACTTATATTCATACACGCATATACATATATATATATATATATATATATACATATAATATATTCCATCAAATATTATAAAATAGAATATATTAACTATTAATATATTAGAAATAAGACCGATTCCCGGCACCATGATGACTTCATTGCACCAGCACTCGATACCTACCCAAACTGTTTATTCAAATATCTGATATCTACTCGAGCTATCAACTCTCACTAGCAAAAGCATCCGGACGAAACTTAAACTCAAGATATCAGTTCACAAACAAACTGCCGAAACTTATCCCGTAAACACCACGTGCAATTAAGACATCATGGTCGCCGGGCCACTGTGGGATTGGTATGCACCCAAAAGGCAACAAAACTCCCACCACCTATAATAACTACCCTTTATAAGCCAAGACCACTAATGCCTCTTCCTCAATAGAGTTTTTCAAGTCAAACATACACTTAGCTCACGAGCAGTTAAAGCCGCGCATTTGAATTCAAATTAACGTGTTTAAATTAGCACAGCTTAACTTCAAATTCACACTTAAATCTTAAAATCAGTTTTTGATTCTTATAAGTAAGACGCGCAAGTGGGTCTTGGCGCTTTTAATAGAATAATCATAAAACTGTCAACTTACAATCACTCAAATCGTATTCACAATAAAATAACACTAAATTGAAATCAACCAAGTTCACTCTTTCCTAAAAATCAAGGTAAGACAATTATTAACCACAACTCCATTCATCCACCTAACTCTCAACACCTTACTCAAACTCAAACATACACCCTCAACCAACACACACACTTTATACTAGGGCGAGGTACTTAGGTCACCAAGCCAGTATAAAGACTTACACAATTATATCAGGGCGAGGTTTATCCCAGCCAATATAATCACATCACATTCAGACTTCGGTTGCTTAGGCCAGGAGAAATCCAAGCTTGTTTCCGATTTCTAAATACGTTATACTTAGGCCAGGGAACAAGTGTCCCAAGCTTGTATAACCCTATTCTATCCTATCTCACACAAAACGTTAGGGCGACGATTATATATCCAGCCAACGTTTTAACCACAAGTCCTTTCCTCATAGATGAATGGGGCTGTGGTGAATAAAAAGAAGTTCAAACGTAGATCAGGGAAGCGAGCTAACGCTCGTATAGCGAAGGCTAAAGCCCGCCACGATAAACTCCTCGAATCAATCAACGAATTAAATAAAGATAGTCAGGCTCCGGAGTGGTTACCGGGCTATATTTCTGAATATTACTCATCCGTAACCCTCCAAGACGAGGACAGCAAAGACACTATAATTAATCCAACCGATAGTGAAATTCGCGATAAAAACGCTTTAATTCAAAGTGAGCAACCACCTGCGGAAGCGGAGCTTCCAGGGGGCCCATTCAACGAGTATTCAGAGGAGCGGCCACAGACTCTAGTACAACATACCGTTGACTATCAAGGTGCTAGGTGCATCGTTAGCACCATAGAGACCACCTTTACAAGGCGTATCTTCGCGACAGCTGACTCTCAGTACAACCCAAGACCCTCTACGCCCAAAATCGTCGAGATCATTGAGTTGGACTAGAAGGTAAGACTAACACATATATACTAGATTCACTCGCACGTTTCTGATAGTTAACCTTTGCCTTAGAACCTCCCGAAATCCCGTCCACGTGGACATAAAGGAGGTACACGTTGATACTGAACTACCGGACAGTTCTCTTATTTTAGAATACTAATATCGGACTTAGGTCAGATCTTTGGGTTATTCTATCATAGAGTAGACCATTAGTCAGCCTGTAACAACAGTCTGCTTTTGGCAACGAATTTCAAACAACCGGTACTTTTTCAAAGAACTAATTCTCACTAAGGCTATTTGCTTCGCCGTATTCACACACGTGTGCAGGTTAATCAGCTATATACCCTGTCTAACGAGAGAATGACCTCCGTCCTCTCTTTCACTCCGCCTCGAACGCGATGGCGCTGTCGCTGTCGCACTCGTTGAAAGCTAGTCGTTCACTCTTTTGGACAGGGTGCAGCAGCTTCGCGGAGTTTCACTTGAGTTTGGCGCACTGATCAGTGGTTTGGCGGCGCGGCGAATGGGGCGCATAGAGCTTATGTTTACATTATATATTGCGGGCAGTTAGGATCCAAGTGTTCTGTTATTCGGGTCCTGAAAAGTTGTATAAATAAAAATCGGCGTGAAGCTATCAAAGAACCCTGTTTATGGCTGGATTAGGTGGACATCCAGAAATATTCAGGACAGGTTTGAAAAAAACGGGTCCGATTTCTGTAATCAGTTATAAAAAACAGTGGCAGAAGCACGTGGGTCGTCTTGCTAATTCTGTTCTCGCTCGAGTCAAGGCCGCAACAAGTAAGTGAACAACCTTACGTTTTTAATCCATTTTTACTCGCCATATTACTGTAGAGTGCTTCAAATTGATTAATTATATCATTTCCATACAGAATGTCAAGAAAACTATACGCCTTAGTGAAGTGGATTGGGGGAGAGGACGACAAAAAGTATACAGTGGGTGTCCCGATAGATTGGATCCTGGGATTTGAATACGCAGCATAGGTCTGTTCACATCTCTTCAATTAGATCAATGGAGGTGCTTTCCCTCGTGGATCAAAAAATCTCAGTAGCCTTTGTGGTGAATAATTATATCATTTCCATACAGAATGTCAAGAAAACTATACGCCTTAGTGAAGTGGATTGGGGGAGAGGACGACAAAAAGTATACAGTGGGTGTCCCGATAGATTGGATCCTGGGATTTGAATACGCAGCATACATCACAGACGATCACGACGTTAGTGAATCCTACGTAGTCGAGTGGCGTGATTCAAAGAAAAAGCCAAAAGGTGGATGGATTCATTATGATTGCCATATCGTGCTTGTGTCAGGTAAGGTCTGTTCACATCTCTTCAATTAGATCAATGGAGGTGCTTTCCCTCGTGGATCAAAAAATCTCAGTAGCCTTTGTGGTGAATAAGCGATTGTTTGCCAATGAAATGTAGAAAGATGGGAGAGGCTGAAAATTCCAATCCGAAATTTCTTGCAGTATTTGGTCAATTATGAAGTATGTATTTGAAAAAAAATGTCAACTCCCTGCGTTGAACAGAAAGTGTATGCGCATGAAATCTTTTGCAGTCTCTTCGCAGTCTCTTCGTCACACAAGCTTTCCTGCGCATACACTTTTATTGCAGACACTTGGAATTCTCTTTTCGTGATACAAATACTGTCATGGCTGAAAAATTATTGGCAGGAATTTTGAATTTGACTTTCGTTCAGTTATTTCAAGAACCAAAACAGAATTTATACAATGCAAGCATGTTTTACGCGTTTTTCATGCTCGATTTCGGTACACAGAGGAGGCGTTTTAGAGACAGTTGAGTGGGTCTGTGAATGTGCATGCAAAGAGTTCACTTTTAGCTATTTTTGAGTCCTAGGAGCCCTAGGAGTTGAAAGTGGTCTCTGAAGTACGCGTTGTAATGCGTAGAAATTCATTCATCTATTCGGACAAGATACCCAAAGCTTCATCGATGCTCTCTTGAGATTGTCAAAAGTAAAGACTCCGTGGAAATAAACTCATCAATCAAGACAATAAAAATCAGTGTTAGACAGAATCGTGAGAATGCTACACTGGCTATGTATTCTTGCAGGAGGCACGCCCTACTTTCCTCCATTTTTTTTTTTTTATTTTGAATCTTTCGCGTTCACGATTACCTGAATTTATTACATAATGGTCAATCAGTGAATCAGAATGGTCAAATCAGCGAATCGAAAAGTGAAAAGCTAAGTAAATGCATGCAATACCGTATGAGATTTCATATCATCTTTAAACAGTGTCGAAGCAAGTTTTTGGTATATCTAGTCTATCGAAGACTGTATTTCATCAAAGTCTCCACGTTTCATGATCCATGACCAGGGTCGAGGCAAGTTTTTGGTATATCCAGTCTATCGAAGACTGTATTTCATCAAAGTCTCCACGTTTCATGATCCACTACCAGTGTCGAAGCAAGTTTTTGGTATATCCAGTCTATCGAAGGCTGTATTTCATCAAAGTCTCCACGTTTCATGATCCACTACCAGTGTCGAAGCAAGTTTTTGGTATATCTAGTCTATCGAAGACTGTATTTCATCAAAGTCTCCACGTTTCATGATCCATGACCAGGGGCGAGGCAAGTTTTTGGTATATCCAGTCTATCGAAGACTGTATTTCATTAATGTCTCCACGTTTCATGATCCACTTTCAGTGTCGAGGCAAGTTTTTGGTATATCCAGTCTATCGAAGACTGTATTTCATCAAAGTCTCCAAATTTCATGATCTACGACTAGTTCTGTAGAGAAAAATCATAAATGATGAGCAAGCGATATGTTGCAATCGACACCTCACGGCGTCCAGTTGAAACAGCTTTGGAATAGAATTTGTTCTCAAAAAGTAAATTATATTATAAAATTGATATCTGGTGACATTAGTTCACCAAAATGATAGCCAGTTCATGAAATTACAGGTGAATAAAATGAAATTGATATTTAGTAACAAGAAATACATTGTTGCACGTGATATAGGAAAATATTCGATCAAAAACTTTCTGATAATACATTGATCCCTTTTCATAAATTTGATCGATATAAATTTCGAAACATAACGCTGAGTGTTACGCTTGGATAAAGTGTTCCAACTGACACCCGTGCCATCATTTTTATTCTCAACTATTTTTCGAAATGGCTTAAATGTATGGATGAAATGCGAATGCTATATGTTAAACATCGCAGTCTAACGGACTTATTGATGTAGTGCACTTGTCATCAGAAGTAATATTGACTATGCATGTAAGAAATATTCTGAAGTGAATAAATTTACTTTACGAAAACTCAAGGATGAATTATTTTCAAATGAGAATTGCCATGGCATTTCGTTTGATTTTGATCTGAAATTATTATCACACGTTTGTCGTGTGATGAAGTGACTGATGAGCCATAAAATTTCGATAAGTGATATTAATAGTGAACCAAGAGGATGTGTTTCAATTGACCCCGTGTTTCATCGGACTCAAGTCTTCCCTACACTAATGTAATTTACTGTTTCAGATAAAATTACTAAATTAAATTCCCACTTGATGATCCTCGAAGGAGCTAAATCTCCAAAGTTGTCGACATCGTGAACGTTACTCCGAATACAAAGCAATTAACCACAAAAATTGCATCACCTGAGGACAAATCACCTCCCTGCGGACAACTTGAGTCAAGTGATGAAACGGATGAAGATTTGACTGTATGTTTTGTTGTACGAATTGTAATTGAAGAAATCAAACTCCAACCCAACTACCTATAGCCAGCACACTCGTATAGATAGAGGTAGATGGGGTGCACGTTTCAGGAAATTTCCGAATTCGTGATAAATATTTTTTACAGTTGATCCTAGGCAAAATTAAAATGAAAATTTCCTTAAGCATTTTTCTACTGAAATGACTTTTTTCGCAATTTTTCAAATATTGGTTTTACAACTTATAAATTCCACAGAATTCTAAGTGACAATACGAATTATTTTTTGAATATTAGAGAAACTGCATTGCAAAAGTTGACTATTTGGTAAAAATGGTAGAAACAGATGTATTGTTATTAATATAATTTAATGAACCAAGAATGGGACTTTTATGCAAATGAGGGGTATTAAAATCTGATTACAAAGATCGATTTGAAATGATTTTCTGTTCTCAATGCAAGGTGTAAATGGGCTAACGTTCTATAGGTACTTCTTTTCATGTAAGAATGAATCATTTGCGAATTGATATATTATCGGGAATAGCGTTGCGGAATTTGCAAAGACTGTGATAGTTCAACAAATGTATTAACTGCGGTACAAAATTGCATTTAGATACGGCTCAAACATCATCGTAAGAGACGGTTGAACTTCGATTCTGATGAAAAACGTGAAAAAAACAAAAATAGATTTTCCGGACTGAGAGAAGAGTTTCAAGCCAAAAACAATAAAAAGGATTCCGGAAACCGTAATGACGCCAGTGACAGTGAAACTTTCGGTTCACTGCCAGAAACTACAGGTGGTGAAACTTCTCGTTTACGCGATCCGAATAGACAAAAAAAGCAGATAGAGAAGCCAACTGAAGAGCCGACACTGGCAGACATTATGACCGGTAAATAATTATTCATTCATTCCAAATTTTGTTTCACTTCAAGTTTTCATTTCTTTTTTCTCCCCAGAGCTTAAAAATAATAAGGCTGCTATTGAGACTCTGCAGAGAGACTTCATGAGATTTAAGCAAGGGAAATCGGATGATCTCCCTGTTCGTCGACCCACATATACTGGTCGCCAATCTGGAACATCTTACAAAAATGCACGAGATCTGGATGATGGCGAATTTGTAGAAGGCAACGTATGTCGAACTCCATATAATTATGTTTAACTCTTATTTACAATTTTTTTTTTCATTTTAGTTCGCAACCTTGATTGAATTGAAAATTCATATAGCTAGCAACTTCATGCCTTCCAGATATATAACCATGCATAAATGGATAAAGTATTAGGTATTACTACAGTTCATGAGAACCCTAGCAACTTCTGTTTGAAAACTTTAGACGGTCGACCATCGGCTTATGTACGGTATTCCGAAGGTCGCAAGTTGTTACTCGGTGAAAATACCCTAAATCTACCTTCGATGCTACGCAATATAACCAGGTGAAGAGGGCACGTACTAGCGAAAATGCGACTGTTTTTGTACTATCACAATACCGTTGTTAGTCGGTAAATGTACCGTCCAATAATTATATATCAACGGTTGTTACACCGTAATCCAACGTGTTCTAAGAGTCGCTGCGGAGTTTTTTTGAGGTCGTAATACCGTTGTTACTGGGTAGTCACCGGGTTATCATACGGTCGTCAGCCGGTACCGCAACCCAGCGGAAAGAATGATATTGAGGAACGACGTCGTGGTTTTTACACAACAGAATCTGTAATCTCATGATATCGTATTACACCATTTGGGGAAAATGGTTATGCCAGAGTGCGTAGGGCCATTAGAGAACAGCGAAATAAGTTTATCGGACACGAATAATCCTTCAGTGTAAATTAATTTCGTGTATCATGCTCCTTGAATTATCCAAATCAAAATATGTCACAATTGAGATCATGGTACAGGATTTTTTTTTTTGACGTCACCTTATTATCTAGAAACACTTAATTACACTGACTGTACCCCAAACACCCACCATGGTAAAGGACACACTTATTGACCGTATCCATTATTATGCACTCCGGACACCTCTTTAATACGTACATATCCCGCGGGCATATCGACTAAATATAATTAATACGGGAAAGGGTTTCGGGCAGGCATGTAGTAAGCAGCAAGTCTTAAGGCTTAAAAAGGTACAACAATGTTTATTCAAAAATTTACAGTCTTCGCATCCTGCAAGAGTCAGGTACATTGAAAATGATGGACACTTTTCCTCACTTGGTTTATTTATAATAATGCTCTCTAAACATCGATATTATAGTCAATACTTGTTAGTTCTGGCAAACCTTCTGGTATTAATGGATACTTAAATCCTCGTGCTGTTGCCATATTTGGTAACTTATGTGCCTTTAAGCTAGACAAACATGTAGAGCATATTAACAATTCGGCAAATAACCGGATACACCCGAATACTTTCGGATATTACGTTACTCGTGCCATATCGTCCGCACAATCATTTTCAATATTCTTCGGCTTGAACCCGAATACACCCGAATACTTCCGGAAATCACGTAACGCTTGCAAAATCGTCCCTATAAACATTTTCAATGTTAAAATAGGTTCAAATTTACAGACTATATTGCACAGATATTCATAAACGGACCTTTACAATTTCAAAAAACAATCGTACATTCGTAACAGTATACATTCATTCGTAACAATATATACATTCGTAACAATACACACGTAAGGTGTAACGACAATCATAAACAACATTATTTATGAGTTTCGTCAATTCTCAGAAATCTTATTCAACCCCACGTTCTGAAGTCTACATTTCGCTGTAAACAAATATAAAAATATGCGTTCCGAATATATCAGTTATATCACGTAGCTGAAGCAGCAATCGAGGAAAGACGTTGACGTATGCTCTTTATATTTTTTTTCAATTGATACGTTATAGTTCACCTCGCCCATTAACACCTCTGGAATTCCTAGAACTAACGTGCAAAATTTGCGCGGGCGAAGACAGGAGTATGGAATACAGATTGTATTACTACTACTACCTCACCTCCTCCCCCCCCCCCCCCCCCCCCCGTGGGTCGCCGCGGATCAATCCCTTTTTTTTTTTTTTTTTTATCCTTTTATGACTTATCGCCCTTTAGGGCATGTAGTCGCTATCCTTAATGATTCAAAGTTTTAAACTTTATTTGCGTAATACACGACGAATAATTTATCATTCCCTTGAATTTTTCCAATATTTACTTGATTATTTATTCACTTTATTTTATATTATTTTTATTATTTTTATTATTTTTTTTTTTTTTTATTATTTTTTTTTTTTTGATTGTATTAGAATCCTTTTATTACTTTCTACCACTGGGAGCTTTATGCACTCTATTTTCCTTTATTTATTCTGCCAGGACCAATTTACATCACCAGAAGGATATCCGATTGAAAATCCAGTAAACCTTAGGCCTTTCCTATATTTATTTGCCTTATAGCTCCTGTTTGTTTTTGGGATAATTTCCTTGCTGACTTCACTAGCCTTTTCTTGCAGAGGCTATGGTATTTCTCTAAACTTTATTTTGGTTTATTTGTTTTATTTAATCTTTAATTTTGTTTAAAACATCCTGTTTCTCCCTCTCTCTTGTTCTGGTGATCACTTTAACGTATCTGGGGGATGCACAGTGGGGCCGAATCCCAAATTTGCGGACATAACTCTGAATTCGGTTGAAAATCTGTACTCGGGGGTTTTCGGGGTCGCTGATTACGAATCCGAAAACGAAAATCTCAAAAACAAAATGGCGGATCCAAAACGGTAACAAATTTCTTGAAAAACACGTTGAATTCGGTCGCAAATCTGTACTCGGGGGTTTTCGTGGTCGCTGATTACGAATCCGAAAACAAAAATCTCAAAAACAAAATGGCGGATCCAAAACGGTAGCAAATTTCTTGAAAAACACGTTGAATTCGGTCGCAAATCTGTACTCGGAGGTTTTCGGGGTCGCTGATTACGAATCCGAAGTCAAAGATCCAAAAAACAAAATGACGGATCCAATATGGCTGATTTGTACGGAAAAAAATGTTTTATTTAGACGAAAATGACAGTAATTTGCTTAAACTAGGTGACTACAGAAATATAAAAATGAAAATGATGTAAAGTTAGTATTTACAAATAACAATAATTTTCTTAAAATTAGGTTATTACAAAAATATGCAAATCATAATGATGTATACATACTAAAAGAATAGCCGTTAGATCCTTAATTATATAGGGTGTCTCGAAATTCGCGCACCAGAAGCATACCGGCGGATTCCTTGCGAAATATTAAGACGAAAGTTACCTATACAAAAAAGTCCGCGGGGACTTAGTTCTTCCGTAAAAAGGACTTAATAACGAACCAATTAGCGTTCGTCGATAGGAAAGACTGTCTAAAATCCACAAGAATCCGCATCGCCTTATTAGGGAGAATAAGACAATAATGTGTGGTGTTCCCCGCTCCGCCCGCCGCGCTTGAAGCCGCCGTGAGCGATTGACATCAGACAGTCGGTTCACGCAATTAAAATTCCAAAGTGCGGATTCTTGTGGATTTTAGACCGTCTTTCCTATCGACGAACGCTAATTGGTTCGTTATTAAGTCCTTTTTACGGAAGAACTAAGTCCCCGCGGACTTTTTTGTATAGGCAACTTTCGTCTTAATATTTCGCAAGGAATCCGCCGGTATGCTTCTGGTGCGCGAATTTCGAGACACCCTGTATATATATATAATAGCAAAATGTTAGGTGATATAAAAAATTCTATAATGTGTATTCGTTGATCTACTTGGTTTATTTTATTTTATTTATTTGAGTCGCGTAAGATAATTCTTCGGTACTTGTCTCTGCACGCAATTTTTCAGTCCTCCTCCGTTTCGTACGTTCACTAAGTTCGGAAAATTCTGAAGACGGTCGGCCTGTGTTGCTGGACTTTGGAGCCTCTGGAGTTCCATGCAAGGGAACGATCACACTCAGCCATTCGGAAAAGTTGTTAAAAAATCTTTCCTCGTGGCTCGAAACCGTTTTCCACTTCTCATTCAATTTACTCAACAATTTCCGTATACTAGATTTTACGTCATCCGACAGCGTGAAAGGACATTGTAATTTTTCGGACATGGCCTTCCCAATTTCCTCGTACGCTGTAGCTGCACCACAATTTAATTTGCCTTTCAGCAAAAGGAAAATGTCCTTCCTGGTCAAACCAGGTACTGCATCCTTCCTGGTAGAACCAGATACCGCAGGTGCAGGATCATCGGCAGAAGATTCCGAAAAGTCAAAGTGTACTACGTATAAATAGGCGATTACATTATTTGTTACAAAATATTATTCATAACTTATAATTAATAATTTTTGAATTATTCAGAAGACCGCATGATGTATCGTAAAATTAATGCAACGTAAAAACAAGAAAATGGATTGGGCGGGGAGGGGGGGGGGGGGGGGGGGGGGGCTTTTGACACATAATATTTCTTTTCGAAAGCGTAAAATATTAATCCGCTATAAAAAAGATGAGCGTTATGATAACAAAAAATTGATTTGGGCCTCACCGGGCCCACCTGGGGTACTGGGCCCACAATGTGAGTACACCCCTGGGTAGATATTTCGAAACCACACAACTTATGTATAAACCATTGCCCGGTATTTTGTGTTTTCACCGCTCGAAATTGCGAAAAATGTACTTTTCGTTACGAAAATGTGCACCAACAGCAGGCGCGTAAAAATGCGGACTATTTTTTGGTTGTTTCCATTGAACAATACATCAATCTACAACCTCCAACAAGAAAGACCGCGGGACAACAGGGAGCAACTCAACTTTTCTTTACGTGTTTACAATTTTTCGTAGCAGTTTTACAATAATTTTCAGATAAATCATTCTTTTTTCGATGCCACATGCATCACTACTATACATTTTCAATTTCACGGTGATATTGTACTCACTTTCCCCTTTCAAATCCATTTTTTAGAAATTTTTTGGCGTGATTTTTGTCAGCTTCAGCACGTTCTAAACACAACACTGTGAATTTCACTCGGAGCGCGCTGCGTCTAACTCGAGCGAGGGTCACTTTCGCACTGGAATAAAAGAGCAGGTATAGGGGATCTTACCCTCCCCAGTCTGGAATCCGACCCTTGGACTATTACTTTACTTACTCCTTCACTCTAAAACCCCGAAAACAAAACTTGATTTTTCGGGTTATGTCCGCGAATTTGGGATTCGGCCCCACTGTGGGATGGTCGAATTATGGTAGGATTGAGCGACCAATCCAGCATATCTCTCTCCCCTGGCAGGAATTCTGGAAGCTTCACAACGTGATTAGTTATATTTCTATAATCCGGGAGCTACTGCTAGACAATTCATGCCCAAGATCACCAGCAAAAGAAAGAATAGTGAAAGCGTGTGATTTTATTATTTTAACTTGCATGTCTCTTTTTGTTCTTTCCAATTTTATTCTATTAACAGTTGTGGCATCTATTCCTGGTTCTCTACTTTCAGCCAGTCTTATGGAGTTGTCACTGAATTTTCGATTTAAGTTTCTCGTTTTTGATCTGAAACCCAAAATGTTCTATAACGTTCCAAGTCATACGATTCGACATCGCAGCCTTTTAGCCTATATTTTTTTCAAAGTTTTGATTCCTGGAGCCTGAATTTGTGAACCAGACCTCAATAATATCCAGCTGTGTTTCTATGTTTGACTATCGCTCTATTTTGCCAGTTTGTCTATAATTTTACCCATAAGTGGTATTCTAAATCTTTCTATTCTATTTTTGCTATTGTATCCTAATCTTATCTTATCTCTAATCCTTTATTATTACGTTTATTTGCTGAATAAGGTCTATACTTAGCAGACCTGTTTTCCTAATGTTAGAAGATTTGCTTCGCCTTATGGTGGTGCTTTGTTTTTTTTTTTTTTTTTCTTTATATTTTTAATTCAAATATACCGCGAGGACCAGGTGAAAGAGAATGGTCCGTCCGCCCAGACACCTAATATTTCGTATTTTCATGGGGATAGCCACCCGTAAGTCGTAGCGCTGAAAATCCCTAGGGTGATGCAACTCTGCAGCCATTGTTGATGGAAGCCGGCTGACTGCCAATACATCGCGGAAGGTAGACATGTGTGGTTATGTTCGTTTATTTGAAGCAAATGATAAATAAAGTGAATATAACCTATGTGAATAAGCTATGAATATTTATCAAAAATTGATCAGTTTTAAATGACTGTAACGAAGACTAATTTATTACAACATGAAAATTATCCTTGTTATGCATTGAATGAACTTTTACTCAGCTTCAATAAAGTTTTTCTCCCTTACCTAGCTCAATTTATTGAAGCCTCAACCCCAGGATACAATTAATAATTTCGTTTAAATTGGTTCTTCTCGATGAACTCTTTAATTCTAATTAATTTCCGGTTACAGCTGAGGTTAATTCGTTGATAGATATCATTCAAAACTGATTGATCGATTTTTGATAGATATTCATAGCTTGTTCACGAAGGTTTTATTCACTTCATTTATCATTTGCTTCAAATAAACGAACATAACCCCACACGTCTACCTTCCGCGATGTATTGACAGTCAGCCGGCTTCTATCAACAATGGCTGCCGAGTTGCATCGACCGCGCGCCAAAATCACCCTAGGGATTTTTCAGCGCAACAAGTGGCTATCCCCATGAAAATACGAAATATAAGGTGTCTGGGCGGACGGACCATTCTCTTTCACCTGGTCCTCGCGGTATATATATTTTTTTTTTCTTTTTTTCCCTTTCTTTCCTTTCCTTTCCTTTCCTAAATCTATTTATTTATGGTCTACCTGATTTAATTTATGTTAGTTATTATTATTCAATTTGGAAAATCTTAGCTGCCACCTTTAAGGATTGATTGACCTTCTGGAGCATATTCTATTTCTACTTGTTCACTGATCTCAGGGACATTGATTTCTGGGATATTAGGATCTGTTATTTTCCCCTCTGTTATTAATGATTCCTCTTCTGATTCATACTGCATACTATTGTTATCAGATCTGACTACCGGGTTTCGCGGAGTGATGTTGTCCAATGAGCTTATTATCAGTTCAACTACAATTGGATGGGAGTTCACATACTGCGCCGTCAGAAGGTCCTTCGCTAGGTTCAATGCCTGAAAATTGGTTTCCTAATTTTGACTTTAAGGTATTTACTTCCATATGGAAAGAGTAAAAGAGGCATTCTTGGCTAGAAGCGACATGCGGTTCATGGCAATTAGCGCATTTTATCTCATATTTGCAGTCCCCCACATGGGTAATTCCACAATTGCAACAACGGGAAGCATTTTTACATTTGGCCTCAGTGTGACCAAAACCTTGGCATTTAAAGCATCTTCTGATAGGAGGGGTATAATTTAATACTTTTACTGGGCAAAAATAAATGTCAATTTCTTTAGGGATTTCCCCTCGGCAGTAAATTTTTATATCGCTTGAATCGCACCAGTCGTTTTCATTATCTCCTTCATTATCCACAACCCTCTGCCGACCTCTTTCAATGCTTTTGATTTTAGTCCTAACATCCTCGCTTAAGCCTTTAACTACATCATCTAAAGATAATTCAGGGGTGACGTCATGAATCAGTTTGCATGGATACAATGCTTGGTCCGGTATGATGGCAAACCAATTTGGATCTAGTTTTCTAACCCCGTTTCTTAAGAAATCATTAGCTTGAGTCCCTGACTCAAATATCAAAATAACTTTTTGTGCGCCGGCTTTGAAAATTTTTTTTACCGTAATCCCCTTTTCAACCAGTTTCTTTCCAATCATCATACGATGGTAATTTCCTAAGCTATAATCCTCTCTACAATCGTACATATGAACAAAAAAGGGACCCTCATCACCAACATTGTAAATATTGTCATTCCAGACCTCAATGACCCACGGGTTCTCGTCCACATTTATTCCACGATATTTTCCTACATTGGATTGAGGAAGAGAAGCAGAAATCTTTTTGTTCTTATGGTAAATCTTGCCTATTTCCGAATTTGATGACTCGCTGCCACCGCTAATATTTAAAGGAGCAGGTCTTTTGCTCATTCTAAAAAATTTTTTTTTTCTTTTATCTAAGTAAGCCCAGAAATAGAAAAGCAAAAGAGCAGTACTCTTTATAGGATATACACTCCCCTACTAAGCTCAGCCTAACACACTATCAAGCCATTCTACTAAGAAAACAGAAAACACACTAACAAGCATCTACCAACGCAGAAAAGAAAAGGAAACAAAAGCCTCAATAAGAGCAAATTAGGGAGCATAGAAATTATTCTAGTTTACTTGGGATAGATTATCTTGGTGGATCCCTCAATACGCCTTCACGTGGAATATTCTCTTTTTATTCCTCAGCTTCTGCTCCAATTTCATTTGCATCAGCCCTGTGAAAATTTGTGGGTTTCCTTAAAGCTTCTTCTCGATTTCAGATTATTTTCTGCAGATCTTCCTTGGTGTGGAGATATTCGAAGGTTTCTAGGTTCGATGAGAGGTGCTTACTCCATTTTCGATAAACATTTCCGTTCGAAGATGGTTTATGTGAGTTTACGATGCCGGGTTTTATATTTACGGAATATAATGATATTCGCCGGTTTTGATATATGTTTTAGTCATAGACTTTCTATTAAATATGTCCCCTAGTTTAAGGATTTATGTAAGGTTATGTAAGGTTATGTATGGTATTTTAACAGTTATTAATTTATAGCTCTTTAGAATCAACTCTATCTTTACACAACCACGTCGCTCGACGTTCCCAGTACCTTTTTTTTTTCGGATCAATCCGTCTCCCAACAGTTTGAAAGCGGGTTGACATACCAAGAATCGGGATCTGCGGCAATCCGAACCGCCGGACGGACGGTCTCAAGATTCATGACGCATTTGATTCTACCACTTTCTTGGACTTTCAGGATATGCCGGGTATTGAATGCGTAAGAAAGACGTCTGAAAGTGTTGACAAACAACGCAAGACGCTCAGTTCCGTCGTCAAGAAACACAACGATATCTGAAATGACACCGTAATAACGGTTAGCGACGAACACAACCGAATCGCACTTCTTGCCTACTACGGCGTCTTCAGTTCGGTTACGAACACCGTGACATTTGACGAAGCGATATCGACGCAATATCTCTGGATCGTATCCCTGTTCGCGCAACATTCGTAGTTCGTCGATCGTCGGCCGCCGTTGTACAGACTTGCCCGTGGCCGCGATGACGGGAGCGTCGTCACCGTTTTGGACGATCCCCATCATCCGTACAATGATGTTACGAGCCTCGGGCGACATATCGTTTGCGTGGACCGCCGCGATTATAAATTTTTCCATAAGGAAGCGGACTGCCATTTGATATGTCCGCGCGTGTGGACTCGTTATCCTGTCCAGAATTTTCTTGTTCCACGCCTCGTAAACAAACGCGGAATGCGTCCATATCGGCCCCCAATTCCGAACACACGACGTAATATGCGTTATTACATGTTGATTGAATGACATGTTAGAAACCCCAAAGAATTGCTGGAAAAGTCGGCTATAATTTTCGAACAAAGTATCGGCACGGTCCAACTGGCGAAGTGTTATGGATTCCCCATTCAGAATATGAACCGCTTCAGTGAGAAGAGCAATGTGGTTAATGTATCTCACAGGTACAACACCCTCGAGACACACCGGCGCATATCCCAGCCAATTGCGGAATTCTGACGCCTTCCAGTTCCTCCAAGTTAGGATAGTCCGCGGAGTCCTGGACCTGCGAGACGGCGGTTTAATCGACAGGAGCCGCTCATCTATTATACGGATATGATTCGGACTTCCGATATAATAGGGTTCTCCGACAGATTCCAGGAGCAATCGCGTATGCTGTTTAACGACGCCAAGGAAAATTGCGTGCATGCTGTCCACCACGATACCGGCGCACACATCGAAATCCGGCAGCGCCGTAACACAGGAAACACCCTTGAATCCGCGGACAATTGTATCCGTGCGGAAAGCTTCTCTCATGTCGGCAAGTACGTCTTGATGACGTCTCGGTGGTCCAAACGCTTGCGTGATCGGATAGACAAATTTCCCGGGCCCAAGGTTTTCGCCCGGCGCAAAACAATGCAAGCATCCGTACCTCCCGTTGTACTGAACCATACGAGTCAAATTGGCGCGCGCGGGAGCATCGACGCAACCTATAATAACCACGAATTTAGACGTGACACGAACACCTGGCGTTCTTTCCCATATGATACCGTTATGGTAGAACTGCTGTGCTTCGGATATGAAAGGTCTAAGATAATTATTCAACAACGGATGTTGTCCGCCCACGTAAATGGCACAGAGGAGCATGTGTTTCTTACGCATGTGCGGCGGTAGCTCATTTATTTGAGCGTAAATTGGCTACGCGCTTGTGTGAGATGAATTGGAAACTTGGCAGCCGTCGGTGTTGAATGTGAGAGAAAAGTTGTTCGGATCGGACAGAAAGTTTCCCTCCGAACAAAGCTTCCTATACGCCGCGCCGTCGTAGATATCCTCTAACGCGTTCACGTCTACTTTTTGCCGATCCAATTTGTATGTGAGATGTTTACTTACATTCGGGGCAGACAACAGTTGTTTCAATTGAGACGCCATGCTGAGTTGCAGGAAGTGGCCCGAATGCGTGTTTGGCTCATCCGGTCCGCAAGCGGAGCAGGCACATGGTTCGTTCACTTCCTCACCGAAGTGTCCTCTACATTGCTTGCGGTAGTAATTTTTTTTGACGCTGTCAGGGTTTCGGCTCAATATTTTCCATAACGTATCTTTTGTCTGAGGTAGACGGTTCCCGAGGTGCGATTTCGACGTCCATCGCAAGATGTCCAGTGTCGCTTCGTAAGACAACTTGTGCCTTATGGCCAGCGACATTACAACAAGCAGGTGATCCTTTGCAGTTACTCCAAGATCCGCTTCCAAAGGCACATCCAAACCCTGGTCACCGGCGATTAGAAAAGGACCACGAACATCGGGTGCATCGTCGTCGTCGCCTCCATCGTGATCATCGTCATCGTCATCGTCATCGTCATCATCATCACCATTATCGTCGTCGTCGTCTCCATCATTATAATCATCATCACCATCATCATTATCATCGTCCCCGTCGCCCCCGTCATCGTCGTCGTTGCCATCATCGTCACCATTGTTGTCGGCCTCATCGTCGGCAACGTGAATGTCTGCATCGGAATCATCCATGGCGCTCTCGACACTTGACAGAGATCTATCACGAATCGCTAGGTCTTCGCCAAGGTCCGGCTGGCGAGCATCATCTTCAGATAGATCGCGGCTAGATGACGTATCCTGTAAAATGTTACCAAGCAATCATGAAGGCAATTTCATTGCAAGAGTTGCGGACTATTGAATTGAAACATTGAAGATACGGAATTCAAGTTACAATGCATCTATGGAAAATCGTGTTCGGAAATTTAATTTCTCATGTATATGAATGTATAACAACATCACAATACATAAGCAATATTAATTCATCCTTCCATTCTAATATGTTTCGTCAATAAAACGTCACGAAAAAAATGACATTTATCGTAATATTATTAATGAAGTTGAAGTACGTAACGTTAACGTAACAGAATTTTCAGAAAAATTTATTATTTTATGACTCAAGTGTTGTTAGAGTTGCTAGATAGACGAGGTATGAGGGGTGTTTTTACTCAAACCGAGAAGTGATGCACGAATTTTGCTATTTTTTATCTATTTAAGTCATGAAAGTGAGGACTTTGTCACATCAGTTTGTTGCGTTAACGTTACGAACTTCAATCTCATTATTATTAAACAAAACAACGCCGACCCTTATTCAAAACCTCCGACAAACAGAACGAGGATCGAGTATCAAGGTGTTCGGAAGCTCAGACTTAAAACATAAAAATGTTCAACACTTACTTCGCTGAGCAGCAAATTACGCGGAATGCGTGCACGTGTACCGGGTCGCATGAAGAGCGTTCGATACCGCTTCAACCTTTCCTTGTTACGCCTCCGCAGACTTTGACGATCAAGTTCTCTTCGGTCCATGTCGACGTCGTAAATAGGAACCGATATTATTCCATTCAATTATCGCACAGAGGTGGTAACTTCCTTTTTTGCAAAAAAAAAAAAACAATTCACGACGCTAAAATGATATAATAATAATCGATGAACATTGTTATCATATCATTAAACGATTTAGTTATTTTTTTTTATCATAAAATGACTATATTAAAGTTGCCGTATCTTCGTTACAGTTGTCAAGTACTACGCAATCAGCCGTATTGATAATTATCATTGCTATAACATTACCAAATAATAAAACCTTTTACCGCCTTGATGAAAACCAAACTTAAAAATCTTTCCACTACGAAAAGTAATTTTTTGTGATTGTGAGAATTGAAGTACAAACTATTCAGATTTCAAGCTGGCCAGACAGACACAGATCTGACAACACCGCAAATACACGAGGCAACATGTTTACGTTATTTTCCCCGATAATTCGACAAAACCGTTCTAACACCATAGCATGGGCGACACGCGATACAGTAGTTATGTATGTATGTATGTATAATGTATATGCGATGCAAGCCTTGCAAGCTTGTTTTTCAGAACAGCATATTCTAACACGAGAAGCTGAAGCTATTTCATGCATTTTTTGGAGGTTAAAGCAAATGAAAACCGAGAGCTACACAATTCATCAGAGTAGAAAATGAAATTGATTTAGCCGATTTGAACCGTTAAAAAGAGGTGTAATTTCGGAAGAATATATGAAATACAGGATTAATATTGATTACCTTTGCTCATAAAGTTCTTCTTTTTTTTTTATCGAGCTTGTCTCCTTCACTGTAATACAGCATGTGTCGAAGAACGCGGTGAACGCGCGAAAACCAGCAACAAACAATATCACAGCTACCTTTTTTTGTACAGCAGTCACACGTTGCCGAACCTAACCTCAAAATTCAGACTTCTGTATTTTCGCTAGGTTACTTTATTACATTATTTTTTACTTATTAATTTCTTATAATATGTGACTCGAAACGCACGACATAGTTCACCACACATAAAATCGCAGCCACTCGCATAGCGAAAGTAAAAGCGAACTCGAAAGTCATACGTGAAATAGCGAGTCGATGGGTTTTGTCCAACGGTGTATATGCGGAGAGTGACGTCACGAACGCAGCCAAAGTGTCGTCGAAGAAGGTAAAGGTCCGTGTTTCACCGTTCCCTCGTTGATCCACATTCCACAAGGCTGTGGCACGGCAGACATTTCTTCTTCCTGGACGTCATGGCGCCGGTAAGTAATAGCTCATCGTTTTACGTACATATTCCTACTAACACGGTATAAAAACAGCTTCATACTAATTTCTTTCTCTGGCACTATAAACATTACCGCGATTTATCGTGTTCTGGATGAATTTTCCTACATAATCGCACTTGTAAAAATTATCAAATCGTCACTTCTATTCTTGTCGCGTGTAAGCCACGTGGCGAGACCTCGTTTACGGCAGACTCGGCACTGCTAATGCCGGACGAAGAGAGTTGTGTCTAAAAGTTTTTACGTGTGAAATATGTCTTTCGATGTAGTGCTGTATAATCGTGCATGTAAATCCAAATATGATTCAAATTTTTATTCTATATCTGAAACATCATATAAAATAGCGTGGCTGTAGAAGCGGGTCACTTGATGTCGCGGCGTGGACTCTTCGCGCATGCGCTATGGAATAACATGCACTTGTGAAAAATATTTACAGACTTAACGGACGTTATCAATTTGTAGGTCGTATGTTTGAAATTCAAATACCTTGGATGTAGATTAATTTTCGTAACAATTGAATCAATGACTTTTCGTAAGTGGGGTTTTATTATTTTCAATTCGCGTGATATTTACGTTAAAATTTTACTCGTTATTTCCCCCGCAGCTTCACATTATGTTACTAATCAATGAACCGCACTTTACATGGGATGCAATAAGGGAAAACCAGGGTGCTGTGTATAAATTGTTCTTCCTAACAAAAATAAACAATTTGCATTACAGTCAAAGCTACAAAAGGAGCAGCACTGCCTGGTGGTGGAAAAAGGTGGTGGCCACCGAATTGTAAAGAGAAGTTCGTTATGGAGAAAAGTCGGAAAAAAATGGATTTTACCGAGCGATTCCAGTATGAATAATCCTGACGAGCCGTTATACTTGGCCATGGAAGGAGCGCAGAAGAAACGAATCCAAAAACTTGTAGCCGTGGGTGGGTATTGCAGTATTACTTTGAAGCGAAACTGATGTATAGCAACGTACGTTTAATGCAATTTCCATGAATGTACAGGGAATCTTGAAGACCTACGTGAAAAAACGACGGACACTGGGAGAAGGGTCCCTGTTAATAAAAGGCGGACCTTCTCACCGCACCTTCGACTGACGAAAGCAGAGCAACGAAACCATCTGGTTCGTCAAGAAGAAAAGCAATCCCTTGCCCGCAGGGTGAGCTATTCCATTATGTCTCTAAATCCTAACATTGTCAACTAATACATTCGTGCATGTAGCGATGCCGAGTTGTTTCGCCCCATGCGACAAATACAATGACCCAATTTAATATTGACAATTTTTTAATATCTACTCTGTTTATGTTTAATTTTCGATACAACAGAAAGCGTTGACGAAAGCGCAACAGCTTTCCGAGAAAGATGCGGATCTCGCGTATCATCATTTCACTGTTAGTATCTACTGTTGTTTTGAAATTGGAATTCCTGTCGATTTGAGTAACAAGGTGGTACTTGTTTACAGTCCGCCTCCAGCGTTGGAGGCGCTAGCGTGGCTCCTGCGGACAGTTCGATGAGCGATTGCCACCAGCAATCGTCACCAAGTTTGGCTTCCGCGATGGTGGGTTCCGAGCATAATAGTCCTTACAGTTCTCCCACTTTGACAATTATATGGATTGTGGCTGTGCATTTGTTACAGAAGTTAACCAAGTATCCTGCACCGTCTGGAGGTACACCGCCACCATCGGACGCTGAAACTGACGTAATACAAACACGGATGATGCCTAGATCGTTGACGTATTACAGCGTAAGTAACACATTCTTCTTGACGACGAATTAATGCCATCCGATTACAATCCAATGAATTGATCCTGGTGTAGACAATTGATTGATCATTCACGTGCTTTCAGCTTGGCGATGCTGAGACGAGACCTTCTCCATACCGTGAGGCGGGAGGTACCTCTATTCCGATTTCCGGGCATGTGAGACGGGTGTCTCGTATCCATCCGTATGTGTCCTCGCTGAAGGCTGTCGCAGCTCAGCCCAAAACTACGAAGAAGGTGATCTCAGAAAGTTCGATCGAGATGTCGAACTTCAGAAAGGACGTCCTGAATGGCATCGCGAAAATCACGGGAAATTTCGCGAAATCCGTTGTCGATCTCCTAGCAAAGATCCATGCAGACCTCATAGTTTTAAAAACGAAAATGCTGACTGCCGATGACCTCGCCAACCTGGGAGACGAGCGAGTGATACACTGCCGCGCTGAGTCGCAGGATAAAGGAAATAACTACGTCGATGAGGGCGAGAGCGATGAGCTCTTACCCGACGAGAATGGGGACGTGGAGTTGTGTCCAGGACTGACATGCTCGTACGAGGATTACACCACAGCGTTACTTGCGAAAAGTACGCGCAAGAGGGCCAACGTGATAATGAAAGTCTTGTGGTCAGATAGCATCAACAACCTGTATGTGGGTGGTCATGCTGGCAGACGCTCAGCTACGGAGTCAGCAAATCGCGAGCCAGTCGATCGAGTGAAAATACCGGGGAGAGACTATGTAAAAATAAAGCGTAAGCATCACACACCTGATTCATATAAATAATGACATTCAGGTTAACAGTAGACGACACTTTTCGTATAAGCGTATCAGAGTTGGTGTTGACGAGCGTCGTTGGTATTCCATTTTTTAATTGAACGTGTATTTTCAGAAATTTGCAAATTGCTGCAAAGAACTCGACCAATTGACGTACTGTCGAAGGAAGACAGCATCGACGCCAACCTCAAAACTTGGGCGAGTTACTGGCTTAAAAACCGGCGTCATCAACTCAAGTTACGAGAACTGAGTAGCGAGTGACCCACGCCGGCATCGTCAGATATAGCCGGATTCTGTACTATTAGTGTTTTCAAGTTGATATTCCATTTGTACGTGTTTCCTTAAAAAGATTTCCACAAGTTGTAGTGACGTTTCAGGGTTGCAAATAGAATATCAACAATATAGTTTTTAAGAGACTTTAGATGTAAGTGGTTTGAACGAACCATGTTTAAATATTTTCATAAAATTTATTTCATGTGAGAAAAGATTGCCCGGCCCTTAAGCCTTTATAAGTGAGACTGCTGAATGTGATAATAGCATTTATACGTACCATTTGTATGTGTTTCCTTGAAAAGATTTCCACAAGTCCTAGTGACTTTTCAGGGTTACAAATAGAATATCAACAATATAGTTTTTAAGAGACTTTAGATGTAAGTGGTTTGAACGAACCATGTTTAAATATTTTCATAAAATTTATTTCATGTGAGAAAAGATATATAAGATGTATAAGATATATAAGATATGCTAGTCGCTTGTTAAGCCGTTATGAGTAAGACTGATGAATGTGATAATAGCAATTACGCAATGCGATGTACCTGTACTAACACATGATGTGACATGTATGCAAATAAATCGTACTGTCACTAGACCAAAACTTAATTTAGTCTAATCTATTATCAAACCCGGCAAAAACATTGTAAACGTCGAAAGTTACCGCCAAGTACAAAAATGGTTTCACCAGCCAAAAACTTAAAAGCATCATACTCTTTACCAGCGACAGATTACAAACGTCATTTCTTTACACAAAATAATACAAAAACCTTGTACGTGAAATCAGGCAACAAAGCCAAGCACTCTCGCAGGTATTTTCGATTCTCAAATTATGTTTCCCGAATGCTAGTATGATGGAAATCAATGGAAAACCGATAGAAAATCATTCGTTACCTTCGACATAATAGCATATTGGCGACGGGGAATATTGCCTAAGGCAGTATCTCGTATGATGATACGAACTTGGCGGGCATAGATTGTTCTGAAAATTATCAATTGCACTCTTTTTTCGATTTATTCATGCCAGTCACTCTGCGACGATCACACCCACAGAACTGTTGAGAGCATGATGAACGATTATTTGAACATCATTGATAATATTCATCATTGTGAAATGAAACTAAGAAATAATAGTCATTCGTATGACAAGGACGCGAAAAGATCTCGTCTTCGGATCATACAGGACTTTCACACTCGTCATAAAGTTTCTCTATGTGCCTGTGTGCTTCGTCCGATTGTTTTTTTTTACAGATTTAGAAATGAGCAAACTTTTCCAACGCACTAGTGCTTGAAAAGCTCAACAAAGAGCGTGTTTTTGACAAAAGGTAGTGCTGAAATGAATGTTAGAAACGAGTAAATAATTCGTTGAAATTAATGTTGAGTTAAACGTACCTATACCGTGTTCATAGCGAGACCTAATAAGTCCATAAGCGGTGGTTCTGGAAATTGGAATTTAAATTCAAGTTTTGGAAAAGTTTCCGATTTCATTGTGCATCTATCATTCACCAACGTTCGCCTATGGTTATAACGCCATGATACGCCGCAATACGCCACAGTTCATATCCTGAACGTACCCATCATCGGTACACTATTGACTAGGGTAATGCTTATTGAAGGCCTACCTCCCGGTGTGGAAATTTTCTTGGGGTTACCCGATTATTCTGTTCTACTCACAGTAAATATGAATCTAAACACATCAGTTTCTTCCGTTGGACAATAGTGAATATACTAAAGTATATTTGACATCCAAGGACACACTGATTGTTAATCGTACCTTACGTTTCCGTGATTGATAATTTTCAGAACAATCTATGCCCGCCAAGTTCGTATCATCATACGAGATACTGCCTTAGGCAATATTCCCCGTCGCCAATATGCTATTATGTGAGTGAATATTCTTCAATATGCTATTATGTCGAAGGTAACGAATGATTTTCTATCGGTTTTCCATTGATTTCCATCATACTAGCATTCGGGAAACATAATTTGAGAATCGAAAATACCTGCGAGAGTGCTTGGCTTTGTTGCCTGATTTCACGTACAAGGTTTTTGTATTATTTTGTGTAAAGAAATGACGTTTGTAATCTGTCGCTGGTAAAGAGTATGATGCTTTTAAGTTTTTGGCTGGTGAAACCATTTTTGTACTTGGCGGTAACTTTCGACATTTACAATGTTTTTGCCGGGTATTTCATTACTTTTTGTACATACTACAAACGGGTCAGCGCTAAAATGACTTCAATGTATTACACATATGGAGATCAACTCTCAGTCATTTGTCATAAAATGAAATGATGTATTTTCGGGTTCGCGCAACACGCACGAGATATTTTATAATAAGATCAAGAAATCTCCTTCTGAAAATTATACGATAGTTTGTACCAATCATAGTTTATGCTACCCGTGACTCATTCTATTTTGAGGCCCATCCCTAGTCGCCCATCTCCTTCTGATACAATCTGACACATTTCGATTATTATCCGAGCCCAGGCGTCAAAAATGCAAAAAAGGCCAACGCTGCGCGAATTCAAATTCAATACCGAACACATACGTCCAAAAAAATGTTCGTTTCGTGCGAAAATAGAGTCTACAGATGGTTTTCACATTTTTCGTAATGTAATGTTTTTAGTAACAATGTAAAAACCATCTCTAGTCTCTATTCTTGCACGAAACGAACATTTTTTTAGACGTATGTGTTCGGTATTAAATTTGAATTCGCGTAGCGTTGGCCTTTTTTGAGTTTTTGACGCCTGGACTCAGATAATAATCGAAATGTGTCACATTGTATCAAAAGGAGGTGGGCGACTAGGGATGGGCCTTAACATGTAGTACAAACATAGAATACGGAAAATGTTTTTCGATTGTCTGATTATAGAACTCTTACGTAAAATAACCAAGCCCAATATCAAAACAGACCATCTATAATATTGTGTTCTGTAATATTTTTCGAGCTCAACTAAAACAAATATACATACGGAGCATTCCATGACATCGCGATCGAGATCTGGCGGTGACATTTTAGATTTGCTTAATAATTTATTATTTCAAATGATTTTTTTAAAAATGCATACACAATTTTTTACAGATGTTTCCAAGCGTTGGTACCTGAGATACGATTTTCGAAGTGAAAAAAAAAACACCCATATTCTAAAATCTGAAAAAAATCAGAAAAATCTGTGAAAATATTATAAAATTTTCGAGCGCTATTAGAAGATGGAGGTTTGATTACGGGGAAAGGTGAAGTTGAAAAATGCCGAAAAAAAATATTTGAAAAATCGGAACGTATTTTCGACGTATAAACGAGCAAAAAGTCCTTTATCATATGGGTCTAAAAAAGTATATTTTCAGAGTTAGGTACAGGAATCGAACATACGATATCTATATTACAATATTGTAGTTATATCTACAGTAATGTTAATTAATGGGTTCGCGGTGGCTAACTGTTTTTTTCTGACTTCTTTAGATACAATCAAATAAAATAATATTATATTATTGTTATAAGGGGTCATGATTATTATGATTATAATTTTGGCCATGGGCACATGAATTACGACTAGAATGGAGTTTTGTTTTCGACAAAGTCAGAAAAAAACAGTTAGCCACCGCGAACCCATTAATTAACATTACTGTACAGTGTACATATAACTACAATATTGTAACATAGATATCATATGTTCGATTCCTGTACCTAACTCTGAAAATATACTTTCTTAGACCCATATAATAGAGGACTTTTTGTTCGTTCATATGTCGAAAATACATTCCGATTTTTTAAATATTTTTTTCGGCATTTTCCACTTCACCTTTCCCCGTAATCAAACCTCCATCTTCTAATAGCGCTCGAAAATTTTGTAATATTTTTTCAGATTTTCCTGATTTTTTTTCAGATTTTAGAATATGGGTGTTTTTATTTTCACTCAGAAAATCGTATCTCAGGTACCGACGCTTGAAAAAATCTGTAAAAAATTGTGTTTGAATTTTTTTTTCAATAGTTTGGAATAATAACAATGTATCTATCATTACATGTAAATTAATAGTACAAACTACATATCGATACCCACATTTGGAAAAATGTTTAGTAAGCGATGAAAACGGTTCACTATTACCATTGAAAAGATAGGACTTTACGGACTGGAATACTTATTTAAAAATAGTAAATCAACGATTTGACCGCTGAAACTTACACATAAGCTGCAAAACATTATTATCATTCCATTTTTCAAAGAAAGTCAATTTCTCAAATTCTGAAAAATCTGTAAAAAATTGTGTTCGCGTTTTTTTTTTAAATAGTTTGGAATAATAAATTATTAAGCAAATCTAAAATGTCACCGCCAGATCTTGATCGCGATGTCATGGATTGCCCCATATGTATATCTATATGCATATATATAAAATAATTATTTTGTTAATAACTCCGGCATGCGTGATCGAATGTTGCTAAAAAACAATAGGGGGCGAGATTTCAGTGTCAAGAACACCCCCTCCAAATTGCAAGTTCATAGGTGCAGCGGTTTGACAGATATCGTGGTCCCAAGAAGAACGTTCTGCGACGAAGAAGGAGAAGAAGAAGAAGAAGAAGAAGATTGCGTTTTTCGATCAACTTTGACGGTCGATATCTCAGGAACCACCGGGTCAATTTCGTTCAACTTTTTGGAGCACTGTTAGGTGGAGTGGGTCTTACGCCGCTACAAATTTTGTTAAAAAAATATTCGGTGGTTCGAAAGAAATGACGGTTTTTTTACAAGGACAAGAGCTTGCTCGGGTAAATGATTCGGGGCTGGCGCGCCGGCCTACGGGTACTTGGCGGCGATTCGCTGCCGCGAATCTTGATAACCCCGCGTAACATTTTTTGCAGGATTTTTCTAGCCATTTTTGTACGTCGTATTCAGACGGTATTTAAACGGTATTTACCAGGTTGTTCTGGGTACCGTATTATGGGGTTTCAAGGGGACTAGCGGCCGTTGTCTGACCGTCATTTTACGGTGTACTACCGCTCTAAAAACTGTTGCCCTGCCGTCGACTAACCCGGGAAATTTGGTATGACCAACGTCGCATTTTTGCTAGTACGTGCCGTTTAAAGACCATGTACCTACCGGCAAACACGAATGATCTCCGGCAATTACACCGTCCAAATACCCTCGTTATGCCAATGTTCGACCGTCTAAAACTTCAGAACAAAAGTTGTTAGGGAATTCACTATTCTGCAAGTCGGCAATTCTCGCATTCATTGCTCATATTCACGTCTTTGCACTATTCTCTTCTGAAATTACGTGTCCAAAATATATATTATACAGCGCGATTCTGTGGAAAGTAACGCGCCTAAAAGGTAGGCAAGCGGGAAACGCGTGCATTGAGCAGATCAAACATCGACGATTGGGCTTCATGTCCCACACATAATAAATAAAACCCAATCGTCAATGTTTGAGCTGCTCAATGCAGGCGTTCCCCGTTTGCCTACCTTTTAGGCGTGCTACTTTACAGAGAATCGCTCCGTATACAGGCTGAATTTTTAACGTCCGAACACTTGAAGTAGTGCTGAGGTGGCCAAGAGTCGAGCGCCGGCAATTGTTTCCTAATTTCAAGGAATAAGAAATCCCGAAACTAATATGACAATTGACAATGTTGACTGGTGGCCACCTCAACGCTGCTCCGAGTGTTCGGACGTAAGAAATTACCACTGTAAAATAAAACAAAGATGTTGACGACTTCATGTTCGTTAGTCCATTCGGGAATTTGTAATATTCTGACTCTTTCCAATTGCAAAATAATCATGGTTCTGTAACCACGTTTGGAAAATGAATGTGTTGACATGAAACGGTAATTCTATGTAGGTACAATGAAGCATATATTCTATATCACTCATACAACTCTCATAGGTTGAAATTGGACCTCCTGGAAGCGGAATTTTCGTGACTGATATGCAATGGACTTCTGCCATTTCCAAGGGCACATACAAATCTATGGCCACTACTCTCGTCACTTCGTTGTTTCCCATAGATGTCTTGCTGAAAAGCAATTTTAAAGGAGGGGAAAGCAAGCTGAAAAAGAATGATGCTTCATGTCCCAGATATGATGCGCTTGATGCGAAAACTATAAAAGCAGTGATGTGTAAGAAATCATTTGATATTTAAAATACATACGTTTACGTATTAGTGTTAGTGATCGATGTCAGATATGAGTATGTAGAGAATTTTTAATTCCAAAGTAGATGGAAACTGTACCATGATCCATGATTTTTTTTTTCAATTAAAATAAGTAAGTAAGAAGCGAAGAAGAGAGAAAATTCGACGCCCTGTAGTTGTAATACGATGCATACGTGTCAAAATATCAGTGTTAAGCAATTTATACCCATCATTTGTTTTCACTCATCGTGAATCGTACAAATAACTTCGATGTTTTTTCTAATATCATTAACTTTCAGATTCCGTTCGAGGGATGTACCCGAAGACGTTTACCGAAGTCGGAGTCGGGCAGGCAATAAACGTAAAATTAACGAATATTCGGGCAAGGAGAGGTTTACCGGAAGCAGACAATAACGACAGTGCATGAAAAACAAAAATGCAACGAGCTTTATTTTAAAAATAGTGTTATTTAGTATTCAGGCTAATTGTTTTTCTACTTCAGAGGTTTATATTCAAAAACCATTTTGTTTCGTATGATTTTTGACATCAATTTTATAATTCAAATAATGAATAAAGGTTGAAAAAGCAAATATAGGTCACATAATTTCATTCGCAAATATCATATACCCTCCATTACTATACTAATAATACATGAAAAATGTATACGAAATACATAATAACATTGCAACGCAAGGTTTTTCAGGGCTAGGGTGGACCCGTCCTTGTTGCACTTCGGCGTCAGTACGTAATATAAAATAATTAATAAAAGCTCGATTTGGGCGCCAGACGTAAAAACGTCACTTGAAATATAACAAATATAACAAATACTGAATCTTGACGGCGGAAACGTCCAGTTAGCTCAGATTATTTAACGGTAGAGGGGCAGGGTTGCCAAATTAAACAAGAATAATTAACATTTCATACCTGATTGATTTATTTAACAAAATAATCGTATTGATACGGGATATAAATTCAAGATTTACAAAATTATCGTCGTGACTCAGATTATTTCGGGAATATCGGGACTAGATCATAAATAATATTCACAGAGAATATAATAGAATAATAGTAAAACTATCAAAGCAGTGCAGCACGATATAAAGCGAAATACAGTATTAGATGTAACGGGAAAAATATCAAACGATAATTATAATAATCAAGCAGAATAAATCAGATCAAATACTAAGAACTAAGAAATATAAATTAAATATAACAAAATGCTTGCTTCTACGCTCGCTATCTCCAGAAATTAGTTACAGGTCGATTGCTATCATTTATTCGTAATATAAGAAAAGAAAGAAGTGACTAAACTCTACAACATGCGCTAAGCAGCGTGAGATAAAGAAAGAATAGATTAAGTGAAGAAAACCCACAAATAGACGCTATAAGCACGAGTTAACTCGGGAATCCGTTTTTAATCAAACAAAATACTAAATACTCGGGACGAAGTCTGAGACTTACGTGCCGTTATCGTGACCTGCGTCACACCAAATATAATATAATATAATATATAACAGACTAAAGAACTAAACGGGATTCGTGAGCGAACTCGTGGTTTTACAGAAAATAGGTCTTACCTTATCGATGAAATATGACGGGATATCACTTATAAATTAAACGTCACTGAGTGTTCGTTACTGAAGCTAATATAATATAATAAGTCGGGAAATAGAAAAACAGAATAGCACAGAATAGAATAGAATCGAAGAAAATAGAATAAACGTGAAACACTATAAACGGGACACTCGGGAATTGTCGGGACACAGTTGACGTGAAGACGGACCAGCGTAGAAGTAGGCCGAGTCCTGTGTCGTCCTACGATTTATAGCCTCGGGATTTCCATGCGGTCGAGCCGATCGTCGAAGGTAATTAGGCGACGAATCAGGTGTCGAGAACAGTTGGACATATTTTCGGGAACACCTTGTCCAATTCTGCCTGATATTTGAATATTTGTCCAGGCGTGTAGCTAGTTGGACGGTATGGCGGGAAGCTTTAAATGTAGTAGACGGGACTCTGACGATTACTTTCCTCTTCTGCGCTCTGGTTTGCGTCTCGGGACTCCTCGGGATCATCGTCGGGACGAAATGCACCCTAGTTGCGCTTTTACTGCAAAACTGACCAATTAGAGGATCTGGCGGAAGTTCTGATGCCCCAATAACCGGATCTGCATCCAGATTTTCCCCATGAGCGGTGCGGAAGGCTTACAGGCAGGCCTGCATCACACGATTGCATTTCTACTATCGAGACCTTTCGTGGGTAACCACGATAGCGGGACGGAGACGAGAAAGTCGATGATTCGGTCTAGCTCGACTCTAGGTCGATAAGTCTTGGACAACGGGAAGCTTTTGTTGGGTTACTTTTGTGTTTTCGCCCTGCTCTATTCAACCATTGCCTAGACGTCCAGAATTAGTTGACGGGAGGTGGTCCAGCACCAGGCTGAGTAGTCTGCGGGAACGGGAGGAATGACTCAGTGAGTCGTCCTTATTCGACCTTTCCGGCGGCCTCCACCAGCAAGAGCGTTGAAGAAGAAGACGGGAATCATTAGTTCGGGAAAGACCTCGGTTTAGACGTCGGATGAATCCCTCGACGTCCTTGCGTAGTCTTCCCGAGCATCGACAATTTACAATATTTCATAGAATAAAAAGGATTAAATAACAGATAATATAAGCAATAATGAGAATAATATTATGACCTACGACCTGGCTATCTTCTGGAGCTGTCCGTCCTCACGTCTTCACTGTTTTCCGTGTCCCGAATGTGACAGTTGCAAAATGCAACGTCACAACATAAATAAAAAATATATCCAACATATAAAAGCCAAAACGTGGAATAAATTGAATATATGTAATATATATTTGTGTGAATATTTAATGTGCATAAAATATACATCAGAAGATATATAATTTATATATTAATAGCGGCAAAATTGGAAGAATTTTAATTGCATATTAAATATATGAATAGATATATATATATTATATATTGCACACAAACTTCATACTTTTTCGTAATATATTTTGAATGTATAAATTTCCGTGCGGGATCATCGATAGTATCGTATTGTGACGGGGAATTTAAAATACCACGTCACAGCAGAAACCAGCATTGTCTTAACTCGAGGAGAAGGGAAAGAACTACGAAACTCAGGCCTATGTAAAGTAGCATAAACCCTCCTTGACACCTGAGCAACATGAGCATTCTAATTGAGATCCGCGGAAAGATGCACACCAAGATTGCGGACCGAGGTGACATACGGCACAGCAGAACCATTGATGACTATAGGTGCCACACCATCAAGCCATAGCTGCTTTAAGCTAGAAGAGCTTCCGAGGACCATTGCCTTTGTTTTGAGAACGTTTAATTTCAGACCATTCGCATTCGCCCAGTCGGCTACCGCTTGAGCATCACTGTTAAGCCTGGCGACCGCAGAGGCTATCTCAGCCGGTAATGCACTCACATAAATCTGAAGATCATTAGCAAACAAAACATGATTTGCATGACTCAATACATTCTTTACATCGTTTATGAAGATTAGAAACAAGAGCGGACCGAGCACAGATCCCTGCGGTACCCCTGAGAAAGAATTTAAATAATCTGAATGATTCCCAGAAAGATCAAGGACAGCTTGAGATCTGTGAGATAGGTAGGAGTAAAACCACTTGATCACATCATTAGCAAATCCAACGCTCTTCAGCTTAGTTGGGAGTAAAGAGTGACGGATGCTGTCGAAAGCTTTGCTGAGGTCGAATAACACCAGAATGGTGACACAACGATCATCAATTGCCTTCCGCACGTCATCCACCACTCTGAGTCACACCGATTGAGTACTATGTCCCTTTCGAAAACCGGCCTGCATAGGGTCAAGAATATTATTTCCTTCAAGATACGTAGTCATTTGGTCAGCAACAACTTTCTCCAGAACCTTCGACAAGTGAGGCAAATTAGCAACTGGCCTAGTGTCATTGACAGATTTTGGGGGGCTAGATTTGCACAGCGGAACTATATATACCCTCTTCCAGATCTCCGGAAAGGTAGATGTGGCCAAAGATGCGTTAATCAGAGACGTAAGCTGCTGTGCAAAGAGAGCTAAGACATCCTTAAGATAGAATAGCTGGACGCCATCCGAACTCCTACTCCGCGACTTAGACACGTAAGGGCCAATGATAGACATGACCTGATTAATACGTACTACAGAAAAAGAAAAACACGTTTCAGCCACTTCCCGTAACAGTACGTCTACGGGGTATAAGGATGATACTAAACTCAGAGCCATTGCAGTGTACGTTCCTTGTTCCAGTGCTGTCTCCCACTTTTCCTTGGAGATCCTTATCCCACTCCCTATCTCTCCAATTTCAACCTTGAATAAAAAATACATAAGATTATTCACCTATCAAATTATTGTGGAATTTCCATACTTTACTACTACCATTTGTGGTTCTTGTTTCTCATTCTGCTGCCTATCCCTCTGCCTGAGGTTACGTTCTAACAGATCATTCATTCGTCTCAGGTTTTCAATGAGATCTGGTATACCTGAATGGAAAAAAAGTCATCAGCTTCTTTTTATGAATAATATGGATGATGATACTGACAATTACAACGTTGTAAGGGCTCATATTACCTGCACCTGAAAATCAGTAGCAAAGTGGTAAAACGAGATGAGTCGACTTTACCCAAAGGTGAGTTGCAAAGGAATATCTCTAAGATTGGTGGAAATAGCAGAATTTTTACAGAGACCTTTTTGTAGCTCTCATTTTTCTCTACAAAAATCGTCTCTGTAGAAAATCCTCTATCTCCCTACAATGCCAAGAGCTCCTTCGAAAACTCATCGTGGAGGAAATTGACTTATGTCGTTCCATCACGTCGAGACTGGAATAATTAGGTAAGTTTTGAAGAAGTGAATTTGAGGAAAATTATGTTACGACATCTTGTCCTCTAGATCAATGGTAGTAACGCCAGTTGCTCGATCCGCCACAGATTTTCAAAATAATTCAAAATTCGCGCCTACGGCTATGGATGGCAGTACCGCTCTCCCAGAAGCCCCTGCGCCCGATCCCATGACGCCATTACGTCTTTC
The DNA here is from genome assembly GCA_914767705.2 of Tenthredo notha. NCBI lineage: Eukaryota > Metazoa > Arthropoda > Insecta > Hymenoptera > Tenthredinidae > Tenthredo > Tenthredo notha. The sequence continues at coordinate 5,680,530 of OU611924.1, forward strand.
TGTGCAATCCCTGACAATCACAATAAAATACGCGTTAGAACATTTTTTATTTTGTGTGTTTTAAAAAACTTCTTTCAGTTTAGAAATGAGCTCGTCGTCAGTGGAGTATTCGGGGAGTTCTCCGAGACATAGAAAGTCATCGAAAGAATCACTTATGAAAAAATTACGACTTCTAGAAAAAGAGATCAGGCGGTCGTGCTCACGTGGGCGAAAAATACATGGGTTTGATAAAGGGGGCGATGAGCGCAATCTGCGAGATTCGTCACGTCCTAGTCCCCACACAGATGTGCCGATAGAACAGACCGAAGGTGAAGAACAGTTACCAAAGGACCTCGCTGAATCGACATTGGGACTACTGGGAGACGACCCGTCTAAATACGATCAACACGGCCCCTACATCCACGTGACAGTGGCAGAGTGTTGGTCAAAGATATTACGAGATGGGCTGCCGAAAGACCAAAAGCGCGATTTCCAGAAAAAATATCCACAATAGGTAATTGTCCTTCAACTTCTGTTGTGTCTGCTGTTTTCTTAAAAAACAGCCAAAGTTGTGTGTAGCAACGGTCTTGAACTGTTACATCAAGTGTGTTTTAATTCTATTTTAACTCTTTATTTATATTGTGACGGACGGTGTGGTAGTGTGGTTAATGATCCGAACGGTTCTATTGACAAGCGAGGACCTGTCGACTATTAGGATACCCGTCACATGCGCGAAAATAATAAAATTAAAAGAAAAGATCTATCTTGGGATAGACCGGTAAATAGGATCGTTGCCGCCTAGTCCTATACAGGGCTCAATTGAAATGTTTAAACTATGGTTGAGGCTAATGAATATTAAGATGATTAAGATAATAAAATAAAAGGTGATTCAATGATTATGAGAATTAACTGGTAAAAATGATAATATATTCTTGAATGATTTAAGAAACTTGGCAATATGGTTCAAGCGACTGACATTGGAATGTCACTTGACCAGATGAATAAAATAATAAATGATAAAATGGTTGAATAATGTATGGTCACCGACGTGGGGATCGTGAAGGCTTGTTACTATGTTAAAGAATTATTATTGGTAAAAAAAAATGAAATAATAATGAAATTGGAAAAGCCTGTTCGCGATTCGCACGCTGAGACGATGAAAATGTTATAATGAATTAATTATGAAAATGGAACTCTCTATGAAAAAGCTTCACTATCTCTCTCTCTTTAGTGATAATACTGAATCGTATTCAATAATAAAAAGAAATCATGTATGGCTTTTATAACATAAAATACATATAGTTATTGAATCAAGATCAGTAATTATGTGTTTTAGTAATTTATATTGGCACAAAGGAGCCTTGTACTGGGGTTAGGGTGAATCCCGAAATTCTATGAATTACCCCGGTCGGCTCGTCAGGTTAAGAATTGTCCTGATCTTGATTCATTCACTATTATAGTGAATAATAGAGTTCCGGTTGTGGTCTGAACGGTAGTTGACGCGAGCGATAAAGCAAAGCGAAAAACCGGCAGAAAAATAACAGAAAGTTGGGGGAAAGTGTAGGAAGGTAGAGCAGAAAGAAAAAAAAGAAGAGGAAGGGCAAGAGGGAACGGAAAACTAAGGCAGGGGAAGAGAGGGAGTGGAAAAATAAGGAAAGCGAAAAGACATAACCTAAAAGGAAAGAAAGGAAGAGTAGAGAAGGTGCCAGAGACACTAGCGGAAAAGAAGGTAGTAGAGAGTAAGGAAAGCAGAGTCGGTAAGGCAGGGAGGCAGGCAAGGAAGGAAACAGCAGCAGAGACGGTATGGCAGGGAAGGAACAGAGCGGAGAAGGCATGGCAGCGGAGAGTGAGGTGTGGTATACTCCCAAGGAGCAGGGGAAAAAGGGTAGACCGACAAACGCGGAGAGGCTGGGAAGGGAAAGGTCGGCCTCCCTGGGGACGCTAGGGGAACTATGGAAGAGGAAACGAGGGGAAGAGGAAGAGGGGGAAGAAGGGTTTAAGAGAAGCGATAAAACAAGGAGGTCGCCAAGCAGGGAAAAAGAGGAGGGAGCGGGGGAAGTGGTAGAGGAAATGGGAAACGGGCTGGAACGGATAGAGAAATGCATGGAGACATGCATGAGGAAGATGATGGAGGAGTTAGGCAGAATGAGGGGGGAAGCAGCGGAGGGGAAGAGAGAGCTAGGGGAAAAAATAGACAGAATCACAGGGGAAGTGAGGGAAGTGAAGCTACAGGGGGAAAGAGAGAGAAAAAGACTGGAGGACAGAATAGAAAAACTGGAGAGGGAGCTGGCAAGGAGAGCGGCAGAAGAGAAGGAAAGAGAAGTGAGGGGGAAAGAGGAGAGGAAAAAAGAAGTGGAAGAGAGGACAAGGGAAGAGGTGCAGAAATTAAAGGAGGAGTTAGGAGGGGCGGGAGGGGGATGGGGCGAAAGAGTAAGCAAGGTAGAGAGCGAGGTGGTGGAAGGGATGAAGGAGATCAGAAGGAAGATGGAGGTACGAGAAAGACAGGAAAGAAGAGAGAACGTTGTAGTAAGAGGAATCGAGACGAAGGGAGAGGATCCGAAAAAGGTCATGGAAACGCTGGTGAAGGAAAGCCTCAAAACGACGGCAGGAGTGGCAGAGGCGTGGGTACTAAGAAAAGGGGAAAGCGGTAGAGAAATGATAGTAGCGAGGATGGAGGGTGGAGAGGCGAAGAAGGAAGTGATGAGGAGAAAGCGGATGCTAAGTGGTACGAAGGTGTACATAGATGACGATTTGACCCAACGGGAGAGGGAAGTGCAGAGGAGGATAATAGAGAAGGCGAAAGCGGTAAGGCGGGAAGGAGGAAGGGCAACAGTGGGCTACAGGAAGATGTGGGCGGAAGGAAAAAGATGGGAATGGGATGAGGAGAAAGAAGCATTGATGGAGAGCAGGGAAACGAAATGAAGGCAAGAGAAAGAAGAGGGGATGAAGAGGGCGGGAGAAAAGAAAGCGAAGAAGGGCGAGGAAAAAATTGAAGGGCCGAATATAGTGTTCTGGAACGTGGCGGGAATAACTGGAAAGAAAGGGGATTTTTGGAAGAAACTGAAGGACTGGGATGCTATAGGGTTGGTAGAAACATGGGCGGAGGAGAAAGGATGGGAGAGGGTAAAAGGAAAACTGCCAAAAGGATACGTATGGAGATTCCAGAGCGCGAAGAGGAAGAATAAGAAGGGGAGGGCAGAGGGGGGAATGATAACAGGGATCAAAGAGGAGAGATGCACAGAAGAAAGAGGGGACGAGAGGAAAGAGGAAGGGGTAGAGGGGGTGATGAGCAGGGAGATGAAAATCGGAGGAAAAGTGTGGAAGGTGATAACGGTGTATATGAATAAGAATCAGGGAAAAATAATGAGAGAAATAGAGAGGAAAGTAGAGGAAACCGGCAGAGAGAAAGGAATAATAGTGGGGGGGGGATTTTAACGCGAGAACGGCGCAGAAGGGAGGGAGGAGAGAACTAGGTGAGGAAGAGGAGAGGGGCGAGGATGGGGGAGAAGGAAGAAGAAGTAAGGACAAGAAGGAGAATAAAGAGGGAAGGCAGATGCTGGAATGGCTGGGGGAGGGGGGATGGTATATAATGAATGGAGGGAAAAGAGGAGACGACGAGGGGGAATTCACCTTCACAGGGGCGGGAAGGGGAAATACAGTTATAGATTACGCGGTGGTGAGAGAAGAGGATTGGGAAGACGTAGAAGGGTTCGAAGTAGGGGAAGAAATAGACTCGGACCACTACCCAATAATAGTGAAGATGAGAGGAGAGGCAAGAGAAGAGGGGAAGGAGGAAAAGGAGAAGGAAGGGGGGAGGATGATGGACTGGTCGGAAAAGGGAATAGAGGGATTCAGGGAGAGGATAAGGGGAAAGAAAATACAATGGGAAGGAGCGAAAAGGACAACGGAGGAAATGGAGAAGATAGTAAGGGAGGCGATAAGCTGGAAAAAGAAGAGGAAAGCGGAAGGGGACGGATGGTGGGGGAGGGAGTGTAGGCAAAAAAGAAGAGAGACGATGAGAAGACTGAAAGAATGGAGAAAAGGGGAGGGAACAGAAGAAGAGTATAGGGTGGAAAGAAAAGAATACAAGAAGCTATGCGAAAGGAAAAGGGAAGAGGAGAGAGAGAAATACATGAAAGAGGCGAAAGAGGCGAAAACAAATGCGGAAGTATGGAAAGTGATAAACAAGGAGAGGAAAAAGAGGAACGGGGTGCACGAAGGGATAACGATGGCGGAGTGGGAGAAGCACTTCGCGGAACTATTAGGAGGAGAGAAGAGAGATGAGGAAGAAAGGGAGCAGGAAGAGGTGGAAGTAGAGAGGAAGGAGGAGGGGTCGGAGGAGGGAGAAGAAGAGATAGGGAGGGAGGAAATAAAGAAGGTGATAAAGAAGATGATAAAGAAGATGAAAAAGAAGAAGGCGGCAGGAATAGATGGATTGCCGAATGAAGCGTGGATCTACGGAGGAGAGGAGATGGAGGTAATGACATGGGAGGTGGTGAAAAACGCATGGAAAGGGGAGGGAATAGCGGCAAATTGGAGGGAGGGCATAGTGGCACCGATACATAAGAAGGGAAGCGAACGAGAGGCGAAGAACTATAGGGGGGTGACAATGATGACGGCAATGTATAAGATATACGCAGGGGTTATCGCAGAGAGGTTGAGAAAGGAAATGGAAGAGAAGGAAATGGTGCCGGATGGGCAAGCGGGATTTAGAAAAGGAAGGGGGGTAATGGACAATATTTACGTGCTGAATTACGTGGTAGGAAAGGAGAAAGAGAGGGGAGGAAGAATATTGGCAATGTTTATTGATTTAAAGGCAGCCTTTGATTCAATAGACAGGGAAAAACTATGGAAAGAGATGGAAAAGAAGGGGGTGGGAAAGAGAATAATAGAGAGGGTGAAAGAGATTTATAAGGAGACAAGTTACAGGGTGAAAGTGAGGGACGAAAAAGGGGAGAAGAGATGGACGAAGAAAGGGTTAAGACAAGGGTGCCCCCTGAGCCCGTACCTATTTAACCTGTACATAGCAGATCTGGAAGAGGTGTTAAGGAAAGGGCAGGACGGAGGGATAGTGATAGGGAAGAAGAAGATATGGAGTTTGGCATACGCGGACGATGTTGTGATGCTGGCAAAGGACGAAGAGGGGATGGAAGAAATGAAGAAGAGGTTGGAAAGATACCTGGATAGAAAGGGGCTGATACTGAGCGAGGAAAAGACGAAGGTAGTACGATTTGGAGCAGGAAGAGGGGCGAGGACGGGAAAGAAATGGAAGTGGAAAGATGGAGAGATAGAGGAGGTGAAAGGTATCAACTACCTAGGGTACAGGCTGAGAAGGGACGGCAGGCAGGGAGAGCACGTAAAAGAGAGAGTGAAAAAGGCGAAGAGAGTAATGGGAAAAGTGTGGAGTATTGGGGAGAGGAAGTTTGGAAAGGACTGGAAGAGAAGGGTGAGGTTGTACGAGGCACTAGTAGAGAGCGTGGTGGTGTACGGGGCAGAAGTTTGGGGGTGGAAGGAATACGAGGAGGTGGAAAGAATGCAGGAGAAATACTTGAGATGGGTAATGAGAGCAGATTGGAGAACACCGGGGTATATGGTGAGGGAGGAGTGGAAAAGGACGAAAGTAGGGTCGAGGGCAGGGAGAAGGGCGATGAGGTACGAGGAGAAGCTAAGGGAGGGAGGGGGAAGCGAGATAGCGAGGGAATGCTGGAGGTTAATAAAGGAAAAGAGCAGCGATGGGAGAGAATTGATTGATTGATTGATGATATGTTTATTAGCTTCCGCTACTTGTTTGACTTTACATATTTCATTAACAATTACTGTACTCTTATTACTACCCTTATTCTACTTAATACTACATTTCTACATCCATCCTTTTCACTTCTTCCTTCATTAATCTTTTAAATTCCTCTAGGTTTCTTGCCGCCTTCGTTTCCATTGACAGCTTATTGTACATTTGAAATCCAGTATATGTTATACTTTTTTGCCCTTCCGCCGTTCTGCTAAATTCTACGCTTATGTTATCTCTTCTTCTGGTATTATAATTATGATTTTGATTGACTAGTGTTACTGTATCGCTTAAGTACTTTGGCAGCATTTCATTTTTCATCTTATATACAAACAAGCATGTATTGAACCTCACTCTTTGTCTGATATTCATAAAACCTAACGCTTCTAGCATATCTGCTATCCTCGCGTATCTATTGCACTTCAAAATTGCTCTCATTGCTCTGTTTTGCGTTTTCTGTAATACGTTCATCTAATATTTATTTGACGTTCAATAGCAGCGTATTACAGTATTCAAAATGCGGCGCAACTATACTCTTATATATTGTTACCATCGTATATGAACTTACATATTTACTTACACGGTACATGAAATTTACTTTTTTGGCTACTTTTTTCACTATATATTCAGCTTGGCTATTAAAATTTAAGAACTCGTCTATAATTACACCTAGATATTTTATATTTTTGACCTCCTCTATCCTATCCCCTGACACTACTATTTCGCAGCTGTTATTCATATACCTTTTCCTTTCGTCGTGAATCACCATAAATTTCGTTTTGGTTACGTTTAGTCTTAGAGAATTTTGCTCTAGCCATTCCGCAATTCTGTGTAGGTCAGTATTCAGCTTGGTTTCTATTACCTTGCTGCTCATGTCGCTAACATATATAATTGTGTCGTCTGCAAAACACTTACACGAACATGACTCCAATTGTTGTACAACGTCATTTATGTAAATCACGAACAATAATGGACCTAGCACTGATCCTTGTGGGACTCCATGTTTCGTATTTATTTCTTCCGATTTACTATTTCCGTATTTCACTTCCTGTTTCCGGTCACCTAAGTACGATTCTATCCATCTATACACTGTACCTCTTATTCCATATTGTGCTAGTTTTTTCATCAGTATTCCCCTATTGATCGTTTCAAACGCTCTTTTGAAGTCAAGAAAGACCACTCCTATATATTTACTCGCGTCTAAACTTTTCCTCCATTCAGTTATTATGTTTTGCAATGCCGTTTCACACGAATACTTTTTTCTAAACCCTGACTGTTGATCTGTAAGGATGTTGTTACTCTCTATATAATTTAATAACTGGTTTTTAGCTGCTACTTCTAATACTTTCTCGTATATCGGTAACATATTTATAGGTCTATGATCTTCCGCTCTTGTACTTCCAGCCACTTTCTGAATCGGTATAATCGTTGAGGTTTTCCATTTCTCCGGGAAGATTCCCTCTTTCAGTGACTTGTTTATCAAAACTAGCATTATCTCGCCTGTGCTATTCCATGTCTTTTTTAAGAATTCCGTACTAATACCTTCATCTGTTCCCTTTTTATTCTTAAGTTCACACACTATGGTATCTATTTCTTCCTTCGTCACGTCCCTGAAGTTTTCGAAATTTCTATCCGCTACTAATTCTCCTGCTATTTTACTAACTTCTTCTACTTTTGCTCCACCTACATTTACAAGATCGTCTATACTTTTCGTGAAGTACTGGTTTAATTTGTCTGCTATCTCTTTGTCTTCATTTATCACCTTTCCATTGAAACTTATACCTTTTGAACTCGCCTTACATTTGTTGTTCCCTATGAGCTCTTTTAAGGTACTCCACATCTTTTTCGGGTTTTGTTTCGCATTATCAATGTTTTCTTCGTAATAGTCTACTTTATTTTTCCTACTTACCGCAACTGACCTATTTCTCGCTATTTTGAACTCATTCCATCGCCATTCTAAATTAGATTGTACCGCTCGTTTATATGCTTCGTTTTTTTGTTTGCTTGCTTCCCTTGCTTCCTCCTTGATCCATGGTTTTTCTCTCCACCGTATTGGGATTTTCTTAATTTTTTTCGGCGCTACTAAGTCCACTGTTTCTACCATGCAGTCAATCACATTTTTTGCCAGTTCGTTTGTGTTACTGTTTTTATCGCATTTGGCCGCTATCTTTGCCTTTATAATATTTTTTTCTTCGCGGTTTATGATATCTATTCTGACTGTTTGGTGATCTGTGATTTTCGGAGTGAGAAGAACCTCTGTCCTTATGTAGAAGTTTGAAAAGGCTAAGTCAATTTGTGTCCTCGATGTCTCTGTTATTCTGGTATGTGAATTCACATATTGTTTCAGTCCCAGACATCTCATGTTTTGTATCAATCGTTTGGTATACTGATCTTCTTTGCTTACATCGATATTGAAATCGCCCTCCACTATTATGTGTCCCATATCCACTATTTTTTCGCACTCTTCTACTAAGGTTCCTATGAATTCTCCATCGCTTTTATTCGGCGAGTGATATACGTTGCATATTGTCACTTCTTTATATATGTCTCTTAATTTTATTATGCTTATCCACGTGTTTTGCGTAAAATTTTTTGTCATCATTGTTCTATATTTCATGGCACTGTGTATAAAAGTTAGGACACCGCCCGATCTTCTGTTTGTTGAGTCACACCTTACGCAATCGTAGTTTTCTATTGCTAACTCGTTATCTTCTATTTCGTCCGTTATATGAGTTTCCGTTAGACATACGATTTTCGGCTTCATTTTTGTTATCATGTCTTCAATTTCATCCTTATTATGTAAAAAGCCTTGTGCATTCAGCAATAGTACAAACGGGCCTTTAAAATCATCCTTTTTGTTCCTTTTTCCGTTCTCTGATTGCTATTCCTCGCCATAACGAGTATTTTTCCGAATTCTATTTACAGTTTTCCGATATGCCTCACATTTGATGTCGGTTGCTTCGTGGTCCGTTTGTATCCCTTCAATTTTGAAATTTGTAACCATTCGGCAGCAGTTTACACAACTTTTCTGTTCCGCTGTACATTCCTGTACATCATGCTCTTCTCCACATTTTCTACAGCTCTTTTTGGTTTTGCAGTCCTTTGCGAAGTGGTTATATCCCCAACAATTATAGCATCTCATTACGCTGACGTGGTCGTATACTGGGCAGTTTTTCCATCCTACTTTGATTCTCTTCTTCTCCACGAAGCGTTTGTGTGTCTCTGGGTCAACCTGTACGATTAATGTTGTTTCCTTTCCTTCCGGTGTCTTCTTGTTGATAATCTTCATTTGACAGGGATCTCTATGTGCTCCCATATCGTTTTGCTTTTTTATTTGCTTTATAAAGCCTTCTTCTTCCTCTTGTTTAATTTCTTCCTCAATACCCACTATTTTCAACATTGGTAGCTTTTTTTCCGGTGCATAAACTTTGTATCGTGTTCCGAGTGACTCTTTTAGTATTCCCGCTAGTAAGTTTCTATCGCTACTTTTTTGACATCCCAGTATAACCCTCCCTTTCGCCCCACGCGCAATCCCATTTACTCCGACGCCTAGTTCCATTATTTTGACATTACTCTTTATGCTTCCTTCAGTTTCTTCGCTCGTTTGCTCTTCAATCGGCTGAATAACTATCTCTTCTCTTCTACTTACTTTGGTTATATTCGCATACGATACTTTTTGGTTTTTTTGTTCAGTATTGTTTACTTGCATAGTTTCCGTTGTACTTTTGTCATTTTCTTTCTTCATTTTCCTTATTTCCTCTCGTAACTCGTCCATTTTTTTTTGTAAACATCTCGACCATCTTCTGAATCTCCACTTGCACAATTTCTCCCATCATTTCTTTCACTTTATTACTTACTATCGTCTCTATTTCCTCCGAACTGACTCGACTTTTGTCTTCCTTTTTTTCTGCTATGTCTTTTCTTTCATTTTCGTTTTCGTTTTTTCCCCCGTTGTCTTCAACATCTTCCTCTTCTTCTTCTTCCTCTTCTTCTTCTTCTCCAGTACTCTTGCCATTTTCACTCTTCTTCTTCTTCAGCGTCCCTTTTTGTTCCTCCATCTGTACCTCACATGGTACTAGTTCGTTTCTCGCGTTCCATACTTTATGTCCAATTGTACAACCAGGATGAAAGTATCTAATGCATACCGGACAATAGAGTCTTCTATGCGTTATCTCTTTTTTACATTTGCTGCACTGGGGAACACTGATTCCTTTTAACGGTGCAACCGCCGGCATGCTGGTGTTTATTATTTTTCTTTCGTACTTGCCGGTTTCATACCTACCGTAGGTCAACTGGGATTCCCACTTGTTGGCCGAGATGGTTCGTGGTGTGTATATTGATATTCGGATTGTTGTGACGTATCAAATCAAATCGATGTGAGCGCTGTAGATGGTCGATAAGGCAGATCTCGTCAGAGCATAGGCGCATGCGTCATCAATACAATTGCTGGTGATATATATCCACGATCCTATGTTAAGTGTGTAGGTGACCCAAAAAGTTTTGAGGTCAGAATCCAGACTTCCAGAAGATCAAAGAAAGAAGCATAGTAAAAGCCATGGACCAGAGATAATTTATATGTCGTAACAATCGGCAGAGTTTCGCATGCCAGAACTGCAAGAAAAAGACGCCCGAAGGCAGAAAACAGCAGCAGAAAATTCTCGAGACAGCAGATGTAAAGAAGACGTGACAGTTTGTACTTACAGAGAGAGAGAGAAGAGGGTAGATCAGAGTGGGAGAAAGAAAGGGAGGACTACTATAGGGAGAGAGGGTACGCGGCGGGGGAGGTGGAAAGGAGAAGAGAGGGAGGGAGTCAGATGGTGGCGGAACTGGAGGAAAGAGACGAGGAAGCACAGGCACAGAGGAGATGGGAGAAGATACGAGAGTCGAAGTACAATAGGTGGTATAAGGAAATAATTGTGACAGGGATACCGGAGTACATGAAGGGAAGAAGGAGCAAGAGGGAAATGGAAACCATAGCAAGGTTCAGATTAGGGAACGAGATGAGAGAGGCAAACTATTGGGCGAAGGAAGAAGATAGACTGTGTAGGGTATGCGGAAGCGAGGAGGAGACGTGGGAGCACGTACTGGAAAGGTGCGCAGGGGGAGGGAAAGGAGAAGGGAGGAATGAGGTGATTGCGATTCTAGAAGGGAGAGGAGGGGGGATAAGAAAAATGAAGGAAATAAAAAGAGATAGGGGGGAGGAGGAGAGTGAAGGCAAGGAATAAGTGGAGTAAGGAAGGAGCAGGAACGGTAGGGAAGGGCAAAGGGAGTTAGAATAGTCATAAGAGGAATTAAGAAATAGAAATAGGTTAGGAAATAAGGAATGAAATAAAAAAAAAAAAAAAAAAAAACTTGCTGTTATTACTATTAAGAGAAAGAAATGTAGAGGAGCAAACCTCATGAAAAAACCAAAAACCCGTAGGGGTAATAAAACGGATTTTACTACTACTAGTGAATAATAAAATTCCCCAATATAGGAATTTATCAAGATTCGCGGCAGCGAATCGCCGCCAAGTACCCGTAGGCAGGCGAGCGCTAGCCGGGACTCTATTTTCTCGGGGGAACTCTTTATACCTGTAAGCAGGAGGTCATAACTTCGGAATGCGTAAATATTTTTCGATCAAATTCACAGAACAGATATTCCCCCACCACACGACTTCGCTGTATAAATTTGATCGGAATCGGTACACTGGTTTCTGATATATCGGTCACGAAAGTTGATGAAAAAGCATCTTCTTCTTCGTCTTCTTCTTCTTCTTCTTCCTGGTCATCAGATTTTCGCTAGACGCTTGCTTGTCCTCACGTTTCTGAACGAACGGTGAAACGGATCGACTTGATCTTTGAAACGTGGGTACAAGCCATCGAAATCTCGCCCCCTATTGATTTTGGCATGAATCTGAATCCGCATTCGGTCGATATGTGATAATGAAGTTACTAAGTGAGCCACAGAGGGACGACGAAATCAAAATGGCTGTCGGATGGCTGACGGATCGCGGTATTGACAGTTAGAATATTCATAATTTATATATAATCATATTATATAGTTATATATTCATATTATATAAGATGTTATCGGTTAAGCTAATGGTTTTATTTCAGTAAACCAGTGAAACAGTGAATCAGTGAACAATGATCAGAGTGAAAAGTGCGCCAACCGTGGTTTCACGCCAATGACCGTTGTTATTTAATAAATCTGCATGATGGCCTGTTGTAAGTGCGCGGAACAGATCCTCTAAGCTGGGTTCAAATATTTAGATAAAGAATAAATCAACGATCCTGGCAAAATATTATTTCACTTCGATCCGGAACAAGTGAAAATAAGGTTACGATGACTTACATTAAACGGTATGTACGGACATTGATTTCCACTAGATTTTACATATAATAATGCTAGATGAATAGACCAACCTCAACTTCTTTGTTTCCACTAAATTTCCACAGTCATCTGGACCATTCCTATCCTACTATCAATCCATTGGAATAGACGAATATAACACTCCGACAAAACGACGTCCCAAAAACAAAGGCTGCAATTACCAATCCGTTGGAATAGACGAAGATAACATTTCGGCGAAACATCGTCCCATAACAAAGGTATCCGACAGCTCATAGCTCCAATGTAATAACAATGTTAGGAAAATTAGTAGCGATACGAAACCTCTCATTTAATCCTTTGTCATTTTCTATGTTTCGCAGTTACTTGGCCTTTTCCTATCCTATCATCAATCCATTGGAATAGTCGGAGATAATGCTTTAACAAAACGACGTCCCAAAATAAAGGTTGCGATCACCAATCAGTTGAAATAGACGAAGATAACATGTCGGCGAAACATCGTCCCAGAACGAAGGTAGCCTACAACTCATAGCTCCAACGTAATAACAATATTAGGAAAATTAGTAGCGATACGAAACCGCTCATTGAATCCTTTGTCCTTTTCTATGTTTCACAGTCACCTGGACTTTTCCTATCCTATCATCGATCCATTGAAATAGTCGGAGATAATGCTTTGACAAAACGACATCCCAAACGAAGGGTCCGATTATCAATCCGTTGAGATAGACGAACATAACACTTCGGCAAAACAGCGTCCCAAGACAAAGGTAGCCTACAGTTCATGGTTCCGAAATCATAACAATGCTAGGAAAATTAATACTAATATACTAAAATCTTTCCTTCAATACTTTGTTATTTTATATCTTTTACAGTCATCTGGACCATTGCTATCCTATTATTAATTCATCGGAACAGAAGAGCCTAACATTTCGGCAAGACGATGTCCCATACCAGAAGTAGTTCACAGCTGCTCCAAAGTTATAACAGTCTACGTATCTTCTTCAAATGAACCAACTTCGACCAGCCTACCAACCACTTACTTCACCTACCTGTACAGTTGGGCAATAAAGTACTTGTAGGGTCGAAATTTAGGCTCATGCGTTTTAGCGTCTACGCTGTTGAGCAGGCCCGTCACACCGCATACCCCGCTCCCTGTGCTCATCGATGCGTTACGGCCGATCGGTCAGCTAGCCTAGCCTGACCCGGCCTATGGATATTTCGGAAATATTTCTTACTTTACTTTGAGTAGATAATCTGCCCGATTTGCCTTCTCGCCTACCGACTCGTCAAACATCGACGACAAATACGTGTAGAATATATGGGGCTTTCCACGCCAACCCAACCTACCATCGAAATTGACATTTTTGATTTGGCCCTGATTTTTTTATCTTCTTGTACTCTGTAAAAGAGAGCTCCATGATTTATTTCGAATTTTTTTATCAAGCCGTTCAAAAGATGAGATTTCTCAAAATTTTAGGTGTTTTATTTTTGAATGCTCATAACTTTTCCAAAAATGCATCAATTCGAATGTTTTTTTTTTAAAATTGTGTATTTTACAATGAATTTTCTGAAAATTTGAGGTGAAAAAAAAAAAAAAATTATTTACCACATGTTTCCAATTCCTAGATCAAAATCTGATTTTGAAAACTGTTTGTATCCTTCGATTTTTTTTGAAAAATTCTCAAAAAAATTACTTCCTATTCCACAAATTTTAAGCCTGGTCCCATCGTGGGAAAACGATTCTTGTTATTTTTTCAGAATTTTTCAAAATTGTCAAATTTTTTTTTCAATTTTAAAAAATTTTCAAATATGATTATAATAATAATTATAATAATTAAACGACAACAAAAGTAAAACAAAAATATTTAGGAATAAAAATTTTGTTCCAAATACAGATTTATTATCTTCACGACTTTCGATTATCTCCATTTCCAATTTTTTGTCGATATTTTATTCCATAAGACAATGAAAATCATATTTAAAGTTTTTTGAAAAAAAAAATGAAAATTTGAAAATTTTGAAAAATTCAGAGAAAATAGCAAGAATCGTTTTCCCACGATGGGACCAGGCTTAAAATTTGTGGAATAGGAAGTAGTTTTTTTGAGAATTTTTCAAAAAAAATCGAAGGATACAAACAGTTTTCAAAATCAGATTTTGATCTAGGAATTGGAAACATGTGGTAAATAATTTTTTTTTTTTTTTCACCTCAAATTTTCAGAAAATTCATTGTAAAATACACAATTTGAAAAAAAAAACATTCGAATTGATGCATTTTTGGAAAAGTTATGAGCATTCAAAAATAAAACACCTAAAATTTTGAGAAATCTCATCTTTTGAACGGCTTAATAAAAAAATTCGAAATAAATCATGGAGCTCTCTTTTACAGAGTACAAGAAGATAAAAAAATCACGGCCAAATCAAAAATGTCAATTTCGATGGTAGGTTGGGTTGGCGTGGAAAGCCCCATATATTGTCAGCTGATTTCAAACTTATTTATTTTAGTGAAAAAGGGTTCAATTCGAACTTCATTTTGATGTTATACAGGAGTAACTAATTATGTCATAAGTTTAAAAAAATGTTATTAAAAAATATGATACCCAACTGATCGAAATTCGCAAGTCAGATTCAGGTGATCTACTGAATTTTCCATTACAGAAAATTCTTAATTTCTTGCAGATATTATTCTACGTAAGTTTTCTATTAAATGAGAAATTGAGTCACAGGGAGACTCAGTTGGCCGTTTATAAATTTTGATAACATATTTGTATATTTTTATTAAATAAGAAAACAAAAGTCCAAGATTAAAACTCAATGGTAAAAAATAACAACACAATATCAATGAAATGTAAATAAATTATGATAGAGATGATTTGTAACATACATAAATATAATAATATGGAAACTTACAGATTTATAAAAAAATAATTATCCACTAAATATAATTCGAGAGTATCATATTCATATTTTAAGAACAATTGATTACTTTTTGATGATATATTAATGTTAATGGTTAGAATTCTAAGTAAAAAACTACAACGAAATATTTATTATTAAAATGTATAATAGCCATAAGTGAAATATTATTTTGTCCTACTTGAGTAAACTAAGATACACATATTTATCACGCGATATATAAATTACAACTAGTATTTAATATTTTGTCATTTTGCCGTCGCTGATTATGACATTTCGAACTCGCCGAGGCATCGAGGTAATTAATCTTTGGCAAATTCCCGGATGATTACGCAGCGTATCCCAAACTTGCATCACATGACGATGTAAGGCCTCTTTTGTACGAGGAACATGATTTCCCCACTCCTGAACCATTATGCCTGCAACGATTTCATAGAATCACATTAGTAACTGAAGAACTAGAACAATCACTAACATCGACGCACAATCGTAAAATCAATAATATTTTCTCACCCCATAAGTTTTCGATAGGGTTCAGGTCCGGTGATCTGGCTGGCCATCGTAGAGTGTGAACTCCGTCTTGTTCCGCTAGCCAGTTTTGCACGATATGTGCCTTGTGGATCGGCGAATTATCTTGAACGAAGTTGAATCCTTGAGGCTCACGATCAGGAAAAATAGCCCTTGCACTAGGCAGCATGACATCTTCTAATACATCCAGGTATTCCACCGAATTCATGCGTGAGGACACAGGGACCAGTTCACCAGGTCCAGCCATCGACATACATCCCCAGTACGCCAAAGTAATTCGTCCCGAACGTTGGAGGTGAGAAATATTTTGTTTGAGTACCAGTTTCCCCTTTGTATCCGTGGAAAAAACCTTTTCGTCGGAAAATATCGTGTTCGCCCATTCTTCATTCCAGTTTAAATGTTCACGGCAAAAAGTGAGTCTCGCTTCACGATTTGCCTCAGTGAGATATATTTTCCGTGCCGGGCGCCGATTTCGTAGTCCACCTTCTCTCAACCGTTTCCTCACAGTGAGAGGACAACATCGCAAATTGAAAAGCGGTATTAGTTCCGTTGCACTGACGAACCCATTCTCTCTCACATTTCTGACGATCTCATCGTCTTGTGCAGCAGTTGTGACACGAGGCCGTCCACTGCGTCGAGTAG
Organism: Tenthredo notha; assembly: GCA_914767705.2. NCBI lineage: Eukaryota > Metazoa > Arthropoda > Insecta > Hymenoptera > Tenthredinidae > Tenthredo > Tenthredo notha. The sequence goes on from OU611924.1 coordinate 5,696,711, forward strand.
TTTGCAGTGTATTTAGCTCTCTCCATCGTTTTACATATATTCGCACAGTATTCACCTGCACATACGCATAGACGAATCCATAAAATTCACAAAATACGTTGACCACACACTAATTCATTTTTTTTCCTTCACTATGAGCCAAATATTGGCTATTCGAGCACTTTTAACTACACTTACGTGAACTCCAATTAGCCTCGCAGTTTCAGCAAGTGAATGACCGGCTTCCACTAAGCCGACGATTCGACCCTTCTTATCCATAGATAAATCTGGCACGCCTAGCTTTCCCATCACTCGTCACTCTGGTTTCCTTCGTTCTGATTACTCAATTTTTTTCAATTGCGCCGAAAATCGGCACACACCATTATATATGCAAATTCCGCCTTACGGCCGACCAATCAAAAAGAAGAGTCGTTCCAGCCCAAGGGTCAGGTGGATTTCCCATGCATCGTCAGGTAATACAAAATGTTCCAGTGAATGAACCGGCCTTTGTAAGAAATTGCGCAAAATTTTCCCGATGTATGAGAAATCCACCTGACCCTTGGATTAGAAGTATTCTTTCGTTAGATTGGCCCGGCCGTAAGTCAAAATTCGCATAAATAATGGTGCGTGTCGATTTTTGTCGCAATTGAAAAAAATTGAGTAATCTGAACAGAGGAAACCAATGCGACGAGTGATGGGTAAGCCAGGCGAGCTAGATTTATCTATGGGTACGGAGGGTGGATACGAAGATAATATCAAAAAGTAATTAACTATGTTTCTTAAAAGATGAATATGATGTGATGTGATCTACTTACTTCAAGTATTCATGACTCTCGAATTACATTTAGTGGATAATTATTTTTTCATAAATGTGTAAGTTTTCATATTATTATATTTATGTATGTCAAAAATCATCTCTATCATAATTTATTTATATTTTATTGTTATTGTGTTGTTATTTTCTACTATTCATTTTTAATCTTGGAGTTTTGTTTTCTTATTTAAAAAAAGTATACAATTTTATCAAAATTTATAAACGGCCAACTGAGTCTCCCTGTGACTCAATTTCTCATTTAATAGAAAACTTACGTAGAATAATATCTGCAAGAAATTAAGAATTTTCTGTAATGGAAAATTCAGTAGATCACCTGAATCTGACTTGCGAATTTCGATCAGTTGGGTATCATATTTTTTAATAACATTTTTTTAAACTTATGACATAATTAGTTACTCCTGTATAACATCAAAATGAAGTTCGAATTGAACCCTTTTTCACTAAAATAAATAAGTTTGAAATCAGCTGACAATATATATTCTACACGTATTTGTCGTCGATGTTTGACGAGTCGGTAGGCGAGAAGGCAAATCGGGCAGATTATCTACTCAAAGTAAAGTAAGAAATATTTCCGAAATATCCATAGGCCGGGTCAGGCTAGGCTAGCTGACCGATCGGCCGTAACGCATCGATGAGCACAGGGAGCGGGGTATGCGGTGTGACGGGCCTGCTCAACAGCGTAGACGCTAAAACGCATGAGCCTAAATTTCGACCCTACAAGTACTTTATTGCCCAACTGTACATCAGCACCACAAACTAGTTATCAAACAGACTGATATATTTGAAATTACTGATCATTCAAAGTGTTATAATAGTACAGCACGATACAGGTAGCATACACGTGCCATATATTATTTTGTTTAACTCAGTGTGCGAAATTCTTTACCTGTAAAAACTCTAAAAAATAAGTATAGTATATATTGGAATATTAGTGAGAGCGGCCGGGTGGGAACAAGGTCCAAAGGCAGAGCGCCCGGTCAGGGTGCAGGGGGCAAAGCCCCCGCTGGGGGGTTGGAAAGCCCCCCATTAAAAACAAAATACTTCCAAATATGATTTTCAATAGCATCAATTTTTATTATTCTTCGAAACTAAAGAAATGAGGAAATCAAAGACAAAAACAACTGTTTTTCTTCCACTTCTATATATTCCTTTTCGTGGTCTATCGATAGAAACGCAAATTCGAGATACAAGTTATCTTGATCAGAAAAGTAAGGCTCATTTGATTTTGATAGAATCATATTATGTTTCACATGAATTTTATTTTATTTATAAATAACATGTAATGTTAATTTGATATATTGGTAACATTATTATTTAATCAGCAAATATGTATGTCTCAACACAATTTGACACAAAATTGAGAAAGTTGAATGGAAGAAAAATATTTTAGAAATTATTAGTTTCAAACGGAGAGAAATTAATTAGTTTTACATATGGAAGTATGTGAATCGGACACTTTACACACTATCAACAGGCATAAGAAATCAAGTATCACACACTGAGTTGAAAATAGTACAGTATGATATGAGAGTGATGAAACTTTTTCTGACGAGTGTGAAATTGCAGCACGAGCCGGAGGCGAGTGTTGCAATCACACAAGGTCAGGAAAAGTTTTTCCGTCGAGTATTATACAAAATTTTACTTTATGACGTATGAAATTCTCACACACGCGGAGCGTGCGTAAAACATCCAAGGTGTGTTGCGCAAAGTTTTAATGGTTTCGAAAAATGGTGTAGCCAAGTGCTTTCGTTTTTCCTCGGTAGCTTCTACTATCAAAAAGAAAACCTTCAGATTTTCCCTGAACGATTCTTGTTGAGATTCGTTTCTAATACATAGAAGAGGGCTGATTTCTTGATAACTGCCCAATTTCAAGCCTTGGCTCTTACGTTAGTAGATAAACAAGGCCGGTTCTGGACCAACGCGTGTTAGTGCACACGTACACGTACGCACACACACGCACTCTCCCGTGTCCGTGTGAGGGGGGAGTCTTCGGACCCCTGGTGATGACGTCACACTCAAAATGGCGTCGCACACCCTTAATATGACGTCACACACCCTTAATATGACGTCACACACCCTTAATATGACGTCACACACCCTTAATATGACGTCATACACCCTTAAATTGACTACACACACCCTCGAATTATCGTCGCACATCCCGATATAAAATTTCTACCCCTGCGTCAGAATCTTCCAGAAGCTTCCCCAAGATCGTTCTGGAAGTTTCGGGCGGACAAACAATTCCTAGAATTATTCGGCACCCTGTGAGAATTTGATTTCCCAAGATCATTCTGGAAATTTCGGGCGTACAAACAGTTCCTGGAATTATTCGGCACCCTGTGAGAAGTTCGGATCGAGTTACTTAGGAATGCAAAAATATGATTATCGGATCGAGTTACTCGGGAATTAGCCTGATGATTCTCGGAAGAATAGTTCTCGGAATCGACTCTGTTTTTCGAACGTTCTGGAAGATCGCTGGAGGGATTGTCAGCTATAAAAGAGTCAAAAATTCAGGGATGAAAATTAGTATTGAACAAATCTTCGAGTGGTAAAGCGTCACAATGGAGATAATATTGGATATACAAGGTTTTGAAAAATTTTTCGACGAATTTGTAGTGAAGGAGCTAGCTGCAATCACTGTCCAAGCGGATGATGCAGGCAAGTTCGGTATGACTCGCATCCTGTTCAAACCACCCTTTCCTTGGCAAACCTTACGACCCCAATGCAAAGCTACCAATTCCTGGTTGACGCGAAATTATCATGGATTAGAGTGGAATGATGGTGATGTGTCTTACGATAATGTGCAGATAGCATTGAAGAGAATTGTTGAACGTGCGAGTTATATCTACGTCAAGGGAAATGAGAAGAAACAGTGGATCGTGAAAATGATCGACGACGATTCAAAGCCAGTGATTGATCTGGAAGAATTTGGGTGTCCGAGTCTTGGATTCTTGCAATACATCAAAGTAGGTGGTTGGCACGAGGACCATCACGGCAACATAGTTGGATACCGGTGTGCCTGGGAAAACGTCCAGCGACTGAAATCTTGGTTTCTGGAGAACTGTACCGAATCTCTTCATAAATCTTTGGAAATATATCTTCAAGTGGGAAGTTTGAAACTGATGAGGAAGGAGGATATCGCATTTTTAACGAAACAATTCATCATCATTTACGCAGCGGATATCATTAACGAGGTGTGGGAGAAATTATCAGAAGCTATGAAGATAGACGAAGACATCATCAGCCTGAAATATCGTGAACCTCGGCGGAAAGGGGACGTAGTCGATGGACCTATTCCCAATGACAAATAAATTTGTAAATTTCTAACAGTTGAATAAATAATGAAATAATTATTACAACAGTATTATTAACCCTCCTTTCTAAGCTTAGTCTAGAGTAATAATTGAGGCGACACAATATATATTTATTGAAAAATCTTTATTTGTAGAAATACATATAATTATACCAATTTCTTTACCCCACCACTTATGGGATTGTATTCAACTACTCGATCGTGTAAGATCAAACAGTATGCCGACGTATCGGCAGGGAAGTTGTCTTTAGCTTCAAACTCGAGACGAACGTCTACAGGTCCAAACTTGAGCGACTCGTTTTGTTTCGAGCAGTCGATGACGAATAGGGGAGCGTACTGTAGAAATTCACTCTTTTTCAGCAACGGTTCGGGTTCCTTGCCGTAATAGGAGGTTTGGAAATTGGCGTACATTTCGTATAACAGAGCGTACTGATTATGACTCATATTGAGATTCAGGTTCCCATAGGGATAGCATTGAGAATTCAAGAAGAGTTTAACGTCGGTGATGTTGCAGTGATCGAAATGGCTAGCGTTTCGATTCAGCTTGTTCTTCCGACTTGTTTGGAAACCCAGTATAACGTAGCGGGGTTTCTCCAGCTGAGTCGATGTCTTCACCGTCCAAACGTGCTTCGAGGTAGTGGGAAGTACAGGATACTCGTACAATTCCCAATTGCGAAAACTCATGGAGATCGCCGGATCTTTTTCGATGAAATTCAGCAGTTGTATTTTCCGTTGATCCGCGAGCTTCACATACGGTAACAACCATTCGACCTTCTCAATCAGGATTTTGAATTCCTCGTCTTGAGTTTGTAGAACCGCGTTCGTATCGGTCTTTGAGCGGGTCAGGATCAACTCGTGTTTGGCGTTCACGATTATCTTGCGATAGTCTTCGGCGAACCCGAGCATCATTTTCAGCGGTACGCATACTTCGAAACTACCGGTGGCATCCACATGGTTCACATTGAGCCAACCGGCATTCTCCATCATCCAATTCTGTCCAGGTCTCAGAGAGGGGTAGCCTTTCATAAGACTGGTGAGACCGACGTTTTTGCTCCTATCGATCTCAATAGCATTTATCTCGTAACGCATTTCTTCAAACAGATGACAAACACCGTTGTTGACCAGCGTTGCGGTAGTCGACGGAGTTCCATCGGCCTTGACTATCTTTCCATACACATGCAATGAGCTCTTGCACGGTAATACGCAAAGGTCTTGGTGTTGAACAGCGATACGAATCTCGTCACTGTTATTGAAACTCGATGAGGCATAGGGTTTGTGTGTGTGAACCTCGTAGTGTGCGATAGACTCGTCAAAGACGACGGGTGTTTGAATGTCTAAGATTTCCTCCTCCATGGTATACAGCAGATGACACAGATGCAAACGGGTCTTATTTTGCGAAAATTCCTCTTCCAAAAGGCTTGAGACCTAAGCTTTTCAGAAACAGCACGTTCTGAGGTGTCAGCTCTTTGAGAACCGGTTGACGACTGATGTGTTCGAGGCATCTTACCTTGGTATTATAACCACTTCTGTTATAAACTATTCCCATTATTGAGTCTTGATATGCAACCTTATAGTTATAACCTCTCCACGGAAATTAACCAAATCCCCGTCTTGATCGACTATACGAAGTTGGATATGATCTATGATCCTTACGGTGACTGGAAGGTAAATGACGTGAGACGGTACTTCAACGATCTTATATCCAGGTGGAACCACGGGAAAAAACTCATGAATGGTGTGTACTTTACGCTCATTGACGTACGCACCCGTTGTAATGTTACACTCGACTTGTAGTGCGTTGACTTTAAGAATAGTTACAGGAAGGTCAGACTCGTGAACTCGATCAGCTTGCAAAACTCGTGGAGTGAAACCCAATAGGCTGCCTATAGAATCGCCTGGCATGAAATTTACAGGGTGACTGCATTTGATTTCGCTACGCAGTGTATTATTATTCGGTTTGATGTTGATGGTAATACCCTTATTCGACAAGATACCCTGTACATAACTCTCTATATCCTCTATTTCATAGCTACCGGTGGGTATGGTGACTACTTCTTTACCCACGTAAATCTTGTTGTGACCAACATCTACATTGGGAATCGAATTAAAAGTCAGTAATTCAACGAGACCTAGAGAGTAATTCTTGAAAGGGGAAAGTTCGATGGGGGGGAAGTATTGAGTCTCAAGAACCGAGGAGTTCCCCGATACGGTCAGTGTAAACGAATCGTCCATGGCTACTGCGAAAATCAAACTGACTTCGAGGAATTACGCTGCATGTTTATATAGAAACTCGAGACACAAGTGGCCACAGTTGAACGTATCGTAGTCTTGATATCTTTTATGGTTATATTTGACGCTACCAACACCAAGGTATCTGACGAGGTCCGACGGTGGACGAAGGTTACCGAAACTGTCAAAGTAAACTACTTCGTTACCGATCTTTCGGTACGCGACCCAATGTGTTCCAGGACCATCTTTATCATCTAGATTGACGATCGCCGATTCAAGTTTACGCGGTCCATCTTTGGGTAAATCGTTTCGCATGAAGACGCCGCGGAAATGTGGAATGGTCGTCGCGTACTTTAACAGGTCCGCGTCAGTTAGCGCTCGTTGCGGCAGCGTCACTTTTAGTTTTTTGGCTTCAGGTGGAGACCCAAGCCTTTCCTATACGGTTTCAGATGGAGCCCCTTGCCTAGAGCGATAGCTTCCATGGTCTTGTTGTGCCGTTGACTTTCTTCCAGTTGTCTCTTGGCGGAGCCTGCGTCATTCACCGCTTTTGCAATACCTGCTGCACCACCAGCCAGCGCGCCCGTAGCACTGAGCCCGGCAAAAAGGGGTATGAGGAACGGTAAAAAACCACCAACTTTAGCCGGGACAGGTAGAATCCGTGGAGAACGTACATTGCGTTTACCACCCGCTTTTCTAACAGCGCCTCGTGCACCCTTCAATGCAGATTTGATGGCGACTTGCGCAGTTTTTCCTGGAACCATAGACCGTTTGGCGGCATCGATAACCGTTCTCAATACCACCGGCTTCCGCATACCCATACCAAGCTTAGTTTTCGCTTTCATCGTGTTTGTCACTGCCCAGGCGGCTGCTTTTTCACCGATATTTGCGTCTGAAGCTAAAACCCGCTTCCAGGCTCTCTCAGCCAAAATCTTATCTGCCGCACTTCTAGCTTCAAGATTTTCTCGATTCTTCGAGTAGGCGATATCGTGTTCCTTGCAGGCTGCGTCGAGCGGGTTGATACCTGGATCACCGCGCGCGAGTCTTTTCGCTAATTTGGTGCCGGGTCCGCAGTATTGATAACCAGGTAGATGTAACTCTACAGGAAGACTGTTAATGATCCTGTTGACCAGACCTTTCCCACGACGTTTACGACAGGCTTTGTGCACGATCATGGCTGCGCTCTGACTGAGGAATCTTCTTTATAAACACGCTATTTATACCATTTACCGTTAGTCAGAGTCAAGATGAGGTTCGAGGCGCAACCCCTCAAGCTAGGTGTAATGAATTTCGATAAATTTGTGCAACGGAATGTTGCAACTGAAAAACGACACGGTGATTTGCTACCAAACAGCGTGCGCGCGGTGTTTTGCGGTCCGTCCAACTGCGGTAAGACGAACGCGCTGCTCACCCTCATAACACACCCCAACGGGTTGAGGTTCGAGAACGTCTACATCTACTCGAAATCATTGAATCAGCCCAAGTACAAGTTCCTGCAACAGTTACTCGAGAACGTGGATGGCGTTGAATACTTTCCATTTGACGCGCATGAACAAGTAGTCGTGCCAGACGAGGCATTACCCAATTCGATCATCGTCTTCGATGACGTGGCTTGTGAGAAGCAGGATAACATCCGAGCTTTCTTCTGTATGGGAAGACATAAACATGTGGATTGCTTCTATCTCTGTCAGACCTACGCTCGCATCCCCAAGCATCTCGTGCGCGACAATACCAATCTCTTGGTACTGTTCAAGCAAGATGATATGAACTTGAGGCATGTGTACGATGATCATGTGAATACCGACATGACTTACACACAGTTCAAAGACTTGTGCTCTGTGTGCTGGAACAGCGGCAAGTATGGATTCGTTGTGATAGACAAGGACAGTGAGTTGAATGACGGTAGATATAGACAGGGGTTTGACTGTTTTGTGAGCATAAATTGAGAATATTCCGGAAAGTAGAATCAGTAGCCTCTCAGATACAGCTGCGTTAACATGCAGAAAATTCGTGAACAAAAAGAAGTGTTGCGTCATATCGCTAAAGCTAGCGCGGCGATTCGACGTAAACACCGAATGATAAAGTCGGGTAGGGAGACCGCTGAGCAGACGATGAACGATGTTTTCAAACCGGTAGTAACTCCGCTGCAACAACTGGTAAAGGTTTCTCAAACTGCTGTCAAGCCCATCAAAGAAGAAGAAGAAGAACCGATCAAAGATGAACCTCAAGATGATTCCTTTTTAACAGCAGATGAGGATACGACTATACAACCGACGGATGAGATTCTTGAACAAGATCAGGTTGACAACGAGTATCTCGAAATATTATGGGATGAGAATAGAAAAAAAGATCTGGATAACGTGTACGGTGTACGCAGACTTGGCGACGGTAGGTTAATGATGGGTGACGCACCGATAAGTTTTGAGAGTGACTCTATTTATGCGGGTGACAAACGTTATACAAAGACCGACGGTTTGTTGGAACTACTATTCAAAAAGATACCCGATGAGACCCACGTGAGTTCGGATGATATCAAAAATTATAAACAAATCGTATTTGCCACCAACGCTCATCGAAAATACTTTAGAAGTGATCAAGCTATTCGAGCAGTGGATAACCTCAAGTTCAAGAAGTTTATCGCCACCGGGCCACTTCCACGCACGGGTGGAGGTGTGCTTCCACAGCTCATGGTTGCTGAAGAGGGTAGAGGAACGGATTACGTTCATTGGGACGATCCCAACGAGCTGGTGGACCGTCTTCGTTTGCTCTTGGCATCCCAAACAGCTGGAAACTCAAGTCACAACAACGAAATCGTATCGATAATCGAAGAATTGCGTGAAGCTGGCATCATTCATTAATCAACCTCCCATCGTTTCCACCGTCATTTCCAAAATGAGCGTCGATGTGTTTGGACGACAGTTGGACAAGAGCGCAGCTCCAAGCAGTCGCGGTCCTCCCGGTATTGGGTTTAAATTCACCACCGACGGGCATTACGATATAGATAACAAGAGACTGTGCAACGTTGCCAATCCTGTACAGCAAGGGGACGCTGTTACTATAAACCTCATGCGTCAGGAGATCGACGTTGTGAGAAACGAGATCCTCGCAATGATACATGTCTTGGACTCTCGCATAACGGATGCTCCGCGGAAGCTAGGTGTTGATATCGAAGCAGTACAAGACTTGTCGACTCGCACCTCCAAGATCATTCTCGAGCTGGACACTAGGCTAACGGTGTTGGAAAATGAACGAGAAAAAGCTCACGCTCGTGACGGAGCTGCATAGACCAGCTCGAAAGAACTATCAACGTCGTCGTGTAGATGTTCGCGGTCTGGATGAAACCTGGCAAGCGGATCTCGTAGACATGACACTCTACGCGGGAGAAAACAAAGGCTACAAGTACATGCTCACCGTCATCGATATATTCTCAAAGTATGCCTGGACCGTGCCAATGAAGAGTAAGACTGGTAGAGATACCGCGAATGCTATGGAATCTGTACTCGTACAGGGACGTACCCCGAAGAATTTACACGTTGATAGAGGCGGAGAATTTTATAATTCAAATTTCGACTCTCTCATGAAACGATATAATATTCAATTATACTCAACCTTTAGTAACTTGAAGGCGTCGATCTGTGAGCGCTTTAATCGTACGCTGAAAAACAAAATGTGGATGCAGTTTAGTCTGCAAGGAAATTACAAGTGGATAGACATTTTATCTGATTTGGTTTCGGCTTACAACAACTCTAAACATCGGACTATTCGCATGAAGCCGAAGGACGTTTCCCCTAGAAACGAGCGGACATTACTGCAGACTGTATACCAAAGAGTTCGAGTCAGATCTGACAAGCCGGCAAAGTTCAAAGTTGGAGATAAAGTCCGAATCAGCAAATACAAGAATGTTTTTGAGAAAGGATATACGCCAAATTGGACAACTGAAATATTCACGATCATCCAAGTAGTGAATACTGATCCAGTAACGTACAAGCTTAAAGATTATCAGGATCAGTCCATAGCGGGTGGTTTCTACGAACAGGAACTTCTCAAAGTTAAGAATTCCGACATCTACCTGGTGGAGAAGGTGCTCAAGAGACGTGGAAACAAGCTATTTGTAAAATGGTTAGGTTTCAATGATACACACAATGGTTGGATAAATAAGTCTGACTTGTAAGGTTTATTAATAAAGAAATAATATTTGACAAGTATACGTTTATTTATTCTGCACAGTCTTATCGTAACCCCACGGAAGCGTGTCCGTCGTGTCAGGAAATATGATCCTCTTGTCGTCGTTCCAGCTCAGCGCTATCTTCCTCTGCGACACCGTATGAACCTGATGATTTTTACTTTGAATTAAATTTTGTCTTTTTGTCAGATTTCGATGCTGCAGAGCACATTGTAGGTAGTCATCGAACGTTATGGTTCTCAGTGTTGCCCCTTTGACTCCCTTAGCACGTTTCTGCTCTCTATTTTCACCTAAAACCTTGAAGGAATATAATTTAGCTCTTAAGCCTACAAACTCAGTCATTATCTTTCCATTATTTTCGTCTTTCATTAATCCCAATACTTTTTTGTTAACCAGCGGCATCTTGTAAATATTTTCCGAAGGATAGTCGGAGGTATCGAATCGGTCCAAATCGCGTTTCATGAGCTCGTATATATCGGGTACGGTAAAGTGATATATGAGACTATCCGTGTCGGTGTACATAAGCTTTGCTTGGTCACCAAATCTGCTTTTTATGTAATTATAATGAAAATCATAAATGTAGGTTTTAGCGAGATCCATAATAGAAAATCCTCCGTATATAGGTTTATTGAATTTAATTTTCGTACGACTTAATTCGATTATCGTCATATCTTCACCGAATATAGTACTGCTATGAAAATTAGGTTTCGCGATAAGCGCTCTCGCACCGTATCTCCCATCCCACTTTGTAACTAGCCTCACGTCTCTATGTTTTCTAACGTTTTCCATGGTTTTCCCGAAAACAGCGTTATTCATGAGTTTATAAAAATTCTTTTCAAAATCATTGTTGGACTTTTTACGCAATTCGGTATTCAAGTTGATATATTTTTTGAGCCACGGTGCTTGCTTGAATTTCAATACTCGATGGATTTTCGTTAACTTCATACCTAAACTCAAACATTGCTTCAAAACCTTGTAGTGTATGACGTATTGCTGTTTTGAGAAAAGGGTGGTTGTTAATTTAGAATTTTTGCAAGTCGAAAGAGGTGGGATGTAATGCTCCGGACACAACGGTAAGTCTTTATGAGAGTCCTGAAGTTCTCGCGGATATTCTAAATCTACCTCAAGTATGTAACCTATGGAGGATTCATCCGAGACATCTGAAACATCGAGTTGTTCGAAATTCGACATCCACTCGAAGGAGCTATACAGTAGGTAATGACTCATAGCTGCACCATATAGATTATTAACATCGAAATACATGAGGTATGATTCTTCTCGATTCGGATCGAATGCTGTCCCCATGTATCTGTTGTTAGCTTTAGCGTATCTATTAGAGCATTGAGCTACACCGCCGCGAATGCCTCTTTCTATAAACATCAACATATCAATGTCGACGAGGAGCTCGAGTTCAACACCCGTGCACTTGAGCATCGCGTCAAACGAGAGGCCCGGCGCCGTATAATAATGTAACGGATCTAAATTATAAGTGGACCAACAATTACTTCTAAAATTTTGAAAAATATCCGCTAAAAGGAGCACGTCCGTTTGCAGATACAAGTCCGAATATTGACCTAAAGTTTTGACTTGAAAAGTTTGCCAAACATTACACGCGTGTAAATAATTATCCTCTGAAATACCCACATCATTTAATTTTGAATAAAATTTTTCTATGGGAGGTAACTGTGTCTCTTCAAGGCTCTCCCAACTGTCTACGTACTCGTAGGGAAATACACCTTTCCTCGTCAATAACTGAAATTCTTCGATGCTTCCGCAATGCTTACGCGTGATTAATTTCTGCTCGTCGTTTAGATAAGACGCTAATTTTTCTAGACTGCCCGGCATGAATCTGAACGAATCAATGAACCTGAAATGTATAGATGTTCCTTTCACACTCTTTGTAAAGGAAATATATCTGTCCTTGTTGATCGGTAAGAGACTCATTGAACCTTCAAAAGATGTTGCTAACGTTTTAATCAGGAAATGTGAGTCGTAACCTGATAAGTTGTGAAAGACCACCGGAATGACGTGTGAATCTTTGTAATTCAAATTGCAACCTTCGTGCGCTGCGCCACGATATTTGCCTGTGAAATGACAATGATCGCGATGTTTCACCTCTTGAGGTCTGAATGGTTTTTCACAAATGTGACAAGTTTTAGCTGAATGAAATGCTTGTTTCTGGGAATGACTCAACGATTCCATAGGTACGACACACTTGAAATAAGGTTCCAAAGCTTGAGCCAATTCTTCCAACTCGTTTACGAACCACGCTATACAATCCTTTCCACGATTGATTCTGAATTTGGAAACTGAATCGTTGAAGGTGCAATGTAAATAGTAGGCAATACTGTATGGGACATGTTTTTCGTACACCCTCCTATTATTCTCAGACGTATCGTTAACCGGTTGCAAGAGACATTCCAGATCAGCGTAAATACAAAACGGAACATTTTCTTTATGTTTGAAGTTTTTGAATTTCAAGATCTTATCTTTTTCGTTCGGTAATATCACTCTGCATTTATTTAAATTCGCACAATCTAACCTGTGTTTTGTTAAACAATTTTCAGTCTGAAAATGACTCAAACACCTGTCACACAACCAGCTACGATGGTCATGCTTTGAAATTTGTGAACTCAACAATCGAGATAAATTTTTGATCCATGCAAAATGATATATTGTATCGTGAACGTTATCAATTTCGTTTGACTCGATATCAGTTTCTAACATCAGAAGATGTATGGTAGACTTGTCTGATTTTACTTTACTCAAATAAAGAGGTACTATTTCATGTTCATCTATACCGTAAACATTGATCGTAAGATCATTCAATTTTTCAAATGTCGAAATTTTATCGAGACCTATGGGAAAATTCAAACCTTCATACCTTAACGATGTGCTGAAATGCGGATAAGAAATCGTTCTATTTACATGATTACCTGCTGGGTGAAGAGCTGCGGTGACTGACCAGAGAAAACAGTACGGATCGTCGTTCATAATATTTACCACTGCCTTTTTATCTTGTATATACTTCGGTAACTGCATGTAAGTAGATATACCTCCTCGCAGTGGTACATATTTGTTGATATTCACAGCTACGTTTATAATTTCAGTCAACGACCATCCCGAATCCTTTTCCTGGAAGTCTTCGATTTTGACTAACAATTTCTCCTTCGCGTTCTTGTCAAACCATTCGTTGATGTTCGTCGCTGGGAGAATAGCTTCGTTTTTGGTATTGAAAAACTTCATTTCTTCGATAATTTCACCACCTTTTACAGTTTCGAATTTGCAGGACAACACGACATTTACTTTTAAGTTTCCTTCTTTTCGAAGAACATTCTTCAATCTGGAGACTATTAGCTTTTTCGAATCATCCAAAAAATCTTTCACATCTTTGTGCTGTAGATTCGCTATGATACCAGTTCTTAATCTTCCTTTGAACGCTGACTCTAAGTCTTCCCACTTTACTCTGTCACTTCTCCTCGGTCTTCTCACACCTTCCCCTGTTTTGAGACACTGTTCAAACCGCGCTTTCAATGATTTTAAGATTCCTATTGTGGTTGAAATTCTTGTTTTTTCTCCGACCGTTGAAGCGGATTTTCGTAGAATTTTGTTTAAAAGCCTGATGTTATGAGTTCCATATCTAATCCACTTCTGTGTTTCCGTAATCGATGATTTCTCTTTCAGAACTTCATAAGCATTTTGCATAATGCTGATAAGTTGACGACATTTAGCTGCGTCCATTTTCGTGATTACTAACAATTGTATACTGCAAAAGCTTAAGCTCGAATGGTTCGTGGGTACTGACGGAGGATCATTTTATAGACCAACCCCGCTGTCAAATTCTGAGAATTGCGTAATTCGATACCTTTATTCTGTTTGTGTGAAAAACCTATCTCCTCAATTTTCTGAATACCAAGACATACCGCTGGTAAAGTGATAAAATTTATTCACAAAAGATATTCTAGAATATTCGACACTTGGTTCATGATTCAACGATCATGGAAGTTTCCAACGTCTTTTCACTATCGTATTAGTTACATCGATAAGTCTGAGAAAACGTTCAAGAGTTTTGCGCCACGATACTCAGTTACATGTCTTGTGACCAGGACCAGTTCACGAAATTGCACGCGTCGCCCATGTTATCTTATTTACGATTCTAACTCTAAACATGAGTGGTATATAGAGGGTCTGATCCATGCACCAGCACGTCAGTCTTCAATTGTCCGGTGAAGTGTCAAAGTAAGTGATCAGGATTTACTCTAATATTCTGAAGCATTGAATACTACTACAAATTTATTTTTTCATTGTTCAACTTGAACAAAATAGTATACTTACCTGCAGTAGAGTTTTTCGTATTATTTGTAAAATTCCGCAACTTTCCGTGTGAAAATCAAAATGATTTTTCAGTGAACTTTGTTACGCGTTTTTCTTCTGATTACGCATGAGAACAACTCTATCCAAAATTATATTTTAATTGCATTCTCTTACTCTGTTTAGCCTTCCGACTTGATACAAGAGAAATCACTCTATTATCTTCTGGTTCGATAATTACCAACAGCGTAAATAAAATGGGTAAGCGAGTGATGTATTCATAAATTTCTCATACTACTCGTATACTATAGCAACTAGATACGACTTGTTGGAGAGGAGAGTCACATGTTATCACTAATAATTGAGTGAAATTTTGAATCAAAATAATAGTTTGTTGTATATAGTGATGTATATGTATTTGAACTTCTTTTGCAGATTTTACAATAACTCTGCCGATTGAATGGGTGCAGGACGCCTCAGCGGCGGAAATGGAGGAGCTTATGGACGCCGCTGAGGCGGCTGTTCAGATACTCGGGCAGCATCCCTGCTCCTATGTCTACATGGCATATAAGGGTGTCCTGGCGCGGTTGCGTCAGGACGCCCAACATTGGATCTTTGAGAGATGTTAGGAGGACCATCTACTCATACCAGCGAATAAATGTGCGAAAATGTAGACTTCTTACGAACATAACATCTCGGACCTGTTTTGAATACAAATATATAATGGGCGAGAGAGTTTCGCTTGATAACTTCGCAATAATTATTAGATTCGTCTAATATACATAAATAAATATATATATATATATATAAATACATATACATTACTATATACAACAAACTATATATATATATATTGTATAAATATGTATCAGAATAAAGTAATTTTGACGTACGTTTCTTTTACCACATGTTGAACCACCTAAACATTCATATTTCACCTATCCTAAAAGTCTTATCATCCAAATTCATCTAACGAAAAAAAATCGAAGATATCAAAATAATTAAAATCATTGATATAAGTCTTGAAGGATAAAGTAAATTAGTCCTTATTTAATGAAAATCTTTAACAATAAAATAAAAAATTCACAAGTAAATTGACACTTTATACCATAAGATATATAGGTGAAGGGTTTATATTAAAATGATAGTAGACAGGCTTTGAGGAGGTGGTGCTTGACTTACTCTTTAAATAATGAACGTATAGTTTTTAAATAATTTGTTTATTAAATCATATTCACATGATAATCATAGACAATGATAAACATTTGGTATCAAAAATTTGAAATACAGTTAAAGTTTATAATGATAATCAAATAATACATGCATCTTATATTGAAGATTTACAACAACTACATATGATTGAATTCAATTTGGTTATACGGTCCACCAAGATAACGCATCTGCAACCGATTTTCATCACTGGCCACCACCATTTTCTGGAAGAGATCCTCGTCATCCTTGAAAATTCTCATCATTCGTGTTGGTAAAAACACAGAGAACGAGTTGTCCAGATCTACCGTTACCCTCTCTCCAAATTTAGTCTGTACTCTTTTGAGGTTGGTGATTTGATAGTTTTCATATACCTCCAGCTCTGTCAATTTCTTTGTCGGGAGGAAATCCTCCAAGCGGCCCACTTTGTTGATTTTTGAAAGGTCCATCTTGTAGTTTTAATACAAATTTATGTTTTCGAATTTTCTAGTCAAACGATTGAGGTCTGACTTAATCTGGATCAATTTTTTTACTTCTTGGATGTCTTTCAGCAGCAGCTCTATCCTCACTTTTAAATTTCGATGCTTCTGCGTCAGGATGCTTCGCATCACTTCAAGAGTGGTATGAAGACTAATATTCAGCTCTAAATTTTTCTCTCTTTTATAGTCCTCAACCCTCGAGCGATCTTCCAGAACGTTCGAAAAACAGAGTCGATTCCGAGAACTATTCTTCCGAGAATCATCAGGCTAATTCCCGAGTAACTCGATCCGATAATCATATTTTTGCATTCCTAAGTAACTCGATCCGAACTTCTCACAGGGTGCCGAATAATTCCAGGAACTGTTTGTACGCCCGAAATTTCCAGAATGATCTTGGGAAATCAAATTCTCACAGGGTGCCGAATAATTCTAGGAATTGTTTGTCCGCCCGGAACTTCCAGAACGATCTTGGGGAAGCTTCTGGAAGATTCTGACGCAGGGGTAGAAATTTTATATCGGGATGTGCGACGATAATTCGAGGGTGTGTGTAGTCAATTTAAGGGTGTATGACGTCATATTAAGGGTGTGTGACGTCATATTAAGGGTGTGTGACGTCATATTAAGGGTGTGTGACGTCATATTAAGGGTGTGCGACGCCATTTTGAGTGTGACGTCATCACCAGGGGTCCGAAGACTCCCCCCTCACACGGACACGGGAGAGTGCGTGTGTGTGCGTACGTGTACGTGTGCACTAACACGCGTTGGTCCAGAACCGGCCTTGTTTATCTACTTACGTTTGGCAGCAAAATCAACAACCCGTCTAATAAGTGTCAAACTGAATGTATAAAATCTTCGGTAATTCATTGACCTTTAGATGATCGTGTGGAAAAATTACTGATTAAATACTAAATTTAAGTTAAAACTGTATATTAAGGTTGAAGTCCATAACATTAACGTAATAAGAGAATATTCGTTGAAGAAATGCAATATTTCGTGATCCTAATATTGTTAGAATTACAAAATATGCTAGATAAACGTGTTTCACACGATTTGAGGAATTATACATCTTTCTTGATCCATTTGAAATTCGAGCCTTGAATTTGAGAATTTTTTGGCGAATATTTTGTTGGAGTAACGTTACGAACTTCAACCTGATACTGTATAAGACAAAATTAAGTTCTGCCTAATAAATTGTTCATGTTTGTCACAGTTGACAATTGAAGTAAATGCGTTTGTCTTTCGCTGAATGTTTCTTCCCTTGTCCAAATTCCGAATGTATTTCTTATGGTGATCAAACTATAATAACGTATAACCCTGCTGCAATGAAATGAGCAATCTTTCTCAGTTCTGGTACTTGCAAAAAGAAGTGAAATCCCACGAAAAACATCCAAAGATGTAAAAAAAGCCGCCAAGTACTCACACGAAAATCACAATTGCTTTATAAGCAAAACGGTTTGCCAGTCTCTGTCGTGAAATCAAGAAAAAAGCCAAGCACCGAACGTACTACAACTGCGATCTCTTAGCAATTTGTTAAAAAAAAATAAAAAAACTCAAACTCAAACTCAAGCCTACGTCGTGAAGTCGGAGTTTCGTGTGACGATATCGAAGCATCATTCCAAGAGCTACGTACTTGGCGCGCACATTCGGTTCCTTAGAGCTATACGGACAACCCGCTTCGTTTTACGCGAAAATTGAGTTTTTAATGCGACAGCAATTAAATACAATGAAAAACTAGTTATTCAAACCAATAATCGTTTCAGACAATACTTCTACGTGTCTTCAACTATGTGTATGACTTGACAGACATAAATACTTGTATAATCAATAAAAATCTTGGTCGTTCCCACTGTCATTGAATTATCAAATCAGACTCGAAACTCTGGGATCACATACCTCACTAGGTAGTATTAATTATGGAAGAATAAATCAAGAAAACTCTACTCTGCTATTGCGGCATGCAACCTAAAACATACAGCTACGGATATACGTATATGCTATAAGTAGCATAGAGTATGACAGTTTGATATAATGATAAATATAAAATTCAGTTGATGATTGCTTAATTGGTGTACCTATACTATGTCATACAATCTTGCTCACGATGCATGCGTATATGCAAGTGCACGAGCGTATACACGTAGTGGGGAGGATCAATTTCAATACCTGAAACCCATCTTCGTTAGTTCGGCCTCACTTGAGTGCAAAAATATTTTTTACCCGACTACGATAAAATTACTATACTCCATCCCTGCAACGCGGGCGGAAAGTAATCAATTTCTGATCAGAGGGAAGAAGAAGTGAATTTTGCGGTCGAAAAAGTAAATTTGAAGGGCAGAAAAAAGCTCTAAATTTGACCGATTCTAAGTTTGATTGATTGAATTGCTGTGTTTGATTAGTGGATGCAATATGGACATTTTATCTAGTCGGGTAAAAAGTGATATATGCGACACGGGAGGAGCGAACTTTCACCTCGTGCTCGTGCTGAACATCGCACTCAGCAAAAACCACACACTTTCCTCCCTAGTAGCATAATGTACTATATTGTTGCTCATTCGTTTGTGGAGAATAATCATTTGCAACTGCCACGACATAGTCGTCCGACAAGATCGGAAGATGCATTTTAAATAAATTTATACCTTGTAACAGCGATTCCCGCAGGCTCGGGTAGTTACCCACGGGAACTACGTTCTATTAACAAATAAGGTACCAACGCTTCCACCTCCTCCGACTAGCAGCGACGATGTTGTTGGGCGCCAGACTTCGGAGAGAAGTCCTCTCTCTCTCTCTCTCGCTCTCGCTCCGGCTAGCTATCGGTAGAGGGATGATTCGTGAGGGCGGTGAAATAAAAACACTTGAAACACGACAGTTATTTAAAAAGATTATTTATTATTTAAAAAGAAAAAAAGAAAAAGATAACATTAATTTGTCCAGCCTGTTATCTGGCTTCGGCCCTTTTGCACCGCTATTTTATGTTTTTAAGCTAATTATGAAAGAAGGAAAATTAAACTAAAAGAAATAAATTAAATGACTCTAATACAATATTCTAAATGGCTCTACTCTACTAATTATATTAAATCTGAAAATAAAACGAAGTACTTGACTATTATCACAGGCTCGGGGTAGTTTACCTTCCTCGCTGCAACCAGCTGGAGGTTCGGCTGTCAGTGATTTCGAAGCCGATGCTCCTAATCTCTACTGACAGCTGATCGCTCAACAGCTGGGAGGGGAAGGGTATCGGTACTCTGTGGCTCGGTACTCTGCCACGAGGCTGCTCTGACACGCAGCAGACGATCTGCGACGCGTGACGTCAGAGGCCTCGAGCAATATGGCCGCTTACTCGACTCGAGCGAAGGCTGCGCCGCGACGACCCAATTCGTACGCGACTGCGCAGGCTCGGCAGCCGAGGAGAACAACAACCGATTCAAATCAGCCGGTTCTCAACGACCATGCGGTACTCTATGCGAGACTCGGAATCAGAACGGCACCGGGGAAATGAAAAGCTTTACCGGACTAATAACTCGAGACTCTATGGGGTTTTCCGGGACTCTAGGGAAAATTTAGATCGGATTGATCCTACCTGATCTGGCTGCGGTTCTCTGCCTCGTGGTCGGCTCGTAGTCCGGGGTTAGGCAGGGGTCGTATAAGTCCAAATCGATAGTAATCAAGTCCAATAATCCAATTCAATAATCCAAGAAAATAGCAGGGGTCACAATAAACAGTTCAATCACTCTACACAAACTCTAAACACCTCACAAACTCTACAAAACTACAAAACTCTCTCTCGGCTCACTGAAATTATGGCACGCGGTTAACGGCTAGACAATGAGTGGCTCTTCGTTTCCGGTATGCTAATTCGTTATCCTCGCCGTTTGTCCTGTGAGCGCTGGCCGTAATCGATAGACCAATCCGATGATCTACGATCGATGGCCGCGCTAGGACAAAGGCGCCAGATATTTAAATTAGCTATCCTGACTCGGTACTCTCAGGGGTTACATACGCTCGTTTAGGCTGGTACGGAGGAGGTCCAAACGTTTGCCACGTTACAACCTATAGAACCAATGTTATCTGCGAATCTAACATTCGTCAGTCGATGCAAAGTTCATGATATGTTTATAACCAGCGACCGAAAACATAGTACTTTGAGACTGGTTCGCAAAATACGATAAGGTCATATCAATTCAACGTGAGAACAAAAAACACAAAGAAAAAGAACCGAATGTGCCCGCCAAGTACGTAGCTCTTGGAATGATGCTTCGATATCGTCACACGAAACTCCGACTTCACGACGTAGGCTTGAGTTTGAGTTTGAGTTTTTTTATTTTTTTTCAACAAATTGCTGAGAGATCGCAGTTGTACGTTCGGTGCTTGGCTTTTTTCTTGATTTCACGACAGAGACTGGCGAACCGTTTTGGTTTTAAAGCAATTGTGATTTTCGTGTGAGTACTTGGCGGCTTTTTTTACATCTTTGGATGTTTTTCGTGGTATTTATAGTATGTATGTAACTGATTATGTAGTTCTTTAATTATAGAGATAATATAATAATATAAATCGAGGTCAATAGTTGGGACTTAATAATTCTTTTATAATTGAAAGAATGTAACCCAACAGGATTAGGGTGGAACCCGAAATTCTGCGAATTATCCTGTTTGGTCTTTAGAATTTATGTTCATACCAACCTCGATTTATTAAAATAGCAAATAATGCAGTTTGTATGAGTAGCAGTTCAAGCTCGCCGGGTGGTCTCGTTACTAGGAAGGGATTACCCCGGAATACTCTTGGTATTAACTTGTTACGATATTCCCGTGGTTTTACTACTCATAGAATTAAATTATATTATAGCACGCAAATGATTAAATTCAAAGAATTCTGGAAAACAATTTAACGAATCTTAGATATAATGTATAAATGTATAAATGAGCGATTTTGTGAGCGATCGTGGTTACCTAGTTTTGGTTGACATGGGGTAGCATGGAACTACTTTCTCTCTTTTAGGTATTTGCCTCCCGCACCTTAGGAACCTCGAAGCCCTTGAGTTGCGTAGAATTTAAGTATGGTTTATCACGTATTAAATGTTTAGTATTCGGAACTGAAGCTAATAAAATTGTTAATATTCACTGATTCGAATTGAGGAAGTTAATGAGAGTCGGTATTGAATGTTAACTTGAAGTTGGAATAGCAAGATCTATAGTTGTCTTAAATATTACAAATACTCTAAATGAGTATAAGGCAGAAGTTTAGGTTTATCAAAATAGATGAGTTCGTTAACGGGTGCTTTAAGGCCCATCCTTAGTCGCCCACCTCCTTTCCGTACAATGTAACGAAAAAGGGGCCGGGGAGACACATTTCGATGATTATCCGAGCCCAGGCGTCGAAAACGCAAAAAAGGCCAACGTTGCGCGAATTCTATTTCAATTTCAAACACATACAAACCATTTTTTTGGACGTATGTGTTTGGAATTGAAATAGAATTCGCGCAGCGTTGGCCTTTTTTGCGTTTTCGACGCCTGGGCTCGGATAATCATCGAAATGTGTCTCCCCGGCCCCGTTTTCGTTACATTGTACGGAAAGGAGGTGGGCGACTAAGGATGGGCCTTAAGTCCTTTACACTACCACTTTACTTATAAGAAAGAAAAGATTGAGTGTAACTCTTGGCTCTAGTTAGCACACGGGTCGATACGTCCACGCACCTCGCGATTTACCAGAAGAAAGACGCTAGACTAAGTTCAAAGGCGACGAGGTCCCCGCGGTTGCAACAATGTATGTATTACTGCGCGCGTGGCTTAGCCAATTAGGGCCTTGCTTAGTGGCTAATTGTCGCCTGATTGGTTTGAGGGACTACTTGCAGTTAGCGTAGGCGTTGGTCCCTTGTGACGTCACGTGGTCCCATGCTATTCCATGCCTCACCTATAGTCTACTCACACTAGCTTACTTTGAATATCTTCAAACCGAATTAATGATTCGATCTTACACTCAAATTATTAACAATTCGATTGTTCTTTAAATTTCAATAAAGCCTAATTTAGTATCTTATTATTCTACTTATCATTTAGCTTAATTTTCCTATTTCTTTCGGAAAATTAGAGAGAGAGAGACCCTACATCTACATGCGAGTTTTAGTAGTGTGAGATTGAGGGGTCAGCAAGACTGGGGTTCCAGTGTTGCTTCGCCGTTATCTACACCTACGTGACTTACGAGCCGTTTCAAGAAGGGAATAAACATCTGATAGAAATAATATTATATTTCGATGTGGTTATTTTTTATGTTCTAAGTCACGTTCGAAAAATGAAACAACAAATTGTTGAGCGTTCAAAGAATTTATAAAGTCAAAGGAAGAAAAGGAATTTAGGATTCCGGGATATATATATATATACGTATAAAAGGAAGAAGTCAGCAGGATTAGGGTAAACCCGAAATTCTAGGAATTATCCTGTTTGACTTCCCAAAAGAAAAATATATACCGAAATCTACGCACGTAACAATATCGGCAGAAGGCCGATGTAGTCTCTTATCTCAGGGTGCTTGGACTTTCTCCACGGGCCTACTTGTAATTTTATAATGGGGATGGTAGTTGATTGATTGAATTCACACAGTTTATAATAATCACTAGTAAGGTTTTATTATATTTAATATTGAAGGTGATTATTTGATATAATTATTGTAACTCTAATATAGGATGATTGGAGTGTATGTGATGTTCAAATGATAACTTAAAACATATTTGCCTAGACAGCTAGGTCTTTGAAAGAGTTTTTGGCTCAATTCTAATATTAAAGGTTCAGTTTACCTGAGTATGTTACTATCCCTAATTGACTTAATGCTAATGACGTGTGTAGACGTGTTTGATGTGAATTTTGCCTAGACTGCTAGGTCTTTGAAGGAGTTGTTGGCTCGAGTATGAATGTTAAATGAATTTATTTACCACCTGAATTTAATTGATGAAATTTTCTTTTGAATTTGAATAAAGTTTGTTCATCCCGAAATGAATCGACTGATAATTAAATTCAACAGCTGTGCTTGCAAGAAGCACGGATCTGACAGGCAAGGAGGCCGAAGCAACCACGCTAGCTTCACCAATACTTCTAGAGCGAAGCTGTGTATATAAAAATGCAATAGCAATACCGAAGTGGTCAAACAGGCAAGGAGGCCGAAACAACCCTGCTAGCTTCACACTTGGATATCCCCAGAGAGACTTGCTCTGATTAAATATCGATATTTGCTGCTACCTCATCAAATCGAATGCTTACTTTGTTAGCAAGAAAAATCTTAGGCAAAATGGCGATAGGCGATAGTTTACTGCGCCGTGGTAGATGGCGTCTTTTATAGTTGACCGCGCTGATGGAAGATGGCGCGCGCCATTGACAGGCGGCCTGGTTTATTCACCATATGATCCTAATGTTTATGTGGGTCGTGGTTTGGCCACGTTACAAGTGTTCGGCAAGGCTGCGACCTAATAATGAAGATTTCTTATTAATGTAGAAACAACAAACAACGAACTAACTCTTATTGTTATTGCCACTCTATGTACATATGATCTAGGGATCGACTCCAATATTTTGATTTCCGTATGTCACTTCGATCGACATTAACAACTAGATTTCCGGTTTCTTCTTCGCTTCCATTGTATTATGTAACGTCTCTATCTATTAAAGACCCTTTGTTTCTTGTCTTTAATCTTTTAATCCTACATGATGGACAAGTGGAAGGTCCGAAAATTTAAAGACCTTGCGTAACTGTGCTGTGTGATATTTGACTATCTTTCTTCCTCGCCGTTATTATTTGTTTTGTAAGGTCAGTATCGCACAATTTAAAACCAACAGCTAATCTATAAGTTCATAGTTGTCTCGTATTTTTAAATTCATTGTATTAAGTATGGTTACTGTCAAACACATTATTTTTTTAAGCATTTTATTTTGTATTGTAGAATAAAGAAAAAACTGTTCTGTCCTGAGGAGGGCCCACACCTAGGGCCGAAACGTTGACACGATTAAATTCTTTAACGTTTTATGACCTTCATTTCCAAGAATTCCTTCTACATTTCTTATTAATAACTGTGACGCGGTATTTTAAATTCCCCGTCACAAGCCGATACTTATCGATGATACAGCGATGCGTGGCGTAGACAGGGTCTACAGGAAAAGAAAAAATTAGGGGAAGAACAATTAGAAATAACTAACACTATTTTATTTTTGTAAATTATGTTATCCTGAGCACGATACTCCACGAGACGTCTGTCGTCGTGGGAACTACCGATGGAAAAAAAACGACTCTACTGAACGTAAAGAAGCTTCCAATATCGTCAAGGACGACTCTGTTGGCGCGCAAACCATGGTTGGTCCAGAAAACCCGAAGGTCAGCGCCTTTACTCAAGTGAAGGATCTACTACCTCCAACTATCGGATTAACGGCGTATAGAGATGTGCGAGAAGCACAACGAAATCCTTTCGTCATCCGGAGAAGCTACCGCCTACAAGAAAGTGCACTGCTGACGTGAGGGTGGCGTACAGGGTTAAGTGCAGGTGAACCCGCACAACTTCCCACCTATTGAGCAATCAGTCAACGCAATTACTATCGACACTGTCTCCGAAACTGTTATCGCGCCGTGGTTGGTCATGAAAACCCCCGGACCAGCGTTCAAACCTGGCGAATTTCTTCGTGAGTGAAGCCCTAGTATGCTGAACACGAAGCTACCACCAACCTTCTTGTGGATCGACGAATGAGGTCAGGACCTAGAAGAATTATCGGGTAGCCGGGCGAATGAGACTCCATGGCAGTCCATAGCCTGGGGATTCTAAGGAAAGGCGGTAATAGGAACGGTATTAGCAGCGGCAGGGGTGAGATAGATTTCTCCCATCCTACGTTTGGCAAAACTGTCGTTACACGGACCAATTAGGATACCGATATGTCACGTGATCACGCTAAATCTAAAGGATGAGCTGGTGGAAGGAAACAACGACTATATAAGGATGATACACTGGCTATCCAGCCGACTTCTTTGCTCCAGTCTACGCTACGCATCTTCAGCACTCACCTATCGTATATCGTATATTGAAACTATCGAAATATCGAGTATAATCAAAATAGTGTTGTATTTTATAATGAAGCAACTTAAGGTAAGCTCTTTATTCTTTCTCTAAAGGCCGAGGTAGTTCGGATAAAAGTCTGTTATTCAGTCAGTTTGGTTATTGAGCTAAGAAGCTCGTTTTTGTCTATTGAGCTAAGAGGCTCGTCTCTTGTCTATGGTCTGTAATAATTTATCGAACAACCTCGAGTCTGGCTGAGTTTCGTAGATCTTTACTGCTTTTTGGCTATAATCTATTTCTTATCGCTTCTCGTATGGCTTCGTTTCTGATTTAGTATTGATAAGAATTTAGCTTTTGAAGGCTAATTGTAATTATTTAAAGGAAGGCTTGAGCGGAATTAGTTAAATATTATGTGGGTCCTGAGTTGAAATAATAGATTCAAGTCAAAAGCAAATAAATTGCAAAGGAGTTTAATATATTGGAAAATCAAGGGAAGTATCTGTTTACAGTTTGACGTGTGAAACAGCACTGTTTTTACAATAATGTTCGTTGACACAGCAACCGATCATTTATTTTAGATATTTATCATCATTTATTTGTATAGTGTATGTTTGAGACTACTAGACCGTATGCGTTAAATATACTGAGAAACATCTTTCGTAACAGTATGTTATATTCATCTTATGCATGAAGTACTGTAGAAAATACCTTTCCTGGAGTACCCTGAGCGAAGATAGCCGTGAAGGCTTAGGCCTCGCGTTACAGTTTAGTTTGTTATCGTTAAGTTTATTAATAATTTGTTAATTTCGTAAAGTACGGTCACTTACGTATAGTTTATTACCGTCTGTCAAATCAAGTATAGTTCCGTAAAGTTTAGTATCGTTTTTGAATAATTTAATATCGTAACTATCGATATCGTATCGTCAGAATCTGATTGAGGATCAATCCATCGTTCTGAATTAATTACTAGGGAACTTGTATAGTTTGTTACCGATTCTCATAGTTTAATATCTCGAGCTTAATAAGTTGATCTGAGCATGTGTTACGAATTATAATTTGCATTTGGGTACGAAGTATCGCTCTGTGATAACAAGTCGGGAGTCTAATTTGATTGTCTCATATCGAGCCATCTAAGACACGGGTCTTAGGCTCAACCGTATCGTGAGTAATCTCTGGTAACGAACCGTTAGGTAAAATGACCAATTCTGTAAAATCACCAATTCTGTATTGATTTCGCTAATTTATCCAATTTCGTTAATAAATAATTGATTGATGTGATCTCAAACATTCTCAAAGAAATAATATTGTTTTATATGGTGTACCCTGCCCCTCTATCTAAGGCTTTGTTATCTGAGCAAGTCGAGCTCACATAGTACTAGACATGCGGTTACTTCTGCGGCCTATCGTAGAGGTGTAGGTATCGAAACAATTCGAAAAGCTGCGGGCTGGACGGAAAAATCTACAATCGACCTGTGATAAAAAATACAAAGATATCGAAATCTATTATCACTTAAGTTATGAGAGTTGTTGTAAGACAGGTGTTGTCAATGTAAACCTAAATTACTCTCAAATACAAATTGCATACAACTTTGAACAACTACCATTGATCTAGAGGACAAGACGACGTAGCATAATTAGACGATCAAACGAACTTACCTTAAGTAATATTCGATCGTGATTATGCCAGACGTCTTGTCCGAATAGATCAAACCCCCCCTGTTCTCCCGACCCCTTTGATCTATTCAAGATGCAATTTGTCGGCTTTCAAATGTCATGGCGTCATCGCATCGGGCGCAGGGGCTTCTGGGAGAGCGGTACTGCCATCTATAGCCGTAGGCGCGAATTTTGAATTGATTTAAAAATCTGTGGCGGATCGAGCTACTCGCGTTACTACCATTGATCTATTCGGACAAGACCTCTAGCATAATCACGATCGAACATCACTTAAGGTAAGTTCGTTTGATCGTCTAATTTTTTCCGCTGACCGTCATTCGATGGAGTAATCATTCTTGCTTATTCTTCCTTTTCCATTTACGTGACAGTAAAATAAAAATATCATTCTCTCAGGAACAGCAGACCTACCCTCAATAAACTCAGCACTCTTCGATCAGGTAGTGGCAGCAAAGAATAATCTTGCATTCCACCCAACTCTTAAAATTTGGATAACATAGCCTTCCATTACCTTGTGCCAAAACCTGCTGTTGAGCATTGATAACATTCGATTCGGTACTATTACACCAGGAACAGCATTCCTCATTTCTCTTCTACGCTGATTATCAGTATTATTCCCTATTTTATTGAGCCGATTTGAGCTTTATTGTGCACAGGCTCTGGAAATCGCAAGACTCCATCAAGGTGTGAATCATCAGGCGTTTGATCATCAACTCCGATTTCTTCTGACTCAGGCTCTGAATCTCCAGAGGCTTCATCGGAATCAGTCCCTGGACAGGGATATTCGAGTTGACGAGGATTGTTTTGAGTTGTTTCCTTGTTCATTTTCTGCGTAGCAGTGAGATCCTAAAACAGTAGATATTCAGTATATGTGTACATCGAAATCAATAAGAATGGAACATTACGATTGCTGACATACAGTGATATCACCACGGTCTTTTTGGAGACTTTTCGAGGAGCTTGATCGTCCTTCGAGGTTCCAGGCTGGGGGGCATTTAAGGCATGATTTTGATCTGAGAGTGGTGTTCTCTCGACATCATTCAAGGCTGGTTTTTTTTGGTGATTTGAGACCTCCATAAAGCTTGAATTTGCTCTCCAGTTGAGCTACACTGCCGGTCAATGTACAGATATACTCATATCTGGAAATGTATCGAAACGAATGTTTGGAATATGATAGACGAGTGAAATGAGAGTGATCAATCCAAATTCAAACAGAATTTTTTTTTTTTGCAGATCTCTAAGAGCAATCTTGTTTTATTATTTACGATAATTTTTTTTCAGCTGTATATGAGTAATTCCACCGGACAGCTTTCGGAAAAAAATAGGTCCAAAAGAGTGGTACAATTTGATAAGAATTATATAACTTCAATTAATATGGGACAGTTTTGTCAACAACTTACTCGACACATCCATAACCAAACCATCATAAGCCATCAACCCTTTAGCAGGCTTTTTAGCAGGCTGACGCCACTGAATAACGTAGGTCAATAATGGATCGCGATTCTCTGATTTCCGTTCCTCATAATTGAAACCAATGATCCACTCCTGATACGCCGACTGAGTATGTATCCTTGTCCACACCCTCCACCCATTTGATTATAAAATACAGGTTCGGCTTCGCTTTTGACATCCTGATTGATGTAGGTTAGGGGAGGGGCCTTAGACGGAGGGGCTCCCCAATCAATAACTGGCACCTGTGTGAGGTGGTGGTGTTTTAATTATGTTGTTTTGGGGGGTTTGGAGGAGTAGGAGTTGGATAAGGAGGGAAGCGGTGGTAAGGGAATGTCGTGCTGAGGCTATGAGGCCATCAGGCACGGCGGGGTTTGCGGGTAGGGGAAGTCAGGATTGCCTTCCGAGGTATCGGAAGGGGGAGTCGGGAAGCTGGACGGGATCGGGGAGGCGGAAGAGTTGGAGGTGCGGGTGGAGGATTTAGCTTGGGAGGAGTGCCGAGAAGCCTCTGCAGTCGCTGTGGCGGGTGGATTAGCGTTGGCTGTGTCCGGCGGCGCTCCACGCCAGGCGTCGTTGTCTCCGCGACCGCTTTGACTCTCGGCCTAGGGATGCGGGAGGTTTTTGGGAGAGGATAGGGGGTTTTACTATGGTCGATGACCAAGCCTGGCGTCACGACTCCGTCCTTGTGCACCCTTGTATCACGTCTCGGGTGCTGACGTGGTTGGTCAATGGGGTCGATTGGCTGGAGTCCCAATTGCCAGGTGATTGTCTCCTGTTCTCGGAGTAACTCGAGCTGTCGGTGGACGAGCTGGAGGAGTTGGCTGGTCTCAGGCGCTTCAGGATCCTTCGGCTCAGCAGGCGAGTCAGGCGTATCCGTTGGATGCGAACGCATCGGCGAAGGAAAGGAAACAATTAAAAAGAAGTCTGATCGAATCCGACTTATAGGTTTTATTCATGTAGCTTGCGCCACGTAGAATGTAATACACGTGAGTGTTGGTTGTAGATCGTCGTGTCGAGCTTCGAAACACTAGGCTATATACTTTCCGCTTGGTACAAACTTATTCGCGAGAGCCGTAATCGACGCTGCGCCGCGGTGTGGCAGTGCGCGTGATTACGGCGCGCCTCTGAGCGTCGGTCAGCTCGTAGAGGCGGGGGTGCGCGCGGCGCGGTGGCCAAGCGCCTAGAGGCGGGGGCGCGCGGTGCGGTGGCCACCGGTCTCGGCTGCGGCGAGACGGCTGCGCGGTGCGGTGGCCACGCGTGTCGTCGGGTTGCCTGCCGGTAGGCGCCCTGAGGATTCGTAGGAGTTATGCGTGTAACATGATGAATATAAAATATCGCATGACTCATGGAAAAAGGTCGTAAGCGACACTCGTACGCCCTTCTGTAATTCTTAAAAGCTCTAGGGCGTATAAAATTTTTTACTTACGTCATTCGACTAGAAAACCTTTGAAACGGACAAAAACGTCGATATTGAAAACTGGAAAGAATTAAAAGCAAAATGACGTGAACGCCGGAGATAGGCCCCTAGCTGTTCAAAAAAATTAGATGGACTAATGCCAAAAGGACGTATCCGCGAAAAATGTTGCATTATTTTTCAGACTTCAATTTTGGCTGATACGGCCTATACTGAAAACAAAAACTTCCACAATTCTAATTCAAATGAATTGCTATTTACACAGAATGTTCACTATTGTAATCGGAAATATTGTACCAAATATAAACTCATTCCAAATGATAATGCCAAAGTTACGCTGGCTTATTCATATTTATCGAGCGAAGAATACCACATTTCAAAATGCTCCTTGCGTTACAAATATGAAGTTATCCAATTCAAACTTCCTTGGCTTATTGATGGACACTACCTCAAGAAAATAACGTAGGGTTTTTGAAATCCGATTACTATTAGTCACAGTAAACAATTTTTTTTTTTTTTATATTTATTTTCTCAGGGATTTGGTCAATTTTGTGTGAAAAATAGACTACAGTTCCAGTTTCTCTCGCTCTAGAGTAAAAACGCTATGTTATTTTGTGGGCAAGGTATCTGTGGATGTGCTCACCAAATTTCAAGTCAATCCGACTCAAATTGTAACGCAAGGGACTTTTTCAAGAAGTAAAAATGTAGTTTTGAGAAAACAGCACTTTTGTGAAAACTTGAAAAATATTTAGTTTTGCATGTTTGAATAACTTCTGGATGGTTCAGGAAGTAATGGAAAAGTGGAGGAAGGGGGGGCCACCCACTTCCCCCTTTCCGCCAAGGGTCTGCTCGATGCGTGGTCGTCTCGTCATTACTTGTCGAGTCAGTTAGGATACAGTTGGATATTATTATGAAATACCATTATAATTTCAGGATGCCAAGATAGTTTAATATTCTACAACAAGGTCAATTTGCATCATATACATTGAATTAAAAATAAATTACAAAAACACAAGGTAACAAATATTGACTGTAAAAATAATTTCCTTGTCTGTAGCTTTGGCTATCGTTGCCAGCATCTTCAAGTGTGCGTTATGTGTTTTAGGAGTTATCAAATTGATCCCCATAGTCATGCAGAAATTTTTCATCGCAGCGTGTCCTGTTCCGATACCAATAAATGAATCCACTATTCTTCGGTTGACCTGAAATGGAGACTTGTTACTTTTTTAATCTGTATGTGGACTGCTGTAAGCTTCACCATATCAGAGGTCGCAGCACTCGCATACCAAAACTAATTTGACAGCGAACCCTTTCCTGTTTCTCATCTGGACCCGAATAGCCTTTTCACCGCAGTCACTACAGGACAAATTTTTTATAAAATCTTACATCGCTTTGCGATGTATCAAAATATAATCCGGATCATAGTTTGCATTACTCGGGGACATTGGTACCTGAAAAGCACTGATCTTTCTATCAGTGGCTGATGATGGTCGCTCCGGGACATCCATAGGGAGTGGCAATGCTCGTTGTAGTCTGGATGGACCTTTTCTTTAGGGGCCGCCAACGACCAGAAAATTTATCCATGACTTACCTGTATCAAGTAGCAAACTGAAACACAATCGAAAACTAGCCTCTAAATGCAGATACTAGTATTTTACATAAACCAACACAGACGCACTTGTTGACACTACTCTCAGATTTTGTTCTGAAAAATACGAGTCCGTCAGATTTCTGTGAAAATGAATACTACTCAGGAGCTCCGAGCTCCAAGCTCCGAAGCTGTGGCCACGTAAAAATATTCGCAAACAGGCTAGAATAAAAACAAACGTATAAACAACAGTATTGTTCTGATGAGAACAGGTATTTTTTCAAATGAAGCTTTTTAGATATAGTAATAAAGTGTTTTAATAAGAACAGGTTTTCAAACTCAAGAAAAAAGTGTGCACAGGCAAAGTTTTGATCTTCCGTAAGCCAAGCGTCAAAGCAATTGTCGTTTGATGTGATTTGTCGTCTGCTAACATGTGTGCGTAAAGTTGATGGCGCGGTTTGCATATACCGGCATAGATAGCGCTGCTAAACCTCCAAAAATGATCAGACGGGCAAATCACTTCACCAAAAGTTGCGGAACTTTTTGAAGTATTATTCAAGACAAAAAACCGAAAATCGATTTATTTTATGTTTTTGATTGAATCATCTGTACAGGCCGCCCTTAAGTATGTTCACTGGAAATTTCATGTTAAAATCTTCAAAGATGACGGAGATACAGCTATTCTTTCGAAGCAGCGTCGAGTAACCGAGAGCCAGCCAGCGTGCAAACGAAGACCGTCCCGCGATACCCCGCGCGCTGGCATTTGTTTGTTCACATTTGCAATTGATATCGTACTAATACGATATTAATATTAGTTATATTATTTATTTTAGTTGACCGTTAACGCGCCGTTAACGATAATCCTTCACAGAAGCTACATAAACTTTGAACGCGTTTTCCTCCAAACGCTGTCTTCAAAGTCTGTGGACACTGACACGTCTACATTTTTAGTCTAATTATGATGAAATTTTAACCTACGTGAAGTTGGCCCCCCACTTTTGGAAAAAAATATTTTCGAAACTTGTTCCAGATTGTTCTATATTTGTTCTACATTGTTCCAAAATGAGAATTTTCCGAAGAAACGGATTTTTGAGTCAGCCTCCACTCTTTGAAAAACCTAATGTTCCGATTGTTCCGGGTTGTTCTAGTTGTTCTGAATATTGTTCCAAAATCTCGAAGTCGCAAGTCCAAAATTGGACCGGAGCAGTCCAAAATCGCACACCGAACCAGAAAAAAAGAAATAAACAGGTTCAGGGGGTTGTTCTGGCCATATCTCGAGTTTTTCCGGATTGTTCTAGTTATTCTGAACATTGTTCCAGAATCCCGGAGTGGCAAGTCCAAAACTGGACCGAAAATGGTCTAAAAACGCACACCGAAACGAAAATAGCGGAATAAAAACGTTCTGGAAGTTGTTCCAGCGATCTCTTGAGTTGTTCCGGGTTATTCTAGTTGTTCTGAAGATTGTTCCAAAATGCCGATGTCGTAGGTTCAAAAACACACCAAATAGAGTTAGAAACCAATTTTCGCGACTTCTAAAATTAAAATCTCAGAGGCGTAAGGCCAAAAGAGGACCGAAAATAGTGCAAAAAAAAAGTGATTCGAAACGAATAAATTCGCAGAACAAGGTTCGGCCAGTTGTCTCAATGACCTTACGAGTTGTTCCAGATTGTTTCAGGTATTTTTGACATAATTCAGAGTTCCTTAAGTCGTCAGTTCCAGAACTGGCCGCACAGAGTCAAAAAATGAGCGCGAGTGCCAGGTGAAGGGTTTTGGGATGAGTATCTCGAATATTTCCGGTTTTTTTGTAGCCTTACGATTCCATAGGTGCGATTCTGGATCTCAATAGCGACGATAGCGACCGATAGCGACCGTGGTAACTTTTTTCCGAGTGTTCACTTTTTTTACCTCAATGTACTTCCCCGCTAACACCCGTTCACCCCCGGTAGTGTCTATATGCTCGGTTTTCGGGTGTCAACAAGCGGAGGTCGCCATGCAACTGCCCGAGAATCAACAATTGAACCCATGGAAAACCCGGCTCTGTGAAGAAGCTTTCGCTATCGAGTGCTATCTTGAAGAATTTCTATCACCTGCCATAACGACACTCTCACAGCCCTCGCTAACTATAGCGATGAGAGCCCATTTCCTCGGGTTCAATTGTTGATTCTCGGGCAGTTGCATGGCGACCTCCGCTTGTTGACACCCACAAACCGAGCATATGGACGCTACCGGGGGTGGACGGGTGTTAGCGGGGAAGCACATTGGCGTGAAAAAAGTTAGCACTGGGAAAAAAGTTAGCACGGTCGCTATCGTCGCTATCGAGATTCAGAATCGCACCTCAGAGTTCCGAAACAACGTCACTAGGTGGCATCCTTCTAGTTGGGGACCGCCAAGTATGGTACGAACGGATTCCGATGGGTCTCAGGTATGTTGTGAGGGTACTCCCCCGGAGTACCATGCTAAAGGGATTTTTTCCAATAAGCTCTGGTTTCCGAGAAAATTGACGTCAAAGTTTCACGCGTACCTTTTATACCCGTAAATTTTCTACGCCGTCAAGCAAGTCGGTATGGCGCAGCCGGCAAGGCACTCGTCTGGCACGCAGACGGCCCGTGTTCAAATCCCGTTCAGGGTAAACTTTTTTTTTTTAATCGTCCATAATATCGATGGAGATGATCAATTGGGCATAAGGTAGCTTACATTACTCACGACTGTATTAATGGTTAATGCGAATTTTTCACATTATCCGTTATTGTGTTAATGAATAATATGAATATTTCACAGTACCCATTAACACAATAATCGGTAATGTGAATATTTCACATTACCCATCAACACAGTAGTGAGTAATGGAAGCTACCTTATGCCCAATTAATCATCTCCATTGATATTATGAACGATTAAAAAAAAAAAAATTACCCCAAACGGGATTTGAACACGGGCCTTCTGCGTGCCAGACGAGTGCCTTGCCTGCTGCGCCACGCTGACTTGCTTGACAACATAGAAAATTTACGGGTATAAAATTTACGCGTAAAACTTTAACGTCGATTTTCTCGGAAACCAGAGCTTATTGGAAAAAATCCCTTTAGCATGGTACTCCCGGGGAGTACCCTCACAACATACCTGAGACCCATCAAAATCCGTTTGTACCATACTTGGCGGTCCCCTTTCAGACGTGCTTTCTGTCGCTCCGTTGAAAAGTATTACTTTAATTAGTTTTTGTATGTTATTTATTAGTGCAATCATTCTATACGTATAAAAAAGTGCCGACAATTGTCTCCTTTATACTCAAGTGTGTACTTTTGGCTATTTTGCTTTGTATTTGGAACCGTAAACGGGATTCTCGTGTTTTTGAGGTTGGTTTCATGGAATGCAGCGTGGTAACTACAGAGCTCACGCCCATCGTCCAATCTTCTGAGCAGCCGCAGAGCTTCACCTTAAGAAACACAGATGGAGACACAGCTCTTGTATACACAGCAATTAACAACTCACAAGTCTCCCGGGCTATGTTACCACCTTCAACTGGACTTTTGGCAACTCCAACACACTGTTCAAATTCAGACAGCGGTTCTTCCTCAATTAAGCGCAAGAGGGGACGACCCTCTAACTTGTCATCCGTAGAAGCTCTGTCAGATGCGAGCAATCGAATTACTGATTATTTCCCAGTAGATAATTCCGCGAACACGGAGTCTACTGAGGACGCGTACTTTTCACCAACCGACAACTCGCCACCGCTTAAAATTAGCCGTCCCTACTCTAATCTACTCACCACGCATTACAAGGAGCTACAGGAGGAAAATGCAGCTTTAAAACGCCAAGTGGCATCCTTGAGTGATCGCGTCACATTATTGGAGCTCAGCGCCCAATCAGGAGCTTCAAACGAGACGGGAGGAAATGGTGCATCAGATAATCTAGCTGCACTGGAATCCAGAATCATCAAGGCGAGTATAAATTCCTTAGATAAACTAAATAGAAAGAATAATATCATTGTGAGAGGATTGGTATCAGATTCGCACAGCGCAGAAGAAGCACTATCTGGATTCATTAAGAATCAATTTAATATTGAGCACGCGGTGACATCGGCCAACTGGATACACGCAAAGAACAACCGTAGTGCTATTAAAGCTGTGCTTAGGGATGCAGCAGTCAAAAACTCCATCATGACTAAGAAAAAGGCTCTGAAGGTAGATGTTTTCATTGACCATGACCTTACACCATCTGAAGCTTTCGCTGCCGCCAAACTACGCCAGGAAGCAAGAAAACTTAGAAGCGAAGGCAAGGAGGTCAAAACACGACACCAGTGCATTGTTGTTAACGGAGTACGGTATAGATTCGACTCCACACTGCAGGCGGTTGTTCCGGTTAACAACCAGCATAATCCTCCGTCTTCCAAGAACCTGGGCCCCATCTCCAACAATACAGCCGCCACCCTCGCGCAACAACCTACAAGTTCACCACAGTTATACTGCCAAACAGCCCGGCTCATGCAAAACATCAACTAAGAATTTTAGTGTCATATCAATTAGTTTCTGGAATGTAAGAGGCCTATCAAATTTGTACGACTTTGCCAATCCACCTGGCAACTTTCTTTGCATCTCGGAAACCTGGGCAACCACAAATAATATTGTCGTACAAAACAGATTTGCCAGTTGGAACAAAACCATCTCTCCGGCTTCAAAAAACAAACTTGTTGGTAGTGGAGGCCTCCTTACACTTAGCCACAGTCTCCAAATTACAATCCTGGATAAATCCAAGAATTGGATTTTTCTCAAAAGCACTACCAACGGTCTCTCGCTTGTTATTGGATCACTATACTTTCAACCTAATCAAGCCGATTTACCAGATCTGCTACAGGCACTTCAAAGGACTCTAAACAGTATCTTAACCCAAGACTTTGACGTAATAATTATGGGAGGGGATTTCAAGATTTCAACGCCAGAATCGGTGACGCTCTTCCTGTAGACTCAAACCTCCTGGAAGGTTCGAACCTTAAATCTACTAGAGCTGTCTGGGACAATACTTCCAATAAACAAGGCTCAGCGGTTCTTGACTTCATGAACGCAAATGGATTTTTACTTTTGAACGGGCGGATACCGGGTGATTCCCCCGGGGGCTACACGTTTAGAAACGCCCTTGGTAAAAGCAGGGTGGATCTTGTCTGGGTAAATACTCTCGGCATAAATTTTGTCAAGGACATGCACATTGAACATATTCTAACGAATTCAGACCATCTTCCAGTCACAGTGTCTTTAGTTGCCAGCAAGGCTGCCAGGTCTACCGCTTTAACGGTAGATCTCCCGTTCTGGGACTCTATCTACCGCTCTACCGTTTAAATACAACTTCTACCGCTTTTTTCGATTAGACCTACCAGGTTCACAACTTTTCAACCGTTTTCCACTATTTTCACCTAATTTTTGTTATTTTTTACTCAACTGGTCATATGAAATATACACTAGTGCTGCGACTTGCGAGCGTCATTTTGAGCAACTAATATTATTTATTTATACCGTAGCTAGCGCATCACCCTTGGTGTATAGTTTATGACCAAAGTTGCCCGCACTGTGACAGAGCTGCTATCAGCTATTCAGCTGTTCTGCTGTTAGTAAACTAAACGTAATGGATTCTGAACCGGATGTGTTCGACAATTGAAGAAACAGCCAATCGGCGCTCTGGATTACAAAAATGCAAAGCGCCGATTGGCTGTTTCTTCAATTGTCGAACACATCCGGCTCAGAATCCATTACGTTTAGTTTACTTAGTTGTTACCTTTCCCTGTTGTCTGTTTGACAACAACCCGTTACCGAACCCTGCATTTTCACGAGGTGTTAATTATTTCGAAGTGACGAATTTGTTTCACGAGCTGTAAGAAAAATACACAGGTATGTTTTTCTTACGAAAGGCTTAGAAAGCTTACACTTACAACCAATTGAAAACCGGTCTAGAAATTATTAACATAATTTAATTAATTTCAGCTTCTATCATGGTATCAGAATGCGAAAATAGTGACAATTCTCAAAATACACCACCAAAGAAAAAATCTAAATGCAGCGTTAAATATAAATATAATCAGAAATATAACTTGAAGTGGGAACTTGACAATGAATTTCGAGGATGGATTAAACCACATCCGGAGGATATTTATGCTGCATTTTGTTCAGCATGCAATGTAAAAATCTCAACAAAAGCAGGAAAGTTGCAGCTACAAAGACATGCAACTTCAGAAAAGCATATCAATGCATGTGCCTCATTGAAAAAACAACAGACTCTTCCAAACTTGCTAGCAGCCAACCCGCGTACCAAATTCGACATCGAGGTAAGAGATGGAGAAATCCGAGGGGTGAATCACAGGGGAGATTTGGTGTACAGAATGCAGGAGATGTTTAGGAAATATTGAGAAATGAAGGGAGTTAAGTGCTTGGGATGTTGGGAAATGACCTAAAATCTTGGAAAATCTTGAAAAATTAAAGGAATTTTCGGAAAATTTAGGGGAAGATGTTGGGAGATGGGAGATGTGGTGTACGTGTTTCTGCCTCGTGATTTACCCCTCGGAGAAATCCGTATGGCTGCGTTTCTTGTTGAACACAATTTGCCTTTCACTGTTATGGATCATCTGCCTCGATTGATGCAAGCTGTCTGCAGTGACTCCAAAATTGCTAAGCATTTAGCGTGTGCTCGAACAAAAACAACACAGATCGTGAAAAACGTTTTGGGTAAAGAAAGCTTTGAAATTTTGATCGACGAAATCAAGAAAAAACGGTTTAGTCTTATCGTTGACGAATCTACTGACCGTTCATGCATCAAACACTTATGTATAGTTGTGAGGTTCGCAGCAAATGATCACCACACAGTCAGAGACTGTTTCTTGGCATTAGTACCTGTACAAGATGCTACCGCAAATGCTCTATTCAAACACATCACATCAGTGTTCAATGAAGCAGGAGTTCCATACAAACAAAACATGATTGGATTTGCTGCTGACAGAGCTAACACCATGATGGGTCGATCTCATTCACTACGCACTCTACTTGAAGCTGAAATTCCTAATTTGTTTGTGATGAAATGTATCTGTCACAGCTTTCACTTGTGCGCTTCGTACGCCTGTTCAAAGTTGCCTCGATCGGTTGAGGATTTGGCTCGAAATGTCTACAATTATTTCAGCAACAGTCCCAAGCGTCGAGATCACCTGAAACAATTCCAGCAGTTCGTTGATGTTGAACCGCATAAGTTATTGCATCCTGCACAGACCAGATGGTTATCATTGAAGCAAGTCGTTGACAGACTTCTTGAACAGTATGATGCACTGAAGTTGTTCTTTATTGATGCTGTCGCCCACGACAGAGTTTTAGCTGCCGAAAGCATTTTGAACAGTCTAAATGACCCAATAAATAAACTATTCTTAGAATTTCTGGCATACGTCTTACCAATATTCACCAACTTGAATATGTTACTGCAATCCGAAGAACCTCAAATTCACAAGCTACATCGCAATATATCTCTAGCTCTCAAAACAATACTTGACTGCTATTTGAAGCCCGAGTATTTGCAATGCACTCCGTTGCATCGAGTAAATCATAAGGATCCATCACACATTTTGCCAATAGAAAACATCTATTTTGGCGCAAAGGCTGAAATCACTTTGGGTAGTGCAAATTTACCAGCAAACGCAGTGAATTTCTTCCGACTTCGATGCCTTGATTTTTACATAGAAAGTGTCACTCAAATCAATAACCGTGTTCCTATGGATGACCCGATTATAAAAGGTTTTGAGATCCTTGATCCTTCAAAAATTCAATCTGTACGCAGTATAACACACGTCGCAACACGATTTTCAAACATCATATCTGCTGATGATGTACAAAGTCTGGACTCTCAGTGGCGTATGCTAAGAAACGCTGATCTGAATTTCGCTGAAAAATCGTTGACGACTTTTTGGAGGAACGTTAGTTTGGCCGAAACGGGAGATTCATCACCAATGTTTCCTCTAGTCACTAAACTAGTTTTTAGTTTATTGAGTCTACCCCACTCCAGTGCAAATGTAGAGCGGGTGTTTTCTTTAATAAACCACATCAAAACTGATCAACGCAATAGCCTTAGTACAAAGACTATAGCAGGTTGTTTACATACAAAAAGACTATTGCGTGATTGTAATTGTTACGACTTTCCCATAATCGACAGCCTGCGAAATAAGTGTAACAATAAAATGTATGATGTCTAGTCGCATAAAATTGTCAGAAATGGAAAGAGATGAAAGTAGTACAATAATGTTCATTAATGGCTTCGCGGTGGCTAACTGCTTTTTTTTGGACTTTTTCGGAAACGATACTCCATTCTAGTCGTATTTCATGTGCCTATAGTCGAAATCATAATAATAATAATAATTATGACCCCTTATAAAAATAATATAATAGTATTTTATTGATTGTATCTAACAAAGTCCGAAAAAAACAGTTAGCCACCGCGAAGCCATCAATGAACATTACTGTACAAAAAGGGAAACCGTATGTGTTAAGTAGTAGTTTATAGTTATGAGTTCGTAAACTGAAACGAAGATAAACGTACAAATACTGCAATCGTATTATCATAGTCAATAGTAGTTAAAATTCGTTTGTAAGAAAAAATGAAAGTACAAAAAGTGCAATTATAATTTATAACACACAAAAAAGTATAATAGTATATTAGTAGAGTACAATAGTACATACACTGGTATAGAAAGTAATAATGATAATCCTGTCAGAGATTTGATGTTTTCGCGACGTTAATTTAGATTTCTAAAAAAATCAGTTCATTTATCTTTATATCAAATACATATATATATAATTAATATAATTTATAACGTGATATAAATGTGATTTATTACCAAATAAAGGTTATTTTGTTAAAATTTCAAATATGCCGCTTTTTTAGTGGTTCTACCGCTTTTTCCTAGAGGTCACTACCGCTTTCGGTGACGGGGACCTGGCAGCCTTGGTTGCCAGCACGCCCGTCACGAGTCTTTCACCGTCTTCTGGTCGGGCAGCATCTATCAGGCTTAAATGGAATCCCTCAGCTACTGACATCTACCGAAAAAATCTGCGTTGGTCACCAGCAGTAGGCCAAAATTTTGCCGAATCATCTGTCAATTATCTCTCCGAAATTCTCAGAGATTCTATAGTGAAAGCAGCTCGTGCAGCAAAAATGATCATCAAGCCCTCTCGCAACCCCTCCAGTGCAACTCATAAACCTTGATTTGACGAAGAATGCAGATCCAAAAAAAAGGAAACCTCATCATTATTACAGCTCTGTACGGACATGGGTCCAAATTCATCCCTCTGGCCAATGTATCTGGAGAGGAAAGAGAATATTTTGCCTTACTCAGACAAAAAGCCAAACACTACTCTGACGAGTTAGTCTACCAGTTTAATAATATCTCACGGCCGGCTGATTTCTGGAAACTGGTCAATACAGTCAAAAGGAAGCCTCCTTCCTCTAACAGTATCCAGAGCGATGTTTGGCACCAATACTTTTCTAAATCCTTCCCGCCGAAGACTGCCTGCCAATTAGACATACCACTCACGCAACACCACTCGTTGGACCTGGAAATCACTTTAGAAGAACTGCTATCAGCTATCAACAAATGTAAACGAGGCAAAGCTCCGGGTTTGGACTCTATTAACAATGATTTTCTGAAGGAACTCCCCGATAACTGGCTGTACTTCATACTTACTCTTTTTAACAAGATACTGACAACTGAATCCGTCCCGGACGAATGGTCCAAGGTCTTAATATTTATGCTGTTCAAGAAAGGAGACAGGCTCAACCCGGAAAATTATAGGGGCATAGCCCTAATTAACTCGGTCACAAAAATATTTACTCAAATTCTTCACGACCGGTTAAAACAGTGGGCAACTTCACGCAACCTGATTCCTGAAGAGCAGGCTGGTTTTTGTGCAGGTAAAGGTACAACAGACAACGTCTTTCTACTACTATCACTACTTCAGATGCAACTCCGATTCCCGGTCACCTCAGCATATGTACTTTTCGTTGATTTTAAAAAAGCATTTGACAAGGTACCGCATGTAAAGCTGTGGCTTAAGGGTAGGAGATACTGAAAACTGCTCATCTGAACCAATTGCAATTTTCAAATGAGGTTTGGCACACATGTTTGCCATCTCAAAACATAGACATTGTGCAAATTTCAAGTCATTTGAAACAATAAGTACAGAGTTACTCCCCATAATGCTTCTGAAAAAGCCTTTATTTGAAAACCTCCCATGCGTCTCAATTATTTTTGAATCTTGCTGAGCTTGCACACACATATTTGAGGATGCGTAAGCCACAAACCCACGTTGGTTTTTAGAGATAGCTACGATACTTTGATTTCGACAATTTTTTTTATGAAAAAAAAAAATATCATTTCAATTATTTTTTCTAAAATCCGTAATTTTGTCTCGATTTCCAAAATCTAACGTGGGTTTGTAGCTAGTGTGTGTAGGAATTCACCCTGAAAATTTCAAAAGTCTTCGACAAAAACTCAGACGCATGGGACTTTTTCAATTGGCAAAAACATAGTTCTGAGATAAATCGCTTTGAAGTTTTTTTTCAAATTATTCACAAAATTCAATATTTTTATTACTGCATGAACCAAACTAGTTTCAGACGAGATTACCAATAGTTTTGAAGGATGTGACGTTAAAAAAAAGAACTTGGTCTTGTCGAGTCTAAGCAATTTGACCTGCGGGCAGCGAATCGCACGGTTGATAACTTGTAAATCTGGTTCTGTAAAATGAAGACAAACATTTGGAAGAATATTGATTCGTTATATAAATTTCAATGCTCATCTCTGATGAAGTGTGTGACCAAAAACTTCAATATGATTTCCAACCGTAGAAAAACACATTTTGGAGTTGTTGTATTATGGGGGTATATACACCTTGAAAATGATTTTTTCCAAATCACTGCTAAGCTTTGAGAGAACATTCTAATGACTCAGTGACTTTTTTACAGTCGATAAGTGCTATTTTGATACATAGTTCATGATTTTCCCAGATTTTATGTCCCCCGCTGAACAAAAATTCAGTTCATCGAAGAAAAAGTAGTTGTCGTAGGGTAAAGGTCACTGCGTTGCATGAAATTTCTCAAAATTTGGAGAAATATTCTGTATGAATGTAATTTAGGGCAAACCAATAATATTTCATGAATTCAAGTTGTAGACATAGAAATTTGTGATTGTAACACTTTTTTTTTCATAGTTTTGGAAAAAATATTTTACAATTAAAAATTTCTATGCCTAACACTCAAATGCATGAAATATTATTGGTTTGCTCCTAAATTACATTCATACAGAATATTTTCTCCAAATTTGAAGAAATTTCATGCAACGCAGCAGCCTGTGACCTACGACAACTACTTTTTCTTTGGTGGACTCAATTCTTGTTCAGCGAAGGACATAAAATCTAGAAAAATCAGGAAATGCATTACTAGCAGCATCTCATGTAAAACACCTCAGTATTGTAGCTCTATGGAAAAATGCATCTCAAGTTACTTTTTTTTAGAAATTGAAAAAGAAATAACCGAAATATAGGAAAATTGAAAACTCCTGCTGAAACATTATACGCTTTATTGGGTGAACGGGGCATAATAATTTTTTTTTCGGTTCAAGGATTTGTGTACGTGAAGATAAGGGTTCAAAGAACACATTTCCGTAAAAATCCTAAAATCGATTTTTTTGAAATTTTCACACTCAAATTTCACTATCTCCTACCCTTAAATTAGCGAATCTAGGTGTCAGTGGAAAATTTATTCGTATTTTGAAATGCTTTTATGATAATGCCATCATGTACATCAGAACAGACAATGTTCTTTCCGACCCAATAAACATCACAGAGGGGGTGCTCCAAGGTGATGTCCTTAGCCCCCTACTGTTCATCCTTTACATAGCTGATATCATCGACTTTTTTAAAGCAAGAGGCTCCGAGGGACTTAACCTGACTAAAACCGAGCAGATAGGAATGCTACTCTACGCCGACGACATCGCCATACCAGCACACTCGGCAGCCAAGCTCAGAACAGTCTTGAGAATACTTGAAGAGTATTGTGTTCTCAACGGTCTCACGGTAAACACTAATAAAACTAAAATTATGGCCTGCAGATCTTCAGGTAGGCTCAGGAAGGATGATCGCAACTTCATATACAATGGGGAGGCAATCGAAGTAGTCAAATCCTACACTTATCTCGGTGTACCTTTTTCGGGCAACCTGCAGGGTAAATTAGCATCTTCGGAGGCAGTGAGGAAAGGAAATCTTGCTTCTGGGACAGCATACTCTATTCTTGCACGGTTAAAAGCAGAATCTTGGTCCAGTAAGCTTCAGTTGTACAACAGCCTAATTAAATCTACCACTCTTCACCTCGCTCATATCTGGGGCCTACAAAAAGACTCGTATGAAAAATTAGAAACTGCCCAATGCTCTTTTTTCAAGAGAATATTACATCTACCCAGCTGTACACCTCACTACTTGCTTAGACTGGAATTGAATCTAACCCACATCTCTTGGGAAGTGCTCAAGTTAGCATACAACTGGGTAATCAAGATCCTAGATATGGAGGAGAACCGCCTTCCTAAAATTTGCTTAATACGCCTTCTAAAACTCGCTGTTAATTTTAAATTGTCCAAGCTCAACTGGGCCTTACAACTACGTGGATTACTCGCCACCATCGATGAGCACACCATGCTGGATAATTTAAATGCACAGCATTAGAAGATCAACAAAGCTAGAATCCTAAAAAAATACCGTACTCATCTGAAAACGCAAGACTTACTCAGATACAGTAATTCTAAATCCTGCCAAGTACCTATCCCTAGATT
Source organism: Tenthredo notha (assembly GCA_914767705.2). Taxonomy (NCBI): domain Eukaryota; kingdom Metazoa; phylum Arthropoda; class Insecta; order Hymenoptera; family Tenthredinidae; genus Tenthredo; species Tenthredo notha. The sequence goes on from OU611924.1 coordinate 5,741,225, forward strand.
CTCGCTAGATGGAACTCCAGATTACCTAACGAAGAGCACGTTCTACACACTAATCTGCAAAGCACAACTGAGGACAGCAAACATTTTTTCATGTCAAATAACTCTAGACCATGGCTCAATCAAACTTCGTCCTGCCGAATACTGCCGATACTGTCATATCATGGCCCAGTAATCAATTGCTCATTTGCTGCTGGAATGTCCGCTCTTTGATATACCGCGTGCCCAACACTTGCAAGTTTCTCCGCTCAATAGTGACATCCTGAACCTTCTGCTAATTTTAGATGATCACTCTACTCAAGGATCAGACAACCTCTACAGCTATTTACTAGCTTGTGTTAAAATAATTACTGATTACGAGTCCATATAACCGCCTGTCTAATTGTGTTGCATCAGCCGAAATTTTTGTTTAACTTTTAAGTTAAGTTGTGACGTAAATTGTGTAATAATTCATGCTTTAAACTGAATATTGTTTTATATTGTTTTATATTATGATTTATATTCTATTTTAATATTTGTATTTGTATTTATATTTAATCCTAGCGACCAGCTACCAGTGTATTGAAAAACTAATGTTTTTATAAAGCACTTAAATAAAAATGAATAAAAAATAAGGGTTCCGAAACAACGTTCAGAACTACCTGGAACAATTGGACAGATCGTCAGAACAACATCCTGGACTTTTTTATTCGAATTCCCCATTTCGGTGTACGTTATTCGACTGTTTCCGGCCCAATTTTGGACTTACGACTACAGAGTTTCGGTAATTGAGTGAATAATGTTATACAAGGACGAAATGTTCTAACGTGGCAAGTGGATACTTTTGTAGACGCAATTTCGAAAATGTGTTTATAGATTTTTGTCAAGTGAAAGAATTTTTGCAGTGAATAATTTTATCGGTACCGACCATTACTGATAAAATAATGAATGTCTTTGGCGAATTTCGCGGTACCAGAGGTGCTCCTCATAGTTCAGAAGTTGAAGCCATATTCATATAGATAATATTTACATAGATGCAACTAATGACTAGAACCAGATTTATACTTATTAGGTATACATATACCGCGAGGACCAGGTGAAAGAGAATGGGCCATCCGCCCAGACACCTAATATTTCGTATTTTCATGGGGATAGCCACCCGTAAGTCGTAGCGCTGAAAATCCCTAGGGTGATGCAACTCGGCAGCCCTTGTTGATGGAAGCCGTCTGACTGCCAATACATCGCGGAAGGTAGACATGTGTGGTTATGTTCGTTTATTCGAAGCACATGATAAATAAAGTGAATATAACCTATGTGAATAAGCTATGAATATTTATCAAAAATTGATCAATCAGTTTTAAATGACTGTAACGAAGACTAATTTATTACAACATGACCATTATCCTTGTTATGCATTAAATGAACTTTTACTCAGTTTCAATGAAGTTTTTCTCCCTTACCTAGATCAATTTATTGAAGCCTCAACCCCAGGATACAATTAATCATTTCGTTTAAATTGGTTCTTCTCGATGAACTCTTTAATTCTGATTAATTTCCGGTTACAGCTGAGGTTGATTCGTTGATAAATATGTAACGTTCCGGCTAGACCGGGTGGAGTGTGGGGTACAAGGATACCCGGTGTAGACGGCAAACGGGTCTGGGGGTCTCGTCCCCCTCCGCCGGATGCTTGATCTGCCGGTAGGGTTTGGTATAGAATAGAAGAAAAGAGAAGACAAGGTTTTTGTTAACAAAATTATAACTATGATTTTTATTACCTAAGTGGTAATATTTCTGGACGCTGGATCCTTCGGTTCCAGACTAAAAAAAAATAAAAGAAAATACAAAAAAAAAAGATAATTAAACACAAGAAGGTAGCGTTAGCTAGTACTTAATAACTACGTTGCTTAAGAACTATTAAACTAGTAGTGTCTAGGCGATTTAGGCCACGAGTAATCTGGTATAATTTATTAGAATATAGGACAAGAGTCCACAAGTTTGACTTGATGCGGTATTCCGCGGTATAAGTATCTAAAATAAAGAACGGCAGTCGAATAGTTTGACTTGATGCGGTATTCCGCGGTACAATTGAATGATATAAAGAATGGGAGTCGAATAGTTTGACTTGATGCGGTATTCCGCGATATAAGCGCCTTTGTGGCGGTATGAATTATTCCTGGCGTAAATCGGATTGGTTAATTTATAATTACATTTTATTGCTAAGTAAACTAAATCAAAAACTCTTGAAATTTAAAGTATAACGAGGATTCTAGTAAGCTATGAATTCGGTATCTAGTGCGAAACGGTAATAGAGGTGAGGCCTCTATTATATACGCGAACGCGCCTAGCGGTCCGGGGTCTCTTCCCGCGGTCCGTACGTCTGAGAGACGGAGTTCAGTCTGGCTGCCGTATACAGGCGGTTGTCCAGAGAGAACTGACTAGACGGCGTAGCCGGTAGGTTTATATGTGCGCCGTCGGCGGCTTTGGTCTGCGAGAGAGCAGTGGTCACGTGACCTGCTGGCGGGTTATCGTGGGTAGCCGCCTAGCGGCGCGTTTGAGTACTTGGACGGTGCTGTCTCTAATTGTAGCGAGATGATACCTGCTTGGCGTTTGACTTACTGGAGGTATCATCTCGTTACATCCCCCTCCTTCTTCGGGAGAGGTAATATTTACCTCTTTTTAGGCCCCACATAGGTTAGGTTTCCTGCTCGGTCGAAGCGTAGGGTTCGCTCGTAATCATGGCGGCGTAGCTTCCATTTCCGGGTTCCCACAGGGACGGAGACTTCTCCGCCGTCGGGCAGTTGGTAGGATTGGTTCGGTCTGGTTGTTGGTAGTGGGTTGCCTGTCCAGTAGTCTTTCGTATGTTTGGGTCCTCTTACCCTCGCCGGTCTACGGCGCTGGGGGAGGGGTACGGGTGTATCGAGGAGGAGGACTTCGGTTGCTTCCCTTCGTATGGCCGGTCGACTTCCTGGGGCTGGTGTTGGCGGTACCGATCTCGGTGGTGATGGTCGCGGGTTTCCCGGGGCCTCGAGTGTCGGTGTTTTGGCTGGTGGTACGAATACCTTGGTACGGGAGTTGTTTCTTCCTTCTGCCATGATTGTCAATACGCACGCCTCGAGAATACCGTGTTGTGACTGATCGGTTTTCGCGTGCTTGGCCGAGCTTAGAGTTTTGGGAGTCGCGATTGCAGCGAGGTTCTCGTGACATGGTTTCAAGTCCCGGACATGGATGTGTTGGTATACCTTGCCTCGTGGACTTCGGAGATCGTAGATTACTGGTGAGACCTTCCTTATCACGGTGTATGGCCCGTCGTATTTTGGCATGAGTTTGGCGTTCTCGTTCCTGGCTTTATTGGAGAGGAAGTGTGTGCGGCTCATTACCTTTTGCCCCACTGTTGGTTGCCATGGTCTATGGCGGAGGTTGTAATGTTTCTCTTGTCTTTGAAATGCCTGGGCCTGGCATATTCGTACTAGTTCGTGTGAGTCATGTATTCGTTGTACTAGTTTTTCGGCGGGGACGGGGTTTTCGTTGTGTGCTTCCCCTTTTGCTGGTGGGCTCAGTTCTCGTCCGTGATTTAGGTATGCTGGGGAGAAGCCGGTGGCGTCGTGGGTGGCTGTGTTGTAGGCGAATGCTAGTTCTGGGAGGAGTATGTCCCATTCTTTCTGGTTGTTGCCTGTGTATTGTGCAATCATTGTTTTGATTACCCGGTTTGTGCGTTCGACCGGGTTGCACTGTGGAGTGTACGGGGGGGTTTTCCGGTGCTGGATGCCATATTGTCGTAGGAGCTCGGCTAGTTCGTTACTGATGAACTGTTTGCCGTTGTCGCTGACCAATGATTCGGGTATACCGTGGCGCAGGACAATCTCCCTGATTGCCTTGGTGATGTTGGTGGCCGTGGCGGTCCTTAGTGGTTTTAGTTCCACCCATTTTGAGAATCGGTCTTGGGTTACTAGTAGGAACGTATGGCCGTTTTTGGACCGGGGTAGTGGGCCAATGAGGTCGGTGGTGATTGATTGCCACGGGTGGTTTACCTGGGTGGCATGCATGAGGCCGGGGGCTGCCTGTTGTGATACTTTGTATCGTTGGCAACTTTTGCAGGATCTGACGTAGCGTGCGGCGTCTCGAAACATTCCCGGCCAGTGATATCGTCGAGCGAGTCGGGTGATCGTTTTGGCGATCCCTAGATGGCCTGCGGTTGCGTCGTCGTGGTTTTCTCTTAGGACTTGGGCCGTCAGTTCACGGGGTACACACAGTTTCCATTGTTCGTCGGCGGTTTCTTCGTTGAAATCTAGGCGGTCTAGTACCCGTCGATATAAGTGGCCATTGGTGTATTTCCAGTCTGGATGTTCTTCGGGATGGGCTTCCTGTAGTCGTTTGTGGCGGTTGTACCACCTACAGGTGATGTCGGCTGCGGCTAGTTCTTGTTCCTGGCGGGATAGAGCGTCGGCCACGATATTCTCGGAGCCTTTACGGTATCGGACGGTAAAGTCGTATTGTTGTAGTTCGAGTGCCCATCTGGCTAGTCGTCCAGATGGGTTGTCTAGGCGCTGTAACCAGGTTAGCGCCTGGTGATCGGTGATGACTTCGAAGTGGTAGCCTTCGAGGTATCCGCGCAGTTTGCGGATCCCCCATACTGCGGCTAGGCATTCTTTTTCGGTAACGGTGTAGTTCCGTTCAGCCTTGGACAGGGTGCGACTGACGTATGCTATTACTCGTTCTTTCCCTTCGTGTTCCTGCGTGAGTACTGCCCCAATGCCGGAGTTGCTTGCGTCGGTTTGGAGTGTGAAGGGTTTTTGGAAGTTCGGGCAGGCGAGTATCGGGGTCGTTGTTAATAGCTGTTTCAGGTGGTCGAACGCGGCTTGGTGTGTCTGGTCCCAGTGCCATCTGGTTGACTTCTTCAGTAAGTCGTTTAGTGGCGTGGTGATGGTGGAGGCCCTTGGTATAAAGCGGCGGTACCATGAGACGAGGCCCAGGAAGCGTCGAAGCGTTCGGCGGTTATGTGGGGCAGCCATTCGGGTTATAGCTTCGGTTTTTTCGGGGTCGGTCTGGATTCCGTGTTTATTAATGACGTGTCCGAGGTATTTCAGGCTCGGAACGCAAAATCGACACTTCTCGTAATTCATTTTTAGGCGGGCGTCCCTTAGGCGGTGGAATACGGTTGCTAGGTGTTGCAGATGTTCACTGAATGTGGTGCTAACCACTACGATGTCATCTAGGTACGCGAATGCGAATGGTTCTAGTTTGGGGCCGATTACGCGGTCTAGGAGGCGCTGGAACGTGGCTGGTGAGGAGTGCAATCCGAATGGCATGACGCGGAACTGGAATAGCCCTCTGCCGGGTACGGTGAATGCGGTAATTGGTTTGCTCTCGGTTGCCATGGGAACTTGCCAGTAGCCGTTCTTTAGGTCTATGGTTGAAAGATATCGAGCGCCCCGTAATTTATCTAGTGTTGCGTTGATTTGTGGGAGCGGGTACGCGTCTCGTTGGGATACTTGGTTCACTTTTCGATAGTCTACGCAAAATCTTGGTTTGCCATCTTTTTTTTTCGCGATCACTACTGGCGAGCTCCATGGGCTGTCGGATGGCTCGATAATGTGATCCTCCAGCATTTTATCAACTTCCTCGTTTATGATCTGCTGTACATGTGGGTTCCTTGGTTGATAACGCTGTTTTACCGGTTCATCGGTCAGTAAGCGTATATGGTGTTCGGCCAAGGGAGAGGTACCTTGTATGTTGTTGAATTTGTGTATCTCAGTGTCCAGGAATTCTTCTAGGCGGCGTTGTTCGTCGGGCGTTTGTTCCACCAGTCCGACGGGTGGGTCTAGTGTGCAGGTTTCGTTCGGAGGACGTAGGGGTTGTCCATTGAGTAGAACGGTCAGGTTTAATTTTGCTAGGAGGTCCATGCCCAGGAGTACGTTGTGTTTTAGTGACGGCATCACTAGGAAGGTGTGCTGTAACTTATGGTTAAGTATAGTGATTGTTCCGGTCAGGCTGTGGTTGATTTCAGCGATGTCTCCGTTGGCCATTCTGGAGGATATACGTTCTTGTTGGGGTCGCCATCCCCACTGTCGGCATTGTCTGGCCATTTTGTTACTCAAGTAGGATGCAACTGATCCCGTGTCGACTAGTGCCTGGATCGGCTGTTCTAGTGTCTGGAGTCTAAGGAAGATGCGGTTGTCGCAGGGGTCCCGGGCCGGGTACCCGGGGTGTTGGGTCCGGCCCTGAAGGCGTTTTCCGGCTTCGGGCAGGGGCAGTCCCTTGTTAGGATGTTATCCGTGCCGCAATAGGAGCAGAATCTGCGTTGCTGGTTGCGGCAGTTTGGTCGAGAGTGACCCCGTTGCTTGCATCGCCAGCAGCAGTCGTCGCGGTTGTAAGGTACCGTGGAGGTGACTGCGGTATCGCTGCGTGGTGTGGGTGTGTATTTTGGTTCGGTCCGGGTCTGGCGATGTTTTATTTCTTCGTGTTCTCCGGCAAACAGGATGAGGTCGTCGATAGAATGTAGCTCGCGTCTTCGTATAGACTGGTGATATTCTGGGCGTAGATTATAGTATAGTCGGTCTAGTTGTTTTTCTGTGCTCATGCCTCCTCGTCTGCGCATTAGTGTCTCGAGGGCGGTAATGAAAGCCCTGGCGTTTTCGCCAGCCTTCTGTTTTCGTTCTATGATCTGGTCGTCGAGTTTGCATTCTTTAGCGGTCGGTAGAAAATAGGCGTGGAAACTGGTAATAAAATCGGCCCAGGTATGCCAGGATTGTCTTCGGTTACGGTACCAGAGTAGGGCGTCGTCTTTTAAGAGTTCGGGTAGCCCTCGGAGTAGGGTGTCGTCGTCGGTGCGGTATTCTTCTTTTAGCTCTTCTATGCGTTCTAGGAAGGCGTAAGGGTCTTTCCCGTCGAATTTGCAAGCCCATTTCCGTATTTGGTCTATGCTGCGGTAAGCCTCGAGGTGTGGTAGGAGCTGGTTGAGGTCGTTTGCCTCCTCCATTCTTGGGTGGTCATTGGCCGCCATATTAAGCGGCTGTGGTATATTTCTCTGGAGTGTACTGACCCACGCTTGGACCAGTGGGTTGTCGGGGTTGTTTCTGACGAAGGTGCGTAGTCTTGCCCTGAGTTCGTCAACAGTGCCCTCGGTCTCTAGTTCGGCGAGTTCGAGGTGGGTCTCAAGTTCGGTTTTCCGTAGTCCGTGGATCCAGGCCGTTGGTGCATCGGGCATTATTTGTAGGGGGGGGGGGGGGGGGGGCGCGGTACGCGGTTCAGAAAAAGATATATATAAAAAGGAAGGAAAGAAAAAAAAAATAATCCGGTTTTGTCTTATTTCCGGTTTCAAGAAAAATAACAGTGTATACCCTACGTGTAATATTAGGCTATCTTAATAGTAGGTGACGCTACGTTCTTGTGTTTATGAGCTAGTTTTTTTTTTTTTTTTTTTTTTTTTAGTTTCCCCACAGTCCCTGTTCGGGCGCCATGTAACGTTCCGGCTAGACCGGGTGGAGTGTGGGGTACAAGGATACCCGGTGTAGACGGCAAACGGGTCTGGGGGTCTCGTCCCCCTCCGCCGGATGCTTGATCTGCCGGTAGGGTTTGGTATAGAATAGAAGAAAAGAGAAGACAAGGTTTTTGTTAACAAAATTATAACTATGATTTTTATTACCTAAGTGGTAATATTTCTGGACGCTGGATCCTTCGGTTCCAGACTAAAAAAAAATAAAAGAAAATACAAAAAAAAAAGATAATTAAACACAAGAAGGTAGCGTTAGCTAGTACTTAATAACTACGTTGCTTAAGAACTATTAAACTAGTAGTGTCTAGGCGATTTAGGCCACGAGTAATCTGGTATAATTTATTAGAATATAGGACAAGAGTCCACAAGTTTGACTTGATGCGGTATTCCGCGGTATAAGTATCTAAAATAAAGAACGGCAGTCGAATAGTTTGACTTGATGCGGTATTCCGCGGTACAATTGAATGATATAAAGAATGGGAGTCGAATAGTTTGACTTGATGCGGTATTCCGCGATATAAGCGCCTTTGTGGCGGTATGAATTATTCCTGGCGTAAATCGGATTGGTTAATTTATAATTACATTTTATTGCTAAGTAAACTAAATCAAAAACTCTTGAAATTTAAAGTATAACGAGGATTCTAGTAAGCTATGAATTCGGTATCTAGTGCGAAACGGTAATAGAGGTGAGGCCTCTATTATATACGCGAACGCGCCTAGCGGTCCGGGGTCTCTTCCCGCGGTCCGTACGTCTGAGAGACGGAGTTCAGTCTGGCTGCCGTATACAGGCGGTTGTCCAGAGAGAACTGACTAGACGGCGTAGCCGGTAGGTTTATATGTGCGCCGTCGGCGGCTTTGGTCTGCGAGAGAGCAGTGGTCACGTGACCTGCTGGCGGGTTATCGTGGGTAGCCGCCTAGCGGCGCGTTTGAGTACTTGGACGGTGCTGTCTCTAATTGTAGCGAGATGATACCTGCTTGGCGTTTGACTTACTGGAGGTATCATCTCGTTACAAATATCATTCAAAACTGATTGATCGATTTTTCATAAATATTCATAGCTTGTTCACGAAGGTTTTATTCACTTCATTTATCATTTGCTTCAAATAAACGAACATAACCCCATACGTCTACCTTCCGCGATGTATTGACAGTCAGCCGGCTTCTATCAACAATAGCTGCCGAGTTGCATCGACTGCGCGCCAAAATCACCCTAGGGATTTTTCAGTGCAACGAGTAGCTATTCCCATGAAAATACGAAATATAAGGTGTCTGGGCGGACGGACCATTCTCTTTCACCTGGTCCTCGCGGTATATATTTTTTTTCTTCATTTTATTGTTTCTTTTTTTCTAATATTTCGTAGTCTTTCCGGGTTATTAGTTTATACATGGTTAATATGGATTCACGTGAATTAAAGAATAATTGAACGAATACATGCGTATTGTAACTTACTGCACCAATATCTCAGCTGAAGGCTGGAGATACGGTGCTAGTCCGCGTGAGTATTTTTGTCACGGGTGTGATAATTTTGGAGCTCCTCTTGTGGAAAAAGTGAAAAACCACGAAAACCCTAATACAGACTCGGATCGGATGTTAGCCGACCAGAGCTGCCTCGCTACAGAGCTGGGATATGCCCCGCTAACCGAGCCTGCGCGACAGACTTGGATCAAATTCACAGATGAAGAATTTTCAGACACGGGTGTTTAGCCAGTGCTGCCAATCAGTGAATCAACCGAAGCTGTCTTTGCAGAGCTAGGGATCGCAATGCGCACCGAGCCTGTCTATCAGACTAGGGATTGGATTAATAATCCGCACCGTACCTGTCAATAGCTAACGACGATGAAATTTTGGAAGCTGAAAGATTTTAGAAAAATAATTAAAAGAAAAGGAAATTGAAAGAAAAGATGTAGTTTTACAATAGATTAGGTTTAATGAAAATTGGTTAAATTAGATTGAATTTAACACAGAAAAGAAAAAAAATACGGCTCATTGAGCTTCGAGATTTTATAATAGAAAAATGATAAAGAATAGGAAATAAAATAAAGAATACAGAAGAAAGTAGCATGATAGAGTAGAGTTAGTTAATTCTAAATTTCTCAAAGTTTAATCAATGTTTCCGATTAGAATATTTGTTAAATCCGGGAATTCGTTTTGTTTGTTAAATCGCGGTTTTCCACCGTGATTGAATTAAATTGCGCCGTTAACTTTATTAAGACGACTTTTAAACTTGCAGTCTAATTTTTCAAGTAGATACAAAATTAGCAAAACTATGAAGGGGAGATTGTGATTTTTATTAGACTTATTCGTATTATAACGCGCCTACCGGTTGGTCCGCGAGTTGTTTTAGATGTTATGCTCCAGGACATTTTATAAGAGAGTGCCCCCATCCACCGTCATACACTGCATGCTCACGCTGCAGGACCCCCGGAGTTACCGACGCGAGCTGCGGCCAATGTTCGAGACCCGCTCCGGGAAACGCCAACGGGAATCGGTAGGTCGGGTCCCTACCAATTCCTCCGTTTCGCGTGGACCCAATCCCCCTATAGAGATTTCGAGTAACCATACTCGCTCCCCAAAATTGAGAGATCCCCGTTATTATGTCAACCTAGAGATAGCTGGACGACCCCTTAAAGCCTTGTTTGACCCCGGATCCAGCCGTACGTACATCGATGGACCGGCTATAGAGAGATTCCGCGAATTAGAGTCCAGGTTGTCTCCGCTTACGAGTTGCAACGTAATGTACCCTAATGGCGCAGTAGAGTCAATAACCGGAGAAATGGAAATGCCGGTATGCATTGATAATATCACCACACCCCTTCTAGTCCGGTTCGCTCCGTCATTCCATTACGCGTGCATCCTCGGAATGGATGCCTTAGAAGCCTTCGGATTTGTAGTAGATTTCCAAGCGCGAACCTGGCAAATCACCGCTCGGCCGCCAGCCGAAACCCCTATAAACCGAGAGAGAGAACCCCAAGCCGAGAGTCCCCCGGAAGACGAGTATGCCGGTTTGACAGAGCTCACTAGTCCCGAGAAGTCCCGACTAGATAGTTTTCTAGCCCGGATTTTACCACCGCCAAATCCCCACCCGGGAACTACCGATCTAGCTATCCATAGGATCGATGTGCAAGGTCACCCGCCGATTAAGCAACGGTACTACCAAGTATCGCCGAAAGTACGCGAATACATGTACGCGGAGGTAGATGCCATGCTGGCCGGAGACATCATCGAACCCTCGAATAGCGAATGGTCGAACCCGATCGTAATGATACAAAAACCCTCCGGGAAGTACCGTTTTTGTCTCGATTTTCGTAAGGTAAATCAGGTAGCTAAAAAGGACGCGTATCCCCTTCCTCATATGAATAGCATCCTAGACAAGCTTCGCGAGGCGAAGTACATTACAACCTTAGATTTGAGTCAAGCGTTCTTCCAAGTACCGTTAGAGAGAGAGAGTCGGGAGATAACCGCGTTTACCGTACCTGGTCGCGGTTTATTTCAATTTAAACGTATGCCTTATGGCTTATCAGGTGCCCCCGCGACGTTCCAGCGCCTGATGGATCGTTTAATTGGACCCGAAATGGAACCACACGTCTTCGTCTACCTAGACGATGTGATAATCGTAAACGAGACGTTCGAGGACCATCTGAAATGGTTGTCGCGAGTCCTACGTAAAATCACGGACGCCGGTCTCACTATCAATCCGGATAAGTGCGAGTTTTGCCGATCGGAAGTGAAATATTTAGGGTTCCGAGTCAACCGTGACGGCCTCCAAGCCGACCCGGAGAAGGTCGACGCGATCGTCAAATACCCGGTTCCGAGTACCGTGAAACAAGTGAGGAGATTCCTAGGTATGGCATCTTGGTACCGGCGTTTCATAGACGACTTCGCGACGAAGGCAGCGCCTCTGAATGGCCTGCTAAAGAAAAGCCGACGCTGGCAATGGGAGAACGAGCACCAGCAGGCGTTCGAAGCCCTTCAGACCGCGCTAGTCACGCCTCCAACCCTAGCTTGCCCAGATTTTACGCAACCCTTCACTCTACAGACCGACGCGAGCGATTATGGCATTGGTGCTGTCCTGACTCAGAGCGTACAGGACGTTGAGCACGTGATAGCTTACGCGAGTAGGTCGTTGACAGAAGCGGAACGGAAATATACGGTGACAGAACGCGAATGTCTCGCGGTTCTATGGTCAGTCCGAAAGTCCCGTCCCTATCTCGAGGGATATCATTTTACCGTGATAACTGATCACAGTAGCCTACGGTGGCTACACAACCTACATAATCCAACGGGTAGATTAGCTCGATGGGCGTTGGAGTTGCTCGAGTATGATTTCGAGATCATACACCGAAAAGGAGCCTTGCACCACGTCCCCGACGCGCTAAGCCGAATACCCGAACCAACCCCCATCTTAGTAGCTACCGTAGAGGAGATCCTCGATCCCTGGTACCGGAGAAGAGTAGAGGCCGTACTGAAAATGCCAGTACAGTATCCGAACTGGAAGGTGGAAGAAGGCCGATTATATCGACACAAGGTCGATCCTTTGGCTGACCCCCTTCTACCTGATTTGGATCCCTGGAAACTGGTATTGCCCTCAGAGAAAAGGAATGCCGCCCTTACAGAGGCTCATTCCTTGCCTACCTCAGGCCATCTTGGAGTTGAGAAGTCGTACGCGCGCGTGGCTCTCCTCTATTATTGGCCAGGCTTGTACCGAGACGTAGTACAGTTTATTCGCGCCTGCGAGGAATGCCAACGGTGTAAGGTAGACCAGACCGGACCACGAGGTCTGATGGGTCGCCGAGTTACAGAGGCACCGTTTACGGCGATAGCCGCGGATATTATGGGTCCTTTTCCACCGAGTCGTCAAGGATTCGTTTACGTCTTGGTAATCCAAGATCTTTTCACGAAGTGGGTGGAATGCGTACCACTGCGTAAAGCAAACGGTCCAGCCATCCTCAAGGCGTTAGAAGAGCTGGTCTTCTATCGCTGGGGAATTCCAGAGGTCCTTCTGACCGACAACGGTACCGAATTTTCGAATAAAATTATAACCGCTGCATGTCAGGACCTAGGCATTTACCACACCACTATTCCTCCATATCATGCCCAAGCGAACCCGGTCGAGCGAGTGAATCGAGTCATTAAAACGATGATAACCACCTTATTGGAAGGCGATCATCGAGAGTGGGACAAACACTTGCCAGAGTTCCGTTTCGCGGTAAACTCGGCCGTCCACAGCTCGACCAAAGTCTCACCCGCCTTCCTAAATTTCGGTCGAGAGTTAAGGCCTCCGAAGACGGTGAGACGGGAGGTAGAAGGTCCCCCGATAATTAATTTACAGACACCCGAAGAATGGGAAAGCCGAGTGAGAAGGTTAGATGCCTTGCGAGATCTCGTCGCACAGAACCTCGAGGATGCCACTGAGCGTCAAGCACGGTACTACAACCGTGGACGCCGAGACATCGAGTTCAAACCTGGCGACCTCGTACTGCGCCGACAACATGTGTTGTCGTCAGCGGCGAACTACATCGCTTCTAAGCTGTCTGCTAAATTCAGCGGTCCCTTTATTATTAAACGGTGGAGAAGTCCGACCGTTTATACGATAACGGACCCTGCAGGTAATCCAGCGGGCAAGGTTCACATCAAGGACCTTAAACCGTACTACCCCGCGCAAGCGGACCTTACTGTACTCCCAAATAGCTCGAGACTACCCCCAGAGATCAATCCTCCTATTCCCGAGCTTAAATCCTCCCGCATTGTTGATAACTCGCTAATACCTGACCTTCCACAGAGAGACGAGAGAGAGGAAGAGCCGTCAAGTGACGAGAGCTTCGACGATGCGGAGGAGCCGCAGCCAGGGCCCACTCAGGCGCCTCATCGGCAGCCGGACCGACCCCGAGGACTGGAGGGCGAACCTAGTTCCGCCAGACCTGACGGATCGCCACCAAGGGCTCGAGTGCCTCCGCCACGAGCCGTACAGCCAAGGATCGACCCTCTCCATGGAGATGGAGAGGACCAACCGGGTCCTCCAGGAGACCCTCCCGGCGCCGATGGAGGAGGACGAGGCCTCCAGGCCTCCAGTAGGTCCCAAGGAAGGCCTCCCAGAGCCCGTGGCACCCGTGGTCGCCCCGACCACGGAGACCGCCACCCCCCAGGTACCGCAGGAGAACCCCGGCCTTCAGCCAGAGGCGGGCTCCACCCCCCCGAACCCGTTCCGTCGACGAGTGCCGGTGCGCGCCCCGACGCCCACCCCCGTCCCTACTACCTCCGGCCCAGAGCGCCGTAGCCGCCGCCGGCGCCGCCGAAACCGGCCGCGCAATCGTCGCCGCCGCACTACACGGCCGATATCGTCGTCAGTGGCAAGCAGGGCCAGCTCATCGGAGACGCCACCGGGACCTAGCAACCGGCAACTCACCGACACGCGGGAGTTCGCTCCCGAGGATTTCATCCGGCCGGATCTTTCCCCGATCCGATATGCGCCGGGCCCATCGAGACCACCGGCTCGAATAACAGGGCTTATGGATAGGCCATATCCTACGCCGGCCTCATATGTGGCCCCACTGGTGGTACCCGGAGGTCCGCAGCATTCGAGTCTGCCACCGCACCCGGCCTCACACCAGGGACCACCGCCACCGGACAGCCGAAGATGTTGGGCCTGCGACGAGGAGGGACACCGGTACACGAGGTGCCCGAGACCCCGACACGCGCACTGCTTTATTTGCGGGTGGCGTGGATATACGGCCAGAACGTGCCCAACCCATAGGCGTACGTGGGAATTGGCCTACGCGGCACACCGCCTTTCCATGCCGACTCCACCGCCAAGAAGAGGGGTGCACGAGAGGCTTGCACCCCGAGGACAAGCCTTCACTTCGGCCACAGCAACCGGAGCAACACCAACGGCCGGAGGTAGGGCTCCCAGGAGCCCCGTGAGAGCACCGGCGTTGAGAGACCCTGACCCCGAGCTGATAGCGGCGGTCATTGCGGTCCTCCGCCGTCTGCAATAGACCCCAACCCCCCCCCCCCCCCCATTTTTTGAAAACAGTACCGAAAAGAGTTCCGTTAATAGTACCGAATCTAGTACCGATTACAGTACGGATTACAGTCCCGCATACAGTTCCGAAACGAGTACCGAATCCCATTCCTGATCCCTAGTCTCCCGTGACGAACCGCCCCTCCCCCCAGCCTCAAATAGAGTACAAATTTCATAAGTCTGAGTAGATTAAGATAATAAAGAGGCTGGTAGAGTCGGAGGTTGCGGAAGCGTCCGGTAACCCCGTACGTTCCGTTTGGCGGAGGAGTGTTGTAACGTGGCAAACGTTTGGACCTCCTCCGTACCAGCCTAAACGAGCGTATGTATCCCCTGAGAGTACCGAGTCAGGATAGCTAATTTAAATATCTGGCGCCTTTGTCCTAGCGCGGCCATCGATCGTAGATCATCGGATTGGTCTATCGATTACGGCCAGCGCTCCCAGGACAAACGGCGAGGATAACGAATTAGCATACCGGAAACGAAGAGCCACTCATTGTCTAGCCGTTAAACGCGTGCCATTATTTCATTGAGCCGAGAGAGTTATTTTCATAGAGTTTTGTGTAGAGAGTTTTGTGTTGTGCTTTGGAGAGTTTAGAGTGATCTTGGAGATATATTGTGACCCCTGCGTATTTATTGGACTATTGATTTGGATATGTGACGGACGGTGTGGGTAGAGTGGTTAATGATCCGAACGGTTCTATTGACAAGCGAGGACCTGTCGACTATTAGGATACCCGTCACATGCGCGAAAATAATAAAATTAAAAGAAAAGATCTATCTTGGGATAGACCGGTAAATAGGATCGTTGCCGCCTAGTCCTATACAGGGCTCAATTGAAATGTTTAACTATGGTTGAGGCTAATGAATATTAAAATGATTAAAATAATAAAATAAAAGGTGATTCAATGATCATGAAAATTAACTGGTAAAATCAAATATATATTCTTGAACGATAATGCATATGAAATATATAATTCAAGCGGCTAACAAATGATTGCCGGTTGAACAAATGAATAACATAAAATATTAATTCACAAAGTAATGAAATAACGAGAAAATATAATGATCTCCGACGTGGGGATCGTGAAGGCTTGTTACTATATAAGATTTATTATTAATGAAAAATAGTAATGAATTTAATAAAAGACTCTTCACGATTCACACGCGTTGATATAATGAATATAATGAAATACTGAAATAACATCAAAAAGGAACTACTGGAACTCTCTATGAAAAAGCTTTACTATCTCTCTCTCTTTGGTGATAATACTGAATCGTATTCATTAATAAAAAAGAAATCATGTATGGGTTTTATAACATAAATTACGTATAGTTATTGAATCAAGATCAGTAATTATGTGTTTAGTAATTTATATTGACACAAAGGACCCTCGTACTGGGGTTAGGGTGAATCCCGAAATTCTATGAATTACCCCGCTCGGCTCGTCAGGTTAAGAATTGTCTCGATCTTGATTCATTCACTATAATAGTAAATGATAAAATTCCCCAATATAGGAATTTATATTTATAATGTATATGCAACTAATTTTCGTATGTCTTTAGTTATATATGTTTAAAAATAATATGGTAATATAAATCGAGGGTAATAGTGGGATCTTGATAACTCTTTTATAATAAAAAGGTAACCCAACAGGATTAGGGTGGAACCCGAAATTCTGTGAATTATCCTGTTTGGTCTTGAAAATTTATATTCATACCAATCTCGATTTATATTAAAATAGGAAAATAACGCAGGTTGTATGAATAGCAGTTCAAGCTCGCCGGGTGGTCTCGTTACTAGGAAGGGTTTACCCCGAAATACCTTTTGTATTGACTAGTTACGATATTCCCGTGGTTATACTACTCATGTGATTAAATTATATTATAACATGCAAATAATTAAATTTAAAGAATTCTGGAAAACAGTCTAACGATTTTGAATATAGAAATATGACTATAAATGAGCGAATTTGTGTGAGCGATCGTGATTACTTATCTTTGGCTGAGATGGCGTAGCATGGGGCTACTTTCGATATTTAGGTATAAGCCTCCCTCACCTTGAGAACCTCGAAGCCTTTGATTAGCGTAGAATTTAGATTTTATTTATCACGTTTAATGTTCGGAACTGAAGCTAATTAAATTGTTAATATTCACTGATTCGAAATAGTCTGTATTGAATGTTAATTTAAAGTTGGAATAGCAAGATTTATAGTTGACTTAGATATTACAAATACTCTAAATGAGTATAAGGCGGAAAAATGAAGTTATTCTTGTTAAAAGTCCAAAAGCGGTTATTATAATAATTAAATTGCGTCTCTGCACTGAATTTAGTATTGAATAATCAGACCACCACGCTGTGGATTATGTCACGATTATTACTTAGGGTTGACGAGTACTGAGTCCTTTACACTACCACTTTAATTGAAAAAGAAAAGATTGGGTGTAACTCTTGGCTCTATTTAGCACACGGTTCTTTACGTCCACGCACCTCGCGATTTACCAGAAGAAAGACGCTAGTTTAAGTTCAAAGGCGACGAGGTCCCCGCGGTTGCAACAATGTATGTATTACTGCGCGCGTGGCTTAGCCAATTAGGGCCTTGCTTAGTGGCTAATTGTCGCCTGATTGGTTTGAGGGACTACTTGCAGTTAGCGTAGGCGTTGGTCCCTTGTGACGTCACGCGGTCCCATGCTACTCCATGCCTCACTTATAGTCTACTCACACTAGCTCATATTTTGAATATCTTCAAACTATGTTAATAATCCGAACTTATATTTGAATTATGAACCATTAAATGGCTCTTTAGTTTTCCATCATTCTTGCTTTTGAAGTCTTATTATTCTACTTCCAGTTAGCTTAATTTCCTTATTTCTTTGGAAATTAGAGAGAGAGCAAGAATTACATCTACGCGCTAACCTATAGTAGTGTGAGATCGAGGGGTCAGCAAGACTGGGGTTCCAGTGTTGCTTCGCCGTTATCTGCACCTACGTGACTTACGAGCCATTTCAAGAAGGGAATAAACATCCGATAGAAATAATATTATATTTCGATGTGGTTACTTTTTATACTCTAAGTCACGTTCGAAAAATGAAACAACAAGTTGTTGAGGTTCAAAGAATTTATAAAATCAAAGAAAGAAAAAGGAATTTAGGATTCCGGGATATATATATATATATATATGTAAAAGAAAGAAGTCAGCAGGATTAGGGTAAACCCGAAGTTCTAGGAACTATCCTGGTTGACTTCCCAAAAGGAAAAATATATACCGAAATCTTTAAAATCTACGCACGTAACACAGGCGAGCGCTAGCCGGGACTCTATTTTCTCGGGGAAACTCTTTATACCTGTAAGCAGGAGGTCATAACTTCGGAACGCGTGAACATTTTTCGATCAAATTCACAGAATAGATATTCCCCCACCACACGACTTCGCTGTATAAATTTGATCGGAATCGGTACACTGGTTTCTGATATATCGGTCACGAAAGTTGATGAAAAAGCATCTTCTTCTTCTTCTTCTTCTTCCTGGTCATCAAATTTTCGCTAGACGCTTGCTTGTCCTCACGTTTCTGAACGAACGGTGAAACGGATCGACTTGATCTTTGAAACGTGGGTACAAGCCATCGAAATCTCGCCCCCTATTGATTTTGGCATGAATCTGAATCCGCATTCGGTCGATATGTGATAATGAAGTTACTAAGTGAGCCACAGAGGGACGACGAAATCAAAATGGCTGTCGGATGGCTGACGGATCGCGGTATTGACAGTTAGAATATTCATAATTTATATATAATCATATTATATAGTTATATATTCATATTATATAAGATGTTATCGGTCAAGCTAATGGTTTTATTTCAGTAAATTAGTGAAACAGTGAATCAGTAAACAATGATCAGAGTGAAAAGTGCGCCGACCGTGGTTTCACGCCGATGACCGTTATTATTTAATAAATCCGCATAATGGCCTGTTGTAAGTGCACGGAACAGATCCTCTAAGCTGGGTTCAAATATTTAGATAAAGAATAAATCAACGATCCTGGCAAAATATTATTTCACTTCGATCCGGAACAAGTGAAAATAAGGTTACGAATGACTTACATTAAACGGTATGTACGGACATTGATTTTCACTAGATTTTACATATAATAATACTAGATGAATAGACCAACCTCAACTTCTTTATTTCCACTAAATTTCCACAGTCACCTGGACTTTTCCTATCCTATCATCGATCCATTGGAATGGTTAAATATAATGCTTTGACAAAACGACGTCCCAAAAAAAAAAGGTTGCGATTACCAATCAGTTGAAATAGACGAAGATAACATATCGGCGAAACATCGTCCCAGAACGAAGGTACCCTACAACTAATAGCTCCAACGTAATAACAATATTAAGAAAATTAGTAGCGATACGAAACCTCTCATTCAATCCTTTGTCATTTTCTATGTTTCACAGTCACCTGGACTTTTCCTATCCTATCATCGATCCATTGGAATAGTCGAGATAATGCTTTGACAAAACGACGTCCCAAAAAAAAGGTTGCGATTACCAATCAGTTGAAATAGACGAAGATAACATGTCGGCGAAACATCGTCCCAGAACGAAGGTAGCCTACAAATAGCTCCAACGTAATAAAAATATTAGGAAAATTAGTAGCGATACGAAACCTCTCATTCAATCCTTTGTCATTTTCTATGTTTCACAGTCACTTGACCTTTTCCTATTCTATCATCGATCCATTGCAATAGTCGGAGATAATGCTTCGACAAAACGACATCCCAAACGAAGGTTCCGATTATCAATCCGTTGAGATAGACGAACATAACACTTTGGCAAAACAGCGTCCCAAGACAAAGGTAGCCCACAGTTCATGGTTCCGAAATGATAACAATGCTAGGAAAATTAATACTAATATACTAAAATCTTTCCTTCAATTCTTTGTTATTCTATATCTTTTACAGTCATCTGTATTTGACTACATGTCTATAATGGCGATAAGTCGTTAATGGAGAGAGAGAGAGAGAGACAGTCATCTGGACCATTCCTATCCTATTATCAATCCATCGGAACAGAAGAGCATAACATTTCGGCAAGACGATGTCCCATAACAGAAGTAGTTCACAGCTGCTCCAAAGTTATAACACTCTACGCATCTTCTTTAAATGAACCAACTTCGACCAGCCTACCAACCACTAACTTCACCTATCTATACATCAGCACCACAAACTAATTATCAAACAGACTAATATATTAGAAATTACTGATCATTCAAAGTGTTATAATAGTACAGCACGATACGGGTAGCACACACGTGTCATATACTATTTTTTTTAACTCCGTGTGCGAAATTCTTTACCTGTAAAAACTGAAAAAAAATAGGAAAGTATAGTATATATTGGAATATTAGTGAGAGCGGCCGGGTGCGAACAAGGTCCAAAGGCAGAGCACCTGGTCAGGGTGCAGGGGGCAAAGCCCCCCCATTAAAAACAGAATACTTTTAAATATGATTTTCAATAGCATAAAATTTTATTAGACTTTGAAACTAAAGAAATGAGGAAATCAAAGACAAAAACAACTCTTTTTCTTCCACTTCTATATATCCCTTTTCGTAGTCTATCGATAGAAACGCAAATTCGAGATACAAGTTATCTTGATCAGAAAAGTAAGGCTCATTTGATTTTGATAGAATCATATTACGTTTCACATGAATTTTATTTTATTTATAAATAACATGTAATGTTAATTTGATATATTAGTAACACTATTATTCAATCAGTAAATATGTATGTCTCAACACAATTTGACACAAAATTGAGAAAGTTGAATGTAAGAAAAATATTTTAGAAATTATTAGTTTCAAACAGAGAGAAATTAATTAGTTTTACATATGGAAGTATGTGAATCGGACACTTTACACACTATCAACAGGCATAAGAAATCAAGTATCACACACTGAGTTGAAAATAGTACAGTATGATATGAGAGTGTTATAGTCGAGTATTATACAAAATTTTACTTTATGACGTATGAAATTCTCACACACGCGGAGCGTGCGTAAAACATCCAAGGTGTGGCGCAAAGTTTCAATGGTTTCGAAAAATGGTGTAGCCAAGTGCTTTCGTTTTTCCTTGGTAGCTTCTATTATCAAAAAGAAATTCTTCAGATTTTCCCTGAACGATGCTTGTTGAGATTCATTTTCAATACATAGAAGAGGGCTGATTTCTTGATAACTGCCCAATTTCAGGCCTTGGCTCTTATGTTTGGCAGCAAAATCAACAACCCGTCTAATAAGTGTCAAACTGAATGTATAAAATCTTCGGTAATTCATTGACCTTTAGATGATCGTGTGGAAAAATTACTGATTAAATACTAAATTTAAGTTAAAACTGTATATTGAGGTTGAAGTTCGTAAAGTTAACGTAATAACAGAATATTCGTTGAAGAAATGCAATATTTCGTGATCCTAATATTGTTTGAATTACAAAATATGCTAGATGAACGTGTTTCACACGATTTAAGGAATTATACATCTTTCTTGATCCATTTGAAATTCGAGCCTTGAATTTGAGAATTTTTTGGCGAATATTTTGTTGAAGTAACGTTACGAACTTCAACCTGATACTGTATAAGACAAAATTAAGTTCTGCCTAATAAATTATTTATATTTGTCATAGTTGACAATTGAAGTAAATGTGTTTGTCTTCCGCTGAATGTTTCTTCCCTCGTCCAAATTCCGAATGAATTTCTTATCGTGATCAAACTATAATAACGTATAACCCTGCTGGAATTAAATGAGCAATCTTTCTCAGTTCTGGTACTTGCAAAAAGAAGTGAAATCCCACGAAAAACATCCAAAGATGTAAAAAAAGCCGCCAAGTACTCACACGAAAATCACAATTGCTTTGTAAGCAAAACGGTTCGCCAGTCTCTGTCGTGAAATCAAGAAAAAAGCCAAGCACCAAACGTACAACTGCGATCTCTCAGCAATTTGTTAAAAAAAAATAAAAAAACTCAAACTCAAACTCAAGTCTACGTCGTGAAGTCGGAGTTTCGGGTGAGGATATCGAAGCATCATTCCAAGAGCTACGTACTTGGCGGGCACATTCGGTTTCTTAGAGCTATACGGACAACCCGCTTCGTTTTATGCGAAAATTGATTTTTTAATGCGACAGCAATTAAATACAATGAAAAACTAGTTATTCAAACCAATAATCGTTCCAGTCAATACTTCTACGTGTCTTTAACTATGTGTATGACTTAACAGACATAAATACTTGTATAATCAATAAAAATCTTGGTCGTTCCCACTGTCATTGAATTATCAAATCAGACTCGGAACTCTGGAATCACATACCTCACTAGGTAGTATTAATTATGGAAGAATAAACTTATTCACTTGCAAAACGATCGAATCAAGAAAACTCTACTCTGCTATTGCGGCATGCAACCTAAAACATACAGCTACGGATATACGTATATGCTATAAGTAGCATAGAGTATGACAGTTTGATATAATGATAAATATAAAATTCAGTTGATGATTGCTTTGGTGTACCTATACTATGTCATACAATCTTGCTCACGATGCATGCGTATATATGCAAGTGCACGAGCGTATACACGTTGCCCTACCGGGCGATAAGTCACAAAAGGAACAAGAAGAAGAAGAGCGTATATACGTAGTGGGGAGGATCAATTTCAATACCTGAAACCCATCTTCGTAACAGTTCGGCCTCACTTGAGTGCAAAAATTTTTTTTCCACACGGCGTGCGCAAAGTTCGATTTTGCGCACGCTTCGCGTCCATAAAAACCAACTCAACGCGCGCTGTGTTGAAAAATGAAGTTCGATACACGTGCGAAAGATGATTCTCGACTCGTGTGATTGTCACCCTCGCTTCGCTCGGGCGAATAACTTCACACTCGTCCGAGAATCAACACTTTCGCACTAGTATCGAAAAGTACTATTACCCGACTACGATAAAATTACTATACTCCATCCCTGCAACGCGGGCGGAAAGTAATCAATCCCTGATCAGAGGGAAGAAGAGGTGAATTTTGCGGTCGAAAAAGTAAATTTGAAGGGCAGAAAAAAACTCTAAATTTGACCGATTCTAAGTTTGATTGATTGAACTGCTGTGTTTCACTAGTGGGTGCAATATGGACATTTCATCTAGTCGGGTAAAAAGTGATATATGCCACACGGGAGGAGCGAACTTTCACCTCGTGCTCGTGCTGAACATCGCACTCAGCAAAAACCACACGCCTTCCTCCCTAGTAGCATAATGGTACTATATTGTTGCTCATTCGTTTGTGGAGAATAATCATTTGCAACTACACAATCGTGGCAGTTGAAGGATTAGCGCTTGCGAGTTCACGGTAGTGCGTAGTGCGGGCGCCTTTGGCCTTTGGCGCCCGCACTACGCACTACCGTGAACTCGCAAGCGCTAATCCTTCAACTGCCATGACATGATCGTCCGACAAGATCGGAAGATGCATTTTAAATAAATTTATACCTATAGAAACAATGTTATCTGCGAATCTAACATTCGTCAGTCGATGCAGAGTTCATGACATGTTTATAACCAGCGACCGAAAACATAGTACTTTGAGATTGGTTCGCAAAATACGATAAGGTCATATCAATTCAACATGAGAATAACAAACACAAAGAAAAAAACTCGAATGTGCCCGCCAAGTACGTAGCTCTTGGAATGATGCTTCGATATCCTCACACGAAACTCCGACTTCACGACGTAGACTTGAGTTTGAGTTTGAGTTTTTTTATTTTTTTTTTAACAAATTGCTGAGAGATCGCAGTTGTACGTTTGGTGCTTGGCTTTTTTCTTGATTTCACGACAGAGACTGGCGAACCGTTTTGCTTATAAAGCAATTGTGATTTTCGTGTGAGTACTTGGCGGCTTTTTCTACATCTTTGGATGTTTTTCGTGGGTTATGTTTAAGTTAATTTTCATATAGGATACTCACCAAGGCGCGTAAGTGTCTTCTTGGCTAGAGATAAGTCCGTCTCCTCTTCTGTTGAGATGGTAGATTGTTTTCTCTCGTCTTACATGTATTTTTGTTCAATGTCTGAAAGAGTGCGGGTACCTACCCTTTATTGGTAAGATTGTCAATATGTGTTTCATATTTCATATATTTTAATTTGTTTTATGACGTTTTCGGTTCGCTACACCGGGCTACATTCGGTGTAGCCGAACATTCCCGATCAGCTTAGAAATTTTTAGATATGTTTGCCGAAGCTTCGAATTTGGAAAAAAACGAATAGCGCACCTTCGTTTTCTGCGTAAATCCGGAGCTTCGGCAATTATCTGCAAATTTCTGAGCTGATCGGGAATGTTCGGCTAGACCGAGTGTAGCCCGGTGTAGCGAACCGAAAACGTCATTAGAGTTCATATATTTTAATTTGTTTTGTATTTCGTATATTTTAACCCGTTGTGTATTTCATATATTTTAACCCGTTGTGTATTTCATATATTTTAATCTGTAGCGTATTTCATATATTTTAGTTTCAATACAGTTTATTCAGTACAGACTTCGTAATGGTGATAATCCTTACCGCCTATTATTCTAGCCTCATGAGCATTCCAGTAAAATTGTTTTATTCGAATAAATATCTGCGTTCAAATTTGTAACAAGTATTACTCACCCCGAGCTCGTGTGCGCGTCGTCGCCACGGTGATTTGTATTTTGTGGAGTAGAATCTGTCACTCACGTGTTCGCCACAGCATTATTACTCCGTACCAGAGGCGAACTAATAATAAAAATATGGGTTTCTAGGTGAACTGAGGACGAGGGTCCCCCTGTTCCGCTCTTGAATTTATATTGTGAAAAAAAATAATTATTTCTCACTTTATTTGAGATACATCAAAATCGTATGCGTATATCACTGAACTCTATATAATACTGGAACGAGCGCAGCCTATGTATCCCTTAAGCGAGAGGCGGTGAGAAAGAGATAGTTGTGTTTGGAGTTGGTAAGCTCGTGTCGCACGCATATCTCCACATATCTCTCTCTCACCGCGAATCAGAGGCCTGCGTTCGTTCCGGTATTATATAGAGTTCAGTGGCGTATATGCATGAGAAGACAAGCCGCGCATGCGCGGGTTAAGTTGTCTTCCATTCACGCTACATAGGTATATTTCATTCACTCCAATATAGGTTAGGTTACATCCACGATTAGCGTATACGATAATCCGTTCACTCCAATTCTCCGATTGTTTAGTCACGCAGAAAATATTTAATTGGAGACACGCAAACCGTAATTGTTCGGTCACGCAAAATCGAAATTTTTGCGTGACTCTTGCGTGACTCCATTGGAGTCACTCTACCTTGCGAATAGCCACAGCGATGAATATATTTAAACTTTATTGCCTCAACATTTGAAAATTACAGAATAGTAATGAGAATTGAGATTATATCAAATGTATTAATTATAATATCGGGGAACTTCACCGAATTATTAAACAAAAATCAACATTGTGTCTGCCTCTCGATTTATCTGTTACGTGTGTGTGTATGTGTTGTAATTTACGTTAATTGATCGCGATTTGCGATCTTCTCTAACGCACAAGCAATGCGTTCTTTTACTGCAATATTTTTTTGATACAGCTCGATTTTTTGCTCATAAAACTTCGCTTTAAGATCATATGTCAGTCTTGAAATCTTTAGTATCCATTGTGTGCTCCAGCCTTCTCAACGCAGTACGCTTTCTTGGGTCTTTTTGCGAATTTTTCTTTTCTTTTTGCTGGGAAGCTAGCTGCGATGATTGCCCAGTAGTTTCGGGAGCAACAGGAATAAGAGTGCAGGTACTAGGCATGATTTGTTCCTCCACAGTCATCTGCGTGTTAGCTACTACAGCAAGGTCCACGTCTTCGTCTAAATAGTCAACCTCATATTTTTTTTCGTTGTTAGTAGGGGCAAACTAATTCCAGAAAAAATTATTTATAATACATATAGAATTATTTGAATAATCATTCAATATTTTTTTTTATTAAATATTTGTAGCTCATTTATGCATACGAGCCTCACTTGGCTCTCTTCCGTGTTAGCATGGCCGTCTACAGCTGTTGTGCCAATCAACGTCAGAACATGTTCCTCCGTAGCGGTTAATGTTTCTTCCGAAGCTGGACCTCCCCCTGTTTTAGACTGGTGGCGCTTGATATCAGCCTGCTTTGATTTGCTGCGTGACCTCAAATCTTGCCACGACTGTGGGAAGGATTTCAATAAAAGACTTTGTTTGTCGCTCAATACCGATGATAAACAATCAATAATGATAGTTCAATAACGATGGACTACGAAATTCGCGGATATGTAATTAATTTGTGTTGTATTGTATATATTAGGGTGGTCCTTATTTAGGGTGTTGACGAATTTCGACAAGTGCGCCCCCTAGACACGTTCGAAATAAATAAAATAAAATGTGTGCAAAAACGGAGCGCTCTAGTCCAATTAGAAAACGTGCCTCTAAGCTCGTTTTGTTTCTCATTTGAATAACATGGGATTTTCAGACTACTTTAGTCATTATGTTTTTGAGTTGTCCCCGAGCACGCAAAAAATTCTTTTTTCACATAAATCTGTTGTTCATGGGTACAACTACACGTACATTTTGTTACAAAACTTCACCAGGCCCGTGGACAAAAGCAAAAGATCAAAAGCAGTATATTCTTCAGATAGTCTCGGAATATCGTACAAGCCTTCCCGATCCAAAAAAACAGACAGTAATCAAAACATTTCAATTTTAATTATTATTTTTTAAAAAAGCATAAAGTGTAAACGATGTGTTTTGAAATATACTAATTGAAATACATATTTTTTCCCACATGTACAATTACTTTTTTTTACAAATGACGTAAATAAGACTGCCTTTTAATTGGTGAAATACTGTCAAGCACCAAGCGACTAAAAACAGGTATTTACGTTGATCAATTTGCCGTTGTGCCCCGATATCGTGATAACGACTTGTGGAAAAATATACGCGTAGTTGTACCCATGAACAACAGATTTATGTGAAAAAAGGATTTTTTGCGTGCTCGGGGACAACTCAAAAACATAATGACTGAAGTACTCTGCAAATCCCATGTTATTCAAATGAGAAACAAAACGAGCTTAGAGGCACGTCTTCTAATTGGACTACAGCGCTCCGTTTTTGCACACATTTTTTTTTTTATTTATTTCGAACGTGTCTAGGGGGCGCACTTGTCGAAATTCGTCAACACCCCAAATAAGGACCACCCTACCCAGTTAAAAAATATGACGTCGTTGACGATGTCGGAAATTACGTCGTACAGGACGTGGGAAATGGCGTCGGACTCGATGCAGGATAGAAGTCTTCGGTTACGTCGTATGCGACGTCATATTTTGGGACAGTATTAGACGTCGTATCAGACGTCGGGTCAGACGTTGTTTACGACGTCGTAATCGTATCAGACGTCTCTTACGACGTC
Source organism: Tenthredo notha (assembly GCA_914767705.2). Classification (NCBI taxonomy): domain Eukaryota; kingdom Metazoa; phylum Arthropoda; class Insecta; order Hymenoptera; family Tenthredinidae; genus Tenthredo; species Tenthredo notha. The sequence goes on from OU611924.1 coordinate 5,768,176, forward strand.
CTTTATGATGTCTTTTATGACGTATTGTCGACGTCATTGTAGATAAATTTATATAGAAAAAAAAAAAAATTCCTGTCCTGCAGGATTTGAACTCAGAACCTCCAACTCCGTAGGCTCTTACCTTACCATTGCGCCACAACATTACTTATAAAACCATGATTCTTTCACGTACATGGTTTCATTTTGAGTCAATGTTCGTAGTCACTCGATATACTTACGTGAAAGAATCATAGCTTTATAAGCAATGTCGTGGCGCAGTGGTAAGGTAAGAGCCTACGGAGTTGGAGGTTCTGAGTTCAAATCCTGCAGGACAGGAATTTTTTTTTTTTTCTATATAAATTCATCTACAATGACGTCGACAATACGTCATAAAAGACATCATAAAGGACGTCGTAAGAGACGTCTGATACGATTACGACGTCGTAAACAACGTCTGACCCGACGTCTGATACGACGTCTAATACTGTTCCAAAATATGACGTCGCATACGACGTAACCGAAGACTTCTATCCTGCATCGAGTCCGACGCCATTTCCCACGTCCTGTACGACGTAATTTCCGACATCGTCAACGACGTCATATTTTTTAACTGGGTAGTATATATACATTCCTTACGCCACGCTTTCCAGGATTTTTCAGCTGCATTAGCAGCGTTTAACACCAGCGTGATGTTTTCCCACAATTTCACGGCATCTTTGAGCGTGAATTTAGAATTAAATTTTCCACTAATCAACGTTAGGTGTTTTCCCATAAACTCTGTTAAAAGTGTCTTCTGCTCATTTGTAATATTCCCGCACGGATGGGATAAGGCAGAAGGAATTTCGTTGGAACGACGAGTGTGAGCAAGCGTTTAAATGGGTTAAAACCGAATTGACTTCGGAAAAAGTACTAGCACACTACGATCAGAACGAGCAGATAATATTAGCGTGTGATGCGTCGGCATACGGATTGTCAGCGATATTGTCGCATAGCTATAAAGACGGCAGCGAAAGGCCGATCGAATACGGGTCGAAGATCATTCCAAAAGACGAACTAAATCGAGCGATCATAGATAAAGAAGCCAGTGCTATAATTTTTGGCTTTAAAAAGTACTACCAGTATATTTATGGACGAGAAATTATATTGCGCACAGATCATAAGCCATTGCTGTATATTTTCGGACCAAAGAAGGAGATACCCGTGACGATAGCGAGTCGATTGCAACGTTGGTCTTACTTTTTGTCGGGATTTAATTATCGAATTGAATATATTAAGTCGGAACAGAATAGTAATTGTGACGCACTATCGAGACTGCCAATTGAGAATGAGATTAGGGTTTTCGATAAAGAGTTGACCGCGGTAAGGTATATAGCGGAGAGCGTAGAAGTACTGGACTTTCGAGTGGTGGCTTCGGAAACAGCCAAGGACAAGGTCCTGAGGAATGTGATAAAACTGATAAAGGAGGGATGGCCACAGAGCGACGAAAAGCTCGAGAGTGACCTCAGGCCATATTATTCGCGAAGAATCGAGTTAACACTGGACCAAAATTGCGTAATGTGGGGAAACAGAGTAGTAGTACCAGCGCAAATGCGAGAAACGGTAATGAGAGAGCTGCATGCGTCCCATTTAGGTATTGTAAAAACAAAAATGTTAGCGCGCTCGTATGTGTGGTGGCCAGGAGTGGATAAGGATGTAGAAGACGTAGTAAATGCGTGCGAAATCTGCGGAGAGAATCGTAACAAGCCGGCGAAGGTACAATTGACGCCCTGGCCATGGCCGGATATGGCGTGGTCGAGAATTCATTGCGATTTCCTGGGACCATTTGAAGGTCGCATGTTCTTGATAGTCATTGATGCGCACTCGAAATGGCCGGAAGCAATAGATTTCGGAAACTGCACCACAGCCGCGAGACTAATAGTAGAGTTTCGGAAACTGTTCGCGAGATTCGGGTTGCCACGCCATGTAGTTTCAGATAATGGGCCGCAGTTTGCAAGCGAAGAGTTCGGCGATTTTCTTAAAAAATCGGGAGTTAAACATAGTTTCTCCCCTCCTTACCACCCAGCTACGAACGGCGCGGCGGAGAATTTTGTGCACACGTTTAAAACGAAAGTCAAAAAAATTATGAGAGAAGGAAAATCGTTGTATCATGCGGTCGAGATTTTCCTATTCGACTACCGTAGTACGCCGCACAGTACGACAGGCAGGACACCCGGATGGCTCCTGTACAAAAGAGAACTGCGGACACGTTTCGATCTTCTGAAACCGTCACTTCAAAACGATATAGAGTTAAAACAAATTAAGCAAATTGAAGCGAATACGTCGGGGAGAAAAGACGTTTTCACAGTAGGGGATTTAGTTTGGGCAGAAGATCACAGACGAGGAAAATCGAGACAGGCACAGGCGAAGGTTTCGAAAATCCTGTCACCAGTGACGTTTGAAGTACAGGTGACACCTGATCTCACGTGGAAGAGACACGCGAATCAATTGAGACCTAGAGCGACAAAAAAAAGAGAATTAAATGAGAAGTCAGAACCGCAAACGTGTCCGCCGTTACGACGCTCAACGCGCCTGCAGAAAGCGATAGCCTGATTAGACTAAGCTTAGATGTTAAGTTATCGGTAAAAAAAAAAAAAAAAAAAAAAAAAAAAAAAAAAGGGAACGAGTTGTAATATAGGTATATTGTGTGTACCATCGCCAAGAGGCGAGTCCTGAGACCACGTGACAATACTGGCCTTTAGCCAGTATGTAAGTCGCCAGCCTAGAGTTAACACGTAGCTGTATGTACTGAGTAAATAAAGGAAACTCCCAAAAACCGTTATCAGTCTACTTGTTATTTATACCTTAATACACTACACGCACCTTCGTTTATCGTCGGTCATTTTTAGGAAGATTGATAACGAAATTGGTAAGAATAAAGATACTCGAGGCTCGCGTCAATCTACCCGCGGTTGTTTTCAAACGCTCCCCGCGAAAGCGCATATTTGGATCACTCGATTGAGAATTGCCGCGTTGCCGCGTATAATATAACAAGATAGAGAAGCGTATACGAACCTCATTCGAGTGGTCTGAACATCGTTCGAGGATAGCAATTCTTTGGTTGCACGAAACGTGCACGTTTCTGCTGCTCGTAAATTGTTCATGGACGCAAAGTTGCGAGCAATCTCGGGGATAGGCTCCCAGGAAAAACCCGTTACAATACATGTGCTCAGTAATCTTGAGAAACTGATTGTGCATATTCACTCTACTAGTGCAATGATATGGTTATACATTGACGCACTAATTTCAATAAGCCTGAATATTGTTATTCAAATCAGGTTTAGCAAATTTCACGTACATAAGTACTCGAATTTTCATGACAAAGTACATTTCGTATCATGTACTCGTTGAGTGATTTTATTAGGTATTGGTATATTGAGTTTAATATACATGAGGAGCTTGAAGAAAGAACATGTCTTGGAGATCTAATACACCAGTATACTTCAATTTGCCTACTGAGGAATATTGAATGTAGAAGACTGGTATAGTGTTTTTACTCAACACGAGCATAGTGAGTTTAATAATCATAAATAACTTTATTCAGAAAAATGTGTTGAAAATGCAATACACTGGTTTACTTTGATTTGCCTATTGAAAGATATTAAGAGCATGTCCTAGTCCTACCTATACCGGCATTAAAAAAAAGTAAAACATCAAAAAAACTCCGAAACGATGTTTCAAAATGATATATAATAGATTTATTCGATGATTACTGACGAATAGGTTCGATCCAGCACCCGAGATCCGTCGAAATCGAGGAAAGCTAATTTTTTATGTTCGTCAAGTGTGTCCGTGTCACCTATTTTGGTTGATATCAAAGTCTTCGTGTCAAAAACGTAACAACCGGCAACGTACCCCTAGTCTACATGCAACAACGAACATTTTTGTCTAAAAATTTTGATGTTTCACGCAACAATACGAAAGTAGAGCGGTAGTCAAGATGTAAATAGTGTAAAATTGTCGATTTCTGACAGCTGAGACATGACACGGTCCTCGGCTAACGAAACGCCCGACAGATGGCTCTACGCGTAAATCAGTGTGAGGAATTATTGAGAGTTTGAAGAGTTTAGGAGAGATAATGAATTTATACACATTTACTATATATAATAGGGTGGTCCACTTTTGAACTTTTTTTTTTGATTTCGCGGGGCACCTCTGAATATTGTTCCAAATTATGTAGAAAAAATCTGTCTAAAACATGGATCTATTCGGAAAATATTTAGAGGTCGCTACCGAGGAATGAAAAAAACAACAATCATTTTCGATCTAACATTCATGATTGACTTATGAGCGAAAAAAAAAAAAAAAATTTTAAAAACAAAAAAAAAATTTAACAAAAATGAAAAAATACCATGCTAATTTGAAAAACTTCGCTGCCGGTAGCGACCTCTAAATATTTTCCGAATAGATCCATGTTTTAGACAGATTTTTTCTACATAATTTGGAACAATATTCAGAGGTGCCCCGCGAAATCAAAAAAAAAAGTTCAAAAGTGGACCACCCTAATATATAAATATGATTGAAAATCTTTATTTTATTTGAAGTATGAATTAAAACGTTATAAATATAATGTCGTGCGTTTCAACGTGTGTCTCTCGTCTCACTAACCTATGTCTCCTTTTTCCTACCAGGCTCTCGCCTCTATCGTCGCCACACCTAACCCGTAGCGAACCATTCGTTCATGTAGCTGCCGATAAAGTAGCACGCCACACAGCGTGCGGGTAAAGATATATCATCGTCGCTGTGGCGTTGGCACACTTGGTACCATGTGAAACGACGACCACGCGGAGGTGATTCGAAAGATACGAAGACACATACTTATAAGATAATTGATAATATTTGGCAAAAAATAATAAAAATATTATATTTTTAATATAATAATTATATTCTAATTGTAATTGAATTATTAGTTGCACTTACCGTAGTATTGAATACATCATTGTCAAGTATTATCAATTATCCTATAAGTATACGTTTTCGTATCTTTCGAATCACCTCTGCTTGGCCGTCGTGTCACGTTGTACCAAGTGTGCCAACGCCACGGCGGCGATGATATATCTTTACCCGCACGATGACGTACGCGTAGAGCCATCTATCACTTGACAAACATAAAAAATTAATTTTTCTCGATTTCAACGGATCTCGGGTACTGGATAGAACCTATTCGTCCTTAAACATCGAATAAATACATTATATATCATTTTTCGAAACGTGCAGTAGACCTTTGGCTGGTCAATCGTACACATCGTTATATACGTAATAAATTTACCTTTAATTATTTTGGAACTTGGTTATTTCTTCTTGTGGGGGGCTTTGCCCCCCCCCCCCCCCCCCTCAGCACCCCCACTAGGGCTCCGCCCTGGACCCGTCCACCGATTTCGGATATCGACTCAAAACCACTATCTTTAGGTCGAACTTCTCACGACTCGGTTCAAAAAATAGTATGTGCAACGCGTGCGAAGCAGGTGATATTCGACTCGTGTGATTATCGCCCTCGCTTCGCTCGGGCGATAAAATTCACACTCATCGAAAATCACCTGCTTTACGCACTTGTCACACAATCTACTATTTAACCATCGTTTCGGAGTTTTTTCGATGTTTTACTTTTTTTTAAAGTCGGTAAAGGTAGGACCAGGACATGCTCTTAAATGCAGAGGAGGACTGGTATAGTATTTTCACTAAACACGAGTTATGTGAAATATATATATATTGCCATATGATACATATAGTACATATACAGGGTGTCCCAGAATTCGCGACGAGGAATTCACAGGGTAAATCTTGATCCAAAACGGGATCGAAATTTCCTGAGCCTTTTTTTCCGGAAATGCTTAGATTTCTCGTTATAATTATTTCAATTTCAGTCAATAAGGTGCGATTTAAGAACGGGCGCTTGTCGGTGTGCTCGCCGCTTGGTTGTGTGCACTTTGTTTCGCGGCGACAATAGGCTGGGAGACGCACATACAACCGAGCGGTAATCACATCGACGAACGTCCGTTTATAAGCCGCGCGTTATTGGCTGGATTTGAAATAATTATAACGAGAAATCTAAGCCTTTCCGGAAGAAACGGCTAAAGAAATTTCGATTCCGTTTTTGATAACGATTTACTCTGTTAATTCATCGTCGCGAATTCTGGGACACGCTGTATACACAGTAGGGTGGTTCATTTTAAACTTATATTTTTTTTTCGACTTCCGCCTGATAACTCGGTGTCAAATATGGGAGAAAAATTCTCCCTAAATCGCGAAGCATAAAGTAAAATATTTAGAGGTCGCTACCAGCAGTGAGTTTTTTCAAATTAGCATGATTACCATCATTTTTATTTAACTTTACAAATTGTTTTTGAAATTTTTTTTTGTTTTTCGCTCATGAGTCAATCATGAATGTTAAATCGAAAATGATTGTCGTTTTTTTTATTCCTCGGTAGCGACCTCTAAATATTTTTTGTTATGCTCTGCGATTTGAGGTGGTTCTTCACCTACAGTCCCACCAAACGTGGGTTTCAAACCAGATTTGGAATACTCCTCGATGGGGAAAAAATCTGAAAAAAATGAGGCATGTAGGAGATCCTCGGGAGATTGATTTTGGATAATAATAATAATTTAAAAAAGTTATTAACAAATTGATGGAAAAAAAAACTGTTCAAGAAATTGGCCGATGACCCAACTTTTTTTTCAGGTGAAAATGATTTAAACGATCAAACGAACTTACCTGTTGTGAAGTTCGATCGTAATTATATGTGGAGTCTCGTTTGAGATGATTACATCGTAGTACCGTCTACTTCCACACGCTAGTGTCACGAATATTCAGAGCTTAACAAAAAAGACCGCCCGGGCCCCGTGGCGCTGCGGTCGTTCCCTCTCCAAGTTATATTGTTCAAAGTAACCCCATAAGGATTAAAAATAATGAAACCAACACATTTCAATAAATGAAGGGGAGGGCGTAGTAAAAAAGGAACGAAAAATTGTTCCAAGGGTGGGCTGTAATCATCTCAAACGAGACTCTACATATAATTACGATCGAACTTCACAACAGGTAAGTTCATTTGATCGTTTAATTATATGTAGAGTCTCGTTTTCGAGATTACATCGTAGATGTTCAGAGACAACTCGTTTTATTATTTTTAAACAGCCTTAGGCAACATAATAAAACTCGTATCGAGACCAACGGTCTCTCGAGAAACAAAGGACTAACGGTTTTTACCCGTTTTATGCTAATATAATTCCAAACAGTCTTATCTTATTCAATGATGACTAGATCTATGCGAACACAGTCGCTGCAAACTCTTTTCTGCCCGACTTAATCGGCCGATTATAATATTTTGCGAATACCTGTGAGTCCTTAGACCACCCTGCGGTATTTCTTATCGCGCTGATATCTAAACCCTTTGCTAAAGCCGCCGACGTAGACGCGTGCCTTGTGCTGTATGCTGTAAACTCGGGACCTATGCCACTCTTCGCCAACACTGATCGGATCCATGGACTTATTGTTTGTGTACTTGCCGATCTGAAGGGCCTTCTCGATGTGATTAACACATTATTACAATCGCCCCTAAGCGGTTTCGTTAATTCCAAATACCTTTTCAACGTGCTCGCTATGCACAGTCTGGGCTGTTCACGAAAGTACGGCAATAACAAAAGTGGCTGAAAAGCCCCGGGACGCGACATTTTTATAATGTCCGAAATCTTTATCTCGAAGCCCTGTGCCGAATGACGAATATTATCGAGTCTCATGAGCGAGAAGGTCTGTACTCGATGAGCTGTACCTAAGGCTAACAGCGTAACTAATCTCTCAGACAACTGTTGAATGTTCAATGATTCCAATGGGTATAAGTTCGCAATGAACGTAAGAACCATGCCGACATCCCATGTTTCCGTTCCGTTCCTTTCGCAATCCAACTTAGTTTATAAAATAGACTGTCTTAATTGCGACAACTGTTACATTGGCCAAACTAAACAGCATCTGCATAAAAGGATTGGCGACCACACCCGTAGTATCAAATGTAAAGATCTCTACAAATCAGCGTTAACGGAACATAGCCTTGGCCTAGGACACAAATTTGATTTCGAAAATCCTCAAATTCTGGCGAAAGAATCTAAATATCACCACAGGCTTATTAAAGAAATGTTAAACATAAGTAGAAACCTAACTTGTAACAAGAGGACGGATATAGATAACCTCAGTAATCTGTATGCGCCGTTATTATAGCACACTTGCGTCGGAATAGGATTTAAATACGTTTCAAACTTTCGCGGCTTGCCGATAAGCAGCCTGATCCAGGCTTGATAATCGTTACCTGTCACTTCGTCGCTGAGCCACTTAGTCACAACATCGTTGGCGCTTTCATAGTGCCTTTTCGGTATGTTTACGACTTGTTTCCACACAAATTTCTTTTTCTATCTAATCCTACTTATCTAATTAAATGTCTAAGCTCTCTTTCATAAGACTTATGTTTAAATATATAATTGTACAATTTGATGTATGGGATGTTCTTGTCCCCACAGATCTGAGGATGACCGGCCATGCTCCGGTCGAAACGTCATCAATGAAATAAAATATAATTTTGATGTCTACATTGACTGGCACACCCATGATTTTTTCTCCAATCTATCCCATGTTTCGTCGTATCGAGGTTTCATCGGTCTAAGCCGAAAAATACCCTTAAAAAATCTACTGATCACCCGATCATTAGTCACGTCGTTTACTGATATTAATGAAATTGCCGATCGCGTCGAGTTTAATGTACCATAGGAGGCTCCTAAACTATATCTTTTCTGCAAGAATTCGAGAATGCGGTTCGCGCTTGCTTCGTAAATGTCCGTTTCTGTCTCGTGACAGAAATTCACCCATAGTCTAATAGGTCCCGCGTACTGCTTCCACGTAGGGTAGACTGGGTACGGTTGTGACAATTTTTATTTGATCGCCCATAACTTGTTAGGTATACCAGTGAGCAGGATGAAAGTTTTTTTTTATAGTAAAGTATACATTTGTTTGCATATAAATCCTGAAATTTTGTCCCTAAGTACAATGGTTAACTCATAGAAGCAAATTAGAAAAAAAAGCACAAAATGTCACAACCGACCACACCCCAGGGGCGGTTGTGACAGTACCTGGGGTCAATAGTGACAGGTTCAAAAATACACCAAAATGGTTTTAAATCACTTTTATTGCACGTAATATATAACAAAATGCGATATAACCTTCGAAAATTTAACATTTAAGTAACAAAATAAATAAAATATGGGAACACTTCAATCGCTTATAACTAATGAGGCACTGTAGCATCTATAGTTATTATAACAGTCTTCATATGACAATCAGTCGAAAAGTTAGGTAAACATTAATGCTAATGCTAATTATACATAACCGTAACAAAATACAAAACAAATTGTAATAAATGTTCTATCAAAATCAGTGAAACAAAAACCTAAAATAGTCTTCTCGACGAAAAAATACACATTTATGTAAGAATCAACATACAACAACAAACAACAGAAGAAATCTGAGGTTGATTCTCAGTTCTAAGAACTCAAATGTAAGATACTGAGATCTAATCAGATTCATCACAGTTGTGACAAATATAATGGCGACTACCACCTGCGCACTCTAAGTGGGACCAGAGTCCACATTTTCCTTGGCATTTAATCAATTTTTCACCGGCCCTACTTTCAGAATATACGCCTACACAAACCAGACAGAAAGACTCTTCTTCATCCGATGACGGTGGTGATGTCTTCGTTTTTTTTTGCTTTGTTTTTTCCTTTTCCTTTGGTTTTTCCGTTTACACTCGGGCCTCCGCTATTTGAACACCCGCTATTTGACGGACTCCGCTATCTGACCACATTCGTCCTCCGATATTTGATGGGCGTTACCCCCACTATTCGGCAGCGTTCCCCTTAACATCGGGGCCGTGAATGACACGGAGTGGCGTGAACTGGCTGCGCAGAAAATCGTCCACAAGGAGTGGGGGACCCCTACTTCCGTCAAATAGCAGAAACGCTCGGTCCCGACTCGGTCAAATAGCGGAGGCCCGAGTGTAATTCAGTAAGATTTTTCTTTACCTGTGTAGCATTCAATTCTCCTAGCTATATAATATGTCCCTATCTGTACACCTATGAGAGTAGTTAGCCGAGAGAGATGGGTATGAGGGAGAGATGGCGCTAATCTGCTAATGTGTCCAGTATTTCACCAATCCAACAACACAATAGGTTGTCACCTACAATTCAAGTTAACCCATCTAGAAGTTATTAGCCTCTGGCCTAATTTTCAAGATCATCAACGTCGCGAGCTCTGCTCGCTCTCTCTCCCGGTTGCCTTCGACCTGAACGGATCGTCGAGTTCATCGGCTGATGCCTTTTTGAGGTGGTGCACCAACATTTAGCCTCGTGGAAATAATCCTGTATTCCACACAATAAGTCTCCAGGCTATTACCATCCATACCAAATTTGATTATCGAAAAAACCAACTGGGAGATTGAGCCAACGAGGGAAGATGGGCGAGGATTGAAACCCAACGGATTACTACAACGCTGATTCAGGAACGTATAAAAAAAAGATATCAAGCCTATCTCTCTCTCATTAGGGTTAGCACGTAACGTCTCCTTTCCATTAGTTCTTTTTTCTTGCATAACTTAACGTAGCTTCATCAATTTAAACCATTGTATTATATCCTAAATAGCTTAATTGCTTCTGAATACTTGTTATACAATATTTCGCTGCGTATACACGCCGTATTATGGCCCAGTGCCTGTACTTATGATTTAGTTATAGTCGCTATGCATGTATTTTAGCATAATCTATTTTAACTTCATCTCACTTCCATCTCATCCACTCATCTTATTTTAATCTGTTGTCTATATTGATTTATATATATCTCGGTCTCTTTTCCGACTTATTACTGCTTCTCGCCATGCTTAACTGGTGAATATCCATATAATTATTGCCTAAATGGTCGCATCATTGTCGACTCGTCAAAGCTTATTATTGCTTCTCGCTATGCTTAACCTTGTTATATTTAAATAATTTTTGGCTTAATAGTCGCATCTGACATCAATAAATACATAGTCATCAGTTAAACCCATCATTTCGCATTGAGTATATTATTTTTGTCACCCGTTATTCCCGCACCTATCAACTTATTATCAGGATCCTATTTAATTTGCATGATCTGATTAGCTTCATTAGTAGATTGAATTTCTCAAAGAAACACGTAACGTAATTTCCAGAACAAAATAAATAAATTCGTTACACCTGTTTAGCTGCTAAACGTTTTTCTTTTTCTTCATATTCTTGCCTGATTGCCTCTTTTTCAGGCGTGTCTGTATAAATGGTCGACTTTTTGGTTCTGGAACCTCTTGTTCTCCTTTGGGAAGCCTTCGGCAAAGGCCGAACATTTTCAGGCGAAAAAACAGGTGGCGTGGCTGAGGATGACGCAGTTGCCTGAACATTGCTGGGATTTGGAATTGAAGATTCGCCAAATAAGGGAGTTGAAAGTGGCGGTATTTCATCGTTAGGTCCAGGATTATTTTCTCCAGTGTCAGGGTTCGGTCTGTCCGTTACAAACGATGGTGCAAAGTCGATTTCTTGGAATATATTACGATTATACGGATGAATACCAGTTTTGCGAAAACCAGCCTGAATGTTCGTTTGTGTGAGACCCAGCGGCATAGCAGTTTTAATAATACCTGGTATATCGTAAATGCTCATTGTTTTTCCAGGATGACTCCGCATCCATCCATCACAAGCAGTATTTACAGCTTTTTTTAAAGGTCCGAAGACAGATCGATCCAAGGGCTGCAGTTTGTGCGAGCAGTGCGGAGGAAATGAAAGCAAAGTGATTCCATTTTCTTTACAAAAATCCAATGTATTGATGTGGATATGCGAGGAATGGTTATCCAGCACTAGCAAGATTCTATGCGTTGGCGAAGCATTGGAGAATTTCGTGAAATGTTTGAGAAATACTAGGAACGATGCATCTTGCATCCAGCCTGAAGGATTTGCAGTCCCATTCGATCCTACTGGCCCGTCCCTAACAAAATGATTGTGATAACGAACCTGTGGAAATATAAATAAAGGAGGAATAGTATTGCCCATGGCATTTACTGCAAAAGTAACCGTGACTAAGGTGCCTCGTTCGGCTGAAGTGAGAGCTCCCACTTGCCGTATGCCACGTCTTGCTACTACTTTATCGGGTTTTTGGACAGTAGTGACGCCTGTTTCGTCAACATTGTATATATCCTGTGGCTCATAGGTGTGTCTGCCCATAACAATTTGCAAATTGTCATAAAAAGCTTCCACATTTGTTTTGTTAAAGCTTGTTGCTCTTGAAAGGCTGGTAGCTTGAGCTACTCGAACAGACAGTGAAGGATTTCTACTCATAAATGAACGAAACCATTCCTCACCAGCCATCTTATTTTTAAGCCAAGTAGCAGGTCGCTTCAGATTTGTATTTAGTAGTAAGCTCAAAAGCTAACTTCCGTACCTCTTTCGGACAAAGGCCAAAATATATTCCCGCGCAACGTGTTAGATATTTTGACAGCTGCTGTTCTTGCTCCTCAGAGAACACTTTATTATGAGCGGCATACCCCATTCTGACGCTGTCTTCATTGTGGCCCGCGCCGATTCCATCGCGTTTACGAATGTATCGTAACAAAGACATGCGATTAACTGCGTGCATTTCTGCGGCTTTTCGTAAAGAAGTCCCGCGTTTCACTTCTATATAAGCGTCTTTAAATTTGCTTATGTCACACTTCCCTCTTTCGGTCTTCCTCAAGCGTTTTCTGGGCATCTAGACGCAAAAAAAATATTTTTTACTTGTGTCACACCGTACCCAGAAAATATGTCACAACCGTACCCAACGCACTCCTTCGCAAAGAAAAAATCACCATGACAACACAAAATAATCTACGTAAAAGTTAAACACTGGTATTTAACCACAAATGTTCAACTTATAACGAGGAAAAATACTCATTACTCTGTCTGTACACATAGAACAACAATCATTACAAGAAATTGAATAAAAATACTTACTTTCGACTGCTACAAAGTAATGTGGGCCTCCGCTGGCGTCGATGTCGCGCGATAGCTAACGTAATACTATGAAACACGATCAGATGGGCACACCGCGCCTCCCCCCGATATTCCTTATAGTTTCGCTAATATGCCGACTGTCACAACCGTAACCTGGCACAACCGTACCCAGTCTACCCTACTCTCAGCGAGTGAGGCCAACAAGGCGATCACTGAGTCCGAGAATTTCTTACGGTGGTAAGATTCGCGGACAACTTCCCGGCAATCAACCCCAGTGACTTCTGTAGTGGGTGTTGGAGAGACCTACAAGGAGACAATAAAAGCCATTTAGCAGGGGTGAAGATTATGGGTTTTCCTACTAGAAGGTCCATAAATAAAGGGAACCACGGTTGCGAAGGCCAATTTGGCACTATCGCAATACCACAGGCGCGATCTGCTATAACCTTTCGAAGAAACCTAAGCACTAATGCGAACAGTGGGAATGCATAAAAATAATCGGTTTTCCAGTCGATCGTGAACGCGTCAGTAGCTAGGGCATCAGGATCTCTGTGCCACGAACAGTAAGCTTGACATTTCGCGTTTATCCTGGATGCGAACAAATCCAAATTTGGTTCACCGAATTCAGATATTATTTTCTCGTATGCCCAACTCGACAGTTCCCATTCAGTATCTACATTTTTTATCCTCGACTCCCTATCCGCCTCAACGTTCTCCTTGGACGCTATGTAAGACGCGAAAATCCAAATTTTTCTACACTCACACCATTGCCAAATCTCTTGGGCTATCCCGTGAAGTGCAGCATATTGTACGCCTCCCATTCGATCAACATAAGCAATAGCTGTCGTGTTATCGATTCGTAGTAATATTTCACAATCATATAAATCGCTTGCAAAACATTTAAGAGCCATCAAGACGGCGATAAGTTCGAGCTGGTTAATGTGTAACCCGCTTTCCGTGTCACTCCAAAAACCGTGTGTACCTTCGCTATCACAATACGCACCCCAGCCCGTTTTTGACGCGTCCGAATAAATCTCCTTAACAAACCGAAGCTTCTTATCGGCCCAAATGATGTTTTAATATTCCGTTTCCACCAATCGAATTCGGTTGGCAAATATGAGGGTAATTCGAGCCGTGCATCGTAATTCCCCCCGCTGATTAACAGGCCGAAAAACTTTTCTCGTTCAAACCTCTTGGTGTATAGCCATCCGTACTCGATTGCGCGACAACAGTCGACTGACTTTCCGATAAAATGAGCGAATTCCCGAATCGTACAAAACTTGCGATGACTAAAGTCGTCGAGTAAAGCTATTATCTTCCTTCTTTTTACTTCCGGTAACTCTAATCTCATTCTATGAGAGTTAATAACGAATCCCAGAAAAGTGCAATTCTTCTTGGGCGCCAAGCTACTTTTTTGATGATTTATTATAAACCCCAGGGACTGCAGTTCTCTAAGGGTGACTTCTGCGTTTCTACGACAGGCGTTCAAATCCGAACCGATGCAGAGGAAGACTCATCTAAGTAGACCGTCGAGATGAATCCTTTTCCTCTCAAATAGTTTACTACCGGTTTTAGGATTTTCGTAAAAATATACGGCGCCGTGCATAGGCCAAATGGGAGGCATACAAATTCGTAAAATGTGTCCTCGAAGACAAATCTTAGATATTTTCGGCTTTCCACGTGCATCGATACCATAAAATACGCATCTTGTAAGTCTATGTTACACATAAAATCGCCCCGCGAGATTAGTTTCATCGCAGTTCTGATATCCTCCAACTTGAAATGCTGCGTGACTATAAAACTATTGAGTTTCTTCAAGTTTAATACAAATCTCATTTTTCCGTTCGGCTTTGGTACTAAAAAATACGACGAAATGAATTGTCCCGGACATGGCAAACAGGGTCTGACTGCGCCCAGTTCCAGCAGCTTGGTGATCGCAAGTTTCATATGTTCGCGATCAAACGAAGAATTGAATTTTGGCTGAGGAGGGGGAATAGTCTGGTATATCGACTGGTCAAATTCGATTCTATAACCTCTTACACAATTCAAAATGAACTGATCCTGCGTGATCTTTTCCTATTGGGGGAGCAACTCTCGCAGCCACCCAGCTACTTTATTTACCTCTAGCGTCTCTCCTGAGAGCCTCGGTACGGGCCCTGCTTGCGACTCTGACTCCGAGCTCGTTGTTGATACGACTGAGTCGACTTCGGGACAAATTTGACAATCTTTCTCGATCCTTTCTGGTTTGCGCCCGCCCGAGATCCCCCTCGATTCGAGTTGGCCGACGGGCCTCTCCAGTTTCCCGAGTTTGAATTACGAAGAGGCACCTTCGGTGCCAATGGCTGAGACTTTAACTCCAAGCCAACCTTTTCAATCGATTTTGCCGTTTTTATTCTTTCCGACAAATCGTCGCCGAATAAAAAGGCGCCTGGCTTAGTTTCGTCTAGAACTCCCTTGATCTTTTTGTCAAGAGACGGTGTAATACACGATCTTCCTGTAATCGTGTCCAGACGAAAAGCATGCGCCAGCAGTCTACCGGCATCGGCAAGACACTCCAACAACTGATACTCGTCGATACCGTCTTCCTTGGGGCTCAGCAGCAAGGAAATTTCAGTGCCCAATGCGGCCATAGCCGAGCCGCGAATATTTTGCACATTCCTCAAGTACTTGTCTCGCTTCGTGGCTGACTCAAACAGCGACGACGCTACCTCTGCGTTTAAGGATGGCGCTTCCAAGTGACAGTTGCCTGTTCGAGCATACTTTGCCAACAACTCCTCTTGGTCTTCTTTTTTGAGTCCCTCGGCCAACCATTTTTCCCAATTCTGTGCCAGAGTTGGGTTGAGCTGTAATTCCGGCGCACCGGATTTCTCGTCGACACCCAGGATACGCAGTATCTCCTCATCGAAAGCCTGTGCTGGGTCCTCCGCAAGCAGTCTCGCCGTTGCATCTGAGTGCTGACTCGCAACCTCCACCAGAGGTTGTTCTTGGATATCTTGAGATTGCTCATCCCTTGCGACGGGAGGAATATTTTCCCTATTGTCACCGTTCGTCGGCGACAAGCCTGTAAAGATATTGACCTGCGATAAACGCAAACTCTTGCAATTGTTACGCGTACAGGTTCTTGCACAACGCACTCAAGATAGGCAAGATCGAATTACTCTATCTTCGTACGGCTAATACCGTCGAGTCACATGTTCCAAAACATTGGGCAATCTACCGATTCCGCAACACATGCGGAGTCGTGCAGTTCGACTCTAAGGAAATACTCTGCGAGATTTCCTTCGTACGGGCTGAGCCGCCGAGTCTGTGGCCATGATAAATGCAGAATATGCAATAGATATCAATTTTTTGTGAATCGCATTCACAAGCGACTCAAGGTAGAACTCTGAGAGTCTACCTTCGTACGGACAAGGCCGCCGAGTCTGAGGTCGGTTATTTCCGCGAGCGACACCCGCTCGAACCTTTTTAGGTTATGTACGACCCGAGACAATTTCTACGAAATTGACTCCGTACTGCAAAGCCGCCTGGTCTACGGGAATAACTATATAAATAGCGGAAAAGGAATACCTTGACGATTTGTCAATGCACCCTGATGGTTAATTTTTACTCTCTTTGCAGCCATGCCCGAGGTAGCCACGCCTGTGTGCATAACCTCGCGCCTCGAACTTTCCGAGTCTGCATCCGAAGAGCTGTCAGGCATCGCATCGACCATCTTCTTCAATTTCTTAAAAAACTTCTCGTTCTTATTCTTCTTGTTCTTCTTCCTCTTGTGCGACTTTCCCATGATTTTTCTTGATTAAAAACCTGGAATAAAGCTCTAAACGTGCGACACTTTAACGCACGAAAAACGTTATGACTTGGAGAGGGAACGACCGCAGCGCCACGGGGCCCGGGCGGTCTTTTTTGTTAAGCTCTGAATATTCGTGACACTAGCGTGTGGAAGTAGACGGTACTACGATGTAATCTCGAAAACGAGACTCTACATATAATTGTCAATTTTACTGTTTGTCAGGTATGAAAAAACGCAATTTTCAAAGATTTACCAAAATTCTCAAAAAATTCATACGTATTCAGTAAAATTGACAAATCATTTTCACCTGAAAAAAAAGTTGGATCATCGGCTGATTTCTTAAACAGTTTTTTTTCAATCAATTTGTCAATACCTTTATGAATTATTATTATGCAAAATCAATCTCCCGAGGATCTCCTACATGCCTCATATTTTCAGATTTTTTTCCCCATCGAGAAGTATTCCAAACCTTGTCTGAAACCTACGTTTGGTGGGACTGTAGGTAAAGATCCACCCTAATAAGAATTTTTTTCCGAATTTGGCACCGAGTTTTCAGGCGGGAGATAAAAAAAAAATAACAACTCTAAAATGAACCACCCTGATACACAGGTATACATTGTTATTTTCATCGCTTATGATATAAGATAATGTAGAACACACACTAGAAGATCAAGACTCATTCTGATATAAGATAATATTATTGCACCACTCAAAATTGACTAGTGAAGTTTTTTAGTTCTTTGGTTAATTTGAACACCTTTGGGTCGTACGAGCGTGCTCTCCTTTTTTTACCCTCTCTTTTATCCCCTTTTACAGGGTTGATGCAAAGGATTGCTCTGAAACAAAACAGGGAAGTATAATTATTGAGCAATACCGAAATAGTTTTTACATAGTCTAAGACGTGTAACCTTGCAATCAATCTCGTACACAATTGATTTTTCTATTGATTAGTAGAGGTATTTCTTACGAGGGTCAATCTACCTAATATTTAGGTTGATAGTGACCTTTGTATAAACTCGAGAGTACTGCTCAGTTTTTCGGGATAAGCATATCCGAATATATAATAAGCCAGGAATGTTATCAATAAACCTTGCAAGAGATTGTCAATCGTAATTGTGAGGCTTTGCTCCAGAACTACATCGTATTGCGCATTTTCATCAAACAATGACTTTCCTGTAAGAACGAAAAATTTCAATTAGCAAATCAGCTGCTAAGTATACAGCGTGATTCCTTTTGCGCGCACCACCTGGTAAGGGCGGATTCCTTGTGAAATTCTAAGACTAATTTTCCTTTACCAAAAAGTCCTGGGACTAATGGTTCTCGGGCTACAGAAGGTCTTAGTTGACCAATCACAGAGCCTACAGCTGCTCAAGTTAGGGCCGGGTCGAAAGTAATAAAACTAGCAGTGCCCGTGGCGTGTGGATTTGCAGTGAAATAAAAATAAATGATTAAATCTAGTGACAAATTCTTTCACCATATGGCATTTAAGTTACAGGTAATAGTGAGTATTAACGACGTCGTCGCCGGGAGTTGTCTTCGCACAACATAAACTTTCGGTATTATTGACCAGGACCACCGCTACGTGGTATTGTCCTCTAGGTCCACCACCACGTAGTTTCCGTCCCCCAGGTCGACCGCTACGTAGTTTTCATCCTCTAGGTCCACCGCACCGTAGTTTCCGTCCTCCAGGACCACCGCACCGTAGTTTCTATCCCCCAGGTCGACCGCTACGTAGTTTTTGTCCTGCAAGTCCAGTGCTACGTATTTTTCGTCCTCCAGGTCCGCCGCTACGTAGTTTGAGTCCTCCAGGTCGACAGCTACGTAGTTTCAGTCCTGCAGGTCTACCGCTACATAGTTTTCGTCCTCTAGCTCCATCGCACCGTAGTTTCCGTCCTGGAGGAGCGGTGGACTGGAGGACGAAAAATACGTAGCGCTGGATCTGCAGGACGAAAACTACGTAGCGGTCGACCTGGGGGACGGAAACTACGGTGCGGTGGACCTAGAGGACGAAAACTACGTAGCGGTCGACCTGGGGGACAGAAACTACGGTGCGGTGGTCCTGGAGGACGGAAACTACGGTGCGGTGGTCCTGGAGGACGGAAACTACGGTACGGTGGTCCTGGAGGACGGAAACTACGGTGCGGTAGACCTAGAGGACGAAAACTACGTAGCGGTCGACCTGGGGGACAGAAACTACGGTGCGGTGGTCCTGGAGGACGGAAACTACGGTGCGGTGGTCCTGGAGGACGGAAACTACGGTACGGTGGTCCTGGAGGACGGAAACTACGGTGCGGTAGACCTAGAGGACGAAAACTACGTAGCGGTCGACCTAGAGGACGAAAACTACGTAGCGGTCGACCTGGGGGATAGAAACTACGGTGCGGTGGTCCTGGAGGACGGAAACTACGGTGCGGTGGACCTAGAGGACGAAAACTACGTGGCGGTCGACCTGGGGGACGGAAACTACGGTGCGGTGGACCTAGAGGACGAAAACTACGTAGCGGTCGACCTGGGGGACGGAAACTACGTGGTGGTGGACCTAGAGGACAATACCACGTAGCCGTGGTCCTGGTCAATGATACCGAAAGCGTATGTTGTGCGAAGACAACTCCCGGCGACGACGTCGTTAATACTCACTATTACCTGTAACTTAAATGCCATATGGTGAAAGAATTTGTCACTAGATTTAATCATTTATTTTTATTTCACTGAAAATCCACACGCCACGGGCACTGCTAGTTTTATTACTTTTGACCCGGCCCTAACTTGAGCAGCTGTAGGCTCTGTGATTGGTCAACTAAGACCTTCTGTAGCCCGAGAACCATTAGTCCCAGGACTTTTTGGTAAAGGAAAATCAGTCTTAGAATTTCACAAGGAATCCGCCCTTACCAGGTGGTGCGCGCAAAAGGAATCACGCTGTATGTGGCATTCCACGTCACATTTGCAACCCATGTACCTTACCCCCTTCGGTTTGGATAATTTTGTAGTATAATGTTGCAACCGGCCCATGAGGGTCTCTGATTTTTTTTCAGACTTTTTAGCCAACGGTGAAATTTAAAAAAAATCAAAAAGCCAATTTTTAAAGTCTAAAAAAAATGCACACTGATTTCATAATTTAAAATATGATTTGTAAGCATGACATGATAATGGGATCTCAATATCTACTATTTCCTTCGCAAGTTTTCAGGTCTTTCATGTCAGAGTTGAAGTTTTTATTTCTTTAATCAGTCATCACTTTCTCAAATATTAATGGATTTCAATTTCTCTAGATTTCAGAAAAAATTTAAGTCCAGCAATATTTGAGAAAGTTATGACCGAAAAGAAATGAAAACTCCAATTCTGACATGAAAAACCTAAAAACTTGCGAAAAAATAGTAGATATTGAGATCCCATTATCGTGTCATGCTTACAAATTATATTATAAATGATGAAATCAGTGTGAATTTTTTCAGACTTTCAAAAATTGCGTTTCCAGAATTGGCTTTTCGATTTTTTTTTTAAATTTCACCGGTGGCTGACAAATCTAAAAAAAATTCAGAGACGCTTTTGGGTCGGTCGCAACATCAAACTAAAAAATTATTCAAACAGAATCTTTGCCTCCTTCAAAAATGGCCACTCCACGAACAATTTGAGCATATTCCGAGATGTTTTATTGATTTCTGCTCTTTGAGTTGCAAAGGTGTCGTCCATTAATTGTTTGATCTTTTCGGTTTCTGGTACATTTGAAGTCTGACACTGCAGTAATGCTAAGCGCTTCGCTTCTTGAGACGCTTTGGTCTCACTCGGGGGTTGAAGAGGTTGGTATAGTAACAAAACGAAACAGAATAAAAATTCAATAACTGTTATTTGTGTTAATCATATTTTATCGGGGTTTTATCACTCAATGTATTCGCTTATCACTAGCCGTAAATATGGAATATAAGATCTGTGAATTTCTGGCGCACATATGATTTCTTTCTGTTAGCAAAATGACAGACTTCCAAACATCATCGTCGATATTCTTTATTTTATCTTCGATTAATAAGGGAAGAACATCCAAAGTTGCCACGCCCCTCCTGTGATTTTTTTTGAGGTTTGTGATACTAGGCAAGGTTATCCCTGCGATCCACTTCTGAATATTTGAACGTATTGATTCGATTGTTGAGGAACTCATAAGAAAACCATTTCTTTCTCACAAAGTAGTTGATATATAATTTCATATCATAGGCGATGAGACCCTCCAAAACATCATGCCCAAGACAGGGGGGCAAATCCAGGAGCGCACACATGATAAAATTGCAATCTATTGAATGCTGAATTAAATTTGATCCCTTGATTATCAAAACCTGGCCCATCTCTCTCTGTTTTAATGAGTTGAATAATCTTCTCATAGGAGTCAATGGTTCGCTTCTCATAAGTTTTGAACACACCGTCCTCACCATAAAATTAATTTCTCCGCATTGAACAGTATCTGCAAAAATAAGTTGATGTACTAAAATTTTCTACAAATCCACCGAGTGCGTGACTCCCTAAATTATCCCCAGCGATAAATACAAGGATCCCAATTATGAGTTTTCCAGAAACCAATTTAACACCTTCAGTTTCAATCTTTTTTAAATCCTCGACAATCCTACCATAGACTTTGTCATGGTCAAATGATTTCTCTCTACACAAAGCAACAAGTTGCATAGAATTTACATGCGAACGGATATGATCGGGGACATTTCCGAAATTCAAGTACACAGCCAGTATTTTATATTTTGTTTTGGCAGCTCCTATAGGATTAACAACTTCAAAACTATCTTGATATAAAATGATTTTCAGCCCGTTCGGATTTTTGTGAAAAAATGGATTGTGTTTAAAAACTGAACCGTCAACAAAATCTTTCAAGGTGTTATCTTCGCTTTGTGTAGGACCATGCTGCAACTCGTCCTCTAGGGATTTGTTATTAAAGAGTTGCTTTATCATTTTTTCTACTGGTACATAGTGAAAAAATTTTGCTGGATATTTTCTCTTATTAGAAAGCCAAATTTTGATTGGTTTCACGTATGGAAAATGCTTCTCATAAAACTCCCTGCGTTTATATGACGTGCCAAATGTATTTTTGATGTTCAGAAATGGGTCATTGTGAAAAACCTCGTTCAATATGACACTAGCTTGTTCTGAGGATATATTTTCTTGACCCAAACGTGAGAGGAGATTACTTTTTACGACTTCCTAGCCATGCTCATGTATGCTACATATCTGCAATACAATATATTGAATTGTTGACACAGGAATCATGAACTGTCCTTCTAATTTGAGGAAAAACTGTGCCAAATGTAAAAGAAATTGGTCGGATGGAGAATTCTCTGTAGGAATATCTGCACAAACGTTTGCATTTTCCACGCCTAGATCATCACTTGTTTGTACTTCACAACATTGTTCGACTCCTCCATTGTTATCAATAAATGATCTTCGTTTAATCGACGAACTTGGAGTTACTACCGTATCCGGAACACATATGGAAGTGGGTTTGTGATTTTCAGACAAATGTGAGGTGAAAGAATTTAGTTTATCGTACAATTTCAAACAGTTCTGATATGGGCATTCAACTTTTGCACCGGCTATTATATGGCTCTTTGAATGCTTCACTAAAGTTTGCTGCGTATTAAAAACCTTCTTGCACAATTTCACATTACAGATATATTTAGCATTCACATTTGCAAGGCTACCAACTAATGTAGGCCTAGAAGTTGACTCTGTACCCGTAATTCGAAAACGATGCGACCGAATCAAATGGATTCTCAAATACACTTCCGATCTGAATGATTTTCTGCATCGAGCAAATCCACAAAATATATTTGAGCTCAAATTAGAATGAAGTTTGCGATGGTCCAAGTGTCGTCTCAATCTTTCTGTGCTAAATGTACAAAACCGGCGATGAAACATTTTTTCCACGAAAAAAAATGTAGTAATCATAAGAAATTATGTACTCAGTCATTTTTATTACCTTACCAAAATGTATGTTCCTAGAATAGTGGTATAACATGGCCCTCAAGTGGGAACAGCTATCTACCAGAAATTCTTCGGAAATTATTAGCTAGTTCACCAGTCGCAAAGAATCGTATCTTTTGAATATCTTTAAGGGATGTGGTGGGAAGAGATATAACAAGGAATAATCTGCAACAAAAATCACAGAATTTGCATCTTTACAAGCTTCATGGGGATTGCCAAGAGACTCAACCATCAAAAGATGAATTGTCAAAGTATACTGTTACAGTATACTATTGCACAGTGAGATATGAACTACTGTCCTGCCTTCGGAAATGCACAACTTTCACATACGTTGGAATATTAACTTGAACTTATCAAGTTCGAAAACTTGCTTCCAAAGATCGACTTGGATCATCTTACAATCATTGCTTTGGTCGATGAAGACTAGGGTGGTCGTTAAAAAAAAGTTATCTTGGATGGCCATCAATCGGTTCTAAATGTGGAAAAAATAATTCTCTAATTTTTTCAGATTTTTATTTTGACTCCCTATGGGCCCTATTTTCACATGAACTTTTTTTAATTCGCAAAAATCCTAATTTATTTGAGTTGGGTCTAATTTAAATCAGCGAGATTGCATCGGATACGTTTTATTATTATATATCACACACAGCTCGAGCGAAAACAGTGAAATTATTATTTTACATATTTTAATATTATATGGGCAATTCCACCTCAAATCGGCCAATTTTGGGTGTTTTTTGACCTCGTATTTTTTGAATCGATTAAAATTTTTTTTACGTGGATTCTACGTCAAAATAATAGACCCGTATTTTTTTGTTAGTCCAAAAATTTTTTTTTACGCTAGTTATGAATTATCGCATTTGACTGTAAAAGTGGCGCGCGGGCGGCTTTGACAGTTAATATCTCGGGTCCCCTTTGCCGTAGAGAGATGTTCCAAAACGCGTTTCAAAGGCGATGAAAGACACTTTTTGATAAAAATTTTCAACTTTTCAAAAAATATAGTTCTGTTGTTTTTATATGCAATCAAAATGTTTGTCGATTTTTTTCGCAATCTAAGGCCATTTTTAAAATTCTAAAAAAAATACGATCGCATTCCTCATTCAATTCTGAAGATGGCGAATTTTTGGAATTGATGGAGCGATTTTTCTAAGTATTTTTTTTACAATTATTTGTCCGGCGCTGCGTCAAGTTGCCGCGCCGCGCGCCTTTCTACTACGGTGTCATTCCATGTATGGAAAGCCGGGCGCCACGCCATTGGTCGAGCCCCGTACGACGCGGTAGTCACAAGGCGCGCGGCGCGGCAACTTGACGCAGCGCCGGACAAATAATTGTAAAAAAAATACTTAGAAAAATCGCTCCATAAATTTAAAAAATTCGCCATCTTCAGAATTGAATGAGGAATGCGATCGTATTTTTTTTAGAATTTTAAAAATGGCCTTAGATTGCGAAAAAAATCGACAAACATTTTGATTGCTTATAAAAACCACAAAAATATATTTTTTGAAAAGTTGAAAATTTGTATCAAACAGTGTCTTTCATCGCCTTTCAAACGCGTTTTGGAACATCTCTCTAAGGTGAAGGGGACCCGAGATATTAATTCTCAAAGCCGCCCGCGCGCCACTTTTACAGTAAAATGCGATAATTTATAACTAGTGTAAAAAAAATTTTTTGGACCAACGAAAAAATACGGGTCCACTTTTTTGACGTCGATTTCAAGTAGAAAAAGTTTCAAGCGATTCAAAAAATAGGAGGTCATTTCTCGGCCGATTTGAGGTGGAATTGCCCATATCGCTTAATTAATTATTTTCTATTGATTTTTCTTTCGTTAAAGATTTGATTTTGGATTTTATCATTTTTTAATACAGCTCATTTTCTTGTATTGGTAAATTGATGTTACATTGGGCCTCCGTTTCAGGTCTTTCACCTGGGTGCTTAATATTTCAATGCCATAGTTCTGCAGCTGATTCTGTTATTTATTTTGTTCGTAAATAGTTTCAAATTCTTGCGAAAAAAAATTGAAGCCATCGCTAGAGATTCAATCACCGCGTATTATGTTGTACTTGAATTCATATTGTTCAATTCGAATGTAGGCTTCTTAGTGCTAAGCTTAAATAGTTATATCAGTAAAAAAAATGGATAGAAAATATTTAACTGAATTTAAACACCCACAACTCGTATGAAATAACCCATACACGATTTTTGACTATGTTTTACCAAAATATGATGTAACGGGTTTTTCCTGGGCTCGGGTACCGAGGAATTGAAGCCGGATACAAACCTGGCCCAACTTGTAGGTAGGGGTTGTTGTTGGGCGCCAGACTTCGTTGGAAGTCCTCTCTCTCTCTCTCTCTGGGACCCTCCGGCTAGCTACTAGTGGTAGAGGGATTTCGTGGGGGCGAGAAATAACGACACCAGTTGATCTTAGTTTACTCAGATTTATTAAAAAAAAGAAAAAAAGAAAAAGGTCGCGAATTTGGTTCACGCCCGCTACCTGGCGTATTACGATTTATAATAGTGACTCTAATCTATATTTAATATTTCGAACAACTATTTCCAAAGCTAATGCAAAAGCGACGATCGTTCTCGACGGTCGCAGTCTCTCCCTATTTATCTCTGGCTACTTGACAGTCTGCTGTCACTGTAGCGAGATTGCGTGTCTCTCTCGATGTCTCTCGGAGGACTGATGCGGCTCGCTGTGAAGCGGCGGCGGAGAGGTGGTGGGGGGTGGCTGGGGAAGCGCCGGTACTCTGACACGCAGCAACTGAGTGCGGTGCGTGACGTCAGCAGTCCGTAGCGATGTGGCGTCGGCGCGATCTCGGTGAATATCGGTGCAGCGGTTACCAATCCTGGCACGGCTCTACGCACGACAAACAACACGTGACGCTGTTCTTGTCGTTTGAATTCAACGGTTCGCTGGAACGATTGAATTCTAACACGTGAACGGCTCGAGGCTTCTAGGGGTTCTTGGGTGATCTACGGGTGTAGGGCTAGTATTCAGATGGATCCTACCTTACGGTACGGCGCTCTAGCGTGGCTCGGTTCGGTCTCGATCACGCGACGACGGAGGTCCGAGTACAGGCACGGGTTGTAGGTTGTCCGGTAGTCCAAATGTCTAGTCGAGGTCCGGTGGATGCAGGGGTCTCACTCACACACTTGCACTCACTTAAAAACGACGCTCACTTTCTCTCTCTCTCTCTCGCGAACTCGCACTCGGCTAACTTTTTAGACACGCGAGGTGTCTCTTTAGTAGGCGGAGTGGGAATGGCGATTTTTCCGCTAGGGGTGGTTCACCTCATTACCACCTGTCCGGCGAGCGCTGACGGTCGCCGGTCGGCCGTTAGCAGACGAGTACAGTCAATATGGCTCCGCGAGATAAGGCGGCAAGGGTTTGAACCGCGGAAATCGGTTTTTGGGCACTCGGTACGCGCGTAAGGCTGGGAAGGAGGAGGTCTTAACGTTTTGCCACGTTACAATGAATATTATCGTTCATTATTCGATTCAGCTTTGTTGATTAGAATTTTAATCGAAAAATTACTTAGGGGTAGGAGATACTGAAATCTGAGTGCCAAAATTTCAAAAAAATCGATTTTCGGTTTTTTACGGAAAAGTGTGATTTGAACCCTTATCTATACGTACACAAATCCTTGAGCCGAAAAAAATTCTATTATGCCCCGTTTACTCAATAAAACGTATAATATCACAGTAGAAGTTCCTAATTCTCCTGTATTTCGGTTATCGCCATTTCAATTTGTGAAAATAAGTAACTTGAGATGCATTTTTTCATCAAGCTACCACACTCAAGTGATTAATGTGAGATGAAAAAATAATAATAAAGAATTGTTAAAATATATGAAGGTTACACTGTATAATATATCGTGTAGTATAAAGTGCCCAAGTCTAAGTGCGCATGCGTGTAAGTATAGTGTATGAGCGTATGTGCAAAGGTATATCGAGAGCAGTAGCTCTGTCTGTTCGTCGTCAGCCAGCGCTTGGTAAGCAGCACGCCATGTGTGCTCAGTATAATATAGAGTAAGGTATTATTCAATAAACTTATTTTACCAGACAGCTATTTAGTTATTTAACAACCCGTCTCATTATTTCAACATGGTAGCAGAGCGTGGTTTGTTAAATAAATAATTGGTAAAATAAAAGAGCTTGATAGAAAATAGCTCGTAAAACCAAATTTGCCTATAACTGTTAACTCACTCTGTCATGAGTAGTTAAAAGTTATTTAATAGTGAAAAATATAGTTAAAATAGTGAGTGCAAAGTAATAAACAATAGAAATAGTGAAAAACTGGATAAAAATTAAGTGATTTTAAGCTCGATGCGAGCAGATTAAAAAAAGGTTGCACGTGAGTAGCGCGGCATGGTTACAAGACCGCATGGCAAGTTTTGAGGTTATACGCATGGTGGCATATAGATAGATAGATACGCAGAGATAGAAAAATTTAATACACGTGGTTAGTAAATTGAATAAACTTGATTTAGAGGAAAATAGAAAAATTGAAATAAATTAAAATGACGAACAACGATACACATATTCCACTCTTTGATGGTCAAGATTACGCAATGTGGAAAAAGAGAATAACGATATTTTTAAAAATGAAAAAATGTAATGCTAATATAGAAAGAGAAAAAGAAACTCCAGAAAAAGTAGCAGACTGGGATGAAAGTGATACAAGAGCAATGCATTATATATATGGTGCAATTACAAACAAACAGTTAGAATTTGTGTGTGAAGAAAAGACGGCATATGGTATAATGAAAAAGTTTGATAGGTTATACTTAAAAGAATCGACAGCGTTGCAGATAGTGTGTCGTAATAAATTAGATAGAATGAGACTTGAAAAGTGTAATGACACAGCATCGTTTTTTAGTGAGTTTGAAAAGAATATCAATGAGTTGAAAAGTGCTGGTGCGACGATTACTGAGAAAGAAAAATTGAACTACATGCTAAATATGCTGCCTGACTCATATAGTTACATAGGAGATTTGATAGACACTTTAGATGAAGATGATAGGACAGTCGAATATATTAAGAGTAAATTGGAAATAGCAGAGAAGAAAAATATCAAAGAAAATGAGAAAAGTAGTGACAATAGAAATGCATTTACTGCAAATCAAGGATGTTATAAGTGTGGCAAAAATGGACATTTTGCTCGAGACTGTCATAGTTCGACGCGTGGCGCAACACGTGGTGCTCATAGAAGCAGAGGAGGCAGAGGAAACTACTACAGGGGACGAGGTCAATCCCGAGGAGGCAACAATGGCGGTACGAATACGCAGCGCAACCAACACAGAACCGCATGGCTGGCGCAGGTGAAAGAAGAAGATAGCAGCCAAGCAGAACAAAGCAGTCAAGTGGACGATAGATGGGCTCAACACGCTGAACAGCGAATAGAAGAAAACAGGTTAAGTACTAGCGAAATTAATTGGTTAATAGATAGCGGTTGCACTGATCATGTTATAAATGATGATAGTTATTTTTATGAATATATTGATTTAAAAAAGGATGTTGATATTTATTTAGGAGATAATAGATCAGTTAAAGCAACAAAAATAGGAAAAGTTGTAACTTACTTTAAAGTTTATAATAGAAATATGGAAGTAACAGTTAATAATGTTTATTATGCTAAAAATATGAATAGAAATTTAATAAGTTATGGTAGATTAACTAACAGTTGTACGGTTATATCAAAAGGTAATGAAATGAAAATATACAATCAAAATAGAGAATTAACTGCTATTGCTAATAAAGAAAATAATATTTATCCTATAAATAGTTGGATTAAGAAAAGAAAATTGATAGCAAATAATAATGAATCATATTGTAATATGAGTAAAAAAGAAAAATGGCATAGAGTTTTAGGGCATGTAAATTTTGGTTATTTGAATACTTTATGTAAAAATCAATTATTGAATGGTTTGCCTAATGAATTAGAATCTGAAATACTTAAATGCAAAACATGTATAGAAAATAAAATGCATAATTTACCATTTGTTAACAAAAGAAAA
The DNA here is from genome assembly GCA_914767705.2 of Tenthredo notha. Lineage (NCBI taxonomy): Eukaryota > Metazoa > Arthropoda > Insecta > Hymenoptera > Tenthredinidae > Tenthredo > Tenthredo notha. The sequence continues at coordinate 5,797,000 of OU611924.1, forward strand.
TCTGCAAAAGAAATATTAGAGATAGTACATACTGATGTATGTGGTCCATTTCAAACTACAGGCTTTAATGGAGAAAGATATTTTGTTTCATTTATTGATGATTATAGTAAAATAGCAAAAGTATATTGTATAAAATCGAAAGATGAAGTATTCGATTGTATGGTACAGTATGTGAATGAATGTGAAAATATAACAGGAAAAAGAGTAAAAATAATTAGATGCGACAATGGTAAAGAATATGTTAATAATAGAATGTTTCAGTTCGCTAAAAGTAAAGGAATATGGTTAAATAATTGTCCTGCTTACGTACACGAGTTGAACGGAACCGCGGAAAGATTTAATAGAACAATAATGGATAAAGCGCGTTGTTTATTAGATGAAGCAAAAGTAGATAAAAAATATTGGCCGGAAATAGTGACTGCCGCGACTTATTTGAAAAATAGAACACTTGCTAATACAATTGAAAAGAAAACACCGTACGAAATTTTTTTTAAAGAAAGACCGAATGTAGAGAATCTACGCTTATACGGAAGTAAAGTTTTTGTTAGAAAACCGGAGCAAAAGAGAACTTCAAAATGGGATAAAAAGTCGGAAATTGGTATTTTATTAGGATATTGTGATGTTGGTTATAGAGTATTGTTGAATGGTAAAATTATAATCGCAAGAAATGTACAAATAATAGAAAAAGATCAAAATTGTATTGGAATGTATGATGAGAGTGATGATAATTCTGTAAATGACGAAAATGATGAAAGTGTGTATGAGGATGCAAGTGATGATGAAAACGAAACAAATGATGATGTGTTTAAGGAGGAATTGAAAAAAGATACGTTAAAAACACCTAGAAAGTCAACTAGAACTAAGAAAAGTCCTATTAGATACCCAGAAAATGAAAATGAAAATAAACAAAGTAATAGAGTATATGTAAATTTTTGTAAAGTTGATGTTCCTAAAAATTTTGAGGAGGCAATAAATTGCGTTGAAAATAGAGAGTGGAAAAATGTAATGGAAAATGAATTAAATGTATTTAATGAAAGAGATGCATGGGTATTGGTTCAAAGACCGAAAAATTGTAAAGTTATAGATGTAAAATGGGTATATACAAAGAAATCTGATGGTAGAAAAAAAGCAAGATTAGTAGCATTAGGATGTCAACAGAAAAATGTAGTTGAGGACATATACTCTCCCGTTGCAAGTAGTCACGCATTAAAATTTATGTTATCATATTGTTGTCAAAATGGTTTAGACATTGAAGTTGTAGATGTAGATTCAGCTTTTTTATATGGAGAAATCAATGCGGAGGTATATGTTGCGCAACCTAAAGGTTTTAATGATGGGTCAAATAGAGTATACAAATTGAAAAAGTCTATGTATGGCTTAAGTGAGAGTCCTAGAGACTGGTACGAATGCTTATCAGAGTATGTAGAGAGTTTAGGCTTCAAAAGAAGTAATGTTGATTTATGTTTATACGTACATGGAAAAGATGACGATAAAGTGTATTTACTTAATTATGTAGATGATGTATTTTTATGTAGTAAAAATAGTGGAAAATTGAAAGTTATAAAAGGATTGATAGGAAAAAATTTAACATTAAAGATTTGGGTAAGATAAAAGAATATTTAGGAGTAAAAATTAAATATGAAAAGGAAAAAGGAAAAATGGAATTGAGTCAAACAGATTATATAGAGTCTCTAGCGAAAAGGTATCAAATAGAAAATAGTAGATTATTCCATACACCAATGGAAACAGATTTGAAAATCGAAGCCTCAGATGAAGTTAACAATAGCTTATTGTATAGAAATTTGTTAGGTGCGTTATTATACATTGGGTCAAATACGCGACCAGATATAGGATATAGTGTTAATTATTTGAGTAGGTTTCAGAATTGTTATAATGTAACTCATTTTAAATATGCTTTGCGAATCTTAAAATATCTGTATTTGACAAAAGATAAAAAGTTATGCTACAATAGAAATAAAAGCTGTGAAATAATGGATTGTTATGTAGATTCAGATTGGGCTGGAGATGTAGTAAATAGAAAATCGACGACAGGGTATGTAATTAGACTCTATGGTAATTGTATTGTATGGAAATCGAGAAAACAAAAAATTGTAACAAAAGCGTCGAATTATGCCGAGTATGTTGCGTTGTCAGAAGCTGTAAGCGAAATTATATACTTAAGAAAAATGTTAAAGTTCTTCGAGATAGAAATTGTAAAACCAATAAAAATATTTGATGATAATTCAGGTGCTGTAAAAATTGCGAATCATGGAAATTTTACGAAAAATTCGAAGCACATAGAAATACATTATCATTTTGTTCATGAGAATGTAAAAGATAAAATTATAGAAGTGTTAAAAGTTAATTCTGAAGATAATGTATCTGATATCTTAACCAAAGCATTATGTAAAGAAAAGTTCGTAAAGTTTAGAGAAATGCTTAATATAAAATAAAGAGTAAAAATTGATATTGTACAGTCTAACTTCAAGGAGGCATGTTAAAATATATGAAGGTTACACTGTATAATATATCGTGTAGTATAAAGTGCCCAAGTCTAAGTGCGCATGCGTGTAAGTATAGTGTATGAGCGTATGTGCAAAGGTATATCGAGAGCAGTAGCTCTGTCTGTTCGTCGTCAGCCAGCGCTTGGTAAGCAGCACGCCATGTGTGCTCAGTATAATATAGAGTAAGGTATTATTCAATAAACTTATTTTACCAGACAGCTATTTAGTTATTTAACAACCCGTCTCATTATTTCAACAAGAATAATTCTTTTCAAGTCACTGCTACGCTCTGAGAAAACATTCTAGTAACTCAGTTTTTTTACAGTTGATTAGTGCTATTTTGATACATAGTTGATGATTTTTCCAGATTTTATGTCCTCCGCTGAACAAAAATTCAGTCCATCGAAGAAAAAGTAGTTGTCGTAGGGTACAGGCTGCTGCGTTGCATGAAATTTCTTCAAATTTGGAGAAAATATTCTGTATACCCGGCAAAAACATTGTAAATGTCGAAAGTTACCGCCAAGTACAAAAATGGTTTCACCAGCCAAAAACTTAGAAGCATCATACTCTTTACCAGTGACAGATTACAAACGTCATCTCTTTACACAAAATAATACAAAAACCTTGTACGTAAAATCAGGCAACAAAGCCAAGCACTCTCGCAGTTATTTTCATTTTTCAAATTATGTTTCCCGAATGCTAGTATGATGGAAATCAATGGAAAACCAATAGAAAATCAATTGTTACCTTCGACATAATAGCATATTGGCGACGGGAAATATTGCCTAAGGCAGTATCTCGTATGATGATACGAACTTGGCGGGCATAGATTGTTCTGAAAATTATCAATAACGGAAATGTGAGGTACGATCAACAATCAGTGTGTCCTTGAATGTTGAATATACTTTAGTATATTCACTATTGTCCAACGAAAGAAACTGATGCGTTTAGATTCATATTTACTGTGAGTAGGACAGAATAATCGGGTAACCCCCAGAAAATTTCCACACGGGAAGGTAGCCGTTCAATAAGCATTACCCTAGTCAATAGTGTACCGATGATGGGTACGTTCAGGATATGTATACCGTGGCGTATTGCGGCGTATCATGGCGTTATAACCATAGGCGAACGTTGGTGAATGATAGATGCACAATGAAATCGAACACTTTTTCAAAACTTGAATTCAAATTCCAATTTCCAGAACCACCGTTTATGGACTTATTAGTTCTCGCTATGAACACGCTATAGGTATGCTTAACTCAACATTAATCTTAACGAATTATTTACTCGTTTCTAGCATTCATTTCTGCTCTACCTTTTGTCGAAAACACGCTCTTTGTTAAGCTTTTCAAGCACTAGTGCATTGGTAAGGTTTGCTCATTTCTAAATCTGGAAAAATAAAACAATCGGATGGAGCACACAGGCACATAGAGGAACTTTACGACGAGTGCGAAAGTCCTGTATGACCCGAAGACGAGATCTTTTCGCGTCCTTGTCATACGAATGACTATTATTTTTTAGTTTCATGTCACAATAATGAATATTATCAATCCAAACGATGTTCAAATAATCGTTCATCACGCTCTCAACAGTTCTATGGGTGTGATCGTCGCAGAATGACTGGCATGAATAAATCGGAAAAAGAGTGCAATTGATAATTTTCAGAACAATCTATGCCCGCCAAGTTCGTATCATCATACGAGATACTGCCTTAGGCAATATTTCCCGTCGCCAATATGCTATTATGTGAGTGAATATTCTTCAATATGCTATTATGTCGAAGGTAACAAATGATTTTCTATTGGTTTTCCATTGATTCCATCATACTAGCATTCGGGAAATATAATTTGAAAAATGAAAATAACTGCGAGAGTGCTTGGCTTTGTTGCCTGATTTCACGTACAAGGTTTTTGTATTATTTTGTGTAAAGAGATGACGTTTGTAATCTGTCGCTGGTAAAGAGTATGATGCTTCTAAGTTTTTGGCTGGTGAAACCATTTTTGTACTTGGCGGTAACTTTCGACATTTACAATGTTTTTGCCGGGTATTTCATTACTTTTTGTATATACTACAAATGGGTCAGCGCTAAAATGACTTCAATGTATTACACATATGGAGATCAACTCTCAGTCATTTGTCATAAAATGGAATTATGTATTTTTGGGTTCGCGCAACACGCACGAGATATTTTATAATAAGATCAAGAAATCTCCTTCTGAGAACCATACGATAGTTTGTACCAATCATAGTTTATGCTACCCGTGACTCAGTCTATTTCAAGATGTAGTACAAACATAGAATACGGAAAATATTTTTCGATTGTCTGGTTATAAAACTGCTACTTAAAATAACCAAGCCCAATATCAAAACAGACCATCTATAATATTGTGTTTTATAATATTTTTCGAGCTCAACTAGAACAAATATATACATACATACATATGTGTATAAAAAAAAGAACGTTTACAGTATCATAATTGTATCATTTATGAAATTCAATGATTACATCATCCTTACAGTAAATTGATACATACAAGATATATGATACCGGATTCTGCGTACAGATGTATGCATACAACCGGATTTGGATATCACAGCGCTAAACTTAACGTGCATTTTCATCATCTCATCATCACATTCAACTGGATTGTCGATACTTAGTTGAGCAATCAACAGAATACCATCCGTATATAAAAGAACTCAATCAGATTTAGTAGAATGATCATAAGAATCATCTGACAAAGAAAGCATACTCATAATCAGTACAATCATTTTTTGACACTTATTAGTTTTCCCGAGATATTATTCAGAAAATATTTTTATTCCTTATCGCAATCGCCGTACTAATTGCAATAGTCATGTTATTTTGAACAACTTGGACCACTTGATGTTGTGCTGAATTTGACCATCTGAAAGGATTTTTCTCTCCATAAAAGCTAACGTTCAAGCAGGTAATATCGATATAATAGAAAAAAAAAAAAACACCTCAATACGCTGTAACAGCGATTCCCGCAGGCTCGGGTAGTTACCCACGGGAACTACGTTCTATTAACAAATAAGGTACCAACGCTTCCACCTCCTCCGACTAGCAGCGACGATGTTGTTGGGCGCCAGACTTCGGACAGAAGTCCTCTCTCTCTCTCGCTCTCGCTCCGACTAGCTAGCGGTAGAGGGATAATTCGTGAGGGCGGTGAAATAAAAACATTCGACACACGAATTGTATAGATTTGAAAAGTATTTATTGATTAAAAAGAAAAAAAGAAAAAGATAGCACTATTTTGAGCAGCCTGCTATCTGGCTTCGGCCTATATCACCGCTATTTTATGTTTTATTGCTAGCTATACAAGAAGGAAAAATTAAATTAAAAGAAATAAATTAAATGACTCGAAATACAATATTTTAAATGACTCTACTCTAAATTAATTATATGAAATCTGAAAATAAATAAAAGGTACAATTGACAGTTATCACAGGCTTAGCGTAGCTAACCTTCCTCGCTGCAACCAGCTGGAGGTTCGGCTGTCAGTTGATTTCGAAGCCGATGCTTCTAATCTCTACTGACAGCTGATCGCTCAACAGCTGGGAGGGGAAGGGTATCGGTACTTGCTTAAGTCGGTACTCTGCCACGAGGCTGCTCTGACACGCAGTAGACGATCTGCGACGCGTGACGTCAGAGGCCTCGAGCAATATGGCCGCTTACTCGGCTCGAGCGAAGGCTGCGCCGCGACGACTCAACTCGCACGCGACTGCGCAGGCTCGGCAGCCGAGGAGAACAACAACAGATTCAAATCTGCCGGTTCTCAACGACCATGCGGTACTCTCTCGGGACTCGGAATCAGAACGGCACAGGGGAAACGAAAAGCTTTTCCGGACTAATAACTCGAGACTCTATGGGTTTTCCGGGACTCTAGGGGAATAATTAGATCGGATTGATCCTACCTGATCTAGCTACGGTTCCTCAGCCTCGTGGTCGGCTCGTTATCCGGGGATAGGCGAGGGTCGTGTAATTCCAAAATCAGCGGTAGTTCAAGTCCAATAATCCAAATCACAGTCCGAATCAATAAGCAGGGGGTCACAATAAACGATTTTCACCAACAAAACTCTCTAACACCTCAACAAAACACTCTGAAATTAACTCTCTCGATTCACTACTGTTATGGCTCGTGTTTTCACAACGGCTAGGCAATGAATGGCTCTTCGTTTCCGGTATGCTAATTCGTTATCCTCGCCGGTTGTCCTGTGAGCGCTGGCCGTAATCAATAGACCAATCCGATGATCTACGATCGATGGCCGCGCTAGGACAAAGGCGCCAGTTATTTAAATTAGCTATCCTGACTCGGTACTCTCAGGGGATACATACGCTCGTTCAGGCTGGTACGGAGGAGGTCCAAACGTTTGCCACGTTACAACGCATAGTGCACGCATGTGCAAATTCATCATATTTCGCAACCACTCAAGTATTCAAACTTTTGATGCATCTGTCTTCAACAACTGTGTTGCAATAATAATTGTAATGCTCTGAAACTCGAGTGAAATCCGCAATACTGTGTCAAATTCCAGAAATGTCTAAAGTGTGACAGTCAAGTGGCAGGATGTTTTACTCCATAACGAACTCGAAAACAACAGTTCTGTAGAAAAAATTAAGAAAAAAGATACTATAATAATAATGGTAATCGATGTCTTGATGTCAATGACTTCGTATTTTGATCGGGGTCAATTTTTTTTGTTTCGTGATCAGATTTGTTGAACAACCAATAGGGAGCGAGATATCGATAGAGTCGAGTTCCATTCCAAATTTGAAATCGATCTGTACAACGGATCGGGAAATCGAGGTGTTGTAAGAAAGTGTCTGAACCAGAGAATCTGGACACTGAAAACTACGAAACGGAGGACCTGGACACCGAGAACTACGGAGTAGGGACCTGAATACCGAAAACTATATATAGCGGATGATCCAATCATGAGGATGTTCATACATCAATTATGATAAAATGATGATAACGTAATAATTATGTCTATAATAGCTATAGCAGTACATTCTACCATGCACGAAATCTGTCCCGAACGACTGTTTTGCAATATGATAGATCCTGAAAACACTAGTGAAAACTGCAATGCTGTGGTAATGTACTTCATGATACATTAAAAAGAGCAGAATTTTTTTTTTAAATGATGATAATAATAATAACCCCTGGTGCAAAAACTTTTCGCCAAGTACATTAATGTGGTCACTACCCAAAGAAAAATTCACCAACAAAAATTCTTCTTCGACAAAAGTGGTACTATAGAAATGTCTACTTACAAAAGAATTGAAATCAGATACAATTGCCAAGTACATGTCATCTGTATAACAAAAGTTTACAACAGAAGAACAGAAAACTGAATAGTCTTGTATCGTTCACTCACTACGCTCGCTCACTCGATCGGCTCTTGATAATTACAGGGAAAAAATCAGGAAAAAAAATTTAGTACGTGGTACTTGCGGGCCATTTATGAGTAAGTACAAGAGTATTTACTTAGGTCTATGTATCATTTGTTCGATACATATTGCTATAATGGCCCGACAAGTACCACTTCCTAAATTTTTTTTCCTGATTTTTTCCCTGTAATTATCAAGAGCCGATCGAGTGAGCGAGCGTAGCGAGTGAACGATACAAGACTATTCAGTTTTCTGTTCTTCTGTTGTGAACTTTTGTTATACAGATGACATGTACTTGGCAATTGCATCTGATTTCAATTCTTTTGTAAGTAGACATTTCTATAGTACCACTTTTGTCGAAGAAGAATTTTTGTTGGTGAATTTTTCTTTGGGTAGTGACCACATTAATGTACTTGGCGAAAAGTTTTTGCACCAGGGGTGCTTTTTGGGGTTGATATCACCACTTTTTGTACAATTTTGCTTGACTACCTAATAATTGTGCTCGCTCGCTACGCTCGCTCGATCGGGTTTTCCTATATCCTCGCTTGCGAGGCTTGCTCAGTTGTCAGCATTCTGCCAATTGTTCCTATGAACATCTCAATGCATGTACGGTGATGCATTTTAAATCATCCGAATCCCTCAAAAAGCAGCAATGTTAAATGTGGTAGTATAATTTCAAATGAATGAAAATAATGTTATAATATACACGTATGCTCATACTTTTCTGTGAGCCTTAAATTTCTGTGGACAGACGTAACATGTGTTCTTTCATTAAGTTCTACGAATTGTTTCGTTAGAATCGGGTATAATTCTATATGCCTGCAACGTAAAACCCTGCGCGCAGCCCTCCTCCTGTCTCATCTGGGCTTGGGACCGGCAATGGCGGAGTTATTTGCACGCAGGGTTATAGTTGCAGCTCATGATTAAATATATATAAATATTAGATATATCTATTGCAATTCTTAGGTAGTGTTTTTTTTTTTTTTAATGCAGCTAGGTCCTTTGCAAAAAGAACATGTACGCGTCCTGTACTCATAACGTCACTTCAACTTCGGGTCTGAACCGAAGGTATCGAAATATATAGAATTGAGCCTATTGATGCAAGACTAGCGTAGAGCATAAAATGGAATTTCCTGAAGTCAAACAATTGCATTCTGCTCTATTCGTTTGACTCTACCCATTTCTTGTATCAAATCACACTATCCCGATGTCTTGCAACTTCAGCGTTTTCTCTCATCATCCTCTCTTCTGAAACGATGACCCGCTACAAAATTGAACAATCCATAAAAAAGGTTGTTCTCCAATAATTACATTCATAAATGAAATTAGGTCGAGTCTAAAACGAATAAATAAATATAGATGAGAATCTCTATCATCTGTCAAAGAGGGCGTCGATCGATCATTTCTTTCATAGCGAATAAGTATTTTAATTCAATTTGTCGTGATAGCACTAATCTGAATTTGAAGAAAGCTTAAGAGACTTGAACATACAGACACAGGTTGCATACCAAAATCTAAGAAATTTATGTATTGAAATTTGACAGTAAATTATGAATATACAGGGTGGTCCATTTTAATTTACGCAGGCGAATATCTCGAAAACTAACAGTTATAAAAGAAAAAGTTTCATACAAAACTTGAAGGGTTTTGAGGGGGAAAGATAATGCTGATATGTGTTGACTTGTGGACTTCGCCAATTCCGAGATTTCGCAAGTAACTTCGGATTTTAGATAGGGAACACATGTTTTGGTTGGGGGCAGCTGATAGCGAGATCAAAGACTCATTCAAATACGGAAGCAAAAAAAATTAGAAAAAAAAAATTTTCAAAAAAAATTGGAAAGAAAAATTTCGCGAATTTTTTTTTTTTTTGCATAAGATTGTTTTTTGTCTCTAGCTTTCAAACACATTCATTGTTTATCACTCTTGAGTCCGAAATAAGCTGTGTGTTATTTCTACGAATTTTTTTTACTAATCTGGTACATTCAAACTTTCCAATTTCAAAATTGGCGAGAAATATTTTAAGCTAGAGTGATAAACAATTAATGTGTTCGAAGGCTGGGGACAAGAAAACAATCTTTTGAAAGAAAAAATTCGCGAAATTTTTTTTTTCCATTTGTTTTGCAAATTTTTTTTTTCTAATTTTTTTGCTTTCGTATTTGAATGAGTCTTTGATCTCGCTATCAGCTGCCCCCAACCAAAACATGTGTTCCCTATCTAAAATCGGGAGTTACTTGCGAAATCTCGGAATTGGCGAAGTCCACAAGTCAACACATATCAACATTATCTTTCCCCCTCGAAAGCCTTCAAGTTTTGTATGAAACTTTTTCTTGTATAACTGTTAGTTTTCGAGATATTCGCCTGCGTAAATTAAAATGGACCACCCTGTATAGTTTGTAATGGTTTGTACGATTAATTTACATGTAATCATAGATATTTATACAGACTTTGAGATCGCGCTGAACGAAGAATCTAAGCTGTTTGTAAAACATGGATTAAAAATTATCTCCACCGAAGGTCAAGGCACTACGTTGACGTGGAGTGTAGAATAAAGCCTATCGGAGTCCAACACACAAGTCGACTTACAGTCTCGTTTTGACTAGAGGATATAGATCATAAAACTCGTCGGAATCCTACGTATAACGTCGACTCACAATTTGAGTCTGAGCAGAAGGGCCTTCGGAGATGAGCTTAACATAGAGCTTGAAGTGGAATTCGCTGCAAACCAACACTTGAAATCGGCTTTATTGGTCTGGCTCCTTGCCGTTCCTTATATCAAATCATGATATCCTGATATTTTTCGACTTCAACATTTGCTCTTGATTTACTATCATCAGACTTTCTCAGGCGGTAACTTGCTAAATAATTAAATCCCCAAAAAACCGTTTCCTCCAATAATTGCATTTATAAATAACCTCAAAAGCTCAATATCGTAAGATTCAAGATTAACCTATCGAAACATTGCTCGTACTTTCTTTTATTTCCTTCATTTGGATTTAAAAAGATGAAATGACAACACGCGTCTGCTAGTGTTGCAGACGATTTTTGTTTGCGATACTAGCGCCGACTACGTCGTGACTATCGTACTCACGCCACTCTATACAACTTTTGTGTGGATTTATCCCCTCTATGTCATGTTTCCAGATGCGTAAGGACGTATGTTCTGTGTATGAGCATAGGACATACGTCCTGCGTTTAGCGACGAAATGTGATTTCATGGGAATGGTTTGAGTTGGCAGAATCTTGGTCTGAAGAACAGGAAAGAGAAAATTTGATACGAGGAAACGAGGTATCAGAATCTGTAATTAATTATATCTCAGCACTCCGGACACCGATTTAATCGATTTAGGGCTCAAATGAAAGCTTTTTATGCCCACATCTTAAATAAAATCAGTTTCAATTCGTGTATGTTGTGAGGTGAAAGAAAACGAAGATACTAATTCGCGGTATAGGTTAGGGTAGTTGCCTCTCGGGTATATAGACTCGTTGAGTCTCGCGCTTGAAAAAATTTTCTTTTAATGTACTTGGCGCGAGACTCTACCGAGTCTCTTGATAATAATAATAATTTTTTTTTTTTTTTTTTCTAGGTAGGTGGAGAATGCATTACGCACCATAGGGAAGCTTTCTGCTTCCCCGTGTGTGGGGCTCCCCAGGTATGGTATACCCACTAAACTCCACCTAACTTCTCCTGGACGCTACCTCGGGACCGTTTTCACGTTACTTCAAGGTAGGCCGTGATCTTTGCTTTTCAGCTTCTCACCTGGTTGTCTCGCTACATTTCATTTCGTTTCTGTTATTCTCAGTAGATTTCTCTGTCCAGGTCGGCTTTTTTGGTCTGCAGGATCTCCTCGACGTAGCGGGTTGCGTACGTCCAGTTTTCTTCGCTGCTCAGCATTTTCCCGACAAAAGTTTCAGGGCTCTGCTGTCCTATCTTTGCTTCCAGGGATCTTCTCTGTTGTGTCCATCGCTGGCACCTAAAGAATGTGTGCTCAGCGTTGTCTTTTTCCTTAGGGCAGTACAGGCAGTCTGGTGATGTCGTCTTGCCCATTTTGTGCAAATAAGACCGTAGGTATCCGTGCCCGCTGAGAAACTGGGTCATGTAGTACCCGATCTCGCCGTGCTGTCTCCCAAACCAGGTCCGAACGTCTGCAATGAGCCTTGCGGTCCATCGTCCTCTTGTCTCTTGTTGCCAGGACGCTTGCCATTTCTCAAGTGTTCGGTCCCGTTCTTCGTTTCCGACAGTAGCCTTATCGCCCTCTCCTTTTCTCATGTAGATCGCTCTGCGCTCAGTCGCGAGCAGTGCGATCGGTATTACCCCGGCGATTACCAGGACTGCTGGTTCGGACACTGTGCGGTACGCGGAAGCGACCCGCAGTGCTCCTCTGCGCTGAATCTGTGCGAGCCTTTTCCGGTGCACCTCCTTATTGAGAGCTTGGGCCCAAACTTCTGCTCCGTACAGTAGTACGGACTGAACTGCGGAAATGAGTAGTCTGCGTTTTCCCGCTCTTGGTCCGCTGACGTTTGCCATGAGTCTGCTGAGGGCAGCAACTCCCTTCGCGGCTTTTTCAGCTGTGATTCTAATTTGCTCCCCAAAGCTCATCTTCGTGTCGATCGTAACGCCGAGGTATTTGGCGTTTCTTTTGGTCAGCATTTGTTGCTCTCCTACTTGCATAGGGAGTGCTGTGTCGATTCGCTTCTTCGTTAGGACGACGATCTCCGTTTTCTCCAGGGCGAGCGACATGCCGTGCTCATTCATCCATGCAGTGACCGTTCTCATGACCCTGTTTAACTTCAGTTGCGCCTGTTCAATGTTTCTGGCCGCTATGAGAGCCGCAACGTCATCTGCATATCCGACGAGAAGTGTTTCTTCGGGCGTCTCCACCCTCAGCAGACTGTCGTAGGCGGCGTTCCAGAGGTTGGGTCCTAGGATCGACCCCTGGGCTGCTCCAGCTGTGACCGCGACCTTTCTCTGTCCCTCTGTTGTGTCGTAGAGCAGGGTGCGATCGCTAAGGTAGGCCTCCATCATCCGCAGCAGGTACTTCGGTACTTGGAACGAGTGTTCCAGCGCTGCTAGCATATCACTCCATCTCGCGGAGTTGAAGGCGTTTTTCACGTCCAGCGTGACCAGGAGTACCACGCGGCGTGAGTGGTGGTTGTGGTTTTCCGCCCTCTGTACCGCGTTCGCTACCTCCTGAATCGCGTCCAGTGTTGATCGCCCCGTTCTGAAGCCGTATTGTCTTGGCGACAAGTCGCCTGCGGCTTTGATCGCCGAGAGTAGCCGTGTCTTCAGCAGTTTTTCCAGTAGCTTCCCGGCTGTGTCCAGCATGCACAGCGGTCGGTGCGATGACGGTAGCTCCGGTTCACCTTTGCCCTTGCTGATAAGGACCAGCCGTGCGGTCTTCCAACGGGCACAGAAGGCTCCGGTCGTCAGACACGCGTTGTACATATTCAGCAGCAGCTGTGGGTCCTCCTTAACGACCAGCTTCAGCACTTCGCCAGGTATACCGTCAGGGCCCGGCGTTTTTTTGTTCCGGAGGGTCTTTGCGGCAGTTTTTAGCTCAGTTTCTGAGAAGGGTTCGAATTTCTCCACCTCCCCTAGGTCTCGGTCGGTTCTGATCGGGTGAGCCGGGAAAAGGGCTCGCACGATGTTGGTCATGGTGGCCGCGTCCAAGGTGCGGGGTACGCTGCGGGCCCCAAGCTTCTGGGTGACGATCTTATATCCCAGTCCCCATGGGTCGGTGTCGACGTTTTGGCACAGTTTTTTCCAGCACAGGGTCTTGCTCTGATTAATGGCGATTCGCAGCAGCTTCTTTTCAGCCTTATGTGCGGCTGACCTGGTATTTGCGTCCGTGCGGTTTCTTGCCCGTTGTGCTGCCCGTCTGAGTCTGAGGCAACTTCGCCGCAGTGCTGCGATTTCTGGCGTCCACCAGTACATGGGTCTTTTACCGTGTCGAGGTGTCGTGTCCGGCATGGATGCGTCGCAGGCCGAGGCTATGAGCTTCATCGTTGAGGTGGCCAGGGCTTCAGCTCCGGCTTTTCCTCCGGCTGTTATGGTTTCGGTCGTTTCCACCCCTTTGCTTAGCTTTTCCGTGAACAGGTCTAGCTGGATCTTGTTTAGGTTCCACCGGCGTGCTCTCTTTGGCGGGTCTGTTCGTCCCTGCGGGCTCTGTTGTGTGTCAAAAGTGATGTACTGATGGTCACTGCCTGTGTAGTCTTCGATTACATGCCATCCCTCTATGCATGGTACGAGGTGTTCCGACGCCAGTAAGATGTCCGGTATTGTCTCTTACTTTCCCTGGGCGGCGAAAGGTTGTTGCCCCGCCCTCGTTGAGGGTGAGCAGATTCGTCCTGGCTGCCATTTCCAAAATGTATGTGCCCCTGGAGTCGGTGTGTGGCATGCCCCACTCGACTGCCCTGGCGTTAAAGTCCCCTGCAACCACTGTGTCGCCTGTTGTGGCGAGGATTGCGTCCTCCAGGGAGTCGATCTTTGCTCGGAAGCAGTGTATGCTCTCGTTTGGAGTGAGGTAGCAGCTGAAGTAAGTTACCTGCCCAGTCCTGACCCAGACGAAACCCCTTCCTTTTCCGTGGCTCGTGACTGTGACCCTTTGCGGGTCCGTTATCCAGATCGCGGCCGTGCCTAGCTGGTCGCTGAACCAGGTGGGGGACTCTCTGTCGCGATATTGCTCGCTGATTAGGAGCAGGTCGACCTGTTTCTCGGCCTTCAGTTGGTCGAGCAGGTGATCTGCTGTCCTACTCCTGTTCAGGTTCGCTTGCATCACGCGGAACACTGCTGGTTGTTTCTTGCTTTCTCCAGTGCATCCCTGAAGTTTTTACACCGTCCTGATCCCGCGGTGTGGCGGATGGCTTCCTCCTGCTGTTGCCCTTCTTCGGCGCATAGGATGCAGCGTTCCGGTGACTGGCACGATCTGGCTTTGTGCCCGAGGTTGCCGCACTTGTAGCAACTTCGGCTTCTGTCGGGGCCCTTGCAGGTGGCGGCGAGGTGCCCGTAGCCTTGGCATCGGTAGCATCTTGGTACGACGACTCTTTCCCTCACCCGGCAGCTGACCCACCCTATTTTAATATGTTTTTTTTTCAGCAGTTCGCTCGCCCCGGTTGCGTTCAGCGTGACGATTGCCATTTTAAGCGCTCTGCTGTTCGCTTTTGTCACCGTGCCTTGTAGGTCTGTTGCGAGCTCCTTTAGCTCTCTTTTGACGGCTTCTGTTACTTCTTCGGGGGTGGTAAGCTCATCTAGGTCCCGGATTTCCAGCGTCGTCCTGCGATCTATGCTGCGAACCGTGGCATTTTTCCCCAGAATGTCCCTGATGGCCTCGCCAAAAGCTGCCTTGTTCTTCGTTTCAGGGCCCAGCTCTACGAGCACCTCACCGTTTCTAGTTCGGCGAATCGATTTGACGTCCGTTTCCGTGTCCGCGGGGTTGGTCTTATTTCGAATCTCGCTAAGGACCTCCGCGTAGGACTTTCTTTGCGCTGGCTTGATCAGTAGGGCCCCTAGTGGTGGTTTCGGTGGCCTTTTCCTCCTTTTCTTCGCTTCTGGCTTTTTCTGGTTCGCCGTGTCGCCGTCTGCTGCGTGCTGTGTCTGTAGCTGTTGTCGTTGCTGTCCCGACTGAGCCGCCTTCTTTTCTTTCCCTTCCCTTCTGGGTCTGACGGCGGTCCATTTCCCAGTGAGGTCTTCATCGCGCCGTTTCTTTTCTGTTTCCGGTTCGGCCGGGCTCGAGGCGACGCGCTTCTGCCCTCCGGTCCCATGGGGTGTCGGCGCTTTTGAAGGTGCTTCGGGGGGTGCCGCTGTCTCTCCGGTTGTCGTGCTCTGGAGCCCCTTTTCGGCCTTTAGCCAGCTTGCTCTGCAGCAGGATATCACGTCCAGCACCTCCTCCATTTCCGCTATATCGTTTTTGACGTCCATTGAGATGTTTCGCTGCCTGGCTGTGGCGGCTTTCATACTCTTGATGATTGTCTGGCACCTCTCCCATGCTCTTTTCTCTTCGTCTCTCATCTTAGTAATGTACTCGCGTTTTGGAGAGGTCAGTTGTTCAGCCGCTTCTGCTATGTCGAGTTTTCTGCCCTCCTCGCCCGGCCCTGGTACATCTCGGGCTGCGTTTTGCGGGGTGCCGTGGTCTTCGTGATAGATGCTGAGCTCTCTTGTGGCTACTGGGCTTCTATCTGGTCCCTCTCGTTCATTTGGAGTCCTCGGAGGAGTTCGTCGGAGCAGCGAGCTCCTTTGGAATGGATTTCCAATCGGCTTGCTTCCAGCGGCTCCCTGAGAATCCCTCTTGCTCTTGCTGTCAATGGCATCCCTACTTTGGTCGTGAGATGCGATTCCTATTTCTTTATCTTTCACCTCTGCGTGCGTTTGGCCTCCCCCAACATCCTCGAGGCCGGCACCGACCACCGGGGCTTTCACCCGGTCGGAATCGGTGGTGAGATTCCCCCCTTTCGGGGGGACGAACGCGGACGGACGAAAGGACTTCCGGAACGCTCTCCGGGAAGCGGTCGGCGACACCGGAAACGTCAGGGACATCACCTCCAGGGCCCAGCTAGAGATCATGGACCTCGACTGCATCGTGACCAGAGGAGACGTCGAGGAGGCTCTGCGACGAGAGACAGGACGAGACGGTGACTTTGCCGTCCATATCTTCGGCCCGAACAGAGCCGAGCAATTCATGGCGGTTTGCGACCTCGAGTCGCACGAGGCTGAGGCGCTGCTGGACCGCGGACGGATTGGAATTGGATGGGTACAATGCCGCGTTCGGAAACACTGACAGTGACGAAGTGTTACAAATGCCTAGGAAACTCTATACCGGACGTTACAATGACGTCGGACAGAACCCTTCCACGGATAGGGCAGTGGCGGGTGGTCGAGGACTACACGGCCAGCGACCACCAGTATATCGCCTTCGAAGTGGGAGGGGGGACAACAACGACACAAAACAGGACTTCCTTTCCGCCGCGGTGGAACTCTAACAAACTGAACGTACAAAAGTTCTCGGAGGAGCTGGCCGCGGCGCCGGCACCTATCGGAAGCGTTCCCCTGGAGCTGACAGGCCGGCAAAGGGCGGAAAGACTGACAGAGGAAACTGCCAAACTAATGGAGCGACTGTGCAATAGCACAATGCCGAAAAAACGATACAGACCACATAGACAACAACAATACTGGTGGACGGACGAGATAGCCGAACTGCGGAAAAGCTGTCTCAAAAACAGAAGATCGCTGACACGGGCAAAGGGAAGACCCGAAAGGGAGACCCTCCAAGCGGCATACAGGACGAAACGAAAAAGACTGACGGACTTAATACGGGACAGCAAGGCACGATGTTGGAGGAAACTCTGCGAGGAGGTGGACCAGGACCCCTGGGGAACCGGTTACAAAATCATCACAGGGAAACTGGGGGCCCGGGTTCAGCCAGAACTCAAAGACGCCGAAACCACGCGACAGATTGTCGACGGACTCTTCCCGACTCACCCGATACGCACTGACACACGGAACGCGGACGAGACACCAGAGGCACCGGCATTCACGGTTGGAGAGCTCTCCAGGGCTGCCTCGCTCATGAGAGCTGGAAAGGCACCGGGACCGGACGGGGTACCAGGAGAGATCGTCCGGCTGATAGTCAAACTGAGGCCGGAGATACTCCTGGACTTATACAACACATGCTTATCGACGGGGACTTTCAGCGCCCGCTGGAAGACGGCAAGGCTGGTCCTCATCCCCAAGGGCAAGGGGGATCCCGGTTCACCGTCGGCCTACCGGCCGCTGAGCCTACTGGACACGACCGGAAAGCTCTATGAGCTTATGATACGACCAAGACTGACAGACGCTATAGAAGCTGGAGGGGGTCTTTCGGACCTGCAGTTCGGCTTTCGGAAGGGACGATCGACGATCGGGGCCATTCAGAAAGTAGTGGACGCTTTCCGAGACACTGACAAATGCTGCCACGCAACGCGACCCATCGTACTGCTGGCGACACTCGACGTGAGGAACGCCTTCAACTCGGCCAGGTGGGTGGACATTCTGAGAACGTTTAAGGACGTCTTCGGGGTCCCGCCCTACCTGTTCCGGGTCCTGGAGGACTACCTTAAAAACAGACGAATAACTTACGAAACGACTGAAGGACATCACCGCAGGGGTAGCCCAGGGATCCATACTGGGGCCCGACTTCTGGAACAGCGTGTATGACAACCTGCTCAGGCTGGAGCTTCCGCTCGACACTTCCCTCGTCGCTTACGCCGACGACGTGGCGGCGGTGATCGCGGAAAGAACTCCGGAACTGGCGCAGTACAAGTTGAACCAGGTAATGAGACGGGTCGGAGGGTGGATGACTGACCACGGACTGAAACTGGCAACGGAAAAGACGGAGCTCCTCTTCCTAACGAGGAAACGAATACAGACGAGACTACCAATGACGGTTGGGACAGAACGAATCGAAGCCGGACGCGAAACCAAGTATCTGGGGGTAACTCTGGATACAAAGATGAGTTTCTGGCCTCACATACAAGAGACGGCACGGAGGGCGGCCGAGAGGGTAGCATCTCTGAGCCGCCTTATGGCAAATACGAACGGGCCGAGACCGGGAAAGCGGAAACTGCTGATGTCGACGACCCACTCGATCCTTCTATACGGTGCGGAGATCTGGGCGGAGTCCCTTAAGACGAAAAAGTACTGCCACGCAATGACGACGGTACAGAGACGGGGCGCCCTGAGGATTGCGTCCTCCTACCGGACGGTCTCCGCGCAGGCCGCTCTAGTGGTGGCGGGCGTGGTCCCTATAGATCTTCTCGCATTCGAACGCAAGAGGTGTGACATAGCAAGTCACAAACCTCCCCAAACTACGCGGGGAAACCGAAGCAATTCAAAAAACACGAAAATACACGAATTTAACCGAAGACGATCGGCCGCGAGGACCGATCGTCACTCGAGTAACTACCGTGCTCACGTGAAGTGCAAAATCGAGAAACCGCAACTTTTGTGAAATTCCAAACCTCTACAATCTAAGGTCAGTACCTTTTCATCAGACCTTCGATAACTCCATTATAGACCCTTCAATACACCCCCCGTCACACCCGTATACACCCACACTCACACGCACACCCATAGTCACCTAATTGTAACTAGTTTTAAGGATAAACTGAATAAACGCAGTCATAGTGTTCGCAAGTACACCCGGGAGTCGTTACTCTCCTCTCATACCCCGTCCTAGCTCCCATTACTTAGTGATCGGATACCCATCCGTTACAAATTGGCGCCCAACGTAACAATCCACAATACCCCATAAACAAGTAGGACGTTAAACAAATTAAAACAATAAAACACATTTCACAAAACAGACAAATTCAAAGACGAACGGTTAGACACATATACACACATACATACAAATGGCAGAGAGAAGACATAGCGAGCCGGCGTTGCCATGCGGCACACAAACACACGGCCCTATACCTGCGCTGTTCGAAAACAACACGGCAGAATTAGACGGTCAAAACGGGCGAAACACACATAGATACAGACAGACACAGGAAAATCAAATACACATTCTACCACGCATGCAGGTACACGAACCGTTTAGAGATGATAGAGAATTTAATACACAGGGAGAAATTAACGGAAGGAACATAGGAATGCGACATACATTACAAAGCACGCGAATCCTAAATACACCGATAATACACTTCGAATCACCAGGGACCGCACACAGCATACAACCAAACCACACACACATGAACACACACAAATACGCCTTCTTCGAGAACAATCAAGGACGAGAAAGAACAGGGACAGAAACATTCATAGGCACTAACACGCGAAACATACAGCGAATTCAAAACCTTATAGATCTAGACCCACCACAAACGCATCCGAGAATATATGACACACAGACAATACACCCACAGAACACACAACACTTTATCAACAGCCAAACACAAAATTCGATAATACCGATTACACTAATACAAACGTGGAACATAAAATACACTGGAGAACCCAACGAAGATCTATACGAATTTTTACAAAACGTAAGAGAGCTACAAGTAGCATATGACATACAGGACAAACAACTGTTGGACAACCTCATGCCTATACTAGACGGAAAAGCAAAACAATGGTACAGAATGCACAGAGGAGGATGGAACACACTGCAAGAATTTGCAGAACACATACAATACACATTCACAGATACAGAACACAGGGAGAGAATAGAGGAGAAAATAAAAAACTGCATACAAAGAGAGAACGAACGAATTTCAGAATTTATAATAAGAATTAAAACACTGCTCGCACAGCTAAACCCACCATACACACAGATACAGGAACTAGAGATAACGCACAGTAAACTCAAACTAGAATATAAGCAATACATAGGCAGACACGAAATAAAGACGTTCCAACAACTAGAAAGCGCAGGTAAACAGTGGGAAAAAGAGAAAGCACGGGAGGCAGCAAGACAGAATATCATGAGAAACGAATACACACAACAAGCGAAACACACACACACACAGGGAACCCCACAAATTCAAACACAGCAACGCAGAGTTTTACTACCAACACCAAACATAGCACCGACATACACACACACAACTCAACCAAGACCACAGATACAACCACCACCACGCCCGGCAATCACATACACAGCACCGCGATACACACCACAACAATACACGCGGACAAACACAACAGAACAACGATGCTATAACTGCAACGAACCAGGCCACATGAGATGGCAATGCATAAGACCACAACAGTCGGGAAACGAGTAAGGGAACAGCTAACACGGGTGGAGGCAGTTCCCCAAACACACAACACAGACACACCCGAACACGCAATATACACAATTACACACAATCCGCGCGATCCGAGATTTCACATAAAATTAGAGATGGACGGATTAGAATTCAATGCACTCATAGACACGGGATCAACACACTCATACTTAGGACAAAAGATCGGAGAAATTATAAAAGAAAGATACACAGACATACAAGATACACCTAACACTACAGTACTAGTAGCAAACGGCTCGAGCGCAGGAATAACAGGAATAACAACACGATTAATTAGAATAGGACACACAGCGAGATGGGTGGAATTGGGAATTATTCCAACGTTAGCGTGGACATGCATAATAGGCATAGATGCAATTAGACAATTCGGCATGAAGCTAGACTTCGCAGACAACAGCTGGTCCATGAGAGAAAAACCACACTTAACATATAGGATGGAACGATGGCCACAAACAACCCCAATACCACTACAAATCGCAAACACACATGAAGAAAACATAGAACAGGAAGACGATAAAGACGAAGATAAGAAACCAAAAAAAGTAACAGAAACACGCAAAGAAACAAGGGAACAGGAAACACAAACACACACCAAACAAGCAAAAGCAGCGGCATTACAAGAAAAATTAGCGAGGAAAGCGCAAGAACAATCGCAAAACACAGACACACAAAACAAAACACACATAGGCACAGACGTACAGAAACAAACAAATATAGACACCACACCAAAGCAAAAAGCCTTACTACCAACTCCAAATTTTCCACCAAATCCGAACCTCTATAAAAGCGCACAAGAACAAAAAACAGATAGGAGAGACGAAACACACACGTACACACCACGACAACGAAAAGCATTGCTACCAACCCCAAACTTTCCACCCAATCCAAACCTATACCCAAGAAACCATGCACCCCGAATCTGCAATGGAATTCAACAACTCACAGACACACAACACACAGAACTACAATCACTACTAAGAAACAAGATCACCTCACTCATTGTAATGATTAAAAAACCAAACAACACATACAGATTTTGCCTAGATTTTAGAAAAGTAAACTCAGTATCACGTAAAGATGCATACCCCCTACCATACATGACAGCAATACTAGACAAATTACGCGCAGCACAATACATATCTAAACTCGACCTTAGCCAAGCATACTTCCAAATACCACTACACGAAGACAGCAGACACATAACAGCATTTACAGTACCGGGAAAAGGATTATACCAATTTAAAAGGATGCCATATGGGCTAACGGGAGCACCAGCGACCTTCCAAAGACTACTAGATAAAATAATTGGACCAAAATCAGAACCGTACGCATTTGCATACCTAGACGACATAATAATAGTTACACAAACATTCGAAGAACACTTACACTGGCTAGGAAAAATACTAGATAAAATAACACACGCAGGACTTACAATTAATCCAGATAAATGTGAATTTGGCTGCTCACAAGTAAAATACCTAGGCTACATAGTAGATAAACACGGACTACACATAGACACAGACAAAATACAACCACTAACAGACTACCCGGAACCAAAAACACTTAAGCAGTTAAGACGATTAATCGGAATGGCCTCGTGGTACAGACGATTCATCCCGAATTTCGCACACATAACAGAACCACTCACACGATTATTAAAAAAGGAACAGAAATGGGTCCGGGGAGAGGAACAACAACACGCAACGAACACAATCAAACAATTACTCACAACACCTCCCACACTAACATGTCCCGACCACACACTACCATTCCAAGTACAAACAGATGCGAGCGGAACAGGCATAGGCGCAGTACTCACACAAACAAAACAAGAAACAGAACAAGTAGTTGCATACGCCAGCCGTGCACTGAGCGAGGCTGAACGCAAATACACGACGACAGAGAGAGAGTGCCTAGCAGTGATTTGGGCGATACAAAAATTCAGACCGTATTCAGAAGGGTATCACTTTACAGTCATCACAGACCACAGTGCATTAAAATGGCTACATAATCTAAAAAACCCGACAGGTAGATTAGCGCGATGGGCACTAGAACTACTAGAATACGATTTTGAAATAATACACAGAAAAGGCTCAGCACACCAGGTACCCGACGCATTATCACGATTACACGAAGACGAAGAACAGGCACAGTTAGGCGCGATAGAAGACACTACAGACAAATGGTACACATATAAAAAGACACAAGTACAGACACGACCGGAGAAAAATAACTCATGGAGAATACGCGACACACATCTATATTTCCATAGACCCGATCCACTACACTCTAATTAAAAATCAAACGAACTTACCTGTAAGTGAAGTTCGATTGTAATTATATGAGAGTCTCGTTCGAGATGATTACAATGGTAGTACCGCTACTTTCCGCTAGGTTGAGCCACATATTCAGAGAATAAGCGAGAAACGGTTGGGGACGCCCTCTCGGTGTCCGCCATCTTGCCGTTCTTCATATTTTTAAAGCTAATTTAAAAAACTATAGAGTGGAAAAAACGGGTTGGGAATTATGGGTGGGTTGTAATCATCTCGAACGAGACTCTCATATAATTACAATCGAACTTCACTTACAGGTAAGTTCGTTTGATTTTTAATTATATTTCAAGTCTCGTTCTTCGAGATTACAATGGTAGATGTTTAGAGTATCTGTTTTATGGAGTAATAACAGCCTTCCACTTTCTCCCTTAGTCATATATCTATATATGTAGCTATAGTTTTTTTTTTTTGTTATTATTATTCAGACTTCCCATTTGGCCTAGGCCTAGTATCTTAATCTAGATATCCTCTATGTTTACACTGGTTACAAGTTACCTAAGACAGTGGCAGCGAAGATTCCTCTGTCTGGTTCGATCGGGCGCTTATAAAATCTGGCGAAAACCCTCGAGTTTTCTGACCATCCTGCTGTGGTTTTAATTATGTTTATATCAATGCCCTTAAGGTCCGCCGCCGATGTTGCGGCATGTCTTGTACTATGTGCCGAAAAACCTTTATCTATCCCCGAGTGTATCAGACACGTCTTTATCCATCTGGCGACAGTTTGAGCCGTTGCCCTACGGTAAGGCTTTTTCAATGTGATAAACAGGTTCCTTATTTCGCCTCTGACTGATTCTGTCCTGGATAAATAGTCCAGTCGGAATGTACAGAAATTTCGCCTAGTTCTATTCTTGAATATGTCCGAGTTGGCAATTTTTTTACAGCTTCATCGGATACCCAGGAACATACCCTAAAAAACTCGGTGTATCGGAGGTCCGGGTTTGGGAGAAAAAAAATTATTAACAATTGAAAGTGCCTGATTTTGGCACAATCTTTTTATTTATCGAGTTTAGAGAAAAAAGTTTCGGACAAAAATTGTGGAACTCATTATTCTTTACAAAATTGGTCCCATAAAAAAATCACGTAGCGTTGATGGTTTGGCTGTAAATTGCAACGGACGACTAAGCACTCCTAAAACTCGGTTCTTTTGTTTATTGCATGCAGGTCAGTGAATTATCAACGCACACTATTGGAACTTATCGTCAATGTAGAACCATCTTTTCTTAAGAGAAGCGCGCCAAGTTTTCCCGGCTATGTCATAGAGTTTAGCAACAATGAATTTTCGCCTGAAATCCGCCCTTCCCCTATAGTGTCTAGCTGAATGACCCGACAGAGTGCAACAAAAATCGTGGGGGTACTTTTTACCACCATCTTTCGGGATCCGGTGAGAAAAACATTTTTGATCTGCAAAAAACGCCGTTAAAAAGGAAATAAATTTTTTTCTTATAAACAAATGGAAATAACTTCGTCGATTTTCAAGTTACCGGAACCATTCTTTAGGAATCTGATAGGTTTTTTTGAGACGCTTTTTTTAAAAAAAAAATCATCTCTTAATCTCCATTAGAACTGGAGATACAGAGAGGTTTACCTATTAATTCATAATTGTTGATCTAATCAACATTTTAAGACGATTCGACTTTTTGCGTATTCTGCAAACATTCGAGTATGATATGCAATTTTTCTTATATTCCCCGAATCATTCCTTTCATTGCAACGACTGATTCAATAGAGCGGCGCGGATGACATCGCACCGTCCGCCGAGTGAGTCCCACCGGGCCGCGCGGTGGGGAGCGACTCGACCAATCGCGTTCGACGTCGCGCCGTTTAGTTAACAATTGGAATATCTCCCTTGATAATTGTCGTACAAACTTAATTTTTTTTTCAATTCGGGCTACTTTTTTCTCACCATTCCGATTATGCTGTCCAAAATGAGCGTCGACCGATACTCGTCGAACAGTCACCGTTTTCTTTCAACTTTCCATTTGAAAGTTGTTATAAACAATTTTTTTCTATGATAGCTCATCAATATTGTTAGTGTCAATTGAGCATTACTTACTTACATTACTCATTCATACCCTGTGTACCAACTTGGTATGCATGTTCTCAGAAAAAAATGTAATACTACGGTATACTTGGGCATCGCAGGTATACTCAGACTGGAGCAGGCCCGGATTAAGTAGTCGCGATACCTAAGGCTACTATGCAAAAAAGGCCGAATGTAGATCCAATAGAATATAGATGTAATTCAAAAAGCGGCGACGGAAAAATAAACTAAATTCAGGCACCTCTTTATAGATTACAATTGAAAGTTCACGGTATAATTTAAGAAAAATTAAATCCTGTTTTGAAAAATTGAAGGGCCGAAAATTTCGAGGGCCTAAAGCCTTATGGTTAATTCGGGCCTGGACAGGAGGAATTTAACCAGCGAACCCTAGCAGGCTAGAGTACGCTGCAGCTGGCCCCGCTGTTCTCGGAAGGGCACGGGGAGAAGGGGGGCCGTTGCTCAAGGCTCAGGCCACTCCGGTGCGTCATTTTCGGGTAAAACTCCGTGTGCAACAGTCATTCGTCTGTAAAGTGTTTGTGGTCTGTTTCGAAAACTTGCAGCACCTTCAAGCTCACTTCGTTAGGTAAGTCTCAATAATATTACTCAATTGAAATAGAAGTACATGCCAAGCAACAGAGTATATTCAATATCAAGTAAAATGTGAATAACCATAACAAAAATGCATTACAGAACGCCTGCCACACAGCAAACTGCGATTGCAGTGAACTATTGTATTTTCTTTTTTTGAATCTCTGGACGTCCACCATTTTCGTGAGTGAAAAGATTTACTGATTTGATAAAGCCTAATTTGAAATAACATAGTACCGTGACTATATTAAAAATAAATAAAAACTCCTATAATTATGTTTTACAGATTTTCGCCAACTAATACCTATTTCCCGGCATGCCCGTACGACAATGACGGACCTTTGAAAATGGACGCAAATATTTGTTTTATCTGTGGGAAAGTGTTTGAGGACGATGAAAACACGTATTCCGTACAGAAGAAAGGCGTTGCAAATTTAGTCTCTGCCAGCATTGCTAGACAAGACAAAAAATACTACAATTAT
Source organism: Tenthredo notha (assembly GCA_914767705.2). NCBI lineage: Eukaryota > Metazoa > Arthropoda > Insecta > Hymenoptera > Tenthredinidae > Tenthredo > Tenthredo notha. Next base: position 5,823,153 of record OU611924.1, read on the forward strand.
AAATTAAATTCCAAGGATTGTGTGGTTCTACATGAAAAATGTTACAAATGGTATACGGACGCCAGAAGCATTGCAGCTAGCAATACGCTGAAAAAAGAAGCGGAAATTGGGAGCATGTCAACGCGCGCTAATCCCAACAATTTTGATTTTGAAAACAAATGTCTGTTCTGCGGCAAAGATGCGTCTGAGAAGTTTGTTAAAAATCAGGCAAAAAAGAAAAATGTGTCGAAGCGCCAACGTGTGACATATGTTAAGGCAGAAGAACTTAAAAATACTATTGTAGAGAGAGCACGTGTACGTTCAGATCAATGGGCCGGTGAAGTTTTGAGTTATATAGCTTCAGTGACGAGTTTGATTGATGTACAGGCTCGTTACCACGCTTTGTGCTATGTGCGTTTCTTCACTTCGGAATCAAACTCGGCTACTGACCAATTACCAGACGCCACTCCGCATATTATCGACCTGATCGAAAAATTTATAAAAGATCATCCGGACGAACAGAATTTTTCGCTGAAACAAATTGTCGATGCTTACGAAGGCGAAGCCGCGAGTAATCAATGGCTGAAAAAGAAACTGTATGAAAGGCTTGGCGATGATATAATAATCACCTCAAACAAGGGTTCAGAACCGATAATTTATTTACGGGACACCTGCAACAAAATTTTATTGAAAAATTTTAAAGACTCTGCAAACGAAGAGTCGGATCGGATTAAAATAGTTGCAGCAGCCGCGAAGATTATAATAGAAGATATTCGTGCCAAAGAATACGACGTACAAAATTATCCGTCTCCTTATTCATTTTTAGTAAACGTAGAGGAAGTTATACCCAACTCGTTGCGGATGTTCCTAGACAACGTAGTTTTAAACGATAAACGGGGAACAGAATCAGATAAATTCCTATCTAAAATAGTTGGCATTGCACATGCAATTATTAGTTGTGTCCGCCCGCGAAGTTTCTTATCCTCTCTCAAAATTGGTTTGGGTGCAGTATTGAACAAGAAATTCGGCTCCAAATCATTATTAAATATTTTGTCGTCGTTAGGATTCTGTTGCTCGTATGACGAAGCTCTGTTGTTTGAGGCATCGGTGGTCTCTGAGCCGAATAATGTTGCTATCGATCCCGAATCATTTTCCCAATTTATCTTCGACAACGCTGATCATAATGTTAATACCATCGATGGTTTACATACGTTTCACGCGATGGGTGGCATTGAATGCGTTACTCCAGCATCAGCTGTATCATGCGACTTCAAAGTTCCGAAATTAAAGGCAATTCCTACGCGAGATACCCTGGGTTCATATGGTACACTTCCTTTAAAAACATTTCATGGGTATAAGAAGGCAGGGCTTGGCAATGTCCCGATTGTGGATTTAAATCTTACGAATCCGGATTTTCGATATAATTTCGACATATCTTCCACTGACTTTTTATGGATTTATAATCACAAGGTATGTTCAATTGACGTGCAAGGCTGGAATGGATTTATGGAGAATTTAACTCAAGATATACCCTACACAAAATCACGTATTGTATGTCTTCCTTGTTTAAATCATCCCCCAAGCAATTACGATACCATTTACACGGTTCTTAGTCTTGCAGCAGAGAGAATTGAGAACAAAAAACAGAATATAGCGTTTGTAACGTTTGATCAGCCTCTGTATTGGAAGGCCAAAGAAATTATACATTCTACGGCAGATCCCAAACTGAAAAACGTTGTAGTGAGATTAGGAGGCTTCCATCTCATCATGTCATTCTTAGGCTCTATTGGTCAAATAATGGACGGTAGCGGACTGAAAGAACTGTTTTCCGTGTTTTACGCATCAGCGTCCGTTGATAAAATGTTAGCCGGACATGCTTATTCTAGAGCGGTGAGGGCCCACATTTTAGTACACTGCGCGCTTGTCCAAATCATCTTGTGTTCAACCAACTTCACAGATGAAGAAGTATCAAAGCTGAGAACAGTTTTGGAAGAGTCCAATAACATTTTCGAAACCATTGGTGTAGACGTAGAATTTAAAAATATCAAAGACAAATTTATTGAAACTGTGAACAATTTTTCGGGAAAAAGCGACACTACAAAACTATGGGTCCAGTACGTGCAAATGGTTTCGCTGTTAAAAATGTTCATTGAGGCAGAAAAAAGTGGCAATTGGCAGTTGCACCTTGATACAGTGCAAAAGATGTTGCCATTTTTCCACGCAAGTGGTCATTTTTTGTATGCAAAATCTGCGCACTTATATCTCCAGGACATGTACAATTTGAAAGAACGAATGAACGAAGCGGAATACGAACAGTTCGTGAACGGGGGTTTTACCATAAGGCGGACTGACAAATTCTGGAGCGGAATTTGGTCGGATATGACAGTCGAGCAATTCTTGATGAAAGCGCTCAAAGATATTGGTGGGCCAACCCGAGGTAGAGGAATGACCGATAGTGTTCTATCTAAATGGTTAATGTCAACGCCAGCCTTGGTAGACTTACTAGATGCTCTTACAGACTTTTGTAAAGTTTTTCTTGCCACGACCGAACAGCACGTTGATGCACGAGCTACGCGTATAGCGAGAGATATCGGGGATATCAGAAAAATTATGCAATGGTTCGCAGATCACAATCCTTTTCCAGAAACAGAAGGTCTCATTTCCCTGAGTACCGGTGTGAAATGTGGTAAAAACGATAATGTCAACTGCCACCAAGCTTTGGAGGTAGGGTTGCGGTGCATGGTTGAGATGATGAAGGCGGACTCAGATGGAACACAGAGGTGTTTCGGAAGCGTGAAATACAGACGTAAAAATAAAATTGTTCCGCTAAAGGCACTGGTTTCCACTGTTAAAGTTTTAGATACGCCTGTTACAATCGATCCGTGCTTATTATTCCAAAGACTCTGTATTCTCAAAAAATCTGACGAGGAATTGAGGGCGCACGTTACTCACGAAATGGCGCCGTTTCCTTTATCCATGTTCACTGAAAAGGGATTTAGAAAAAACGTGAAATCAAAGCTGTACGATTCTTTTACACCTATCGAGCCCCCAATAATAAGAGGCAATGTTACTTATGTGATTGACGGTGGATTTCTTTTGCACAAAGTCGTATGGCATCATAAGGAAATGTTCAGTGACATCTTGACTCGCTACCTTGATTACTTGTATAGAAATTATCCAAATAATTGTATCGTAGTTTTCGACGGATATCCAGAAGGGGGGGAGGGAAAATATACTAAGAGTGCAGAGCGTTCACGTAGGGCAACGATTGTTAGCGCCCCAGAAGTTGTCTGCGATACAAATCTCCCGTCTACCTTACCGCAGGACAAATTTTTGTCGAATGATAAAAATAAGCTCCATCTCATTGGCATTCTCTCAAATAGGTTGCGTGAGAAGGGATTCGTGGTTGAGCAAGCTGTTGAGGACGCAGATACCTTAATCATAGAAACGGCGATTGGGGTTTCAGATAATTACGAGTCGGTGTATGTCGTAGGCGAAGACGTTGATCTGCTTGTGATATTATCTCAAATAGCTAGGGATAGGAAGAATATTTATCTTTTGAAACCCAGCCGAGGAAATGTTGAGCAGAAAATCTATTCCGTCGATAGTTTTAAATATCCCGAGATACAACATCTTATCTGTTTTATTCATGCCTTTACCGGTTGCGACACAACTTCGGCGCTATACAGGCAGGGTAAATCAAAATTGATGCGGCTTTTGCAAAATAATTCGACTCTGAGGAGGCTTGCGGATGTTTTTAACGAAGAAAATGCTTTGAAACAGTTTCTGTGCGCAGCTGGGCAAAAAATCATTCTGTCTTTATACGGTGCCAAAGGTAAAGACGATGATTCTCTTGAAATCTTCAGGTACAAGTGTTTCGTAAAATCAAGCCTCAAAACTACTTTTGATTTGAGCACTCTGCCACCGACTGTTGATGCGTTGAACGAGCATTGTCTCAGGTCGTACCTACAAACGCGCGTCTGGCAGGGTGACCATTCTCGTGATCCAATGCAATGGGGGTGGAAAAAGTCTAACGACATTTTAGTACCGATCACTATGCGCAATGATCCAATACCACAAAGCCTGCTGGAGCTAATTTCATGCAGTTGCGACAAAAGTAATTGCACAGGTAGATGCTCGTGCCGTAAAGTTGGCTTAAAATGCACTGTGCTGTGCAAAACGTGTAACGGCCAGACTTGCTCTAACGTTCAGGAGCCGGACGTGATATTGACTGACGACGAAATTGATAATGATCTGCTCGAATTACACGAAGATAGCAACGACGATGGTGCGACTCCAAGCTGTTCATATGCACAGAGTCTGGACGAAAGTGAGCCGGTCGCGAAAAAACAAAGAAAAATGTAAATATAGGTTTATAAAAAGCGAATAAAAGGAGTGAATCGGAAACGGAAGCCGGTAGGGCGGAGTAGGCTAAGGAATAGTGGAAGAAAGAAAGTCAAAGTATCATAAGATAGTCGATAAGTAGAAAGAGGATAAGTTTTGGAAAATGAGTAGAGAGAGATGATGAGATGAGAGGCCACAGACTATAGAGACGAATTAAAGTAAGGGCAAAGAGAAATCGAGATAAAAAATGATGATATAGTTTATCAGCAAGATGAGATGAGGAGCACAAATATATAGGAAACGAATGGCATACGGAGTAAAGAGTAGAAAGACAGCAAGTAGCATAAGTGTAGCAAGTATAAGTGTAGTGTAAGTAGTCTAAGGTAGATTTAAAGAATTGTAAGAACGTACAGTAATGTTCATCGATAGTGTCTCCGTGGCTCACTATTTTTTCCAGACTTTTTTTGAATCAAATTTCTCTCCTAAAAATATTTTATTTGCCCATGACCAGTGGAACCTTCAGATTATTAGGAATATGACGAAGTAGGCCACTGGTCATGAGCAAATAAAATATTTGTAGAAGGGAAATTTGATTTGAAAAAAGACTAGGAAAAATAGTGAGCCACGGGGACACCATCGATGAACATTACTGTACGTATAAGAAATGTAATAGCAATCTAAAGTGGATCGGAAGTTATGTAACCCTAAGGGCAATCATTGAAAATACATGAATACATTTCAAGTTATATATATAACCCACTCAACATGTCTTTTCATGACCATCATCTTATTACGGAGAAAAAAACATCATTTAGTTCGACGAGTATCGGTCGACGCTCATTTTGGACGGCATAATCGGAATGGTGAGAAAAAAGTAGCCCGAATTGAAAAAAAAATTAAGTTTGTACGACAATTATCAAGGGAGATATTCCAATTGTTAACTAAACGGCGCGACGTCGAACGCGATTGGTCGAGTCGCTCCCCACCGCGCGGCCCGGTGGGACTCACTCGGCGGACGGTGCGATGTCATCCGCGCCGCTCTATTGAATCAGTCGTTGCAATGAAAGGAATGATTCGGGGAATATAAGAAAAATTGCATATCATACTCGAATGTTTGCAGAATACGCAAAAAGTCGAATCGTCTTAAAATGTTGATTAGATCAACAATTATGAATTAATAGGTAAACCTCTCTGTATCTCCAGTTCTAATGGAGATTAAGAGATGATTTTTTTTTTAAAAAAAGCGTCTCAAAAAAACCTATCAGATTCCTAAAGAATGGTTCCGGTAACTTGAAAATCGACGAAGTTATTTCCATTTGTTTATAAGAAAAAAATTTATTTCCTTTTTAACGGCGTTTTTTGCAGATCAAAAATGTTTTTCTCACCGGATCCCGAAAGATGGTGGTAAAAAGTACCCCCACGATTTTTGTTGCACTCTGTCGGGTCATTCAGCTAGACACTATAGGGGAAGGGCGGATTTCAGGCGAAAATTCATTGTTGCTAAACTCTATGACATAGCCGGGAAAACTTGGCGCGCTTCTCTTAAGAAAAGATGGTTCTACATTGACGATAAGTTCCAATAGTGTGCGTTGATAATTCACTGACCTGCATGCAATAAACAAAAGAACCGAGTTTTAGGAGTGCTTAGTCGTCCGTTGCAATTTACAGCCAAACCATCAACGCTACGTGATTTTTTTATGGGACCAATTTTGTAAAGAATAATGAGTTCCACAATTTTTGTCCGAAACTTTTTTCTCTAAACTCGATAAATAAAAAGATTGTGCCAAAATCAGGCACTTTCAATTGTTAATAATTTTTTTTCTCCCAAACCCGGACCTCCGATACACCGAGTTTTTTAGGGTATGTTCCTGGGTATCCGATGAAGCTGTAAAAAAATTGCCAACTCGGACATATTCAAGAATAGACCTTATGTACATTCCGACTGGACTAAAATAAAACAGTAATGTTCTTGCTACGCAGACTTCTTTTCTTTCATCAAAGAACGGGAGGAGGAACATTGGTTGAGCCACCCCGATCTTTGACGTTTTAATTGGAGCTGTGATCTTTATCTGTACGCCCTCCGATGAAGGAACGATATCGTCGATCTTTATAACCGATAAGGTTTGAACTCGATGTGCAGTTCCCAGTGCCAAGAGTATTGCCAATTTGTATGTCAGTTGTGTTAGATCCAATGACTCGAGTGGTTCCAGTGTAGCTGCCCACTTTAATACTTTTTCCGTATTCCAGATCGACGTGTATTTAGGTTTCGTTGGACGTAACTTGAATATTCCCTTGAAGAAACGATGAAGTGTCGGATCTTTCGAGAATTCGTTCAGGCTAATAAGAGATACGGCCGATCTTTCCGAATTAAGGGTGCCATATGAGGCGCCGGCTTCGAAACGATCGGATAGAAACTTTATCATTATTTCGGAATTTACTTGGAAAGGGTCCTGACTCCGTTTTTCACAAAAACTCCACCAGTTTTTCAAGGCCGAATTATACTGACGAACGGTGGCCTCCGTTAGGGAAGCAATGAGGATAACAATTGCTGCCTCCGATAGCCCTCTTCTTTGGTAGACTATCCGCAGAGCCTCGCGGCAACCAGGGTAAGCTGTTTTGCGAGCGGATGAGTCAGTGACCTGCAAGGTGATAATAATAGTTGAGAGGAAGGGTTGAATACTTCAACTTCTCCCAAGATCATGGCCTTGAATACAGGGAACCACGGTTGCGTGGGCCAGTAAGGGACAACTAAGATGCCTCTGGCGTTGTCGGCCCTGATTTTTTGTAAAACCCTAAGGATCAATGCGAATGGTGGAAACGCGTAGAAATCGAGCTCTTCCCAATCTATTGTGAAAGCATCGATCGCCAGTGCTTCGGGGTCCCGCTTCCAAGAACAAAATACTCTTGTTTTAGTATTGCACCTTGTCGCGAAAAGGTCTATCTTTGGTCTACCGAACCTTTTAACTATTCTTTCAAAGGCAAATTCCGCCAATTCCCACTCGGTGTCTACATTAGTTTTCCTCGATTCCCTATCCGCGTCAATATTTTCGACGGACGGGATGTAAGCTGCAAATACCCAGATGTTTCTTTTTTCACACCATTGCCACAAATCTCTAGCTAATTTGTTCAGTTTCGGATATTGTATACCCCCCATCCTATTAATGTACGATATTGCCGTCGTATTATCTATTCTAAGTAGGATTTCGCAATCGTGTTGATCTGCGGCGAAGCATTTTAATGCGAAGAAAGCCGCGATCAATTCTAGATGGTTGATATGCAGCTGCTGTTCAGACTCTGTCCAGAACCCGTGAGTGTTTTCTTGGTTGCAATGACCCCCCCATCCTGTTAAGGATGCGTCGGAGAAAATTTCTTTCCGGAATTTATAACTGGTTATAGGTCTTTTTGCATGGGCGATAACTTTTTGCCACCATTGGAGTTCTTTAACAGACGCGTTGCTAATGGACATCTCTCTATCATAGTTCTGGTCATGTAAGATTAAAGCTAGAAATTTATCACGTTCCAAAAGCTTACAGTGTAGGTTTCCGTATTGTACCCCTGGGCAAGTGGCAACCAAGGAACCAATTAGGTGTGCGAAATCTCTGATTTTACAGGTTCTCTTTTGGAGATATTTTTGTATCAGTTTCAGAAGGGATATTTTCTTTTTTGGTGTTAATTCGACTGTCATGTTTTGGGAATTTATTGTGAAGCCCAAGTATTTACATTTCGTATTTGGGGTGCACATGCTCTTTTGCTCGTTTATAATAAAGCCTAGCGCGTTTAGTATTTTTCTAGTCACCTGTACGTTGTGTAAACACTTTTCTTGTGTTTCCCCCAGGCATAGTATGTCGTCTAAATATATTGTTGACACTAAACCCTGTTCCCTCAATTTGTTTATAACCGGCTTCATAATCTTGGTAAAAACGAATGGACTGGTACACAGACCGAAAGGGAGACACGTGAATTCATAGGTCTGATTCTGGAATGTAAAACGCAAAAGCTTACGACTCTCAGAGTCTACTGGGACAAGAAAATAAGCGTCTTTTAAATCGAGGTTGCACATGAAAGCACCCTGTGTAATCAGAGTCGTAGCTGTTCTTAGATCCTCTAGTTTGAAATGTGAGGTCTCGATAAACTCGTTTAGGAGCTTGAGATTCAAAATAAACCGATGTGAGCCATCTGACTTAAGTATTAGGAAATAAGGCGAGAGGAACTGGCCTTCAACTGGTGTACATGGTACAACAGCCCCTGTAGACAATAATTTTTTGATTGCGGTTTCGAGGTCTCTAATTTCTGTTTTTGAGAACTCTCTATATGAGCGACTCTTGGGCTCTATGATTGGGCTATGTATGGGTATCTTATATCCTCTTATGCATTCCAGAACGAACCTATCTGTAGTGATATTATCCCATTCCAGTATAAACTCTTTTAGACGCCCCGCTGTACAGCTTACCTCTGGATTAACTAATTTCTTCCTCCTCGGTGTGACTGACCCCTGCTCTGGTTGTAGGAGTTGCTCTGTGCTGGATTGTGGGTGTATCTCCCCCTGGGGAAAGTGGGCTTGTACTGGCCCCTCTTGTGGCCCTGGTACGAGGTTCCCCGCCTCGGAAAAGGGCCTCTCCAGTTTAAAGAGCGCGACGCACCCTGAGCAGAGGTTCTCGCTGTAGACTTCGCCGGTGTGGGTGTTGAGGACTGTTGTTTCAACTCATTTCCCATCTTTTCCATTGATTTTGCTGTCTTAATAATTTCGCCGAAGCTGTCACCATAGAGGAGTGTAGTTGGCTTGGTTTTTTGAACTAAGTCCTTTGTTTGCTTGGACAGAATGGGAGCAATACAGGCCTTCCTGGCTGACGAGATCTGGAAATGTAGTTGAGCGATCAACTTCCCTGCATCTGCGAGATTTTGCAAAAGACTCAGTCTGTCCACTGGTTCCACATCGTCGTTAATAATCATTGTGATTGCCTCCCCTAGGGCCGACATTGCAGACCCAGCCCAATTCTGTTCCTGAGTGAAGAGCGAGTCTCTCTTTGACCCAGCTTCGTTCAAAATTACTGCAATTTCTGGGTTTAGTTCCGGGGCTTCAAGGTTCAAGTTGCCCCTCCTAGGATATTTGTCAAGAACTTCTTCTTTCATTTCTTTAGGTAGCCCCGAAGAAAGCCAGTCTGACCACAAAGATATTAGGTCTGCGTGTAAGGATAACTCTCTCCTTTTCTGAGTTTCTGGGTCCTCTCCGAGAGCTCTTCGAGTGTCCTCGTCTAAGATCTTTCTTTCTGTGACTGTCTTTTCTTCTCCCTGTAAGGCGCTTGCCTCCTTCGGATCAGCAGCACCTGCTTTGTCCGGTATTGCTACCTGAGCAGCAACAGTTGTCTCTGTTGCTATGCTTCTTTCGATTATTGGCTGCGTGTCCTGCGACACGTTGGTTTGGTCTGTCAAGACCCTACCAAGGGGCTCCACTGTCGGAGAAGCCCTGGTAGCAACTTCCGTACACTCCGCTAATTTTCTTATTCGCCTCTCTTTGCGATTCTCCTTGTCAGGCTCGAGGACGTCTTTGTCTTGAGAGAGAACATAGAAAAAATTTTCTTGTTAAAGCACTGGTGATTATTGCCTCCTACGTGCAAAATTTACCAGCCTGTGCGCCCGGACGAGTCTCATTCTTTCCGAGATCACGCCGTCGCTATTTTCCCCGAGCACAGATTTACTTACCTGGTCGACGAGATCTTCTTTCACATGGTGATCGTGATCTATGTCTGTTCCTTGATGAGCCTCTGACCCTCGGTTGGTCTTTATTTCTCGGCGCGTCCTTGTCTTCCGATGCGCGTCTTGAGTGAAGCTCTTTTTCTAACCTCCTTATTTTTCGTCGTAGCTCGGTCGAAGATTCTCTCTCACGTGAGCGATTCTTTGACTTTCCCATGTTGAGGGACGCTCTCTATTACTGACCGAAGTAGATTTTTGACCCACACTGATACTTATGGGTCCAAAAACGTCTGAATATTCTCTTCGATGTGTGACTCGCACTCGCACAAAAAACGTTATGAAGAACGGCAAGATGGCGGACACCGAGAGGGCGTCCCCAACCGTTTCTCGCTTATTCTCTGAATATGTGGCTCAACCTAGCGGAAAGTAGCGGTACTACCATTGTAATCTCGAAGAACGAGACTTGAAATATAATCTACTACCAGACACAAACCCGTGGAAACTAGTAATCCCAAAAGAAAAAATCACACAAGTACTACACGAAAATCATGACACGACACAAGCAGGACATTTAGGGATAGAAAAAACATACCAAAGAATAGCTAAAGAATACTTCTGGCCAGGAATGTACAGAGACACAGTAAACCACGTAAGAAAATGCGAAATCTGCCAGAAAACGAAAGTGGAACAAAGACAACCAGCAGGCCTCATGGGCCATAGAATCATAGAAGAACCGTGGACAGTAGTAGCTTCCGACATAATGGGTCCACTCCCGATTTCCAAGACACGACACCAATACATAATAGTCTTCCAAGACCTATACACGAAATGGAGCGAGATAATACCACTTAAAAAAGCAACAGCTCAAACAGTAGAACACGCACTACACACACACGTTATATCACGTTGGGGAACACCACGCGTAATATTAACAGATAACGGTACACCATACATAAACAAACTGATGCGCGAACTAACACAAAAATTCGGCATCAGACACACAACCATACCCCCATATCACGCGCAAGCTAACCCAGTAGAACGAGTAAATAGAACGATAAAAACCATGATACAAGCATACATAGAGAAAGATCACAGGGAATGGGACATACACTTACAAGACTTACAATTCGCACTAAACACAAGTACACACACATCAACAAAACACACACCGGCATTCCTGAACTTGGGAAGAGAATTGAAACCAACACAAAACCTACGAGATAAACTAGAGAACGAGGGAGACATAGAGATGCAGGACACGGACAAATGGACAGATCACCTACGCAGACTACAGATAATCAGGGAAGAAGTCCAAAGACACTTAACGGAGGCCAACGAAAGACAGGCACACTATTACAATCTAAGACATAGAAACACTGAATTCAAGGTAGGAGATAGGGTTCTTAAAAAGAACCACACACTCTCATCAAAGGTAGATCACATAGCAGCAAAATTATCACATAAATACTCTGGACCATATATAATAACAAACAAAATTTCACCTACGATATATGAATTGACAGCAGAAAACGGAAAGAACGCCGGAAAATGGCATATTGATAACCTAAAACGATACATTTAAAAAGACATGTAACTAATAATGCATTCAATATATTACAGACAGAGACAATGGAAAGGACACACAAACGCAAGACACCACTACTACAGACACCAGGACAGCCAACTCACGCACACCGCTACACGACACGAGAGACAGTACAAGCAGACAGACCAATACAACACCAATACAACATACACCCACCGACGGAAGCACGACGCACACTTTTACCAATACCAAGACAGCAGACAGTATTCACAACACCGACACCAAAGATACCACTATTACCGACCCCGACACAGACACAAGTCACATCAGGTAACACGAAACACAAAATCCCACTACTACAAACACCCGGACTACCACCACATACACACAGATACCCAAACCCACCCCTCACACACAACACACCAACAACCACACCAACAGAACCAACCCCAGGCACATCCAGACAGACACTAGACATAAGTACACGGGAACACACAACCCCATACACACGACCAAAAAAACCAACCACAGACGCACGAGACGAAATTACGGAACTAAGAAACAGAATAGACGCACAATTTAAAATAGCCGAGGAGACAGACAGATACATAAAATACAAAAACAGGAACACAAAAAAATACGACACAACACCAACACAACCACCACTTATAGATTTGGAAAAACTACCACCATACATACCACCATCACCACCCAAACAGAACATACCAACAATTATACTACCATTACACAGCACGGCGATAAGACACCAGAGACGAACACGAACACGATCACACCCACCATTCCCCAAAACATACCACATAACACAAAGAAATCACACAAAAAACACAACACCGGAACAAACCACTAGAGACTCAGACACGGAAAACGACGCGTACGAAACAGCAGACGAAATGGACACAGACACACTAATAATTGAAATAGACGACACAGACACCACACTAGACACTACACAATAAGAAAAAGACGAAGAACGAAAGGGAGATAAGGAGAACAAGGAGAGAGGGACGAGAAGACAGCAGAATGACACGAGAGAACGAGAAAGAAAACGACACGACACGATAACGAAACGACACGACGAAAGAACACCACGACACCAGAAGAAGACAACGAAAACGACACACACTAGAAAATAAAGTAGAAATAAGGAAAAAGTACAAAAACAGAATAAGTAAAATCATGATAAAATAATATATCAAGTAGGATAAATAGCAAATAAGTTAGTAGGGTAAGAAAAGTACAAATTAGAAGATATAATAGAAAATAAGACACAGTACACATACACACAACACACACACACGAGTCGGTTCACCCTATAGGCTTCACCCCGCGTAGGGAGGGGGGAGTTGTGACATAGCAAGTCACAAACCTCCCCAAACTACGCGGGGAAACCGAAGCAATTCAAAAAACACGAAAATACACGAATTTAACCGAAGACGATCGGCCGCGAGGACCGATCGTCACTCGAGTAACTACCGTGCTCACGTGAAGTGCAAAATCGAGAAACCGCAACTTTTGTGAAATTCCAAACCTCTACAATCTAAGGTCAGTACCTTTTCATCAGACCTTCGATAACTCCATTATAGACCCTTCAATACACCCCCCGTCACACCCGTATACACCCACACTCACACGCACACCCATAGTCACCTAATTGTAACTAGTTTTAAGGATAAACTGAATAAACGCAGTCATAGTGTTCGCAAGTACACCCGGGAGTCGTTACTCTCCTCTCATACCCCGTCCTAGCTCCCATTACTTAGTGATCGGATACCCATCCGTTACAGAGGATCTACGAAAGGAGCGCACAAATGGGACGACAGGACGCAGCAAGGACCGAGAGAGAGACGACGATACGGACATGGCAGGACCGATGGACGAAAGACCCAACGGGAAACTGGACGAGACGACTCATACGAGACGTGAAACCGTGGACGGAAAGGAACTTCGGTGACGTAAACTTTTACTTGACCCAGTTCCTGACCGGACACGGGTACTTTAGACTTTACTTGTATAGAATGGACAAGGTACGAACGCCAGACTGCAAATACTGCGGGCATGAACAAGACGACGCGGAACATACATTCTTCGTATGCGACCATTGGACCGAGGACAGACAGAGACTGGAACAGACGGTTGGACCCATCACCCCTGAGAACATCGTAGGGGTGATGCTGCGCGAGGACAAGTGGTGGCACTTAGTGGCCACTTACATCGAAAACATCCTCAGACGAAAAAACGCAGACGGCTGCCTAGACCCGTAACAGAAAGGACTGAAAAAAGACTCACAGAACAAACGCGACGCATACAGACAGACCCCCCGGCTAGAAGTAATATTAACATAGTCCCTGGCCGGGGCGGGGCAGACAGGAGGTGGCGGTTTAGTGGGTAGGCCTACCCGGGAGTCCCACATACCCCCTTAGCATCGTAGGACTGGGGGGATCCGTAAAAAGGATTCCGCAACTCCTGAAAAAAAAAAAAAAAAAAAAAAATGATAATAATAATGATAATGATAATGATAATGATAATGATAATGATAATGATAATGATAATGATAATGATAATGATAATGATAATGATAATGATAATGATAATGATAATGATAATAATAATAATTTTTTTTTTTTTTTTTTCTAGGTAGGTGGAGAATGCATTACGCACCATAGGGAAGCTTTCTGCTTCCCCGTGTGTGGGGCTCCCCAGGTATGGTATACCCACTAAACTCCACCTAACTTCTCCTGGACACTACCTCGGAGCCGTTTTCCACATTACTTCGAGGTAGGCCTTTTTAGCTTCGCCCTCCGGGCTCTCTCCTAATTACTTTTTTTTTTTTTTTTTCTAGCTCTGTTCTTCGTTTTCCTTCTCATCCAGGTCTTTTCTTTTACTTCGTAGAATATTGTGGGCGTAACGGGACACTAACGTCCAGTGCTCGTCTTTCTTCAGCATCGTCTCTACGATTCCTTCCGGGCTCTGACGTTCTCCGAGTTCCGCTTCCAGGCGTCTTCGTTCTTCTACCCATCGTTCGCAGGTAAAGAAAGTGTGTTCGGCGTCGTCCTTCACCCCGGGGCAGTATGTGCACTCAGGGCATTTAGCCTTTCCCATTCTATGCAGGTAGGATCGGAAGTACCCGTGCCCTGATAGAAGTTGCGTCAAGTAGTAGTCGACCTCTCCGTGTTGTCTTCCGATCCATTCTTCGATCCTCTGTATGAGTCTTGCGGTCCATTGTCCTCTTGTTTCTTCCTCCCATGCCGTCTGCCAGGTGTGGAGGGTGCGGGCCCTTTCCTCCTTGCTTGCCTGCTCTTTCCCGACCTCGATTCTTTTCTGGTGTATCGCCTTGCGTTCCCTTGCGAGGAGTGCGACAGGGATGACTCCAGCGATAACCAGGACAGCCGGTTCGGAGACTGTTCGGTATGCGGAGGCAACTCTGAGCGCGGATCTCCGCTGCACCTGGCTCAGTCGCTTCCGGTATCTCTCCTTGTTTAATGAGTCCGCCCACACCTCGGCACCATACAAAAGTACGGACTGTACCGCCGACATGAGCAGTCTTCGCTTACCGGACTTTGGCCCGCTGACGTTGGCCATCAGTTTACTGAGCGCTGTCACTCCCTTGGCTGCTTTGTCTGCGGCGGCCTTGATTTGTTCAAAGAAACTTAATTTGTTGTCCACGAGGACCCCTAGATATTTCGCGGCTGGTTTGGTCACCACGACTTCTTCGCCGACTCGCATGGGCATAACCGTAGCGATTCTTTTCTTGCTGAAGATGACGATCTCAGTTTTGTTTAGCGCCAGAGCCAGTCCGTGCGTCGTCATCCAGTTGTTGATGCTCCGCATTACCTGGTTCAGTTTGAGTTGAGCTTGTTCAACGCTGCGGGCCGAGATAAGGGCTGCTACGTCGTCAGCGTACCCAACCAGCCTTGTCTCCTCCGGCACTTCGATGCGGAGTAGTCTGTCGTAGGCCACATTCCAGAGATCCGGTCCTAAAATGGACCCCTGAGCCGCCCCTGCTGTTACCGCCATCCTTCGTTGCCCGTCCTTGGTGTTGTAGACTAGCGCGCGATTCTTCAGATAGCTCCGGAACATCCGCTGAAGATACTTTGGCATGCGAAAGTCGGACTCCAGCGCCTCCAGTATATCTTTCCATCTGGCCGAGTTGAACGCGTTTTTCACATTAAGCGTCACGAGCAGGACTATCCGGCGCGAGAACGGGTTGTGGTCCTCCGCTCTTTTGACGGCCTCGGTCACTTCCAGAATCGCATCAACTGTCGATCGTCCCGCCCTGAAACCGTATTGCACAGGCGAGAGGTCTCCAGCAGCGCGAATCGCTGCATGCAACCGGAACCGTAGTAGCTTCTCCAGGACTTTTCCAGCCGTGTCCAGCATGCACAGTGGCCTGTAGGTTGATGATGACTTGGGATCCCCCCTTTGCCTTTGTCGATAAGCGCCAATCGCGCTACTTTCCAGCGGGTGCTGAAGATACCGGCCATGAGGCACGCGTTGTACATGTCCAGAAGCAGGAGCGGTCGTTGGCGGTACACCATTTTGAGCACTTCGCTTGGTATGCCGTCTGGGCCGGGTGCTTTCTTGTTGCGCAGGGATAGGACAGCGTTTTCCAACTTCTTCTGGCTGAACGGAGGCGTGTCTACATCCCCGTCTGTATTCGTCCGTGCTTCCACAGGGTGACTGGGGAACAGGTTTGTGACGATGTTGTCCATAGTAGCCGCGTCTAAGATGTTGGGTGACTTCAAGGCTCCGAGCTTGCGGGTCACAATTCTGTAGCCCAAGCCCCACGGATCTTCGTTTATGTCTTCGCAAAGCTTCTTCCAGCAGTGAGCCTTGCTCGTGTGGATGGCCTGTCGCAGCTGTTTTTTCGCGGCCTTATGTTCCGCAGAGATGCGGTTAGCCTCGGCTCGGTTTGCCGCACGTTGCGCCTTCCGGCGTAATTTCAGGCAGTTTCTTCGCATTTCCGCTATTTCTGAGGTCCACCAGTACGCAGGGGGTTTGTCGTGCCGGGGGCGAATCCTCGGCATGGCGGCCTTGCATGTGGCGGTGATGAGCCCCATAGTAGAGGCTACGAGTTCCTCAGCAGCTGTTTTTCCGTCCGTGTCTGCACCCTTGTTCCTTTCCAGATTTTTGTGGATTTCCGCGGCGAAAACTTCTTCGTCTATTTTTCCCGTGTTCCACCTTGTCGGGCCTTTCTGGGAGTTCGGTTGTTCACCCGGTCTTTCCAGCAGATCAAAAGTGATATATTGGTGATCACTGCCGGTGTACCTTTCCGTTACTGCCCATTTACTGATTCGCGGCACCAGATATTCGGAGGCAAGGGATATGTCTGGGATCGTCTCGGTGTACCCGGGGCGTCGGAACGTCGTGGTTTCTCCTACGTTGAGGACAAGGAGGTCCGTTCTGCCTGCCATTTCCAGTACACGTCCGCCTTGGGTGTCTGAGTGGGGCATGCCCCATTCGAGCGCCTTGGCGTTGAAGTCTCCGGCCACAATGACGTCTCCGGTGGTGTTGCGCACCGCGTCCTCCAAGTTGTCCATTTTGGCCTGGAAATCCTGGATTTTCTCGTTGGGCGTGAGGTAACAGCTGAAAAACGTCACCTTTTCGTGTTTGACCCAGACGTAACCTCTTCCTTTGCCGTGGCTATTCACCGGTACCCTGGCCGGGTCCGGTATCCAAATTGCGGCGGTACCGAGTGAATCAGAGAACCAAGACGGTGATTCCCGGTTTTGATACTGCTCGCTGATCAGCAGCACGTCTGCTTTGGTTTCGTGGACCAGTTGGAAGAGCAGGTCGTTCGCCGTCTTGCTCCTGTTTAGGTTTCCTTGTAGGATGCGGATCACTTCAGGTGCTTTCTAGCCTCCTCCGGGGCTTCTCTAAAAACCTTGCATTGGCCGGTTCCGGGGGCGTGAGCCAGTTGTTCTACGCCCTTGTCCGCGCAAAGCACGCAGTGCGTGGAGCAGTGCACTTGTTCGCCTTGTGACCGTCCGCTCCGCACTTGAAGCATGTCTTGCTCCTGTCGGGTCCTTTGCAGGCTCTCGCGGAGTGCCCGTAGCCGAGGAACTTGTAGCATCGAACTACATTTGCCCTCTGCCGGACTCTGCAGTTAACCCATCCAATTTTGATCCGGGCTCTCTGGCGCAGAAACTGCATCGCTGCCTTGGCTCCCATTTCGACGACAGCCATCCGTTGTTCTCGCGCGTTTGGCGCCGAAAGGTACACGCTAAAGTCGCCGATTTCAGGGAGATCTCGTTTCAGAGCCACCTCGACGTCCTGTACCTCCGTAAGGCAGTCCAGATCTCTGATCTCGATCGAGGTCTTCGGGACTAGGTTTTTCACGGAACCAGTTTCGCCCAGGGCGGCAGTGAGCACGGCGCTAATTTTTTGCAGGTCTTCCGTACTGCTTCCGAACTCAAGTAAGACATTGCCGTTTCGAGTCTGGCGAATGGCTTTTACTTCCGCGCCGGCCTCACCTGGGACCACCTTTTCCTTGATATTCCTCAGAATCTCGGCGTAGGTCTTGTTTTTTTGCGGGCTTTATGCAGATAGCTTCGCGGCGAGTTCTGGGCGCTCTCTTTCTGGCTTTCCTCTCGTCGTCGTCCTGGATGTTCTTAGGGCTCGCGCTTTCGCCGTGGTGTTTCGCTCCTTTTTCTTTTTCTTTCTCTTTCAGAATCTTCCTCTTCACCTCGACCCAGGGCCTGTTGTCCCCATCTTGAGCTCCTCTTGGGGTCTCTTCTCTCGCGACCCTTGCCTCTCTCTTTTTCTTCTCAGCCTCTTGTTCTAGTGGGCTCGAAGCTGCCCTCTTTTTTCCCCCTTCTGGCGACGTCTGTCTTATGTCGTTTCCGGGTTTTTTTTTCCCGAGGTGAGCCGCTTCCCTTGCTATCTTAAAGTGAGTAAGCGCGTCCACCGCATCTGCCAGCTCCAGCAGCCCATTTTTTATGTCATTGCTGACGTTTTTTTGACGGGTCGTGGCCGCTTTCATTTTCCTGAGCGCTTCCCGGCACCGTTCAAGTTGGTCGCCTTCGTCGTCGTGCGTTTTTTGGAGCTCTGCCTCGCAGGCGGGACCTTGCTGTGTGCGTCTGTTACCGGCGCTCTGGAGGTCTACTTCCGTAGCTTTCCCGTCAGTTTCTTTTCGTTGGTCTGCATCAGATGCGTCTTCCGGTCTGTCAGCGCTTCCCTTTTCCATATTTGAGTTCCATTTGGTGGGGGTCTCGGTGTTGGTGCCTGCTGTCGGACCTTCGATTTGGACCGCAGATTCAGGTGATCTCAGCATCATCGAGCTCCGTCTGAAAGGGTCGATGACTCCTGTAATGCTGTCGTGCAGTTGACCTCCCCCGAAATCCATCAAGTCGGCACCGACCACCGGGGCTTTCCCCGTATGTCCGTCTGTCGTCTTATCCCTTTGCTGTGGGGTTGGGGGCCCCGAGTTTTGCGATGAGTTCGAACCATTTCCTTTATTTTGTGCTTTCAATTTTGTTTTGTTTTTCACCTCCCGTTCTTCCCTTTGTGAGTGTATGTGTCGTTTGAGGATAGACTGCTTTGTACCCTTCCGCCGCCCTGGCTCCACCGCAGACACCCCCACCACGAAGCACCAGTGGCCTCACCAAGGCCCCCCCGCTGCTGCTGCATGGCCCTGTCCGGGCGCCACCCGGCACTACAACAGCATGGGGATTTTTCACTGGCTGATGGGGCAGCCAGGTCCACCTGGCTAAGGAGGCCCGGGCCCCTGTACTATCCAGCGGCCCAGGAGCATCGAGCCTGGTTTTCTTGGGGTACCCTCTGCCGCCGCGCACCAAGGCCACCCGCAACGGAAAGGCGACCGTCAGGTTTTACAGCCATTACTCCGTGTTGTGTTGACCATCGGACGTGCCTGTGTGGTTGTTTGTGAGGAGTGTATATGTGTGTGTGTGTGCTGGTTTTGGTCCACCCCGAACAAGTCGGTACTCTTCGATTCCGAAGAGCGTTCCCCCATCCGCCACCCGGGGAGGCGCTCGATGCGGGACCAGCAAGCCCGACACGAGAATAATAATAATAATAATAATAATAATAATAATAATAATTTTTTTTTTTTTTTTTTAAGAGGAAGGAGAAATGCATTTACGCACGGAGTGTGGGACTCCCCTTTGTCGATCTGGACTACCCACTAAAACTCCTTCCTCTCTCACCCGGACACTACCTCGGGACCGTTTATCACATTACTTCGAGATAGGCCTTTTACTTCCGCCTTCTAGGCTTCCGTCGTGTTGTTCGTGTTGTTTTACTCGTCAGTTTCGTCTAGATCACCCTTTTTGCGTCTCAGGATGTTCTGGACATGTCGTGTCACCCAGGTCCAGTGGTCTGCGTTACTCACCATTGCCCCGACGATCGTATCTGGGCTGTACCGACCAAGCTTCGCCTCCACGGATCTTCTCTCTTGCTTCCATCTCTCGCAATAGAAGAACGTGTGTTCCGCGTCATCCCTCACCCCTGGGCAGTAGAGACAGTCCGGAGATCTTGCTTTTCCCATCGTGTGGAGATAGGATCGGAAGTACCCATGTCCCGACAATAGTTGTGTCAGATAGTAATCTACTTCACCGTGTCGCCTCGCGGTCCACTCTCCGACGTTTTTGATGAGCTTTGCGGTCCATCTTCCTCTGGGCTCTTTCTCCCACTCCATC
This sequence comes from Tenthredo notha, assembly GCA_914767705.2. Classification (NCBI taxonomy): domain Eukaryota; kingdom Metazoa; phylum Arthropoda; class Insecta; order Hymenoptera; family Tenthredinidae; genus Tenthredo; species Tenthredo notha. Next base: position 5,843,391 of record OU611924.1, read on the forward strand.
TGCCAGGTGT